>JAHLJS010000005.1:33734488-34334488 GCA_038502445.1 Eremochloa ophiuroides
TGATGATTATAAAGACTTGGAGAGCTGTCCAAATTGTGGCGCAAGCAGGTACAAGATGAACAAAGACTATCGAGAGGAAGAGAACGTAGCCTCTGTGTCTACAGCAGGTAAGAGGAAAAAGAAAACCCAGCAGAGTTCAAAACCCACAAAGAAAGAAAAAGGGGAAGTAGACTACTATGCGCAGAAAAAGATTCCAGCTCTAGTGATGTGGTACCTTACCGTGGTTGATCGATTGAGGTGTTTGTTTGCAAACCCTGACGATGCCAAGCTTATGGGTTGGCATGCTTCTGAGGAGCACAAGGACGATGGAAAGCTAAGACATCCAGCTGATGGCAAGCAATGGCAAGATTTCAATGCAAATCACCCAGATTTTGCTAATGAGCCAAGAAATATTAGGTTCGCTCTGAGTACGGATGGAATGAATCCATTTGCCGAGAGGAGCAGCAAGCACAGCATATGGCCGGTGATCCTCACCATATACAACCTTCCTCCTTGGTTGATGCAGAAGCGAAAATACCTTTTGCTAACACTTCTTATTTCTAGACCTACACAACCTGGAGTTGACATGGATGTCTTTTTGGAGCCCTTAATGGAGGACATGAAAAAATTATGGGAAGAAGGTGTCAAAGTGTTGGACGAGTACAGCAAAGAGACATTCACACTGAAAGCAATTATGTTTGTTACCATCAATGACTACCCTGCTCTATTCGTGCTATCAGGGCAGTTCAAGGGAAAGGTTGGTTGTGTAATATGCATAGATGAAACAGCTTGTGTATACCTAGATGAATCAAACAAGCTAGTTTACATGAGGCACAGACGTTTCTTACCGAGAGGACACAAGTTCCGCTTGCGTAAGATGGATAAGTACTTTGACAATATGGATGAACTACATTCTACTACTCCATCAGGTAATCTTTTGCTCATTGGTCGGTGATAATGTTGAACATATCCAACCATATAGCTAACTTTTCTACCGCTCAATCAGGTAACAGCAAAGGTCAAAGAGTTTTTGAAATTGTCAAAAACATCAAGTTCGCTTTCGGGAAGAAGACAAAAGAAGGGAAGGCCAGAAAGGATGTCAAGCCAACTCCAGGGGCTACATTTAAGAAGATGTCAGTTTTCTTCAAGTAATTGCCATATTGGAAAGAGTTGGACGTACGACACGCGATCGATGGCATGCACGTTCAGAAGAATGTGTTTGAGAGCATAGTTGGCATCTTGCTAGACATGAAGAGCAAGACGAAGGAAGGACTGAAATCACTTCTAGACATGGTAAACTTAGGCATAAAAAAGGAACTTCACCTATTCCTCTTGAAAATGGGAAGTACCACCTCCTAGCAGCAAGCTACAACCTCAACAAAGATGAGCAGCATGCGATATGTGTGTGCTGGAAGAATTTGAAAGTTCCATCTGGATTCTGCTCCAACTTAAGGAGTATTGTGTCAATGAAAGACCTTACACTCACCAACTACAACTCACATGATTGTCATGTCATGTTGACTACCTTCCTCTCTCTTGCCATCAGGGCTATAAAGCCAGTGTTCTTAAAGATGGCAATCACAAGGTTGTGCTACTTCTTCAATAAGATCTCACAGAAGGTAATTGACCGCGATGAGTTGCCTTCTCTACAAGAATTCGCAGTGGAGACATTGTTACAGCTTGAGATGTGTTTCCCCCCATCTTTTTTCGATATAATGGTACACCTCATGGTGCACTTAGTGGGACAAATAGAAGCATTGGGCCCCATGTATTTGCATGAAATGTGGACATATGAGCATTTCATGTCAATATTGAATGGCTATGTTTCAATTCGTGCTCGTCCTAAGGCATCCATGATAGAGGGGTACTTGACCGAAGAGGCCATAGAGTCCGGAGGTCCTTTCTGCAATAATGTCCTAAAAGACCAGATTGCAATAGGTTTGCCTCCCACACGACATGAGGGTAGGCTGCATGGACGCGGGAGGATGGGACGGAAATCATTCATCCCTTCAGATTACAAAATAGTCCTTGAGGCACACCACAGCATCCTACAACAGCTATCATTAATTGACCCTTTCATGGAGCAACACATTAATGAGCTTCGAAAACACAATCCTGGATGCACTGATGATTGGGTAATGAAAGAACACAAGCAGCGGTTTACCACATGGCTAAGTGAGAAGAACATTCCAAATGGGGAAACAATTGAGGAAAAAACCATCAAGAAGTTGGCATCGGGACCATCATGCCAGGTCACGACATGGCAAATCTATGACATTAGTGGCTTCACGTTTTTACCAAATCCAAGGACCAAAAGAGTATGTCACAAAAAAGTGGTGTTCGGTGCGAGGCCTTAGATGATGGAACTGGTGAAATCACTACTTACTTTGGCTTCATTGAGGACATATGGGAATAAGATTATGGTACATTCCAGGTCCCCGTGTTTCGATGCCAATGGGTTGAAGACAAACATGTCACAGTGGATAACTATGGGCTCAGAGTTCTTGATCTAAGTAAAGTAGGTTACAAAGATGACCCATGGATTCTTAGTAACCGTGCTGCACAGGTCTTCTATGCTGAACAGGTCCTTTCCAAGAATGAGAAGAAAAGCACCGACAAGCCGAAACATGTTGTTTTTCTTGGAAAACAACAAGCCATAGGAGTTGACGATGTAACTGATCTGGAGGATTTTAACCAATTCGACGAAATGAGTGTCTTTAAAGACCATCCAATCAAGATAAAGAATGTTGAGCGAAGCATCCCATCAACTGCATTGCCATGGGTGCGCCACGATGGAGAAGGAAGAACAGTAGTAGGATAGCTAGCTAGCTAGGATCATGTGTCTTGTACCATTTATGAGTCTTGTAATCCATTTGAACATAAATATTACCTTCCCTACCATCATGTGTGATAATATGTCAATTGACGCTATCTTATCTTAACCCTACGTAAACCCTATCTTAACCATAGCAAAACCCTAGCTTTACCCTAAGTGAACCACTACTTTTGAAGCTACCAAACCCAAAATATGAATAATTAATAATTGGTTAACCCAAAACTAACCATTGCATGATTTAAATGTAGCATAACTAGTCCAGAATAACATATAGCAACATATTTATATTATTATGTGCAAAATAGAATAAGATTACTTGTAAAAATAAAAAAATCATTTCTGTAGGCGGTTGTCTTAGAGAACCGCCTGGAGAAATCATTTGTGCAGGCGGTTCTCTAAGTCAACCGCCTATACTAACACGATTTGTGCAGGCGGTTCTCTAAGTCAACCGCCTGCACTAAATCGATTTGTGCAGGCGGTTCTCTAAGTCAACCGCCTGCACTAACACGATTTGTGCAGGCGGTTTACTATGTCAACCGCCTGCACTAATAGCTTGTGCAGGCAGTTCCTTAAGAAAACCGCCTGCACAAATGGTTCTCATTTATATTCACTACGTGGGAGCCTGAAATTTTCTAAGTCACGGAGGCGCCTTTCTTCTCTCTGGTACGCCGTCAGGCTGCCGAAATTTTTCGCCGAGCACGCCGCCGCTGTCTGCCGCGCCCGCCGCCGCCGAGGCCTGGTAGGTCGCTCTCTCTCTCTGCTTCTCTCTCTTACATCCCTCTCCCTCTCGCGTGCGGTGGCGGCACGCGGCTGTGGCGGCGGTGGCGGCACGCGGCTATGGCGAGCCGGCGGTGGTGGCACGCGGCGGTGCGGCGGTGGTGGCGCGCACGGCGGTGCGGCGGTGGTGGCGCGCGGCGTGGCGGCTGTGGGCCTTAGCAGGCCGGCCGCTGCTATTGGGCCGGCCTGCTAGGGCTCGTTTGTGGGTTTTTTTTAATTAGTTTTTAGCTTTATTAGTTAGATTAGTTATTAGGTTTAGTTAATTAGTTAGATTAGTTAGGTTTAGTAAGGTTTTTTAGTTAGGTTTTTTAGTTAGGTTTTTCTAGTTAGGGTTTTTAGTTAATTATAGTTAATTAGGTTCTTTGAGTTAGGTTTTTTAGTTAGGTTTTTAGTTAGGTTTTTTAGTTAGGTTTTTTTAGTTAGGGTTTTTAGTTAGGTTTTTTAGTTAGGGTTTTTAGTTAATTATAGTTAATTAGGTTCTTTGAGTTAGGTTATTTAGTTAGGTTTTTTAGTTAGGTTTTTAGTTAGGTTTTTTAGTTAGGTTTTTTTAGTTAGGGTTTTTAGTTAGGTTTTTTGAGTTAGGGTTTTTAGTTAGGGGTTTTAGTTAATTATAGTTAGGGGTTTTAATTAATTATAGTTAGGTTTTTTTAGTTAGGGTTTTTAGTTAGGGTACATATACATATACATATTCATATACATATACATAGTTAGGGTCCATGAAGCAGATGGCGATCTCGTTCCGAGGCAGGAGGTATGAGCTCAATGTAAAATACCTGAAGCTCGGGTTGGACCCGACAACAAAGTACAAGATCACGGCAGGTCAGTGGGCTGTTTTTCAAGAGCAGAAGAATCGGCCGGAATTCCTAGCTATGAGCCAAGCCGCTTCAGAACAAGCAAAGAAGAACGTGTACCAGCACCACGTTGGCTCAGGTGGATATGACCATTAGCTAGAGAAATGGAGAAGAGAAGAGGCTGAAAGGAAGGCAGCGGGGTTGCCTGTGCTGTCTGAGCAAATTGGCGAAAGGAGCACGAATTGGCTTCGTGCTCGAAAACCTAGAGAAATAACAGATACAAGCGCGTCCTTTCATGATCCATTGGTGGAAGAAGCTGCAAAGAACATCTATGCGGTGGCAGCTCAGAAAAAGGAAGGATCATTCAGGCCACAAAGGGAGAAGGACGTCCTGACTGTTGCTCTGGGTAACCCCAAGAATCCTGGACGTGTACGAGGGATCTCATCCAGGAAGGGATGGAAAGAAGGATTTGGTCAGGAGTGGGAGGACATGTACAAGAAACGTGATAGATACAAGGAAGAGATGAAGAGTTATTTCGAGCAAGAGGCCAAAAAGGACTTCAAAGAGATGATGTCTGCAATGCTAGTTAACTCTAATCCTGACTTGGTGCAGCAATTGGTGAGCGTGGTGTCCAATCAACAGATGACGACCACTCAAGCTCCGTCCAAGATGCAGATTGTACCAGCAACTGATCAACAGTTAGTGAGTCCACCGATTAAAAGCAGTGTCGCGTCTACGGCCAACAAGGTTCGCTATCCAGTTGATGACATCACAGGGCCAACACCATGTTCCCTAGTCATAAGGTACGGTTTCAATAATAATCGTACAAGGGAAGTGGCCAGTGGCTTTGCTATCCCAGGACGCAGGTACCATAACAGCGACATTCCAGATGACTACTGCAAGGTAGAAGTCTTGACGGTCGTCCAAGGATTTGAGGACGAAATGCTAGACATCCCAGGCCCAGAGGATATTGAGAAACTCGGTCAGGCTGTCAAAAATTTCATCTTATGGCCTCGACGAGACGTCCTGTTGACTCAGGAGCAGCCACTAACTCAGGAGTCTACACATGCCGAGTCATCACAACCTAACCCATCATCACCTCGTCTTCCTGACCCACCATCACCTCGTCTTCCTGACCCACCATCACCTCGTCTTCCTGACCCACCATCACCTCGTCTTCCTGACCTACCATCACCTAAGCAACAAACCCCGCCACCACCGCGATCTCACTCTTCCCCACCAGCCAACGAATCCGAGCAGTTGCTTACGACCCCGCCAGCTCCGTCGCCGCCTAAGAAGAGAAAATTCCCGATACCCAAATTGGTTTCCCCACATGAGCCAAAGAAGAATTTTGCTGGCATGGCTCTGTTTATGAAAGGAATTGGAAAGTCTCGCACGACACGTGTCATTGACTTGGCTGAGCACAAGAAGGCAGCAAAAGAGGAAGTCATACAGATCAGGAAGCCAACGAAGAAGGATTATGAAGATGTCCCAGAAGAATATGTGTTTACCAAGCCTCTTCTCAGTTGGAAGCGACTAACAAGCATCCCAGCTGGTATAAAAAGGATGCACGACTGGTACATGAGAGCTTCTCACGCTGGCCTCGACTCGATAACTGTAAGTATACCATATAGGGCTTTTCTTTGTACCCAAGGTATGGCCTATCTCAGCTTCGAGGACATCTGGTTGATGATGAACCTCAAAAGACTTGACGTACAGACCGTCACATTGTTTGCATTGTAAGTATATGCTTGTGTGTCGTTATCATGAATTTGTTGTGTTGTGTGAACAAGTTTGATGAGGATCTCTGACATTCAAAAAAATGATCCTCTTGCAGAATGCAATATGATGAGAAGGAGAATCGTGGGGAAAGAGACGAAAGCAAGTTGATTGGGTATCTTTCTCCAATGAAACTATGCGAGGAGCAGCATACATTAAGGATCGGACCGGAACATGATAAACTAAAGGGCTTGAGTGAGGAAGAAGCTTCCTTGAAAATAGTGGAGATGCGTAAGGACCTTGAAGCCAAATATGCCATTTATATTGGGAACGCGCTGAAGCAGTGGAGGAACAGACAAGTCATAATGGCCCCGTACCACTTTGGGTAAGTATAATATATATACTGTGTGTGAGCTTAATTGTGTATATTACAACATCATTAATATGGATTCACAAATTTGATTCGTGCAGGGACCACTAGATCTACTTTTATATTTATCCAAGGGATGGACGGGTGGTGGTCTTTGACTCCGCAAACTACTTGCCCTCAAAATATGCAACTGTCCTGGTTCTCATAGAGCGGTAAGCCAAGTTTTCGTGTATGCATGCATATATATACTTTTGTCCATGTGTGATCAGCTTGAGAGATTAATTAATTTGATGATGATTAATTCGAGTTGTTATATATAGGGCTTGGCGGTGGTCCAAACTAGAAAAGGGAAAGGGAAAGAAAAAGTCGTTGGGGAATATTCCTCCAATGAATATAATTTATGATTACCCGGTATGTATACCTTATTATATATGCTATACACATGACACATATATGACAATATATGAAGTTGGCAACTTAATTATTTGTCTTTTATATATAGTGCCATAAGCAACCATCTGGATCAGTCCACTGTGGATATTACGTGTGCGAGTTCATGAGAGTCAACGGGCGATACGTCAACAACCCTGAGGTAATTAATGCACAAGCAATAATATGTCATTAAAATTCAAATTAATGTGTAATAATCAAGTTAAAAAATTTGATGTTTATACAGGGACAGGGATGTAAGATAGAAAGGGCAAATAACATGTCAGAACAAACTTTGCTGGGCATCGTCGAGGACATGTGCAATTTCATGTTGAAACAAATCATATCATTCGACGGCAACTATCACGATCCTACCGGTGCCTTAGCATAGCCCAAGTATAGAGCGCTAACAGATATTGGCAGCCTAAATCTTCAGCGTGAAGATTACTAGCTAGGGCATGAACAATGTAAAAACACTGATCGATGCATGTGTTTTTGTATATATATATATATATCTCGATATCGCATGTGATGTAAAAACTTAGAAGTATATATTAAATATGTTTGTACATATAATTAATTAATTAATTAATTGCATGTTTGTATATATATGTATTGATAATGACTGTATAATAGGACCTAATATATTCAATATTATATCGTATTATAATATTAAAAAACAGTGCACAACCTGTTTTGAAAAAAGGCGGGAAAACTAAATACAGGCGGTTAGTTATGTGAACCGCCCGTGGAAAACGTATTTCTACAGGCGGTTCCTAAAGAGAACCACCTGTAGAAATCTGTTTTCTACTGGCGAAATACCACAGGAAACCGCCAGTAGAAATCTTGATTTCTACTGGCCTTTCCCGCTGGCGGTTGGGAGAAACGCCTGTAGAAATGCGTTCCCAACCGCCAGCACAGAGCTTTTGTGTACTAGTGCGATCTTGCCTTTGATTACCTCTTGTTGCACGGATTGTTTGAGGGTGCTAGCACGTGGTGACAGCCCTGTCTAGTCTTAGTATCCCTCCACGTGTTTTAGACAAGTTCTTAAAAGGTAGGCTCCCATAAGAGTGTAGGCGCTTCGGGTAGAGGTTTTGTCCTCTATTGTCTCGCACTACCCCCTGCACACCGGTAGTAAGGTAACTATCTTAGTATAAGTCATCTATTTGATAGGGTAAGTCACAAGAGTAAAGTAAGTACCGTAGGATTCTTTTACTCACTCGTTGTCCTCCCAGCTAGCTATACTCTACTAGTTATCTTTTAGTTATCTTAATACTTGTTGTGTGTTGGTGTCGTTACCTTTTCCTCTACCTATCGATTTACCCCCCCTACCACTAGCTGGTACTAAGTTGGTATAGACTTAAGGATCTCTCTCTCTCTTTTTATTAATTATTCCTAGCAACCGCTTTCCCTTGGGATAAAAATAAATAACGATACCTTGGAATACTCCCGGGTAAAGTGCTACAGCGGTATATTCTGTGCGCTTGCAGAATTATCCAATAGACATAAGAAATACCCTCAGGCACTTCTGGCGCCGTTACCGGAGATAGCCTAACACTGTCTCTGGTGGTTGCGCTAAGAAGTGTCAACAAGCATTTCTGGCGCCGTTGCCGGGAAAAGCGTCAGTCTAGGAATATTAATAAAAAAAATTGAATCCGGAGTCTATTATCAATTTAGTTATCGAGTAGTGTTAGGGGCTTACCCCTGTCTGTGTTTCTCGTTATTGTGAAGCTAGACAGTGTATGAGCGGTTCCCAATTGCCGTCGAATTATATTGAAGATCCCGAGCAATTGTTGAGAAGAACTAGACGCCGTCAAGTTCCACCTCAAAGGTTCATCTCAAACCTGAATCCATTCGAGGAAAGAGGCTCCTGCATTATCAATCAAGGAAGCTATGGCCCAAAAGACCATCTCTGAGTTCTCTGCGCCTTCCGCTAACAACATTGCCACCGGACCAGAGCTCAACTTTGGAGATGCTACCTTTGAGCTCAAACCTGCACTCATCAACATGGTGCAAGCTAATCCATTTTGTGGAAAGCCACACGAAGACGCCAATGCCCATCTCCAGCACTTTCTGGAGGTGTGTGGGACTTTCACCATCAAGAACATCTCGGCTGACGCCATCCGTCTTCGCCTGTTCCCATTCTCACTGCTTGGGAAGGCGAAGAAATGGTTCTATGCCAACAAGAGTGAAATCACCACCTAGGAGAAATGTGCCAACGCTTTTCTCAAGAAGTTCTTCCCAATGGGCAAAACAAGCGCTCTCCATGGCAAAATTTCAAGCTTCCAACAATAAGCAGACGAGACACTTCCCGAAGCATGGGAACGTCTCCAGGAGTACATTCGTGCCTGTCCTCACCATGGGATTGAAGAATGGCTCCTAATCCAAGGTTTCTACCATGGGCTGACCGGATTAGCCCGTAGTCACCTTGATGCTGCAGCCGGAGGAGCATTCCTGCAACACAATGTCAAGGATGCTAAGGACCTCATTGAGAAAATGGTTATCAACCAAGGATGGAATGAGGAATGCCTCCATCCCAAGAAAAGGGGTATGCACACCGTTCATGAGGTGGACATGCTCTTAGCAAAAATGGATCTCTTGATGAAAAAGATTGAAGAAGGTTCCAAGAAGGAACAAGAGGCCATTCGAACCACTACCACTGCACGAGCAATCGAAGCTGATCCATGGTGCGAGGTATGTGGTGGAGAAGATCATTCGGGCAACAACTGTCCCGAGACGAAGGAGGAAGTGAGCTTCATCAACAACAGCAACAACAATGGGTGTCGACCCCAGCAACAAGGAGGATGGAACTCGTGCCCCTTCTACCAAGGAAATCAAGGTACTGGTTATAGCAGAAATTTCAATAATTCTTATGGTAATCAACCTTCTCTTAAAGATCTTGTCTTAGGCCAATCTAAAATTAATGATAGCATAAACAAGAAAATAATGGCTAATGATAAGATTCTTGAAAATCTTAGTGAGAAAATGGATAGCTTTAACACTGCTATGAAAAATCAATTGAGCTTTAATAAAATGTTAGAAACCCAATTAGCTCAAATAGCAGCAGCTGTCCCATCATTCAAACAAGGTAAGATCCCAGGGAAACCTGAGGAACCAGTTGAGGGTGTTAAGTTAATTTCCACGAGATTTGGTAAGCCTCCGGTTAGGCAAAACCCGGGTTGTCTTCTTGATCCGCCATTCATGGCCAAGAAGAGTGACCCCGGCCATCGTACCATCGCCTGTGAGATCGTGCCACACACCTTCAACAATGCCTTCTGCGACCTTGGATCTGGAGTGAACATCATGTCCAAGGTAATGTACGAGAACTTGCTAGGGGGACCTTTGTACCCCACTTTTGTCAAATTGCAGATGGCCGACCAATCAATCCAGTTTCCCGAGGGAGTGGCAAGGGACATCCTTGTCAAAGTTCAAGATGAGTACATCCCCGCCGACTTCATCATTCTTGACATGGGGGCCGATGACGATGTCCCCGTCATCCTAGGAAGGCCGTTCCTCAATACCGTGAATGCCATGATCTACGTGGGATCCGGCCAAGTCCACTTCCAACTCCCAGGTAAGAGAATTAAATGTCCTTTCAATGGTTATAAATCGATGCAATAGGCAAGGAAGAATCTGTGGAGAAACAAGCCACAATTTGCACCCCACTGAAAGAATCAACCGCCAAGGTCCAAAAAGGCCGAACTGGTAAGTAAGGCTGCGGTGATAAACAAGGCTGACTCTGCCGAATCACAAGCATCAACCAAGAAGGAATGGCGGAAGAAAGAGGTGAGATCATCACGGTCTCCATCTCCGGGTCCGATAGAAGCACCCGACGAATGAACCCGACCTTGAGAGGTCCTGCTCTACGGACCTAAACATGGAGCCCTTGCTGGTAAGGTAAATCAATACTTATCTCATATTTAATTCCTGCATTTCAATTTTTGCATTTTCTTCATTGCATCCCATATTTAATTTTGGCAATAATTTATTTCGACAAAATAAAATAAGTAGATGAATAAAATCTGAAAAAGATCATTTCTGCTCACACCTAAGGTGGTGGGACCACCTAGGTGGGGTCAGCCGACCCCACCATGGGGCCCACCCACCTCTGGTGGTGTTGGCCTGGTGTCCTGATCATGCTCCTAAAATTTGAACACCAGCTCCTTTTGAATTTTGGTCGACCATTCTTTTGTCATGACCACTCTCATATGCTTCGAGAATCCAACACCCACATCCATCCAAATTTTGAAAAGTGGACACTTTGGCATTCATGAGTGCTCCCATGGTCCATGGGAATCACTTTAAACATGTTCCCACTTTTTTCATACACCTTTTACCTTCACAAAACACTAGACAAGGGAATCTCTGAAAATTTCAAAACTTTTGGTCCACCACTAATCTCTACTTTCCTGGACACACCATTTAGAGCTGAAAGGGGACAAAACCTGGTTCAGCTGAACCATGTTTTGGCTCCTCCCAAGAAAGTGGTGTTTGAATTTAAATAGATTCCCTGTGAAAAGGTAAAAGCAACACTGAACCTGCAATTTTTTGTTCGGCCGACCCACTATTGGGTCCTCTCTGCAGAGTTGCATTTGAATTCAAATAGATTCCTTGTCCAAAGGCAAAAGCAATTCTGATCTTGTCATAATGGGTTCGGCCGACCCATCAATTGAGAGCTGTCAGCAAGGTCAAGTTTGAATTCAAATAGATTCCCTGTCCAAAGTTGAAAACAACAAAAACCAGACCAAGGGGGGGTCGGCCGAACTAGGCCTAGTGGCCTGGCCACCAGCCTTTCTCCCCCTATAAATACCCTTACATTGTGTGCTCAAATCCACACCCAAACCAGCTGAATTTTCTCGAGTACACAATCTCCCTTCTTCTCTCCATTTGAGCAAGATCTTTCTCAAGTTTAGTTTAAGTTTAGCTACTCAAACCAAAAACCCAAAAATATTGTAGTAGTAGAAGCTTGTCTCACTCTCATCTTTGCTCTCAAACTCTTGTTTGTGGAGGTAGCCATACCCCACAAGGACTACTAACAGTGGGATAGCTAACGCTAACGCTAACACTAATCCCTGTTGTTGTAGTGTGTCCTTGTGTGAGCTCATTGTTGAAGGATGAAGAAGTTCTCCTCCGCACTCAAGAAGGCCAAGAGTGTCATAGGGAGTTCCTCCCGATGACCCCGCCATGATGAAGATGAAGGAAGAGAAGCCCCACCAAGAAGAAGCTTCGGAGTGCCTTCCGAGAGGACGCTCGACCCCGAGAGTGGCCTCATGCTAAATCAAGAAGAGTAACAAAGGTACACCTCCATCCGACACCGAGGGTATAAACATACCGGCATCATCGACCCTGTCCTTTTGGACAGCACAGGTATGACCGTGGAATTTAATACTATTTTCAATACAATCGGTTGGGGAAGTTTTTGGGAAGTGCAGGAACTTGGAATAGAAAAGCTCACCATTGAATTTCTATGCTCTTTACAAGCCACTGAAAATAATGTCTACTTTCGCATGTTCAACCAAGAGCATAATTTAACATGGGGAGTTTTTAGCATGTCACTTGGTTTTGATAATTACTGTCATTTAGATCTTGTTAATGCAACAAGAAGATTTGATAAAGCTGAATTTTGAAAAGCTATACCAGGATCTAATGATTGCTCTGACCCTAAAACCGATGAAATTCATAATCCTACTTTGTGCTTGATCCGATATTGGATGGCTATAACTTTTCTTCCTGGCTCTAATGTGCAAGTTATTTATAATGATGAATTAAGACTGCTCTATGCCATGACAAAGAAAATAAAAGTTTCACCTGCTAAGATGTTGGTCCACTTTTGTCTTGGTATTTTCCATAGAAGCGAGCCCATATTCTTCACTTCTTTTATCACGCGCATTGCTGAAACAATGGACTTGCTAGATGGAAAACATTACTTTGAATACATTGCTTCTCCTAGAGATATTGTGACCGAAGATTTCTTCATAAGCACTCAAGTCCTAAAAAGAGATGAAAATGGTGATATAAAAATGATTTATCCCGGCCATACAACCGAAATCTCTCTCCCTTGTGAGAGGCGTTGGTTGTATGCGCTGCGCACACTAACCATAAATTGGAACCGAGAGGCAAGAAACCACAATGTTGCAGGACCAAGAAGGGTGACAAGGAGCATGTCACAAGCCCCTCGATTTGAGCAAGGTGGCACATCACGAGCTGTAGGGATATATGAAGAAGAAGGCGATGAGGCAAGTTCCATGGACATTTCAAGGTCCACGAAACGGCCTCAACAGCACACTCCAAGAGTGCGCACTCCCCGTCCGTCCACACGGGTGAGGGGCCGTCGAAGCCAAGGATCAGAAATGGATCAACTCATCAACGACATGGGCGCAATGCAAGTTGAGCAAGATGCAACTTTGAATATGGCACAAAAAAATGCTCAACTATTGTAAGCTATCCAAGATGAAGAAGCATGACGCTGGGCGGGATGGTTCCAATACTACCCGCCACCACAATGAGCAAAAGGACAAGCTTGGGGGAGATCCTCTCCCCCATCAAGGTAAGTATTCTATCCTAGCTCTTTACATTATTTATTGTATGTAAAAAATGCATAAGATAAAAATACCAAAAATATTTCCTTTATTTCCATATGTCTCATGAATATTTAACTTCCTCATGGAAATGATGAATAGTTGCTCTGTTAATGTTTCTTTAATGCCTAGTTTACAACTTAGTATTTCTTTGAGTATGGATCACTTGGCTCATTTAAATCATCATGAATCCGAAAACTTTATGGATGCTAAGTGCTAGAACTAAGTTTAAGTTGTTGTGAGATATGATATAGTGAAACAAGAGCTACTATAATAGTGTTCTAAGCATGAATGATTACTGGAGATTTATTTCTTAATCAATCAAAATCTTATTGTTCCTCAATGGTGATAAATTTTTACCACAGCCATATATGTTACACATGTCTAAAACCTTCCACTTAAGCTACTTCCTTTGTATTGAGTGTTGTCAAGTCTTGTTGACCCTTATTGAGAGTCTTATCATGCTCCCAAGATCAAGATCACGTACACACCACATATATACATGCTGCTTCTACACTGGAAGTACGCAACCGCATGCCTTTCATTTCCACCAAATAAATGCTCCATGTGTTAAAGTCATAGAAAATCTCTCTTAGTCATTATGGTAGTAGAGACAAAAGGCTATGCAAAATAAAAATAAAAAGAAAGAAAGATGGACACAAGAAAGTCCATAGAAAAGAAAAGAAAAATATTTGAGCAAGTCTAGTCTCATAAAGAAAGGAAAAATGATAGCCATGTCCCTAATTTTGTTAGAGAGAGATACAATTCAAATAGGGGAGCATTATATTCCACCATCATCGACACACTTGCACATCTTGATCTAAGGGCATGACACTTCTCTCATTGGATCCAAGCTTTGACTCTACAACATATGCAAAGTAAGTATGCTATACTTTTTCATTCCTACCTTAAGCTCCACATAAGCCATTTTTAGAAGTAGGATGATAAAGAGAAGGCAACATTTACTTTATGCCTTGGTAAGGAATCATACACCATTCGAGCGACACGAGAGAACCATATGAGGAACATTAAGTTTTCTTTTGCAAAACATTGCTAAAACCTCCAGTATGAAACTTGCAAAGAATGAGAAAAGTAGTGCTCAAGTTAAACTGTTCTGTCTCACAACCACATAAGGAAAAGGGAAAGTCATTAGCCCCATAAAGGACTAAGGTAAAATGGGTGAATTTCTATAGCCAATTTTTCCATTCAAAAGAGAAGTATTTAGTTGTACACATGGTATTATTGAAATATGAACATAGTAGCAACTCCTGATCCACCGAGGCTAAGTTTAATTATTTGCTCGGGACGAGCAAAGGTTCAGCTTGGGGGATCTTGTTGACGGTGGATATACCCTAAAATTCCACATTCAAACACCGTCAACAGGCCTCGGATTCAAGGGAAGATAAACATATCATGAGCATATTTTATCAATAACTAGTTCCACATGTACTCTTAAGCTTGTGATAGCAGGGGACACCAAAACAGTGCAAAAGTGAGCAGCTAGGGGCTAACTACATGGTTCGGCTGAACCATGTCATGTTGCCTCAGGCCACCACCTTTCAACACAGTGCATACAACATCAAATGGAAGAGACCAGAGCCAAGGGTGAGCCCACCCATGGGTCGGCCAAACTACCCATGGGGCCCACTTGGCTCTGGTGACGTGGCAGGATCCGTGTGACCTTCCACTCAGCTCATATCAGCCCTTAGATAAACATGTGCTTCCATTCAATGGTGGAGAAGCAAAGCACAAGGATTCAACGTGACAATGTGCAAACTAATCAGAACCAACACATGGGAAGTGTCTATGACAGATGGGGACCACGGTGGTGGGCCCCACCTACCAGGGGTGGGTTGGCCGAACTGCCAAAAGTGGAACCAAGCCACCTACACACTCAGTGACAAGTGGGGACTCCTTCTAGAAGACCCTGGCTGGGCCCACCAGTCATAGGGGGGTCGGCCGAACCCCCCTGGTGCCTAGCCAGGTCGGTTGGCCTCCACCGACTCCATGCATGTTTCCCATGTGCTCAAATCACCAAAGCCGTCCATCTTGAGGCGGTTACAAGATGGTGGATCCAAGGGTGGAGAGGCAAGGAGCACGCGGATCACTGACATGGCACCCCCTCATCCTCCACTATAAATAGAGGCTGCCCACTCCTCTTCAAGACACACCATACAACACAAGAAGCAAGCTAGAGTGAAGCTCTACTCTTTAGTAGTAGTATTCGTCTAGTGTGTGAGTTAGAGTCGAGTCGAGCTACACTCTGAGTCTCCGGAGTCATCAACTGGAGAGTCTGGTATAGCTCTTGTACCTTTCCTTCTGCAAGACTTTATCCTTATCAATATATATTATCTTTACTTTACTTCACTTAGTTCTTACTTAGTCTTTACTATTCTTTATAGTATTGTTGTGTCTTGTCTTTTTTTATAGTTGTTTTATACTTGATAGTGGTCTTGTCCCAACTCAACGTGTGTTAGTTCATCGCCTGTCATAGGTTGTTCTAGTTGTTGGTACGCAGCTACAATAGTGAGCCTTAGTGTAAGCGTGGTGCTTAGACTAGATCTTGCCTTTGATTACCGCTTGTCGCACGGATTGTTTGTGGGTGCTAGCAGGTGTTGACAGCCCTTTCTAGTCTTAGTATCCCTCCACGTGTTTTAGACAAGTTCTTAAAAGGTAGGCTCCCATAAGAGTGTAGGCGCTTCGGGTAGAGGTTTTGTCCTCTATTGTCTCGCACTACCCCCTGCACACCGGTAGTAAGGTAACTATCTTAGCATAAGTCATCTATTTGATAGGGTAAGTCACAAGAGTAAAGTAAGTGTCATAAGAGTCTTTTACTCACTCGTTGTCCTCCCACCTAGCTATACTCTACTAGTTATCTTTTAGTTATCTTAATACTTGTTGTGTGTTGGTGTCATTACCTTTTCCTCAACCTATCGATTTACCCCCCTACCACTAGCTGGTACTAAGTTGGTATAGACTTAAGGATCTCTCTCTCTTTTATTAATTATTCCTAGCAACCGCTTTTCCTTGGGATAAAAATAAATAACGATACCTTGGAATACTCCCGGGTGAAGTGCTATAACGGTATATTCTGTGCGCTTGCGGAATTATCCAATAGACATAAGAAATACCCACAGTCACTTCTGGCGCCATTATCAGAGATAGCCTAACAGCCTGTCTCTGGTGGTTGCGCTAAGAAGTGTCAACAAATACAATAAGTAAATATTTTTATTTTTTCTATGTAAATGCAACAAAGTAAAAATGCAACTACTTATACTAATTATGTAATGCTAAAAAGGAAATATGGATAAGTACCAAGTTTACCTTTTGGCAAAGGCTCGGTGGTTTATAGTCCTCTGGATAGGACTTCTTGTCTGTTCACTCCTTATTGGGTGCATCGTTGGGTTAAGATGGTGACCCTGGTTGCATTTCTGATGATGAGCTGGAAGGTGACCCCTTTCTCCATTCCTTGTCTGGTTGGTGAGGTTGATGTTGATGGTGAGGTCGAAACTGGGAGCTCATCTTTTATAGTCTCGTCATTCTTCTTCTCTTCTGGTTTGATGTAATCACGCCTTTTGACTTCTCCTTCATAATCTTCCCAACAATCCTTGAATGGTTGGTTCTCTTAGGATGAACGATGTCTTCTCCATGATCTGTTCTTCTTTGGCTGCTCATAGGTTGTGTAACTGTTGAAGTGGTAGTGGACTTTTCTCCTTGTGGAACTGGAAGTGGACCTCCCCTGATCTCATATAGATGATGGCTCTTGTAGAGTTGAGGAACGGTCTTCCAAGTACGAGCAGTGGATCGTACTCATCCAGGACCAAGAAATCAGTGGGGACATAGTGATCTAGAATCTTTACTGTAACATCTTTAGCAATCCCCTCTTGGCCATTATGTTGACACTCCATCCTGTGTCGCAGAAGATCTTGTAGAAGATCTTCTGGTTGATTGTGCAGTCGATCATCGGCACTCATGGATCTTATAGCTTCTGCATGTGTGGTGAGACCAGAAGGTGATCGTATTCAGCTCTGACTGAGTTGATCATCCTCACAATTTCAGTGTGAGTCTGCCTATCTCTGTGCTTCCTTCTGCTTGTCTTCTTCTGTGCTGGCTTGTCCTTGTAGATGTACGGCTTCTGTGGATGGCAAGACTTTCTAGCGTCTTGTTCTTGAGTGGCTCTATATTCTATGACATCCTTTTGTTCTTCCTTTTGAGTTTTGTTCGGACCTTTTGCTCCTCTCATTGTTCTATTCCTGCAAAGAATTAGTGGACAACGCATACCTGAAAGAATATACAAATAATGACAGGGATATTGTTGTCATAAATCTAAAGGTCACTTTCTATGATTTAGAGAAGTTGTTTGGACATTAACATAGAACATTTATTATTCACCATTACTTCTTCATTGGAGGATTGATTTTATGTTGTCTTAAGTTTGATTTTCATACATGGCATTTGTAGACTAATCAAACTTATAGAAGTAAGGCAATGGTGAGTAGAGGAATTGCAAACCAATGTGCCTGAGCGATGAGAGCTTGAGAGGAGGAAGACCATGGTCAGATCATCTTTGGTGGAATTTTTTCTTCCTTCCTTGTGCTTCAACTGTACGGCGATGATTAGTGGGGGGAGCTTTCTTTAAACTTGTCTCATTAATGAGGAAAAGTGAATTTCCCCCAAGCTTGATCTTTTAAGTGCCCTTGCATCACTATGGTGTTTGCTTGAATTTCATAAGGACCATACTTCATGCCACCTTATGTCTTGATGAAATTCTACTCAACACTTGTTGCACCTTCTTTGACAGCTTCTTGAGTTTGTCTTGATTTGAATTATTTGTCAGAAAGGGCTTCTTTGTGCTTCAGCAGGACCATCTCATTCTTTTGCACCATCTTATCCAGGAGATGTTGATGTTGATATTAACATGCTTCTTCATTGACTCTTGGTTGATGGGCTGAATATCATTGGAGATGCATACTCTAGTTCATCCTTGATTGTCCTTATTTGTGTGAGTGCTTCATCTCCGATGACTTAGTGATGTCATCAGACAACCATAGTTGTTTACAGCTTCTCGAGGTGTCGACGATAGACCACCATTAATAAATGAGGTATGCGGAGAATACACACTGTGATGTAGTGGCATCTCGTTTTTCTGGTCTCTGTTATCGGCATACGAGTTGCCTCCTTTGAGGATGACGAGAGCAGGAATTAGTTGGTCATTCGGTAGGAATTGCATCCTGCTTGTAATCATCATCCTAGTTTAACCCTTGGTTTTCGGGTTTGCAGGTTCATCCCAAGATTAGCTTATATTCAATCCTGCAAAATGTTAGTGGACACGTACCCGAAGGATTGCAAGAAAACGTGGGTTGTTGTCCACAATTTTTGTCTATGCTAACAAAAGATGATTAAAGGATTATTTTAGCATAGATTTCTTTTTGTCATTTTTTATTTGTTTGCTACATTCTAACATGGTTCAAGGTAAAGGTAACTTGGAGCTAAGGACTAAGTGAATAAACTTTTGGTACTTGCAGTTCTTTCCTTGATGAAGGATGAGCTGATGTGTCTTCTTCGTGCAAAGTTGTTGGAGTTCATCACATGCCTTGATTCATCTCTAACGTGAGATCATCTCAGGACTTTCCCAGATTGAATTTGAATGTTTCTGCAGGGGTTAGTCCGACAAAATAACCAATGTGTACACAAGCAATTCTTAGTTCAATAATCCAACTAGACTCCATGTCTAATTTGACTAAAGCAGGCAATTTTAACCTAAGCACCACGCTTAATTTAAAAGCCTATGGAACTATTTGCAGTACTTCTAAACCAAAACTTACTTGCATAGAAAGTGGAAGCATGAAAGCATATAGAGATTTACTCAACAATAGAGATGAAAGAGTATGATCCTAATGAGAAATATATTTTTTCTCTCTTTTTTAAGTGTTGTGGATGCATGCATGCTATGGATTTGATATGAGGAAACATAAACTAAATGGAGTGGATGCATGGATTAAAGTAAATATGCAATGAGATGCAAGATAACTATTCAAAAGTTTAAAGTCCGTGAGCAAGACTTTCTCACCTTCTTGATCATACTTACCATGATTTGTGCGTAGCGCAGCTTTGATGTTCGTCACTTGAGATGTGATTTGAATTGTTGTGACGACAACCCCCTTCTCCAATCTACATAGAGTTAGAAAGGAATATATATATATGTATGCAAACCTGTGAGATAGCAGGGTTCCATTGTCGATGAATCTTGAATGTTAGGGCACCCTGGAGTTCTTCAATGCTTCTTCTTGTCTTGTGGAACTTGCCGGAAGGTCAAAATGGCTTCTGCTGTCCTGTCTTATTCCACAATTCAATAGAACAGGGGTAATCCTACTAAAGCTAGTGGTACACTAAATTAGCAGACATCAAGATCACTATCAAAATCCTTGTGCCAATTGCATCCCCGACAACGACGCCAAAAAGCTTGTTGGTATTTATTAAGTGTAAATAGAATATGAAAGATTCCGCAAGCGCACAGAATACCATTGTAGCTTTTACCCGGGAGTATTCCAGAGTATCGTTATTTATATTTTACCACAGGGAAGCAATGCTTAAAGAATCTGATAGTTACCATCATATATCTACTAACTTAGTACACCAACTAGACTATAATAGAGGTAAGTGATAAATGATAGGAGTTATGCATAATAATCACTTGAATGATAAATGAGTAGCCTAGCTAAGTTGAGAGGACAATGGGAGAGTTCAAGGTTCCTAAATACTTCTCTATTATTTGGGTTCTAAGATAACTGAAGGATAATTAGGTGAAGCAATCACAAAGAGCACTTTGGAGCAACAGTACCTTTCTGATTCTCGAATAGACTGGGAAGGGGTAATCGGGAAAAGGCTGCCAAAAGGCTCTACGAACACTAACCCTAACGTGGTGGATTACGAAGGCCTGTCAGAGCTGTCACCCCTGAGGCTACCACAACTAACAGTCGGATTAGGCGCAATCTCAAGTAACAAATAGTCTAGACGCCATGTCTACACTATCGATTACTACCCTAGTCAAACGTTATAACTAGAGAACTCCATACGAACGGAGATCCCATGCCAAAGTATAACAACTATACTAACCAATCACAATATGATGCATATAAGTAAATAGAGAAGATAAATATATAAAAAGCATAAGTCTTACAGAGATAAGATATAAGTCATACCAGACCTCAGAAGACTCCTCCAGAACCCGAGAATGGCTCCACTCTCCCTAACTCTCAACTAGAACTAATCTACTACATTGGAGAGAGGTTATCCTTCAATGGGACACCACTCCATCCAAGCCCTAACTAGAGAATATGAATTATAATAATGAAAGGGGTAGTGCCTAGGGGGTCTCTGGTCTCTATATATACGGGGTGGCCTCCCCTCCTCCGCCTTGAGCAAGCGATGTAGTACTAAACCTTTCCACCATGTCTCATTTAAGTGCACATAGGCCTTAATTGGCCAAATTCTGATTTAGGCCCAATTAATCCCGTAGCCCTTAATTAATCCCGCAGCTCATATTCTAGAATCTTCCTATGTTTGTAAAATCCATATCTTTTTATTTCGGACTCCAAAAATAGCAAGTAATATATCCGTTTCAATTGTCTCGACGAGCTCTACGCAATGGTGAACTCCAATTCCTTATTTGTGATACTTTTACTCGGTGACAAATTGAATATCCCTTCATACCCTGCAAAAAAAGTGAGAACACCAAAGCTCGTGGAAGTTGTTAGAATCAAATCCTATAACTATGTTGTGGATTGTTTTATGCCCTTGATTCATGTTTAGTTGATGGGTAAAAATGAGCAATAACTACCGTCGGCAGTCCCCAAGCTTCCGTTCACAACAGAACTCCAGGTGGTGCGCTGGCCGCCAAACTTTAAGGTCGTCGGCTTCGAGACCTATGACAGCACCGCCGACCCCACCAAGTGGCTTACCGTTTATGAGATTGCGGTGAAAACTGCTGGAGGGAACTCAGACGAAATTACTTGCCCGTCATGCTCAACACATCCGCCAACAATTAGTTGCTGAGTCTGAAGCCGAACTCCATCGACACTTGGGACCAGCTGAGGGAGCAGTTCATCAGCAACTACAGCGCCACCTGCAAGCAGCCAGGCACGAAGTTTGATCTTGAGAAGCTTCAGCAGGCGTCACGAGAGTCTCTGCGGGATTATATTCGGCACTTCTCGGAGATCAGAAACAACATCCCAGGTGTCACGAATGCTGAAGCCATCTCTGCTTTCGTACGTGGCCTCCGACCTGATGAAGAACTTCAGAGGAAGCTATACCGCAGCAGACCAAGCTCCATCGCCGAGATGCTGTGCGTCGCCAACAAGTACACTGAAGGGAACGAGGCGGCCCGCCACTCCATCCATAGCCGCCTCCGTTTCCCTGACCGGTCACACCACGAGGACACCGACCGCCATGATGACCGAGGAGCCCGGCGGGACTACCGCCGCGGTGAACGCGACCACCGCGACCAGCACCGCCTCTATCGGTGCTGCCATGATGAGCCAGAAGGCTCCAGGGCTGGAGAGAGGTGTCGCCATTACCAGGTCTACAACACCCGACCAGCCCTGAAGCACAATTATGAAGAGGCCTATGATAAACTCCTCGATAGCCAATGCTCCATCCACAAGTTCCACAAGCATACCATGAGAGACTGCTATGGCTTCTCCAGGGATTTCAAAGGGGAAGAGAAGAAGGAGGATCCTATAGAGTCTGACAAAGACAAGCGCGATGGCAATGAAGACCCGCCTCCAGGCTACACTGAAGCTCACCGGACGGTCTCCACAATCATTGGCGGCCGCATAGCCATGGAGTCGAAGAGCGAGCAGAAGCTCGTCGCCAGACGCGTCAACTCTGTCGCCAACTACGACACCTCCATCGCAGACCCTGTTGATGGTAGTTTTTACCCATCAACTAAACATGAATCAAGGGCATAAACCAATACACAACCTAGTTATAGGGTTTGATTCTAACAAGTTCCATGAGTTTTGGTGTTCTCACATGTTTTGCAGGGTATGAAGGGATATTCAATTTTTCACTGATTAAAAGTATCTCAAATGAGGAATTGGAGCTCACCATTGCATAGAGCTCATCGAGACGATCAAAACAGACCTATGGTTTGCTATTTTTGGAGTCCGGAATACAGAGATGGATTTTACAGACACTGGAAGATTCTAGAACCTGAGCTGCGGGATTAATTAAAGGCTACGAGATTAATTGGCCCTAAATCAGAATTTGGCCCCTTAAGTCCTATGTGCACTTGGTTGAAAGGTTTTGTACCACATCCCTTGCCCAAGGTGGAGGGGAGGCCAGGCGCCCCCATGTAAGGAACCCAGGACCCCCTGAGTCAAGGGCACCATTATGGAGTTGTAGAGGCGTCCCTCGAACGGATAACCTCTCAACTCTAGAGAATTAGGGCTAGACTTTCCAATGTAGTAGAATAGTTCTAGTTGAGAGTTAGGGAGAGCGAAGCTGCGCCGCGGTTCTAGAGAAGTCTTCAGGGGTCTGGTATATCTTTGTATCTCGTCTTTTTAAGACTTATGCTTTAATATATTTATCTTCTCTATTTACTTATATGCTTTATTATGTGATTGGTTAGTATAGTTGTTATACTTTGGCATGGGATCTTCGCTCATATTGAGTGCTCTACTCATAGCACATGATTAGAGTAGTATTCATTGGTGTAGACGTGGTGTCTAGGCTTGTGTTTACTTGAGTTTGCGCCCAGTTCTTACGGTTAGTTGTGGTAGCCCCAGAGATGTGTTGACGGTGGATATACTGTAATATTCCAGATTCAAACACCGTCAATAGGCCTCGGATTCAAGGGAGAATAAACATAACATGAACATATTTTATCAATAACTAGTTTCACTTGTACTCTTAAGCTTGTGAATGCAGGGAAGACCAAAACAGTGCAAAAGTGAGCAGCTAGGGGTCACCTATGTGGTTCGGCCGAACCATGTCTGGTTGCTCCAGGCCACCACATTTCATCACCTTCCATACAACATCAAATGTAATAGAGGAGAGCCAAGGGTGGGCCCATGGTGGGGTTGCCCGAACACTCATGGGGCCCACCTAGCTTTGGTGACATGCCACAATCCTCGTGACACTCTACCTAGATCATCCCAACCATCAAATCATCATGTGTTTCCATTCAACGGTGGAGAAGCAAAGCACTGGATCAAGGCGTGAAACGATAAGATCAAGACAAACTAAGTACATAGCCACAGTCTATGACAGATGGGGACCGTAGTGGTGGGCCCACGCTGCCATAGGTGGTTCGGCCGAACCACCCATGGTGGGCCTAAGCCACCACCACACTCCAGGACATGTGGGGACACCTTCTAGAAGCTCCTGGCTAGGCCCACCTACCATAGAGGGGGTTGGCCGAACCACCTTGTGTGGGCCCCAGCTGTAATGGAACCGACCAATTTATACGAGCACAAGTACAGCGACAGCTGTTTTTCCAGCTATCAAGCCACACTTGAGCCAATATAAACCCGGTAGTCCGTGAAATCTCGAAGGATTTCAAACTTTTACACAGCACTTACCCAAGGATCGCAGAAACTCAGCAGCACACATACACATGATACATAGATTCGCACATAGTTCAATTATATCAGAGTAGAAGATAGACTTCACATAAAAGTTCAGTTGCGGAAATGAAATAGATTTACACACACTTAAGTTCATCATACAGTGCCAAGTGCCGACCAGTCATAGCAACATAGATGAGATAGATAACATGACCTTGCCCAAGGTCTAGTCTTCCTCTCCCGAAGGATAGAAGTAACTCTTTTAGACAACGAAGTATTCCTCCTGCAACATTGGGAATAAAACCCTGAGTACTCAAATGTACTCAGCTAGACTTACCCGACAGAAAGTAAATAAAAAGACTCTCATGGATATGCAGGCTTATTTGGTGGAGCTCAGAGGATAGCAACATTTTGCATAAAAAGCTTTACTACAGTAGTTCCTCAACTTATAAATTTTAGATATGGTTTAGCTTCGATTTCAGTTAAGCTATTAAGCTAAGGTTTGCAGCTATACTAAACAATCACTCGATATTATAGCAAACAATACAACCATATGATTTCCGATATCCACAGATATCAACCTCGTCTCACGACAATCAATATGTTCAAGTTGTTAACCTCTACCTCACCAGAAGATTAGTTCAGTTTCTCACTAACCAGGAGAGATGGCAATTCGAATCGATTATACCAGCTGGCAAATATGCCAATCACAAACCCTGTCAGCCTGATCAGTGGCTTCTTGGGTCACCGTTAGATCTTTTTGAGTCATATTATATCGCGAGCTTGGCGGGGGCCATATTCTCGGAGACAAACCCACTTATAGGAAGTGCAGGTCCCTGACCTAACTATGGCAAAATGGTGTTTCTGCACATCCTTTCTACCTCCAGAATATGTCTATCCATGTCACACCAATTCTCGGCTCAGAAAGAACTACTCGGCTTTGCGGTCAGAATGACTTATCTGGCCAGTTATGTGACGACGTCCTTCAATCTCAACTGATGTCTAGTGGCCTCAGTCCTAGTCGGCCGCAAGCAGCACCGAAGACAGCATGACCTCAACCATGTCATGCGGCTCCCCGCTACCTAGCCTTGATTCTCTCATTATCATTGTGGCATGGTGGCACATATAGTCAACCATGTAAAATCCATCCCCATCAGTAATAGTCACCACCTATGCTCGTGAAGGACAGGAAATACCCCGACTTCTACCGGTCTAAGCATGGCTAAGCATAAGATCGAACCCATCCCTTGTCTAGTAATAGTACTAGGATCATATGGAGAGTGGACAAGGTAATTATGCAACAACGGTATCAACCAACTCCTATACTTAAGTGCACAATCATACGATTTAAGAAAGACCGGTGCATTTATAAAAAGAGATAGGTGGAGGCTTAGGGATGCTCCGGGGCTTGCCTGGGATTCAACACTAAGTCAGCGTTTGTTAGATGACACTTGTTCGATGAGCATCTCCCATCCAAGCACTCGATTAGTCCTTCCATCTTCGTGATTAGTCCACCACACCGTCTTGTGGTTAGTTCCATCATCATGTCCTTCACTCCATGTGTTCATTTATCGTACCTAAATGAGATGCACAATGCACATATATGAATAAAGGGAAATAATACAAGGCATGTTACTCTACCATCACTGAACCATAAGCTAACAATCACACCAAGTAAAGCAAAGTCAAAGCAATCATAATCCCACACATGTAGTTTATGGGCAGCAGGACAGTAAGCAAAAGATTTAACCATAACTCAAGCTATACACATCCAACTAGGGTGATATAAGCCTTTCTGGAAAGCTATTGAAATTGTCTATAACTTTGCTATTATCATCTTCTGATGATTCAATACATATAAAGGTCAAACAACATATTGAAGGCAGCTCTGTCCAGACTTGGACAGATTCTGTCCTCACACTTCAAACAATCAGAACTATGGATCTAGACCATCAAAAAGAATGATTCCAAACAATTTGGAAAGCCAATGAAATCTAGTACAACTTCTTTATTATCACCAAGAAGTGATTCAAAGCATAAATTGGTCAAACGAAGCAAACATTCAGGTCTGCACCGAAAACAGGCAAAACCTGACAGCAGACTTCTAAATTCTATAACTCTAAAACTATCAGGTCTACAATCATGAAATTTTAGGACAAGGAAGTAAATGAAGTTAACTACACCTTTTGTATAGAACATATTTACATGCAACATCATTTTCATGTGTAAAACATCACAACAACAGGGCCCGCTCTTGCAGCCATTTCAGCACATATGCAAAACAAGTCTTTATTTGATTTCCACCCAAGAATACATATGTACATGAGCTTTTGATACAGCCCCAACCATCATAATATGTTAACACAATGTTTATATTAGACCAACATATAGCAAGGAGTCATAAGAAGTATGCATGTGCCCATTCTTCATCAACCTTTCAGCAACTATTGCATAAAAGCCTTTTATTTAATTGTTTAGTCATATGGTAAATACCTCAAATGGAGCTGATATTTTTATGAGAGGTAGTTAATTACAAATCATGCCCAAGGTTCAAATCTTACATGCTCAGGTTCCATAGTTTAATTATTACAAAATAAATAAATCTATAATGCAATAAAGCATTGGAGAGCAAGTTAAATCTAAAACATCACACTTTCAGTAGAAACATGGCCATATTATTGTTTCTTAGGTTACTACAATATCATACAAGGATAGTGGAACACTATTTTCTATTTTTACACCTATATATTATTTATAATGCATTTAAATCTACTTAACATGCACCAAAGAAGATAAATCAACAACTCAGTGATACATGCACCATAAATCATGAAATTTTAACCATACATTACACATCATACAGAGAGTCTACAATTTAATTTGTATGCCATTTGAAGCAATACAACTCTAGTTACAAAAATAATAAGCAAATCAGCCATTTATTTCCTATTTAACAAGATTAATGTGAAACATCATTAAAACAGTAAACAACCTACAAGTTTTATACTCCTATCATCTGCATTTCAAGAGAAGTCTAACAAAATTGGAACCACTGTATTTGGACTTCTAAAACCCTAGATATGAGCAAAAGCAAGTTAAATCATTTCTTAAACCACTTTTCTAAAATAATTTCTACAGCACAAAAACGTAAACAACATGGCACATATTATGGATCCAACATGTAGAATGCTTATCAAGCAAACTAAGAAAACATGTTTCACAATTTTTGGAGCAACCAATCGAGATATATAGATTTTACAAGAAAATATGAAATCTGAACAAATGAGGTAGAAATAAACTCCTGCGGGTCCCACTCGTCATAGACACAAGAGGGGGTCTTCTTCTTCCTTTGTCTGTTCGATTGAACAGAGCAGGGAGGGGAAAATGGCCATGGCGCATGGGAGGAGAGGGCTCGGCCCTGCCCTGGCAGACAGTAGCAGGAGCAGGCCGGCCGCGGCACGCTGCGCCCTGCCCTGGCTAGCTGTAGGTGGCCGCGGCCGGCAGGGAGGCGGCCGGTGGCGACGGCCTCGGCAGCGAAGCCGCTACGGCGACGAAAACGGCCGAGGAAGGAGCTCAAAAGGGCGGTGGGGGACAAGGAACAAGGCGCTCTGCCCACTTTGCCATGGGGTGAACGGAGGAGGAGGATGGCCAGAGGCCATGGAGCTCGGCTCCGGCTGGCAATGGCGGCAGTGCTCTGCTCGTCGACGAGGCGACGGAAAGCGAGCACGAGAGGGCGGGCGAGCGAGCTGGTAGGAGTGGGAGAGGACGAAGGCGAGCTCTGGAGGCTCCCATCGCTTCTGAGGACGCAAGCAGGGGCGAGAGGGTGGTGGCCGACATGGACAGAGCTCGGGTGCCACGTTCTTCCATTGCAGCATAACGTCGAACACGTGGCGCACGTCGTCGGGGCTGGTTTGGGCGGTCGGTTTCGGCATATTCCAGCAAGATTCGGACCTCCACCACAGAAGCAAATTTGTTTCTCTCACAAACGTCTACCAACTTGATTAAGAGTGCTCAGCGAAAAGATAAACAGATTAGCGGGTAATTAGCTCCCAAGATGACAGTGTCAGCAGGTTAATTAGAATCAAGAACTGATGTCAAAACCTTATCAAACAGAGTCAGTTTGATCTCAAATTTAGATATGTTATGCTCCAAAGAGTTTGTGACAACTTTTATTTTTGGTCCAACTCAAGTTACTGAATGAAATCTTGGGAACGTGAGACGTCATTGAGATTGGGATGGATTTCAGACTTAGAAAATAATCAAGTCCTGAAATCAGATTTGTAACCCATCTTGGGTGCTGTTTTTGAGGTACTTAGGTTTTGAATCATGACTTGGTCCAAAAATAACATTTGTTCTTCTACAAAGTATCTGCAACTTTTGTTTAAGGTCAAACCTCATATCATGCTCAGAAATAATATTTTCACTTTGGTCAAAGTAACATCATTAGAGAGCTCAATTTGGAGATTTAGGCCAATGAGGGTATTTTCTTGACATTTGCTCAACATGAAACCTTCATGTCTTTTGTTGTAGAGTTCAAATAGAGTTGTTTGGTCAAGGTTGCAAGATTTGATTGACTTGCATGCTCATCTTTCCTAAATCAATAAATCCAAACAAGCATATGATTTGCTATTTCAAGTGGATTCTTGATTTGGATCTTTATGAGATTCTTCCAATAGTCATGGTAGATGGAGATGAATGTGAGACAGTGATCAAGATCATTTATTGACATAACTTGGTTAGGTTCACACTCACTGGTTAGCTCGTGACTAACACCTGGGGTGTTACAGCCTTCCCCCCTTAAAGGAATCTCGTCCCGAGATTCGAAACGTAAGAGCTTTCAAGGGTAGAGAAGCATGTCAGCCCCTTTTCTAAGGCGGTGCTAGTCCGAAGCTACTTAAAAATTCCATAGCGCTCATAGGCAGGGGTGATCACCTCATGGCTCATGAAAATGTATGGATGGCAAAGGTTTGTTGAGTCGTTACTCCAAGATATCATGTACTTCCATTTACCTTGGTGCAAATGCAAGAGAGATCATTAAGGATAGGACAACTTTCTGATCATTCAAGAATTCTTTGTAGTTGACTCTTGTTTGAAGAATTTTCTTCATTGATTTCTATGAAGCATTGTTACTTCGGGAGGAATCCAAAACAACACAGCTAATTTGGGAGGAACCCAGCACAATCATCCCAATTAGCACTCTTAGTATGAGGGTGTGAATTGGAGTGTCCAAGAGTAGCTTCAGAACATCTATTTCCCTAGAGGATATAGCATATACCACCATCTTCATGTGGGATGAGATCATAGACGAGGCAGATATTTGCTGAGCTGAGGAAATCGGCAAACCGACATCCAAGATTTATGTGTATTGTAGGGGCCAAATTACTGAAATGCAGATTGATGGAAAGCTACATAAGGTTCCTTGTGTGCAGTTTTCTTTTCCCTATGGCAACACGGAATTATCTAAGGCTGTTGAATGAACAGTAAATGTGATAGCTGATTCTGTTTGTTCACTTCCTCAGTATCCATTAGTTAGGAGAACTCTTATATCCAAGTGCCAACAACTAGGTGACATGTGCCTAATGCAACTTCTTTATAACCATTGTTGCAAGGAAAACTCTAATAACGGTAACCATTTCTGACAAGATCCTTAGAAAGAAAACACATATGTTCTTAATATGTATTCCAAGATTTGAGTAATCTCCTTTTTTTGACTGGCCAGAGGTTTGCAGATGATAGGCTGAACTTTTGATTAGGCTCATGATGTCAGTGAGGTTTTTGATAACTCGGTGGTAGAGATAACAAAGAACGACAGGCAAAAAGGGTAGCCAGATCAGTGTGTATAACTACACTCTATTTATTCTGAGGCACAAGATTACTGCAGGCATTTACTCGAGCAAGAGTGATTCTTGTAAAGGCTTCCGAAAATGAGCTATAAACTCCAGTTTCTCGAGTTGAGGCAATGGACTGAGGTACAACATGTAGTTGCAAGTTTTGTGCAATATGCAACTCTACATACTCAGTTGCACGATAGTCGGTCCAGGCAAACATGAATTGTGCAGATTGATGGGACGGACCACAATTTCCTACATGGAATCAAAATCTTTTTTATACACATGGAAAAACCGATGTGCAAATCCAAACTCATGTCTTCTCATTTGCAGCTGAGAATAAACAACATTGAAGCAGATTGGCAGGTTTAATGAGGTTGGTTGTCAAGAGTGTTTATCCTCAAAGTTAAGTGTTTATTCACAAAGTTTGAGAAGCAGTCCTCTACCAACAACTTGAGTATAACTTTTCTTTGTGATCTGGTTGTAGGTCAACAAAACCAACTTGTTGAACTACTTTTGACAATGGGTAAACCTTCTTATTTTGCATCAGCAATCCAAGATCTTAGGGTTTCCAAATAGAGATCTGAAATATGTTGTTTGACATAATACTTGTCTTCACTTCACACTTACATGAGTTGAGTGGGTAGAACACCTTGACCGATCAAGAATAAGGGACTAATTACAAATGTCCTTTTTGTTTTTCATCCAAAGGCGTATCAAGCTGGGCACTTGAGTGCACTTACATGTATTATGGCATTGACCACATCTATCAGTGTGTCTTTTGTAGCTCTTCGCTAGGCTGAAACCATAGTTTGCATTATCTGAGTGATTGTCCAAGATAGAATTGGCTTCATTATAACAGGGTCTTGGAAGTGAGGGTACCACAAACAGTACCAATTGGCTTATAGGTTTCTTGTATAGCATTGTTCTATGAGACATGGCCTTCAAAAACGGGGTTAATTACTTCTTTATACCCACGGGGACATACTTGTTAGCATGAAACAACACTTCTTGATAGAAATCCATTCAGCAATTTCAAGCATCCATTTCTTCATGTCAGACAAACTGATCCAATTGGGCAATGCATTGCTCACATGAGAGAGCGAATGAACAAACTCCTGCATTTCTTCAGCAGAGGAAACTATCTCATCGAGCAAAAAGTGATATTGGATCGGTCTTGCTTTTTCCTTCTCACGAGAATCAAGTACACTTCATTACTTACCTGTAGACTATTCCTCACACTGGGGTAACTAGTTAGTTGTCCCTAAAAAGGCTCTACGTCTTCAGCTTCTGTAACAAATGGTTGCAGATGATATGCATGCACATGGTCACCACAGTCAGCAGACATGAAGCAACACATGATAAGATTGATCTTAACTGTATGATCATTATGCAAACGGACATTGAGCCGAGATGGAATTTTTTTTTGAACTTGTTGGCAAACTATCAGGAACATATCATATCTTGCTGACTATTACTGACTGATACTTGTCCAATGTTAATGTTCATGTGCTCTTTCAATCCAACTCTAATGGCATATGGTGCTTGATTTTCTCGGCAGATCATGACAGGTTCTTTGTTTACCACTTCTTGTAGTCTGTTAATGCTGATGTCAGTGACTTGCTCTTCAAAGGTCATTCTCTTTGTAACTTCTGAAGGAAGCTCTACTATACTTGATCCAACATACGTACCTTCTGATCGAACATCAGAGGATAGATTTAGTAGAGACTTTGCAAAATAGATTAAGGAACATAGGGATGGATCAATTTGATTTGGAGACACCTTCAAAGATATATTTGGGAAAGTCCATGGAAGATAACACATTGGTATTGTTTCATAATGGATTACGATTAGAGACCGTGATACCAACGCGCACCCAGCAGCACAACCATGTGCCGGCCGGTCCACAAGGAGGCTTCCAGGTTCCGTCGTGGCACCATCAGTCATTAAGCATAAAACCACTATCAAACATAACCAGCAAGAAATCTTACGAGGCATGGATAAATTTAGGAGAATTCTACGAAAGATAACACATCGGTGTAGTTCTTGCAATGTTTCATGACCAAAGATCTTGACATCAGTGCGTGCCGAGTAGCACTACTTTGTGTGCGCCCCCACAAAGAGGCTCCCGGTTTCGTCGCTGCATCATCAATCGCGGATCATAAAAAAAACACTACCGATCATACAACCAATAAGGAAATCCCACGCGGCAAAAATAGATTATGCAAGGATAACATTACATAGGGGAAGGTCAACAAACAAGGATGACCTACAAGGTTAAGAGCCAACAAGAGTATGATTTAATGATGAATACATGAGTTAGAACACAAATTGGTTACCAAAATAACATGGTATGAGACTTTGCTTCAGTCCCAAGTGGTTTTTGTGTGACTACCATGGGGATTATGAGATCCATGATTTGCAAGAGATTAGATACAAGGAGGGAAAATTATGAGACAAAGATTGACACTCTAGAGACATGTGAGAACCATAAACAACAACATGGTTCATGCAACCAAGCGGATACATAATTCCTAGATTTAGTTGATAAAGCGTCAACATGATCAACAAGTAAGAATGTAAGGATGGTGGGGAAGGAGGGATTTAACTCACACAAGATGGTTTCCTTCGGGTGAGTAACAAGTATATGGTTCTAGATAGGAACATGGCATAAGAGAATTATAGGTTAGCTACCAAGAATAACCAACGTGAGATTCTTTAATTCCACATGCATCTTGTATCTATCAAGAAACCTTCAGACCATCCATTTGTATGAGCTTGTGTACGATTAATTAGTACCATAAGACTTTTACTGATCAACATCGCTAGGCTTTTGGGGAGAGTTGGAGAAAACAACATGATCATGGAATAGGTTCAATGCATGATTTATGAGATTGAATTTACCAAAACCATAACATGATCCATAATGAAAGATTACAAGGCAACTTCTGGATAAGCTGAAAAGAGGTCTAAATCGAGGATTTGGGCAAAGACTCCAACGAACATGATATAGGCAAGCTTTACAGACTGAAACCAAAACATTCTCTAGATGTGGAGATGACTGCTGGAAACAAGGAACAGATTGGATAAAATCATTTGTAGATGTGATTGATTGGGCATAACCTGGTTTCCAAAGAAAATATTACAAAATCTAATTTAAGAAAGATCAAGCAATTATCATGGCATCTAAAAAGAGTAGAGGAGACACACCATATATGATTTGGATAAGGCTTTAGTTGAAAGAAGATGCAGGCATGGTTCCACAGATCTTGAATGAGAACATATGACAACCATAGGCTGGCATTAGAGAAAACTCAGGTGGGTCTATTGTGCCAAATGAAAGACCTAGAGGCTGAATTGGTTTAGTCTCTGACAACATTTATGGTTGAGAAACATTTATAGAGGCTACTTAAAGGTTTAACAACTATTTGGTTTTCAAAACAAGCAAGGCAGAGAGGCAGTCACAAGTTGAAAACCTAATAAGGCTATTCAGACAACATAGAACAAGGATGAGAGAAGCATATTTGTGCAACAAGCAACAAGCACATGATGCAACAATCATGATGCATGCTCGTCCTATTCGTTCTCACTCAGTTGCCAATATAACATGGCAAATACGTTCTATGTCGGTGGCATAACATACGTACTCTCTCGGTATATAGCTAGTCGTTACTACCATATACGCATTCGAGGTTAGCGTACCTGTAGAAGATTCATTTCAGCCCAACCCCACATGTATGCATGGCAATAAGAAGCACTTTTTGCCGGAAATGCTCCCATGAGCACTTATGACCCCAGAAAGTAATTACACCACACAGAGATACCTCCATAAGTACATATGGACAACATGTACTTACTTCAGTAATTAATAAGCACTCCCCTTAGATTGACGGTTGTTCGATCATGCTCTCACATCTCACCTTACCTCATCCGAAGTGGCACATTTGGCCCGTCTTCACCTTACCTGGGCGTCGCTAAAAAATATGAAACAAAGGTAATAAGAAGCACTCAAAAACATGATGCAATTTCCCCCAAGTTAGTACTTACATAAGCCACCTAATAATCCTTATGTGGGCTATAAGACTTGGTCCTTGGCACACTTAGTTTGTATAACCATTAGTTTAAAACACCTACATATAGCTATAAGTTGGCAATTAGTTTTGCAAACTCAAAACTTTTTATTTTCAAATACTCATGTGACGGTACGTGCTGAATTTTTGCTCTGGTACCAACTGTAACAGAACCGACCAATTTATACGAGCACAAGTACAGCGACAGCTGTTTTCCCAGCTATCAAGCCACACTTGAGCCAATATAAACCCGGCAGTCCGTGAAATCTCGAAGGATTTCAAACTTTTACACAGCACTTACCCAAGGATCGCAGAAACTCAGCAGCACACAGACATGATACAGAGATTTGCACATAGTTCAATTATATCAGAGTACAAGATAGACTTCACATAAAAGTTCAGTTGCGGAAACGAAATAGATTTACACACACTTAAGTTCATCATACAGTGCCAAGTGCCGACCAGTCACAGCAACATAGATGAGATAGATAACATGACCTTGCCCAAGGTCTAGTCTTCTTCTCCCGAAGGATAGAAGTAACTCTTTTAGACAACGAAGTATTCCTCCTGCAACATTGGGAATAAAACCCTGAGTACTCAAATGTACTCAGCTAGACTTACCCGACAGGAAGTAAATAAAAAGACTCTCAAGGATATGCAGGCTTATTTGGTGGAGCTCAGAGGGTAGCAACATTTTGCATAAAAAACATTACTACAATAGTTCCTCAACTTATAAATTTTAGATATGGTTTAGCTTCGATTTCAGTTAAGCTATTAAGCTAGGGTTTGCAGTTATACTAAACAATCACTTGATGTTATAGCAAACAATACAACCATATGATTTCCGATATCCACAGATATCAACCTCATCTCACCATATTCAATATGTTCAAGTTGTTAACCTCTACCTCACCAGAAGATCAGTTCAGTTTCTCACTAACCAGGAGAGATGGCGATTCGAATCGATTGTTCCAGCTGGCAAATATGCCAATCACAAACCCTGTCAGCCTGATCAGTGGCTTCTTAGGTCACCGTTAGATCTTTCTGAGTCATATTATATCGCGAGCTTGGCGGGGGCCATATTCTCGGAGACAGACCCACTTATAGGAAGTGCAGGTCCCTGACCTGACTATGGCAAAATGTTGTCTCCGCACATCCTTCCTACCTCCAGAATATATCTATCCATGTCACACCAATTCTTGGCTCAGAAAGAACTACTCGGCTTCGCGGTCAGAACGACTTATCTGGCCAGCTATGTGACGACGTCCTTCAATCTCAACTGATGTCTGGTGGCCTCAGTCCTAGTCGGCCGCAAGCAGCACCGAAGACAGTATGACGTGAACCATGTCATGCGGCTCCCCGCTACCTAGCCTTGATTCTCTCATTATCATTGTGGCATGGTGGCACATATAGTCAACCATGTAAAATCCATCCCCATCAGCAATAGTCACCACCTATGCTCGCGAAGGACAGGAAATCCCTCGACTTCTACCGGTCTAAGCATGGCTAAGCATAAGATCGAACCCATCCCTTGTCTAGTAATAGTACCAGGATCATATGTAGAGTGGACAAGGTAATTATGCAACAACGGTATCAACCAACTCCTATATTTAAGTGCACAATCATACGATTTAAGAAAGACCGGTGCATTTATAAAAAGAGATAGGTGGAGGGTTAGGGATGCTGCGGGGCTTGCCTGGGATTCAACACTAAGTCAGTGTTTGTTAGATGACACTCGTTCGATGAGCATCTCCCATCCAAGCACTCGATTAGTCCTTCCATCTTCGTGATTAGTCCACCACACCGTCTTGTGGTTAGTTCCATCATCATGTCGTTCACTCCACGTGTTCATCTATCGTACCTAAATGAGATGCACAATGCACATGTATGAATAAAAGGAAATAATACAAGGCATGTTACTCTACCATCACTGAACCATAAGCTAACAATCACACCAAGTAAAGCAAAGTCAAAGCAATCATAATCCCACACATGCAGTTTATGGGCAGCGGGACAGTAAGCACAAGATTTAACCATAACTCAAGCTATACACATCCAACCAGGGTGATATAAGCTTTTTTGGAAAGCTATTGAAATTGTCTATAACTTTGCTATGATCATCTTAAGATTATTCAATACATATAAAGATGAAACAACACATTGAAGGCAGCTCTGTCCAGACCTGGACAGATTCTGTCCTCACACTTCAAATAATTATAACTACGGATCTAGACCATCAAAAGGGATGATTCTAGACAATTTGGAAAGCCAATGAAATCTACTACAACTTCTTTATTATCACCAAGAGGTCATTCAAAGCATAAATTGGTCAAACAAAGCAAACATTCAGGTCTGCACCGAAAACAGGCAAAACCTGACAGCAGAATTCTAAATTCTATAACTCTAAAACTATCAGGTCTACAATCATGAAATTCTAGGACAAGAAAGTAAATGAAGTTAACTACAACTATTGTATAGAACATATTTACATGCAACATCATTTTCATGTGTAAAACATCACAACTACAGGTCCTGCTCCTGCAGCCACTTCAGCACATATGCAAAACAAGTCTTTATTTGATTTCCACCCATGAATACATATCTACATGAGCTTTTGATACAGCCCCAACCATCATAATATGCTAACACAATGTTTATATCAGACCAACATATAGCAAAGAGTCATAAGAAGTATGCATGTGCCCATTCTCCACCAACCTTTCACCAACTATTGCATAAAAGCCTTTTATTTAATTATTTAGGTCATGTGGTAAATACCTCAAATGGAGTTGATATTTTTATGAGAGGTAGTTAATTACAAATCATGCCCAAGGTTTAAATCTTATATGTTCAGGTTCCATAGTTTAATTATTACAAAATAAACAAATCTATAATGCAATAAAGCATTGGAGAGCAAGTTAAATCTAAAACATCACACTTTCAGTAGAAACATGGCCATATTATTGTTTCTCAGGTTACTACAATATCATACAAGGATAGTGGAACACCATTTTCCATTTTTACGCCTATATATTATTTATAATGCATTTAAATCTACTTAATATGCACCAAAGAAGATAAATCAACAATTCAGTCATACATGCACCATAAATCATGAAATTTTAACCATATATTACACATCATACAGAGAGTCTACAATTTAATTTGCATGCCATTTGGAGCAATACAACTCCAGTTACAAAAATAATAAGAAAATTAGACATTTATTTCCTATTTAACAAGATTAATGTGAAACACCATTAAAACAGTAAACAACCTGCAAGTTTTATACTCCTATCATCTAGTGTATTTCAAGAGAAGTCTAACAAAATTGGAACCACTGTATTTGGACTTCTAAAACCCTAGATATGAGCAAAAGCAAGTTAAATCATTTCTTAAACCACTTTTCTAAAATAATTTCTACAGCACAAAAACGTAAACAACATAGCACATATTATGGATCTAACCTGTAGAACACTTATCAAGCAAACTAACAAAACAAGTTTCACGACTTTTGGAGCAACCAATCGAGATATATAGATTTTACAAGAAAATATGAAATCTAAACAAATGAGGTAGAAATAAACTCCTGCGGGTCCCACTCGTCATAGACACAAGAGGGGGTCTTCTTCTTCCTTTGTCTGTTCGACCGAACAGAGCAGGGAGGGGAAAATGGCCATGGCGCAGGGGAGGAGAGGGCTCGGCCCTGCCCTGGCCGATAGCAACAGCAGCAGGCCGGCGGCGGCGCGCTGCGCCCTGCCCTGGCTAGCTATAGGTGGCCGTGACGCGCTGCACCCGCCCATGGCTGGCCGCGGCTTGCAGGGAGGCGGCCGGTGGCGACGGCCTCGGCAGCGAAGCCGCTACAGGCGACGAAAACGGCCGGGGAAGGAGCTCAAAAGGGCGGTGGGGGACAAGGAACAAGGCGTTTTGCCATGGGGTGAACGGAGGAGGAGGATGGCCTGCAGCCATGGAGCTCGGCTCTGGACGGCAATGGCGGCAGCGCTCTGCTCGTCGGCGAGGCGACGGAAAGCGAGCACAGGAGGGCGGGCGAGCGAGCTGGGAGGAGTGGGAGAGGACGAAGGCGAGCTCTGGAGGCTCCCATCGCTTCTGAGGACACAAGCAGGGGCGAGAGGGTGGTGGCCGACATGGACAGAGCTCGGGTGCCACGTTCTTCCGTTGCAGCATAACGTCGAACACGCGGCGCACGTCGTCGGGGCTGGTTTGGGCGGTCGGTTTCGGCATATTCCAGCAAGATTCGGACCTCCACCATAAAAGAAAATTTGTTTCTCTCACAAAGGTCTAGCAACTTGATTAAGAGTGCTTGGCGAAAAGATAAACGGATTAGCGGGTAATTAGCTCCCAAAATGACAGTGTCAGTAGGTTAATTAGGATCAAGAACTGATGTCTAAACCTTGTCAAACAGAGTCAGTTTGATCTCAAATTTGGATATGTTGTGCTCCAAAGAGTTTGTGACAACTTTTATTTTTTGTCCAACTCAAGTGAGTGAATGAAATCTTGGGAACGTGAGACGTCATTGAGATTGGGATGGATTTCAGACTTAGAAAATAATCATGTCCTGAAATCATATTTGTAACCCATCTTGGGTGCTGTTTTTGAGGTACTTAGGGTTTGAATCATGACTTGGTCCAAAAATAATATTTGTTCTTCTATAAAATATCTGCAACTTTTGTTTAAGGTCAAACCTCATATCATGCTCAGAAATAATATTTTCACTTTGGTCAAAGTAACATCATTAGAGAGCTCAATTTGGAGATTTAGGCCAATGAGGGTATTTTCTTGACATTTGCTCAACATGAAACCTTCATGTCTTTTGTTGTAGAGTTCAAATAGAGTTGTTTGATCAATGTTGCAAGATTTGATTGACTTGCATGCTCATCTTTCCTAAATCAATAAATCCAAACAAGCATATGATTTGCTATTTCAAGTGGATTCTTGATTTGGATCTTTATGAGATTCTTCCAATAGTCATGGTAGATGGAGATGAATGTGAGACAGTGATCAAGATCATTTATTGACATAACTTGGTTAGGTTCACACTCGCTGGTTAGCTCGTGACTAACACCTGGGGTGTTACACCATCCACCGACTTCCTCCACCGCCTTCCGGCATGTCTCCCACGTGATGGAATCACCGATGCCATCCATTTCAAGGTGGTATTAAGGCGGTTTATCCAAGGGTGGAGAGTTGGGGAGCACACGGATCGCTGACGTGGCACCCCTCCACTCTCCACTATAAATAGAGGCTGCCTCCACCCTCTCAAAATATGATTCATTCAAGATACAAGTGAGAAACAATGTAGTTCCACTTCTAGTAGTGTAGTCTAGTGTGGGAGTTAGAGTTGAGTCGAGCTGCGCTCGGGGTCTCCGGAGTCGTCTGCTGGAGAGTCTGGTATAGCTCTTGTATCTTTCTCTTTTTGTAAGACTTATTTTCTTTAATATAATATTCCTGCTTTACTTTGCTGAGTATTTACTTTGTTCTATACTTAGTGCATTACTATTCTAATAATAGTATTGTTGTGAGTTATCATATTACTTGGTCGGCTTACACTAGATTGTGATCCTATAACCAGCTCACGTGTGTAGTTCATCGCCTGTCATAGGGTGCTCTAGATGCCTTGGCCACAGCTAGAGTACTGAGACTTAGTGTAAGCATAGTGCTTAGACTAGATCTTGCCTTTGAATGCCGCTTGTCGCACGGATTGTTTGTGGGTGCTAGCAGGTGGTGACAGCCCTGTCTAGTCTTAGTATCCCTCCATATGTTTTAGGCAAGTTCTTAAAAGGTAGGCTCCCATAAGAGAATAGCCGCTTCGGGTAGAGGTTATATCCCCTACTGTCTCGCCTATCCCCTACACACCGGAAGTAAGGTAGTAGTCTTAGTGTATCTCGTCCATTTGATAGGATAGTTCATAGGAGTAAAGCAAGAATCATAGGAACCTTTCTCACTCGTTGTCCTCCCACCTAGCTATACTACACTAGTTATCTTTTAGCAATTCATTTGTTATCTTTGAATCATCACCTTCCTATCATACTTCGATTACCCCCTCTACACTAGTTGTACTAAGTTGAGGTAGATTCCAAGATCTCCTTCTATTAATATTTCTAGCAATCGCTTTCCCTTGGCATAAAATAAATAACGATACCTTGGAATACTCTCGGGTGAAGTGTTACAGCGGTATATTCTGTGCGCTTGCGGAATTATCCAATAGACATAAGAAATACCCTAAGCACTTCTGGCGCCATTATCAGAGATAGCCTAACACCCTCTCTCTGGTGATTGCGCTAAGAAGTGTCAACAAGGTGACAGCTCTGTCGGTCTTCGTATTCCACCACGTCGGAGTTGGTGTTTCGTAGAGCTTTTTTGGCAGCCTTGTCCCGATTACCCCTTCCCAGTCTATTCGAGAATCAGAAAGGTACTGTTCTCCATAGTGCTATTGTGTGATTGCTACACCTAACTATCCTTTAGTTATCTTAGAACCCAAGTAATAGAGAAGTATTTAGAAACCTTGAACTCTCTCGTTGTCCTCTCACTTTAGCTATCAAAACTTTTATCATAGAATTCTCCTGTGTGTCTATGTCATTTAAGCATAACTCCTATCATTTATTACTTACCCCTACTATAGTCTAGTTGGTGTACTAAGTTAGTAGATGCATGATGGTAACTATCAGATTCTTCAACCATTGCTTCCCTGTGGTAAAATATAAATAACGATACTCTAGAATACTCCTGGGTAAAAGCTACAATGGTATTCTGTGCGCTTGCGGAATCTTTCATATTCTATTTGCACTTAATTAATACCAACAGACCCGAAGTTTCCTCCTTGGTTGCACAAGGCCATCACCTTCAGCAGAGATGACCAGTGGACGGAGATCCCTACTTGGGCCGCTTCTCGCTGATCCTCGACCCAGTGATACGCAAGACCCGCTTCCGCAAGGTGCTGATTGACGACGGCAGCGGCCTCAACATCCTGTTCTCCGGAGCCACCAAAGAGCTCCGACTCCGAGTTGAAGATCTAGAGCTGACCACGGCTCCGTTCTGGGGGATCATCCTAGGGCAGTCCTCCTACCCCCTGCGACAGATCAACCTGCCGGTCCAGTTCGGGACCCCGCAATGCTTCCACATTGAGCACATCGACTTCATGGTGGCCAACTTCGACGCCGCGTACCACGCCATTCTCGGCCGACCAGCTCTGGCCAAATTTAGGGCCATCCCCAACTACACCTACCTCGTCATGAAGATGCCAATAGAGACCGGCATCCTCACTGTATGCTCCAACCTCTAGACCGCATATGATTGAGAGAAGGAGGCCATCACCATGGCTGAAGCCACCAACGTCTCCATCCTGATGAACACATGCGCAGTAGACGCACAGAAGCTGGCGCTCGAAGAACAAGTCATCCCGGAGAAGACTCCACCCAGAGCGGTGACCAAGAACAAGGAGACAAAGGACGTGGTCCTCGTCCCCGGTGACCTGAGTAAAACTACTCGCATCTGGATGGATCTCGACCCCAAATAGGAAGATGCGCTCGTCAGCTTCCTCTAGAAGCACGTCGGCGTTTTCGCATGGAAACCTGTGGACATGCCCGACGTAGCTAGGAAGCTGATCGAGCACTCCTTGAGTGTCTCAAAGACTGCCAAGCCCGTCAAGCAGAAGCTCCGGCGATTCTCTCCAGACAAGAAGGAGTCTATTAGGGTAGAAATAGCTCGGCTCCTAGCTGTCGGCTTTATCAAAGAGGTGTATCATCCCAATTGGTTAGCCAATCCGGTTCTTGTAAGAAAAAACAATAATGAATGGAGAATGTGCGTTGATTACACCGATCTCAACAAACTCTGCCCTAAAGACCCCTTCGGTCTCCCCTGCATCGATGAAGTCATCAACTCCACCGCCGGCTGCGAGCTGCTTAGCTTCCTCGACTGCTATTCCGGCTACCACCAGATCGCCTTGAATGAAGAAGACCAGGAGAAAACCTCCTTCATCACCCCCTTCGGGGCCTATTGTTACAAGACTATGTCCTTCGGCCTGAAGAACGCTGGTGCAACATATCAGTGAGCCATCCAGGCATGTCTCAACGACCTCATCCCGGACATCGCCGCAGCTTACGTTGATGATGTCGTCATAAAAAGCCAAAAGGCTGAGGACCTCATCTCCAATCTCGAAGCAGTCTTCGAGAAGTTGTCTGCTTTCCAATGGAAGTTGAATCCCTCCAAGTGCATCTTCAGCGTTTCATCGGGCAACCTTCTCGGTAACATCGTCAGCAAATGAGGCATCCTCCCTAATCCAGAGAAGATCGAGGCTGTCATGCGAATGAAGCCACCCACCAGCGTCAGAGACGTCCAGAAACTCAGAGGGTGCATGGCTGCCCTGAGTCGATTCATCTCCAGGTTAAGTGAAAAAGGGCTCCCTTTCTTCAAGCTACTCAAGGCCGGCGAGAAGTTCATCTGGTCGGAAGAGGCCGACAGAGCTTTCAAAGATCTAAAGTAGTTCTTGGTGCATCCTCCACTCCTCACAGCACCAGTGAAGACCGAAACCTTGCTACTCTACATCGCCGCGACCAGCAAGATCCTCAGCACAGCCATTGTGGTCGAGCGCGAGGAAGACGGTCATGCGTATCCAGTCTAGCGCCCAGTCTACTTCATTAGCGAAGTTCTGAACGAGTCCAGGATCCGCTGTCCGACAGTGCAGAAGTTGATTTACGCCATCCTTATCACCTCTCGCAAGCTCCGCCACTATTTTGAAGCGCACCCAATAGCAGTTGTCTCCCAGTATCCCCTTGGCAACATCCTCAGTAACAAAGATGCCAACGGCAAGATCATGAAGTGGGCGATGGAATTGGGAACCTACTCCGTTGACTTCCGCAGCGGAACAACCATCAAGTCGCAAGTGTTGGCTGATTTTATCGCCGAGTGGACAGAGATGCAGGAGTCAGCACCTCTAGAGCAGGAGGAGCACGGGACGATGTACTTCGACGGATCCTTCAGCATTGGAGGGGCAGGCACCGGCGTACTCCTCATTTTGCCCTCCGGCGAGCGCCTGCGCTACGTGCTAAGAATTTATTTCGAAGCCTCCAACAACGCTGCCGAATACGAAGCCACCTTACATGGTCTACAAATCACCTCCGAGCTAGGCATCCAGCGGCTCATGATGTATGGGGACTCCGCCCTAGTTATCAACTAGGTGAATAAAGATTGGAACTGCAACAGCGAGAAGATGGACGCCTACATCGCCACAATCAGAAAGCTCGAAGGAAAATTCTTGGGCATCGAGTTTCACCATGTCGTCTAAGCTAAAAACCAGGCAACCGATGAACTGTCCAAACTCGGCTCATCACGGGCAGATATTCCCCCCGGTGTCTTCGTCCAAGACTTGGTCAATCCCTCCATCCAGACCGAAGAGGAGACAGAAGTCCCCTCCTCTGATCAGATGGTCGCATGCATATCTAACTCTGAAGAAGATTGGCGAGCCCCCTTCATCGCCTACTTGCTCGAAGCCAAGATTCCTAATGAAAAGATCGAAGCCGAACACCTAATACGCCGTTCCAAGTACTACGTCTTGCTCGACGACAAGCTCATGCGTAAAAACGCCAAAGGCGAAGTGCTTCAAAAGTGCGTAACACAAGAAGAAGGTGTCAAGATACTCCAAGAGATACATGGAGGCTTGTGTGGTAACCACGCGGCTTCATGAACATTGGTCGGCAAGGCTTTCCGAGCAGGATTCTATTGGCCCACCACCATCCAGGACGCCAAAAAAATCGTGCGGCACTGTGAAGCGTGCTAGTTCTTTGCCAAGCAAACACATGTCCCAGCACAAGAGCTGTGGACCATCCCAGCATCCTGGCCTTTCACCACATGGGGACTCGACATGATAGACCCTTTTAAGGCGGCCAAAGGAGGATACCGCTGCGTCTATGTCACCATCGACAAATTCTCCAAATGGATTGAGTACAAGCCACTAGTGAAAGCAACGGCATCCAAAGCAGCGGAGTTCTTCAATGATATCTCTCACCGTTTCTGTTTACTAAACAGCATCATCACTAACCTCGGCACCACCTTTACTAGAAATGACTTCTGGCATTTCTGTGACGAAAGGAGCATCGTGGTGAAATACGTCTCGGTGGCTCACCCTCGAGCTAATGGTCAGGTGGAATGAGCGAACGGAATGCTGCTCGACGCCCTTAAGAAGCGCCTTCACGAAGTTGTTGAAAGAAGCCCAGGAAACTGGATCCTCGAGCTGCCGGCAGTAATCTGGGGACTAAGAACCAGCCCAGCCGAAACACCGGCGTATCTCCTTACTTCATGGTCTACGGGTCCGAAGCGGTTGTTGACACTTCTTAGCGCAACCACCAGAGACAGGGTGTTAGGCTATCTCTGATAACAGCGCCAGAAGTGCCTGATGGTATTTCTTATGTCTATTGGATAATTCCGCAAGCGCACAGAATATACCGCTGTAGCACTTCACCCGGGAGTATTCCAAGGTATCGTTATTTATTTTTATCCCAAGGGAAAGCGGTTGCTAGGAACAATTAATAAAAAGAAAGAGAGATCCTTAAGTCTATACCAACTTAGTACCAGCTAGTGGTAGGGGGTAAATCGATAGGTAGAGGAAAGGGTAATGACACCAACACACAACAAGTATTAAGATAACTAAAAGATAACTAGTAGAGTATAGCTAGGTGGGAGGACAACGAGTGAGTATAAGACTCCTATGACACTTACCTTACTCTTGTGACTTACCCTATCAAATAGATGACTTATACTGAGATAGTACCTTACTACCGGTGTGTAGGGGGTAGTGCGAGACAATAGAGGACAAAACCTCTATCCGAAGCGCCTACACTCTTATGGGAGCCTACCTTTTAAGAACTTGCCTAAAACACGTGGAGGGATACTAAGACTAGACAGGGCTATCAACACCTGCTAGCACCCACAAACAATCCGTGCGACAAGCGGTAATCAAAGGCAAGATCTAGTCTAAGCACCACGCTTACACTAAGTCTCACTATTGTAGCTGCGTACCAACAACTAGAACAGCCTATGACAGGCAATGAACTAACACACGTTGAGTTGGGACAAGATCACTATCAAGTATAAAATAACTATACAAAAAGACAAGACACAACAATACTATAAAGAATAGTAAAGACTAAGTAAGAACTTAGTGAAGTAAAGTAAAGATAATATATATTAATAAGGATAAAGTCTTGCAGAAGGAAAGGTACAAGAGCTATACCAGACTCTCCAGTAGATGACTCCGGAGACTCCGAGCGTAGCTCGACTCGACTCTAACTCCCACACTAGACTAATACTACTACTACTAAAGAGTAGAACTTCACTCTAGCTCGCTTCTTGTGTTGTATGGTGTGTCTTGAAGAGGAGTGGGCAGCCTCTATTTATAGTGGAGGATGAGGGGATGCCACGTCAGCGATCCGCGTGCTCCTTGCCTCTCCACCCTTGGATCCACCGCCTTGTAACCGCCTCAAGATGGACGGCTTTGGTAATTTGAGCACATGGGAAACATGTTTGGAGTCGGTGGAGGCCAACCGACCTGGCTGGGCACCAGGGGGGTTCGGCCGACACCCCTATGACTGGTGGGCCTAGCCAGGAGCTTCCAACAAGTGTCTTCACCAGTCAGTGATGGTGTATGTGTCCTGGGCCCACCAATGGTGGTTCGGCCGACCCACCCCTGGTGGGTTAGGCCCACCACCGTGGTCCCCACCTGTCATAGAGACTCCCCTGGACTTTGTTATGTCTCGTTTGCTTTGTTTCACACCTCAATCCGTGTGCCTTTGATCTCCACCGTTGAATGAAAGCACAAGTTGATCCGATGGATGAAATGACTTGGTTAGAGTGTCACACGGCTCCTGCCACGTCACCAGAGCCAGGTGGGCCCCATGGGCAGTTCGGCTGACCCATGGGTGGGCCCACCCTTGGCTCTGATCTCTTCCATTTGATGTTGTTTGCACTGTGTTGAAAGGTGGTGGCCTGGGGCAACATGACATGGTTCGGCCGAACCACGTAGTTAGCCCCTAGCTGCTCACTTTTGCACTGTTTTGGTGTTTCCTGCAATCACAAGCTTAAGAGTACATGTGGAACTAGTTATTGATAAAATATGCTCATGATATGTTTATCTTCCCTTGAATCCAAGGCCTATTGACGTTATTTGAATGTGGAATTTTAGGGTATATCCACCGTCAACAGCGGTGCTCCCGGCAGACATTGCGTTCCGGGCACCCCGAGTCGAAAACTATAATGAAGAAGTATCAAACGACGCCCAAGCCGAAGACATTGATAGGCTCGAAGAAGTGTGCCTGGTCTCCTGTGTACGCATGGCGAAGTACCTTGAAGGGCTACGACGATACAACAACCGCAACGTCAACAGTAGATTCTTCATGATCGGCGACCTCGTCCTTCGCCGCATGCAGAGTAAGGAGGGCATGCACAAGCTTTCTTCTCCTTGGGAAGGGCCATACATGGTCAAGGCCGTAACTCGGCCTGGCTCGTATAGACTCTGCGACCTTGACAGCGTCGACATCCCAAACTCCTGGAACATCGAACACCTCCGTCACTTCTATCCTTGATGGCATGTCAAGGCAGATATGTGTATTTCTATTTTATTACCTCAATAAAAGCTACATTGCTTCCCAACGCATATGTGTCGGTATTTGCAGATTAGCCATCGCTAACATTCGTCGTCAGCGCGTAAGCCCCGCAATTGATCAGGCAACATGACTTCATCAACGCATAAGTCCTGCAACTGGTTGGGCAACACGACTTCGTAAATGCATAAGCCCCGCAACTACTTGGGCAGCAAGAATTTGCCAATGCGTAAGTCCCACACCTGCTCGAGCAGCATGACTTTGTCAAATGCGTAAGCACCGCACTTGTTCGGGCAACCTAACGACGTCGACGCATAAGCCCTGCATTCGGCAGGCCGCCTAATATCACCGCTTCATCGACTGCCTCGATAGATTCGGGAAGCCATCTCCCACAATAAGCGTAAGCCCTGCCAGGCGCAGGCAGCTTCGCCATCATGTACGCCCCAGGGATGCCTGGGCCATTAACCTTCGCTACTACGTAAGCCCCGAGGATGCTTGGGCAGTTTTAGCAGCGTCCCCACAAGCCCCGTCGAAAGGAACGGGCAACGGTCATCAACCCCTTCAAAGAATCGCACGCTCTAGCTCCTCGCCGACCAACCCAAAGAGCCTCGTCCACGATCGAGTGGTCCACGTCATACGCAATCGACTACGACATTCCGGAAACTCGATGACTATACTAAAAATAAAAACAAATTCACATAACCTTCACCCAGAACAGTTTCACCTACTATAACATCCAATCACTGCTAACCAAGTGTTTTCTGTACAAGCGATCTACATTTGTTCACAGGTGCCCTCAGGTGTTCTCCGCTGGAAATAGCAGCTTGTCCGCTGCCAAAAGCTCCGCCGCAGGCCTCGCCTCTTCCTCCAGTTGATCCTCCTGCTGCTCGGTGGTCCCACGGGCATAACCCTCCTTCACCCTGTCATTACTCACGCCAGGATAATGGGAGCGCACCATGCCGAGCACGTGGGCTGCTACGTTCTCCGCCACGTCGCTACAGAAGGTCTTAAAGTGCCACAGCGCTTCACGGCTGCGCCGGACAATCTCGAATGGCTTCGGCACTCTCTCCCCAAAAGCTCTAGCTGGTGGATTGGCAGGCCTATACTTGATGACGTCAAGGACGGGTTTGATTCCTTCTGTCACGGTGTCATAGCGCCCCTCGGCGGCTTCCAGTCATTGCGACAGGTCGTTCATCTGAGCTCGAGTCCTCCGCTCAACCTCTGCTCATGCAAAAAAGCATGGATAAGAGCTCTCAACAAGGACCAACGAAGCATCCTACAGGCACAAGAAACTCACCCAAGCGTGCCTCCTTGTTTCTCCGAGCAGCCTCCCATAGCATGGACACTTCATTATCCAGCTCCTTGACTACACCAAGAAAGACGACGAATCAGCATCCCTTAGCAGAGTGAACTGGGGAAGTTGGGGAATATGAAGACGCGCATACCTCGGCTCGCAGCACCCTCAAACAAGTCATTGAGATCTGCTTGTCAAGACTTCAAAGCTGAGAAGTGCAAAAGTGCAGGGATAAAATAAACAGCACCATAACGGTCTCCATACCTGTCTTATCCTACAACAGCTTTTGCTCGGACTCTATCAGGTCATTGCAGTGCAATTGCAATGTATCACGCTGTTCGCGAAGGTCTTCCATTGCTTTCTCCAGACGAGCAGCTTCCTTTTGCAACCTCTCATTTTTTGAGGCAAGTCCAGCAGCACGCTGGAGTGTTTTCTGGTGATTTCCGCCGTATCGTGCACCGGCTGATCGACAATGGAAGAACTTGATACAGAGCAAGTAGGAAAATCCGAAGTGAATACAAGAAGGGCACCGCTACCTGAACTCATGAAGACAGTTGCCCCAGCCGGCGGAGCACGTTTCTTAGGTCGGCACGGGCACCTATTATATTGGCTTTCAGAGCCTCCAGTTCAGCGTTCGCCGCCTCCTCCTCCACGACGACGGCGTATTTATCACCGACCCGCCTCAAGGTCCTGAGCACCACTGGCGGAACTTCACCCGCAGCCAGACGAGTGATCTCCACGACATCGTGCTCGGAAGGAGCAGCGCCTATGGATGGCTGCTCGGGTGTCTTTTGGCTTGATCCCGGTATCTCTCCAAAAGAGGGGCCGCCGGTCTGCACGTCGGCTCCTTGATCGGGACCAGTGGGTGGCACTGATCCACGGGTGTCATGCTCCATTGAGTGGACCCCTCCGGTGTCCTTAGACTGCCATTCTGCATCATGAGTTGAGGGCAGGGACGGCGGTGGCGGGGTTGCTTCACGTGGTTGTTCAGGTGGTGGCGGCTGTTCCCGTGAGCTGGAATCTGGTCGTGGATTTGGTGAGCTCTTTGGCGATTTGTGGTAAGAAGGCCACTCGGCGGCAATACCACCATCACCTCTGCCCTTCGCCGACTTATAACCACCAAGTCCTCTACTGGTAGCTCCTTCAACGTCTTCGGTTGAGGGTCGCCTGGAAAATGATGCGGACTCCATAACCGAGTATAACAGAAAAGACTACTCGACAAAAAATAGCAATGAGAAGACACGTATACTCACAACTCCAAACGTCAATGTTTCTGTGCGAAGTATTTTTTCCGACCAAAAGTCCCCTCGTCACCGCCAGGATTTTTTTGTCGGAGGAACATCCCCCTTCTGACATTTTGGCGCCGGCCCTTCATCGTCACTCGAGCTTGGGAACACCGCCTGGCGACGGGCTCGCTCCTCGGATAGCTTCATCGGCTTTTCAGGCTTCCGAACTCCACTCGACGAGCCATCTTTACCAGGCATGGGCTGCTTACCGCGAGCCACCCATTGAGAAAGGGTCTCTTGATCCTCTTCCTCATCATCAGCTCCAGCTTCGTCATTGGAGGGCTCTGCGAAGTCTTCATCTTCGCTACCGAGCTGGTAGCGGTGTCGAGGGTCAACTCCTTTAGGCCACTCTGTAGTGGGCACCTCCGAAAAATATACCTTCTGGTCCTGGCCATGAATCTTCCACAAATCAAATAAGAGACAAGGGATCAACATTCAAAACAGAATACACAAAGAAGAAAATTCCAGAGCAGCATACCTCAGGCGGGGGGTTCCCAATGTGCAAAGCCTTCTGTTGCCCTCGGTTGTCAATACGTGTTCGGCTATCAAAAAGTTCTTTCAACCTCGCCGTCGCTTCAGAGCCCGATATGTGATCGGCCACTTCTCTGGTCGGGTCTGTTTCACCGATCCACTCACAAGCAGGGTGAACCCTGTCCTTGCAAGGCTGTACCCGGCGCTTCACGAAATTGGCAGCTACTCCAACCCCGTTTAGATTAAAGCCCTTCAGAATCTCCAACAACTCGTTTACCTGCTCCATCTCGACTGATGTGGGTCTATCCGACCAGCTTGACTTCCTTTCGTGTATCTGCTCGACGGCACACCGAACAGGAGGGTCTTGATTCGCAGATAGAACCACCTCTTATTCCAATCACGAAGGCTTGTATTGAAAGGAATTGAAAGATAATGGGTGGACATCCCATCCCTCAGCTTCAGATATACTCCCCAGGCGATTCAAGCATGAACAGTTGGCGGAAGAGATTGAAATGGAGAAGGATACCGATAAAAGCTTCACAAAGGTGGATGAAAATGGAGACATGGAAGATGGAATTGGGATGCAAATGGCATAGGGAAATCTTGTAATAATCGACAAGTTTGCGAAGAAAGGGGTGGTAAGGGACACCAAAGCCACAGAGGAAGTAGTCAGCGAAGACAGTCATCTCGTTGGTGTGGGGCATAGGGTACGGCTCACCTTCCGACGGCCTCCATCCAGCGGTGGCACGATCCGGCAGTAATCCCTTTGCCACTAATTCAATATTGCTTTCTCCGTCATGGTGGAAGGCTGCCACTCATTGTCCAGGTGGAGTTCACCAGGCTGTGGTTCTTTCGCCTTCTTCGGCGGTACGCGCGTACTCTTCCTGGGTGCCATTTCTTTAAATTGCTTGCAGATTTGGGATGGTGGAAGGATGAATTGAAGAGATTTCAGCGGGATTGAATTTTGAATCAAGAAGCTCCGAAACCCAAGATGGCGGCGGCTAGGGCAGGTAGTGGTGTATACTCGCTGGAATGGTGGCTGAGAGTTTGCAGAAGGGGGAATGCGAACCGTTTTTCATATCATTTCAAGTCTATTATTGATGACATCTACTAACGTCGCCAAATATAACTATATAACTTTTAATGCGAGAGGCGAGATTAGAAGATGAATGGTAATTAATTAACTTGTCATTAGCAACTGGCCACTTTTCTATTATCAACATTCTTATGCAAGAATTAGGTTGTCATCCCTAATTAATAATGCTAAGAATAAATAAAGGTTTTATATATTAATCTACGTGACTAGGCAGAAATATAAATAATATAAACTAAGATCAGTTCTATAAGCGGACAGATAATTATACCATTGTAGAATTTTACCTAGGGAGTCCTACCAGGTTGTCGATTTATATTTATACCACTGGGAAGGACTAGGATAAACTTTAATCTATTATATTGATAGGGATGGTATACAATGGATAAGTGACATTACCGATATTTACTCTACTCAGAATTTGGAAAAGATTCAAATACCAAACTTGTCCAGAATTAAATTATACACAATTCTTATTTTGATCATTTCTCAACTTCTTACATGAATTTTTGAGTAATTTCAAAAATATGAAATTGGGCTAAACCCTGCTACAGTGTTCGGGGCAGCAGGGCATCGACACGCATTGTCCTCGTCACCGGTCGCCGCCCATCGCTTCTTCTGGTGAGCTGCGCGCGCAGGCACGCGTCCCGTGTCATGGCAGCGCTGGTGATCGACGTGGCGACCTCGAAAGCTCTCCTTTGCTCTTTATAACACGACGACGACGCTCTGCTCGTCCTTTTCGCCGTTCTCCTTTTCCACCGGCGTGTTCTTGGTGCCGAGCCAAATTCGCCTACGTCGAGGAATCTCTATCCAATTCCTCTTTCTTACACGTTCGTCTCTTCATGGCACACCCGTAGAGCCTACTCGCGTGTCCTATCATCATCTGAATCGCCGGGCTGCCTGCTTCCTTCCTTGCGGCCGACAAAAGCGCCGTCGCGATCCGCTCACCGGGACCAGCCATCTGCGGTAATTAACTTGTCTGCTTTTCTCGCGTTGTCGATTCCTTGTAGCGCTGCGAAGCTCATGAGCCCGACCGTTTGGTCTTTGTCACTCTAGCCATGCCAGAACGTGCTGCGGTCATCCGGAGCACGCCACTGTGGCCGCCGTCGACATCGCCAGGGAGCTCCGGGTCGCCTCCGTTCCAATTAGCGCGAGCAGCGCACCTCGGTGAGCGTCCTGGATCTTCCCCGAACCCTAGCCCTAGTCCTACCGCACTGTGTGGCCGGCGTTTCTGCTCGCCGTCGTGGACAGTGGGTCAGAGCCGCCATGGCTGCCCCTACGCTCGTTGCTGTGGCTAAGGTACCGAAATAGACCCCTTGGGAGGTGAGCTAGGTTGTAGGGAACCTATTTGATGCCCTTCCCCTCGCCGGAGAGATCGCCGACGGTGGCCCTGGCGATCGGCGAAGGCGAGCCGACTCTGCTCTGGGTCACCGTTGAACGAGGAAGAAGAAAGGCAGGGGCGTGCTGGGCCATAGTGGGCCGGCCCAGCAGTGTGGCCTATTCAGTATGGTGCTCTTTTCCATTTCTAAAGGAATTATTTAGTGTTCAGTTTTGTGAATTTTGTGTGAATATTTCTACAGCTCAAAAAATTATGAAATAAATGTGGTAGCTTCTCTGTGTTGTTAAGTATTTATGAAAAATATGATATGGGCATTTGAAGTATTTTCTGAAGACTGTAAAAATGTGTATTTTAATTAATAAATAGCTTTTCCCTGAATTTTGTACCTCAAAATATTAATCCAAAAATTGTGAAATTTATTGTGTAGCTATTTTGAGCAGTGCGCTACCCCCACAAAAATCTGTAGCTCATTCAGATAAAGTTTAATTGTTTTGTAATTTATCCTTAATTAATTAAATAGTAAAAACAATATTAAGTGTTAATGGTTTAGGGTTTAGTCCGGGTCTTCGAATCATGGAATTGAGATCAACATTATCTGAGTCGCGGGTCGACCCGTTGCCGCCCTCTCGGCCACCTCCGGCCGCTTGCGGCCCTGGCCGAGCTTGGCCTGGCCGGCCGGCGGCCATGGATTCACCACTCTGGCTTGGCCAGAGCGGGCTGGAGCCGGGTTGGACCGGGCCATTTGTATTGGGAGTGCTAAGGGAGCCAATCTGGACCATGTTGGTCGTTCGGGCCGGTCAACAGTAGTGGCTGTGTATTTAAATAAATTTATTTATTTTCTTTCTTAATATATGAAATGTATTGTGCCTTGTGGTTTTTGGATTGAGTGAAGACCAGGGATTGTTAACACTTTAAATAATCCTTGGCAACTTATTTAGTTGAATAATTTGTTATTGTTATGTGGTGGTTAATAATAGTTAATAAAATGATTAGGTGAGATAATAACCACGACGATATTAGAATCTTAATAGGACCTTAATGACCCTTGTTGCTAGTTGGTAATGACCTTGGGGTTTACCAAAACAAAGTAAACTTAATTACAAACTATCCTGACCTGTAATGTCATGAGGTTGTTTCTTTTGATGCAACTTCATGGGTAAAAACACACAAGTAGAACGACTTCTCTTTTGGACCTTTCCGTACCCTAAGTCGTGTATAGAATTCCTTATAGGTACCCGTAAACCGCTAACCTAAGTTGTTGGACAACAAGCTAGTCTTGTTGGCTTGCAACTTTATCACAAAGGAAAGTACTATTCAACTTTCTTTGATTATTTAATGTAATGTATTTGTATGTTTCCATTATGCATCATGCCATGCATTTCATCATACATTAATATTTCGTGTAGTGAACGCGGGAAATTCTTATCTGAAGCAAGTCCCGAGTTGGTCTTCACTCTCTGGACGTGGAACTTCCTTGGTGATTGACTTCAGAGTTGTATCTACTCCAAGGCAACAGGCAAGCCCCGGTGCATTAGCCCCTCCTTGTGTTTTATAAATCTTTATCACCTTGAGTTAAATTGCTGCATTAGGTTGATAGGTGTTGATTGTCACCTACTTGCTGCATTTACCTGCCATGATATATTGTCCTTGAAACCTGATTTAAAGGCAATTGTTTATAAAATGCTTAGCCATGCTTAATAGTTAAGCTTTTATGAAAAAGATATTTTGTATGCTTGGGGTATGCTACTATGAACTATTATAATTGTTTGACAGGGAAGTAGACTTGCATTGAGAAAGGAGTCTCAATGTAGTGTCTCTGACTGTCTATTAAGAAAACGAAATGGAATCCATTAGGGACAATTTGTTGTCGGCCTGCTAGATCGAGACTTTGCAACTAGCCACATACTACGGAAAGCCTCTGACTCCGGTCGCTCCTTTACGTGAACCGACAACCACGCACTAGGAGTGGAGAGATGGCAAGAGTAGCGTGTACCCTTGTGGCCGTCGTGCCTGGAGACAAGAAGAGTACTGTGCTCTCGGGTGGCGCAGGACCGGTTCAAGTTTTGGAAAAGCCGTGGTAGGCGGGGTTGGCATATGCAAGCTTAAGTGCTACATATGCAGTGTGGGTATGGATCCCCAGCTAGGTACTTAATCGATTCGAATCGTCATTGCTCCTCGGTTAATGGAGACTTGATCCTTCGACTTACAGCGAAGAGTGGTTCGGAACTAGGTGAAAGATGTGGGAAATAGGTGAATATTGAGATTATCTTAATGAATCAATCTAGATTCAGGATTAAATTTTAAGCTAACTTAGAGAGCTTTTCTGCAAAACTCTTTGATTCTTGCTAAAGCCTCTCCTTGATTCCCCTCAGCCTGCATTCCTGAGTCTTCTCCCTAATTTTTAGTCGGGTAAGTCTTGCGGAGTACCCCGTGTACTCAGGGTTTGTTAACCCCCTGTTGTAGGTTAAAGTCAGGAGCTGTACAGGTTTGGCTATCGCCAAGCTGGTGGCACTCGAAGAGCTGCCCTATGCAGTAGATGACATGTGCTTATCAGCACTTCCTTGGGCAAGATGTCATCTATATTACTTATAAGTGTAAGAGCTACCTTATCTTGTCTCTATCGGCAAGACGTTTTGTAAAGACTATCACTGGAAATTGTAAACTATAATTGTACTCTTTCGCTTTTTACTCTGATGTATTTTGAACTCTATGAATGAATGTAATAAGATGGTTGGTTTCCGTCCCGTGAAATGATCCTCGGTGGGACATTGCGGTGTTCGCGAGAGCACCCGACAGGGCTTCCGGAGTTATCAGGCTCCCGTGCATAGCAGTCGGAGGTCGTTGGACTACGGCTGGTGCATGTGGGCCATGGTAATTTGGGAGGTTCTGTCACAATAAAGATAAAGGTGATAAGTATGATCAAGCATCATAAATAAAATATAATCATCAGAGCACTCTCTAGTCACAGTAATATCTAGCCAATGGATAAACTAAGGAATTAATATCAAAGGTAATTCTATAACTACATCAATGAATAACTCTAATTAGTGCAATTACATCTAACAATCATTGTTAAACTAATCCTATATCATAATCACATGCAAAGGGCATCATCTAGGAAGGATGTGAAACATAGTCATCATCCAACTTCGCGACCATGCCTGCTGGCCTACATACGGGGGTGGACTACAGAGGACTCAACGCAGCTGTCACCTACGCGATCTACCACACGACCCGGCACATCAGGGTGCACTCGCAGATAAACAAAATATCTAGACACCACGTCTACATATTGTTCATCATCTGTCCATCGTCCGCATGAATAAACGCTATACGCGCAATTACATGAATTCAATAAGATCAAACCAACTATACTAGACATATAATAAAAGTAGACAAAGACTATTGTAATCAAGAAAATATGAACTATTAAGAACAATGTTTCCCTAAGCATAATGAAGAATACAATAATAGAGAAAGAACTAGAATTATACCGAACTCCGCGCTCCAGACAGACGCCGGGGCTCCAGATCCGCCGAAGAACTAGACCTCCTCTACTTCTAATCTAACTAGGCTAGAACTATGAACTAGGAGGCTCTTGATGAACTAGGAGGCTCTTGATGGCTTGAGGACTTGATGCCTTGAATGAATGATTGGGTTCTGCCTCCAGGGGGTCTACCCCTCTATTTATAGCCCAGTGGGATGCACGTGCGCCATAGGATCAAACCGACTTGAAACAAGGGCCGAGATGACACCACAAAGGCGGTGGAAGAAGACTCTAGAAGGTGGGCTGAAGCCCTAATGGGGGGCGCCGGCCGGCCCCACCCTGGTGGATCTCGGGCCCCGGTGCTTCGGGTGTGTTCCAGATGCTTCTAGTGTTCTCGTGGTGATGTTTCCTTGGCGGCTAAGTTTCGTGGTAATCATGCTCTTTAACCCTTCTTTTATGCTTTTCTGGAATAGCCCCTGAAAATACAGAACATGGAAAACTCGTGAAAACGGTCAGTTAAAACCCTAGACTAGTGTGTATTCATGTAGCCTTTGGTGTCTAAAGTTCTAATAAAAGTTGACGTTATCCACCGTCAACAACACCCCCAAGCTTACCTGTTTGCCAGTCCCTTGGCAAACAAACTAAGCCTAATTACTAATGTAATTGGATCAGGAGTTGCTACAATGCTTTCATACTTCCCAAGTACACATGCTTCAAACATAGATTCTCCTCCGGATTAGACAAAACTGCTCTAACTTTTAAACTTACCTATTTTACCTTTAACTATGGGGCTTTACAATTCTTACCTTAGTCTTGAGTAATTGAAAGAAAGAATCAATCAAGTCATGCACTATGTAGCAAATTCTTCACAGTACCAATATTCCGGAGTTTTGCAAGTTTTCAAAATAAAACTCGGAGCTTAACTGTATGACACCCTCAAGTCTCTCAGTATATATGGTATTTGTGGATCTCATTTTAAGGCATTAATGATGTTATGCCTTCCCATAACTAAAGACTATAGTGGAGCTCATAGGAGTGGCAATAACAAGGTTTACGCATACTTGCAATTCATATGTTGTAAAGTCAAACAATGGATCCATAGAGAATCGAGGCATACAATCAAACCAGGATGTGCATGTGTATGGAATATGGTGGATAGTTGTATATGTGGTATTTAGTCGCTATTCCTAATTCTACTTTTACTCTTTGAAAATGATTCACTCTCCTTTGTAACTTGGAGGAACACATGGGCTATCTTTATTCTTTCTCTCTCTCTCTCTTTTTTCGTTCGGGAGGCGGGCATCTAGTACCCATTGTTTTAATGTTAGGACACTTGTCCATCTTTTACTCCCTTTTCATATTTTTGCATAGCCACATGTATCCTTTGAATATAAATAACAGGAGAAATAATAATAAGAACTTAGAGCAATTATATCAAGGCTGTCCTACGGGGTTTACTTTTGGTGTTCACTCCCAGTGTAGGAGAAAACATTTTTATGATGAACATTGATGAAAGTGGAAATGGTTGCGATTACTCCTAGGGTAGGAATAATGCATATGTGCTAAAGTGTGTACGTGATCTTGGTTTTAAAAGCATGATAAGACTCTCATATGGTATACAACAAAGGTCGACTAAACTCAATACAAAGCAAGCAGCATGAATGTGCAAAAGTTTTTCTATCTAGAATTATCATATATGGCTTTAGTAGGAATTCACATTTTGTCATACAAGAGCTCATCATGTAGATTTTAAGTTTTTAAAAATAAATGTCTAGAACTTAGCAATGCTAGGAATAAGATAAATAGTAGCTCAACTTTCGTGAATCATATCAATCAATTATCTAGACTTAGCTCAAACATATGCCTCCACAAGTTTCAGGTTCAGAATAAATTATTAAGTTAAAACAACAATATCTAAAACTCACGATAATTTAAGTTTGACAACTAGAAATTTGAAAAGTATTGTGACAGAGCAACTATTCATCATCTCCAAGACAAAATTTTAATGTTCATCATTTTTAATTTGGTTCTAGCCTAGACTGAATCTAAACAAACTTCTAATATATAGATAGATATTTATTTTGGTTTTCAAATTTTATCTTACTAGCTAACTCACGCGAAAAAGCGATATAGTAATAATGATAATAAGATAGGAAACTTTTACTTAGCTGGATTTTAATTGGAGGGTGCCCTCCCCCAAGCTTGACGTTTGACAGGGTCTTTGATGTTGCACCTTTTGGGAGCAGGTGTATCGACGGCGTAAGGGCGTCAGGTTGACTAGCTCTTTGATCTTGTGTTGTCCTATGAAACTCAATTGCCAATAAAAATACCAAATCTTATGGAGAGGGGTTAGGTTTAATACTACTCCATGGTAAGTAATTGATTTTATATTTCCAGCAGAAGCTTAAGCCTCTTTACCCAATTAGGAAGCTTCTCTAAGAGTGTGGACCTTCATGTGCCCACATATTTTTTGTGTTTTTCTGGAAGGTGTGGACCTTCATGTGCCCATATTTTTTTGGTATTTTGTGCTTGTATAAAGTAGACTTAATAAGCGCATAGGTAAAATTACCTGATAACTAGGGGATGCTCCTCCCGCAAGCTTGATGTTTGTAATACTTGGTGCTTGAATGATCTTCAGAGTGAGCTAGTAGTAGTCTTGGTGGGTGCCACTAATAGACTCTCTCCTTAGTCATAATATTCCTACATAGTTATACTCCAACGAGAAAACCAAAACTCGAGGCTCGAATTATCAAGGGGTTAGCGGTCAGCCAATGAGCACTGTGATTATTTTTTGAGTTGATTTTAATAATAGATTTTAGCAGGATTCTAATAGGATTCTCTTTTTGGGGTTTCTCTAAGTTTATTTTGTAGCAATCAAAAAATGTATGCATGCTAATAATTTTTATGCCACCACAGGGAATACTCATTCCCATGGGGCTTAGGATTTTCATAATGCAACAAAGTATATACAGATTGTTATTTTTATTTTTATTTTTATGCCACCACAGTAAATATGCCTACAGGGTCACCATCGGTTCATTCACATGGGGCTTTAATATTTATGATGCAGTAAATAAAGCAGTAAATATTTTTGTTGTTTTATTTTTAATATGTAAAAAAATGATTGTACTAATAAATGTGCTAACCAAAATTACTAATGAATGCTAAATTAATTAGATAACTACCATTCTAACCTTATGGCTAGAGTACGGAATTTAAAGTCTACCGGCAAGACTTAGATAGAGGAGAGTACTTACTCGGTAGGTTCATCGTCTGAGGTCACCTCAGTCAATTCCCCATTTTGCGGTGGTGTAGCAGGTGCTTCTTCTTTCTCCTTCCATCTCTTTTCTGTCTCTTCTGCTTCTCTCTTTCCTAGCTCCAGCTCTTCCTTGTATGCTTCTCTTGATTCTTCATCTCTCTTCATCCATTCTTCTACTTGTGCCTGGATTTCTTCCTTCTCTGCCTTCACAATCTAGTTCATCCTCTCAGCTTCCGCTTCCCACTCTCTAGCGTGGTGTTTGTACGGCTTCTTCTTGCTCCTTGTAGTAGTCTTCATACTTCACAATCTTACCAGGGAACTCCTCCCATCCACAGTGAGGCTGGGCAGCCTGACGGTGGGCTTGGCGTTTCCTCCTGTTGCGTTGCTTCCTGATCTGCTCATGGTTAAGATGTGTTCTAAATTGACAGCGTACCTTTCCAGTGGGTAGGTTGAAGTGGATCTGTCCAGACCCGATGTAGATGACAGCATTGGCGGTGTAGAGGAACGGTCTTCCCAAAAGAATAGGCGATTCGTTATCTTCCTGCATGTCAAGAACTAGAAAATCTGCGGGTATATATTTATCTTGAATTCTTACCATGACGTCCTGGACTACGCCTTCAGGGAATCTCAGTGATTAGTCTGCCATCTGCAACTGAATATATGTTGGGTATAATGGTAAATCATCAAATAATTCATCATATACCTTTTTGGACATTACGTTGACGCCTGATCCAGTGTCGCAGACGGTATCGGGAAAAGTGATGTCTCTGATTGTGCATTCAATGATTGGTACACCTGGGTCATCTTTCTTTGTTGTAAATGGTTTTAGGAGCATATGATCATTTTCTGTGTTGATAGCATTGATTAGTTGAGCGGTTTCTTCAAGTACATGCTGGGGCTTGTTCTTCCTCCATCTTCTATTGTTCTTCTTCTTGGGTGCTGGTTGTTGTTGTTGCTCTTCTTGTTGATGGAATTGCTTCGGGATTGATGGATTTTTGAGGATGCGATTCTTGAATGAAAATCTCTCCTTCTTGTCTTTGATGGAGAGGACAATCTTGGCATGTTCCGCATAGATGATGGCTTTGGTTGTGCACAAGAATGGTCATCCCAAGATAATGGGTGCCTTCTCATCTCCTTCGGTATCCATGATCACAAAGTCAATTGGGACATATGATTGCCCCACTCTGATAACAGCTTCTTCTAGTACTCCCTCGGGGTAGCAAATAGACTGATCTGCAAGCTACAAACGCATATCTGTGTATAACAAAGGTTCACCTAATATTTTCTTATAGATTACCGTAGGCATTATGTTGAAACTCGCGCTGAAATCGCAGATAGCTTCTGGAAAGTTGTGACATCCTATGGAGATAGGAATCACAGGTTTTCCAGGGTCTCCCATCTTTTTAGGTATTGAGTTATCTATCCACTGTATATCTGCAGGCTCAATTTGGTATTGTGTTGCATTGTGAATATCAACAAGGTTAGCAGTTTCTAAATCCTCCGGCTGGCCCGGAATCTTTCCTTTCTCAAATGGAGGGACAGCAGCAGCTACCTGAGCTAATTGTGATTCTAACATTTTATTAAAGCTGTGTTAATTCTTTATAGCAGAAGCAAAGGTATCCATTCTGGTATTTATGTTTTCTAAAGCTTTATCATTCGAGGCTACCTTTCTAGACATTTGATCTAACAATTTAGATTGACCAGCAACTAAATCTCTTAAAGGCGGAAGATTGTAATTATTATAATTATTACCTTGGTTGTTACCTTGGTAATAACCTTATCGAGGTTGCTGATTCCATCCTTGGTTTGGCTGGTTCCATCCTTGACCTTACTGAGGACGATAGTAGATTTTGTTGTTGATGAAGTTCACATCCTCTTGCAACGTAGGGCAGTTGACAGCTGAATGCCCGTAATCTCCACATTCTTCACAATTCATGCGAGAATCATTGATATGTATGACTTCCTTCTTCTCTATGTCGAGCTTCTTCATGATGAGGTCTAGCTTGGCAGTGACCATGTCAGTTTCCTTGAGATGATGGATGCCTCCTCCTCTCTTGCGAGGTTGAGTATGCTCTTCATTACAGCTTGAATTTGAGGCCATCTTCTCAACAAGTGCTTGAGCTTCTGGAAGCTTCAGTGACCGGAAAGCTCCTCCTGCAACAGCATCTATGGACTCACGGGTGCTAGAAATTAGCCCGTGGTAGAAGGTCTGCAATAGTAGCCAATCCTCTATCCCATGATGAGGACAGTCTGCAATGTAATCTTGGAATCTCTCCCATGTTTCAGTGAATGATCGTCATGTTGCTGTTGAAAGCTTGAAATTTTCCCACGCAGAGCATTCGTCTTGCCTGTAGGAAAGAACTTTGCTAGGAATGCAGTTGAGCATCGGTCCCATGTAATGTTCTTGTCTTTGTTGGCATAGAACCACTGCTTGGCTTTCCCCAAAAGTGAAAATGGGAAAAGACGGAGTAAAATAGCATCTCTTGGTACTCCTCTAATCGTGAAGGTGCTGCAAATCTCTTAAAAGTGTTGTAAGTGTGCACTTGCATCTTCATGAGCTTTTCCACAAAACTGGCTGGCTTGAACCATGGTGATAAAAGCAGGCTTGAGCTCGAATCCATTCTCCCCAGTGTTGACTGCTGGCCTAGTCCGGATGTTTTCTGTTGTTGGGGCTGAGAACTCACGCAGTGTCTTCTCAGCCATGTCTTCAAACACAGGAGATAAATATTCTCCTAAGTGTTCTTCTTTCAGTGTTGGAGCTGGCTCCTTTGATGAATGAGCTTGAGCAGCGATGAAATTATTAGGAAGAGAAAAACCATTCATTCATCACCCTGCATAAGATAAGAAAATGATAAAAACAAGGGTGTGCCTATTTGATTTAGAGATCAATCGGTAATACAATCTTATCCATTATGTATACATATGCTATCAATATTTCCTAAGTTTAATGTGCCTTCCCCGGCAACGGCGCCAAAAATGCTTGTTGACATCTACTAACGTCGCCAAATATAACTATATAACTTTTAATGCGAGAGGTGAGATTAGAAGATGAATGGTAATTAATTAACTTGTCATTAGCAACTAGCCACTTTTCTATTACCAACATTCTTATGCAAGAACTAGGTTGTCATCCCTAATTAATAATGCTAAGAATAAATAAAGGTTTTATATATTAATCTATGTGACTAGGTAGAAATATAAATTATATAAACTAAGATCAGTTCTGCAAGCGGACAGATAATTATACCATTGTAGCATTTTACCTAGGGAGTTCTACTAGGTTGTTGATTTATATTTATACCACTGGGAAGGACTAGGATAAACTTTAATCTATTATATTAATAGTGATGGTATACAATGGATAAGTGACATTACCGATGTCATTTACTCTACTCATAACAAGTAGAGGTCACAAGATAAATAAAGATAAAGGTGATAAATATGATCAAGCGTCATAAATAAAAGATAATCATCAGAGCACTATCTAGTCATAGTAATAGCTAGCCAATGGATAAACTAAGCAATTAATATCAAAGGTAATTCTATAACTACATCAATGAATAACTCTAATTAGTTCAATTACATCTAGCAATCATTGTTAGACTAATCCTATATCTTAATCACATGCAAAGGGCATCATCTAGGAAGGATGTGAAACAGAGTCATCATCCAACTTCGCGACCGTGCCTGCTGGCCTACATACGGGGGTGGACTATAGAGGACTCAATGCAGCTGTCACCTACGCGATCTACCACATGACCTGGCACACAGGGTGCACTCGCAGATAAACAAAATACCTAGACACCACATCTACATATTATTCATCATCTATCCGACATCCGCATGAATTAACGCTATACGAGCAATTACATGAATTCAATAAGATCAAACCAACTATACTAGACATATAATCAAAGTAGACAAAGACTATTGTAATCAAGAACATATGAACTATTAAGAACAATGTTTCCCTATTCATAATGAAGAATACAATAATAGAGAAAGAACTAGAATTATACCGAACTCCGCGCTCCAGACAGACGCCGGGGCTCCAGATCCGCCGAAGAACTAGAAATCCTCTACTTCTAATCTAACTAGGCTAGAACTATGAACTAGGAGGCTCTTGATGAACTAGGAGGCTCTTGATGGCTTGAGGACTTGATGCCTTGAATGAATGATTGGGTTCTGCCTCCAGGGGGGTCCGCCACTCTATTTATAGCCCGGTGGGATGCACGTGCGCCGTAGGATCAAACCGACTTGAAACAAGGGCCGAGATGACTCCACAAAGGCAGTGGAAGAAGACTCCACAAGGTGGGAAAGAACCCTAATGGGGGCGCTAGCCGGCCCCACCCTGGCGTCGGCCGGCCCCACCCTGGTGGGTCTCGGGCCCCGGTGCTTCGGGTGTGTTCCAGATGCTTCTAGTGTTCTCGTGATGATGTTTCCTTGGCGGCTAAGTTTCGTGGTAATCACGCTCTTTAACCCTTCTTTTATGCTTTTCTGGAATAGCCCTAGGAAAATGGAGAACATGCAAAACTCGTGAAAACTATCAGTTAAAACCCTAGACTAGTGTGTATTCATGTATCCTTTGGTGTTTAAAGTTCTAATAAAAGTTGACGTTATCCACCGTCAACAATTATAAAGGGAAGCGTGCCGGCTCAGGTTTTTCAATAATGGATTTTTCGACTCTTGCTTATTCAATTACAAGCATCGCTTCGCCAGCCTTTCCGAGCACTAGATGTGCTCGGGACTTCATCATCGCCTCGTCAACGCTACCGAGCATTGGATCTGCTCGGAGACTTCGTCGCTTCGTCAGCATTTCCGAGCACAGGAGGTGCTCGGGGACTTCGTCATCGCCCAGTTAGCGTTTCCGAGCACAGGAGGTGCTCGGGGACTTCATCATCATCTCGTCAGTATTTTGGAGCACAGAAGGTGCTCGGGGACTTTGTCGCCTCGACAACGTTTTCGAGTACTGGATGTGCTCGGGGACTTCGTCATCGCCTCATCAACGCTACCGAGCATTGGATCTTCTCGGAGACTTCATCGCTTCGTCAGCGTTTCTGAGCACAGGAGGTGCTCGGGGACTTCGTCATCGCCCAGTCAGTGTTTCCGAGCACAGAGGTGCTCGGGGACTTCGTCATCGTCTCGTTAGAGTTTCCGAGCACAGAAGGTGCTCGGGGACTTCATCGCCTCGACAACGTTCCCGAGCACTGGATGTGCTCGGGGACTTCGTCATCGCCTCGTCAACTCTACTGAGCATTGGATCTGCTCGGAGACTTCGTCGCTTCGTTAGCGTTTCCGAGCACTGGATGTGCTCGGGGACTTCGTCGTCGCCTCGTCAGCCTCTCCGTGCACTGGATGTGCTTGGGGACTTCGTCATCGCTTCATCATCGTTTCCGAGTTGTTTCGTCAGCACTTCCGAGCACTGGGTGCGCTCGAGGACTTCGTCGTTTTGTCAGCACTCCCGATCACTTGCTGTGTGCGGGGACTTCGTCGACATTTCACATGATCACCAAGAATAAATACTTTGACCCTGATACCACGTGCCTGCGTCACCTACTATCAGGCTCGGGGACTAAGTGGATACAATTCACCTAACGGTGAAGGTATTGATTCTGGCGAAGCAAAAGTGGATACACTTCACGAAAGAGAAGGCTCTTTTCAAAAAAAATTCTGAGCTCCTTACATCCGTTTGGTCAAGCAACTCTGAAGATCTGCACCTCCCGATGGATGCAAGGTGCTCGAGGACTAGCTGTGGGGTTATAAACCCGTATACCCGCCCGGCACTACATGGGCTAGAACATCTGATCAGGCCCGGACTACCAAGGACACATCATCTAGACGTTCTCTAGAAGATCACGTATATCCGCCGGTATGAAGACTTGGTAGTTAAGAAATAGCTTTTCTAGTATCTAGCCGATTAGTTTCCTTGTTCGGCTAGGATTATAATCTGTTATACGCGGTAAACCAACTTGTAGCCCTGCCCTCGGGCTATATAAGGCAGGCAGGGGATCCCCTCAAAACAACTCATCTACTAGCGGCGGCCTGAACTTGTATAAACCTCGTGTCCTGCGCTTATTGCGCAACTCTTGCTCGTTGTTGACGGTCGCTAACACCCTATTTTACCATCAACATTTCACCCATAATCAAGGTAAAACCACATAAAAAGGAAAGAACTCACTTTGAAACTTACCTAGTTCCACATGTCCTTGGAGAAATCTTGTGTATGCAGGAAAAATGGTGAAAAAAGGCAAAACTGAAGCATACCAAGACACCTCAGCACCTCAGCTGCCATATGGGAGCCATAGGGGTGGCGCTGCCCCCTACATAGGGTGCCCGCCCTATGAAGTACTGGCATGCCACCTCACGGATCCGTGTGCCTTCCTTCCAAATGGCCTGTGGCACGTTGAAACAACATCAAGGGCTCAGAGACAAGGCATGAGGATCTGGTGGCCCTATCAACAGGGTGCCCGCCCTGTCCAAAGTGAGTCCATGTCCACAATCTGAGGGAAGGTGTCCAAGAGTCATCCAAGCCATCAGATGAAGTCGGTTTTCATCCAACGGTGATCAAGTGATGTGCCATGGATTGAAGGACCCCACATGTCATCCTCTCAGGGGTTGCAAACCGTCATTTCAGGACATCAACCGACTTTGCAATCGCCATAGGGGAGGAAGGAGGGCCGTAGGATGCAAGGTAGTGCATCCAAGGGGCGCCCGCCCCCCTGTAATACATCTGGTATTATAATTAAACTAAACTGCCATGTCATCATGTTTAAATTAATTTCATGCATATGATTGTGCTTACGATATTTAGAGTGGTTTGATGTTATTGTAAATGACTATGTGTTTAAAACCCTAATTGAAAACCAAAAGTAAAATAAAAGGAAAATTCAGATTAAGCCCTAATTTGATCCTAAGACCTCATTCAAAATCTATAAGGAATCCAACAAAAGTGTCTTAACAAAAGTTGTAGATCTTTTTAAATAGAACAACTTTTGTTTTTGGAGATTTTGAAGTTATATTGCGGAAATTCAAATTAAACTCAAAATAAAGCTTTGAAATTTGAATTTGAATCTTCATTTCAAAAATTAGGAAGAATCTGACAAAACACCCTTAATGAAAGTTGTAGGGCTCTGCAAATGGGACAACTTTCATGTTTACAGAATTTTAGGTTGTTATAAAAATTTTGGAGAATTTTAATGAATTGGATTTAAATTTCAAACCTCACTTTTACCCCCTTTCTCATATTTTTCAAAATGAGCCGAATTTGAAAATGATTCCAAAACCAAAAATGATCTACATGAAATTCCCCACAACTTTTATAATTGTTATTTCTGTAGATTCAAATTGGATGGGCATTGATTTGAATCAAATAGCTTTTGACCTATGGGGTATAGCTACAGTAGGGTGGGGGTCCCCTGTTGCGCTGGCCGCCATCCGGCCGGCCGGGGCACGTACGCCGCCGTGTCGAAGTCGTTTGTGGGGGGGCCCTGGAGCCGTTCCATCCTTGTCCCTCCATCTTCCCGAGCTATAAGAGCCGGCGAGTCCCTCTCCTCTCCCGTTTTTCCTCTCGCCGCCACCGGTAACCACCTCCTCGGGACTACGAAATTTGTCGTAACCGAGCCACCTCCGCACCTTCCATCTCTCAGTCAAGTAGACAACCCCATTGCGCCTTGATTGCCACTGCCCGTGCCAGCTTTAGTGCACCGTGAGCTCCAGAACGCTCGTCATCGTCCTTAAGTCCGGTGAGTGCGCCGCCGCGAGGCATCTCGCCGCGTCGGGTGCACGTCGGTGAACTTCTTCACTTCCGGGTTTATGTTTTGTGCTCTATATGGCTTGTTGAGTCCCATGCGTGCGTCGGTTGGTCGTTTGGTACACAGGTTAACCCGGAACGGGACCTCGCCGTCGTGCTCGACCTGTCACCGCCACCGCCGTCGTCGCGTCCACTTCTCTGTTGCACCTCGGGTCGATCCTAGCCCATCAGTCAAGTCCCGGTGAGCTCCTGGTTCTATTGCGCTCCTAAAACCAAACGCTACTGCTCTGTCCTCGCTGGCGTACGGCACGCCGCCGTGGCCGAGCCACCATGGACCGTGCCGTGCTCGTCACCGGTCAGTTGTAGCCAGTCTAGGTTTGTGGGAGTGTGGGTTGGGGTTCGGGCCGGCCGTCGGAGAGCTCTCTCGCCGGAGAGGGGGTCGCCGGCAGTGGATGGCCGCGATCGGGCCGCTGTGCCCGCCGATCTATGTGCGTTTGTGAGGGAGAGGGAAGAAGTTGACGGGCGGGGCCCGGTCGTCAGCGAGTGTGAGAGAGAGGGCGTGCGGGCGAGCTCGCGGGCCGCGCTGGGCCAGCCTGCAGCTGTTGGGCCGATTTGGTCTGAATGAAGTTTTCCATTTTCCAGAGAATTTTCAATAGCTTTTCCATTTTATATTTAAATGAATAGTGCTGTTACTTCATCTTTTTGGTAGATTAAATGTACTGTGCCAAAAAATTATGAAATAAATTGTGTAGGTTCTATTCAGTGTGTTGTATTTTATAAAAATATCTAGTATGGTGTTTGGGCAGTTTCTGTAGGAAGTAAAAAATCAGCATTTTAATTCAAAAATGCAATGTTGAGCAGTTTTAATTAATTCTCTGTAATTCCAAAAATCATGAAAATTTATTTGGTACTGTGTTATGATGAGAGCTATCTATTGGTGGAGTTTAGCATAAAATGAAAATAGTTTAGTTGTTTATTAATTAAATGTTTGATAAATTGGCTAATAAAAGGAATAGGAAATAAAGATGAATAGGATATTGTGTGATTTTTGGATTGATTGTGGTTCTAGGTCAATCACCCTTATGACCTATGGCAGGATGGATTAGAATAGTCATGGTTAGCTTCAGGTAGGATTATAATCATGTGTGTATTATTTATTATCGAATCTTGTCTGTCATTTCATGATGCATCGCATTGAAGCATTCATCATTGCATGCGTGTAGTGATCGAGAATCCGGAGGTAAAAAGTGAAGCGACTACTGAGGGGACTGCTCCAGAATTTGTGCCAGGCTTCGATATCTGTGGCACCAATCCTGACCCGACTCTCTACGCAATCCAAGGCAAGCCCCGGTGCATTTGCCCCTCCTTGTATTTAAATGTTTTATCACTGGAGTTAATCTACTGCATTAGGTTAATAGGAGTTGAGTGATAACCTATTGATGCATGACCATTCCTTGACCACTTATTTCCCCGAGAACCTGATTTAATTAAAGTATTTAAAAATGTTTAGCCCCACCTAAATGATTTAGATTTGCATAAAATGCTATTTCGAACTATGTGATATATGTTATTGATTAAATCATGAAAAGGGGTATTGGTATTATTCTCGTTCGGTGGTTGTGCACTTGATCAGTACACTGTCGTCAATGGGAAAGGATTTCCTACTCAGTGATCGTAGCTTGGGTTGGAGTCCCAACATATTGTCACCAACGGAAAACGGATTTGAAAATCCGATGGGACATTTGTACTTGGGTTAGAGTCCTAATGCATTGTCGCCGCCGGAAAAGAAAGTAGGGACCATTCGTTGTAGGCCTGTTAGATCGAGACTTTGCAACTAGCCACATATTCCGGGAAGCCCTATCTCCGGTCGCTCTATTGCTTGAACCGACAACCACGCACTGGGAGTGGAGAGATGGCGAGAGTAGCGTGTACCCTTGTGGCCGGCGTGCCTGGATAGTAGAGGAGTACTGTGCTCTCGGGTGGCGCAGGACCGGTTCAGGGGTAGAAAAGCCGTGGTAGACAGGGTTGGTATATGCAAGCTTAGGTGCTACATATGCAGTGTGGTTAGGGATCTCCAGCTGAGTACTAATCGATTCGAATCGTCGTTGCTCCTCGGTTATGGAGACTTGATCCTCCGACCATTCAGCAAAGAGTGGTTCAAAACTAGGATGTTTTGAGAATGAATTGGACTTGAAGGACATATGTGAAAGAATTATGAACTATTGATATTTATTATTAACCATGTTGATAAAAATATTAAAAACAGGATTAGTAATGCTTTTTTCGCAAATTACTTTGACTCTTGTTTAAGCCTTACCTTGACTACCCTCAGCCTGCATTCCTGAGTCTCATTCCTTTTTCTTAGTCGGGTAAGTCTTGCGGAGTACCCCAGTACTCAGGGTTTGTTAACCCCGTTGCAGGTAGTCAGCAGCAGGAGGTCTGTCTTGCCCCTTGCTGTGTGACCATCATCTAGGATAGCGAGAAAGAGTGAGGAGAACCTGTGGGCAGGGTTTGTGATGTTATCTATCTTACTATGTGATGTTATTGTTCTACTGCTACTGGTACTATTTGAACTAATAGTCTGTAATAACTGCATTTGAATTCTATTTGAACAACCGGTTTGTAATCTAAGTAGTATTTAAATCTTCCGCACTTTTACTCTGATGTATTTTATTATGAAATGTTGTAATCCTGTAATGGCTTCGCAATGGGGCCCTGTTGGAGAAACGGGTGCTGATGTAACCCAGCAGGGCTGTCTAGGTCATCTGGGACACGGGTCCGGCTGTCAGAGGTCATTAGTGACAATGACAGGTGCCTGTGGGCCATGTGATTTAGGTGGTTCTGTTACAGCTGGTATCAGAGCGTTCCATTGCTAAATCATTACGGCATTACTTTGCAAAACTTTAAAATGTTTTGGATCATAAAATCTAAACTTACTATTTTGGTCCAAATTGCTTATTCTTATCTTATTCTGTAAATAGTTATGGTAGCATGTGGAACAACTTTATTACTAGCCCTATGTTAAATTTATTTATGCATTTAATTATCTTGCATTGATTTAAATTCGTAAGTATGATACATGCATCATGTTTAACTCACTATGTTAATACTTCCTCCTTAAAAGTTGGGTATATGGGTTAGGATTTACCAAACCTATTCTTACTAGCCTGTTATACCTTTACTAATCCATACTTACCTTCCAGCTGGCACGCTGCAAGCTCACTGCTCGCAAGATGACGGGTCCTAGGGGAGTGCCGCGCCACCAGTTGGCACCGCGCGACGGAGAGGAGGCTTCCAGTAGCCGCTGCCCCCGCCGCAGTCGCAAGGAGCTGAAAGCAGAGATCAAGGAGCTCAAGAGGGAGGTGAAGCTCATGCAGGAGGACTTCAGAGTGGCTCATGTCAACCACTACAGGGACGTGAGGTTGAACAACGAGCTACACCATGAGGTCGAGCGTCTGGCTCAGGAGAGAGATGAGGTCGTGGAGCATGAGGATGTGGCTCGTGCAAGGGCCCATTGGTATGAGAACTATGCAGAGCACCTCGAGGGTTACAACGATGCTCTGCATGAGGAGGTTCATAGGCTCAACAATGAGCTCAACCCTATCCTCGTTCCTCGTGAGGAAGACCCTGTGGATGGTGTGGTTGTGGGTCCTGAGGAGGAGTATGACAAGGAGGCAACTGAGGATGACCTTGAGGTGGCAGAGGTTCCCATGGAGGAGGAGATCATGGAGGATGATGATGAGGAGGAGATCGTCCTTGACGACGACTAGACTAGTCTTAGGACTTGGAGTGTCAGCTTGTCCTTATCTTTAGTGTTGTAATGTCTGTGCCATGAACCTTAGTTCAGGTTTGGGAAGTTTGTTAAGTCTTAGCTGAGTTCTTTAAGTGTCGTTTAAGTCTTGTAATGTTTAAGTTTGAACCACTATTATGTTTCGTTAAGTAATGTTAGCTCTAAAATTCGGTTTGCAATTAAATAGATGCCTGTCCATACCCGCTCAACTAGTACCTCAGAGGATGGAAACGCTCCCAACCCACCGCATATTCCACCGACTCTCGCCGATGCTATTGCAGCCTTGGCCAATGCCGCCAATGCATTGGCACAAAACAGGGACAACCGTGGAAGGCGTCGTGGTCGCCGTGACGATGACGAGACAACGTATGTGGATTTCACAGATACTCGTCCACCAGTGTTCACGAAGGCCGATGAGCCATTGGAAGCTGATGATTGGCTCCACACCATGGAACAAAAGTTCAGTCTGATTCACTGCACGGAGACACAGAAGCCTCTGTTCGCAGCACAGCAGCTGCGAGGTCCTGCCAGTGCATGGTACGCAAATCTTCTGGCAGCTTAGCCTGACGGACAACAAATGACTTGGGCAGAATTTCGTGAAGCTTTTCGTGCCCACTACATTCCAGCTGGTGTTATGAAGATGAAGCTTGATCAGTTTTTGGCCCTACAGCAGAAAGATTCTACCGTCATGCAGTATGTCGGGCAGTTCAATCATCTAGCGCAGTACGCACCTGAGCACACCAACACTGACCAGAAAAGAAAGGACTGCATCATCAGGGGTTTGAATTACAAGATTCAGCGAAGCTTGTCCAACAACCTCCACTGCACCTACCATGAGGCGGTCAACATCGCCATTGCTTTTGAAGAAAGTGCTCGTAAGCACCAAGAGGAAAAGAAGAAGAAGAAAGTTGGGTCTTCTGGCGGCCAGAAATGTCAGAAAATCATTTACCACCCCACTCACCTCTCGTCCACCCTACCCATAGCAGCAGGTAGTTGTTCGTATTGCTGTTACCTCCCACACCTCCAACCAGCAAAACACCACCCAACCGAATGCCCCTGGCGTTCGTGTTACCACCCCGCAAGTCAACTACAATCACCTGTGCTACAACTGTGGCAAGATGGGCCACTGGGCCCATGACTGCCCGTTCCCCAAGCAGTACAATCAAAATGCTCAGAAGGGTCACGGCCATCAGCAGCAGCAGAATCAGCAGTGTGGTCCTCAGCAGCATGCTCAGAAGGGGAAGGTGGTCAAGAAGGCAGGCCACGTCTACTACACTCAGGTTGATCAGATTCCCGAGGGTGAGCCCGTCATGATGGTTCCCTGTCGCAAGTCACCCTGTGATTATGCTTTTCGATTCTGGTGCATCTCATTCATTTATCAATCGCACTTTTGTCGTCAAGCATGAGATACCAATTGGGAAAATAAAGGAAAATTTTCTAATACATTCACCCGGGGGGCATATAAATACTAAGGAGGTAGTGCAACAAGTACCTATAGAACTGGGTGGGCATATATTCCCTACCACCATGATAGTACTCGAGGATCAGGACATAGATGTGATATTAGGCATGAATTGGATGTATCAGCACAAGGCTCTCATTAACGTGCTGAATAGAACCATCAGGGTAAATTTGCCAAATAGTTCAACCCAACTCCTCATCCAACTTCCAATCCCTCAGAGAGCAGTTGGTAGAATATGTGCAACCGCAGTCAAGGAAGTGTAGGATATCCCGGTAGTCTGTGAATTTCCGAATGTGTTTCCTGATGATTTGCCTGGTTTGCCACCTGATCGTGATGTGGAGTTTGCCATTGAGTTAAAACCTAGAACAACACCTATATCCCGTAGAACCTATAGGATGCCTCCCAAAGAACTGGCAGAGCTAAAAATTCAATTACAAGATCTACTGGATAAGGGTTTCATTAGACCTAGTTCATCACCATGGGGTTGCCCTGCTATCTTTGTGAAAAAGAAAGACAAGTCCCTTCGACTCTGTGTCGATTACCGTCCACTCAACGAGGTCACCATTAAAAACAAATATTCTTTACCTCATATTTACCTACTCTTTAACCAACTAGCTGGAGCCAAAGTGTTTTCCAAAATTGACCTTAGGTCTGGCTATCACCAAATAAAGATCCGTCCCAAAGACATTCCAAAGACAGCCTTCACCACCAGATACGGCCTATACGAGTACCTAGTCATGTCCTTTGGCCTAACCAATGCACCTGCCTATTTCATGTATCTAATGAACTCCATCTTCATGCCGGAGCTTGATAAATTTGTAGTCGTGTTCATTGACGATATCCTTGTTTACTCTAAAACCCCTGAAGAACATGCCAACCACCTCCGTATTGTCCTGACTCGTTTGAGGGAACATCATCTTTATGCCAAGTTTAGCAAGTGCGAGTTTTGGTTGGACCGAGTTCCGTTTCTCGGACATATTCTGTCCGTGGAAGGTCTGTCAGTTGATCCGAGTAAGGTGGAGGAAATCTTGAATTGGAAGCCATCAACCACGGTGCATCAAGTCCGCAGTTTCATGGGAATGGTGGGATATTACCGTCGCTTTATTCCGGATTTTTCAAGAATAGCCAAGCCTATCACCAATTTGTTGAAGAATCAGGTCAAGTTTGTTTGGTCACCAGAGTGTGAGATAGCTTTTCAGACTTTGAAGGAGTTGTTGACCACTGCACCAGTCCTGGCTTAACCTGACATTGAAAAGCCGTTTGACATATACTGTGATGCTTCTGGCACCGGTCTTGGTTGTGTTCTAATGCAAGAGGGCCGAGTCATTGCTTATGCTTCACGGCAACTCAAGCGTCATGAAGAGAACTACCCCACCCATGACTTGGAGTTGGCAGCTGTAGTACATGCCCTAAAGATCTGGCGTCATTACCTGCTAGGCAGTACTTGCAATCTCTACACTGACCACAAGAGTTTGAAGTACATCTTTACCCAAGAAGAGTTGAACATAAGGCAAAGAAGATGGCTCGAGTTAATTTAGGATTATGATATTGAGGTACATTATCACCCTGGTAAGGCAAATGTGGTCGCCGATGCACTCAGTAGGAAGGTTCACAGCCACTGTTTAACCATAAGACCTTATGACATATCCTTGTGCTATGAGCTAGAAATGTTAGGTGTAGAAATAGTCCCACAAGGCAGCCTGGCTAAAATCAGTATTGAAACACCTATCCGTGAGCAAATTATTGCTGCTCAAAAGGAAAGCAAAGGAATCAAACAAATTAAAGAAAAGGTTCAAGCCGGCAAAACAGATTGCTTCAGAATTGATGATGATGGAGATGTATGTTCAAAGAACGGTTAGTTGTTCCCAAAGTTGCTGGGTTACGGCAGACAATTCTAGACGATGCGCATTTGACCAGGTTCTCTATTCATCCGGGAAGTAATAAAATGTACCAGGATTTGAAACAGAAGTTCTGGTGGACCAAGTTGAAAATAGAAATTGCACAGTATGTAGCAAGATGTGACACTTGTCAGAAAGTGAAGGCCGTACACATGAAACCTGGCGGAGAGCTGCAACCGTTACCTGTTCCTGCATGAAAATGGGAAGATATTAGTATGGATTTCATCACAAGTCTGCCCAAGACCGCCAGAGGTTTTGATTCGATCTGGGTAATTGTGGATTGTCTCACCAAACAAGCTCACTTCGTGCCAGTCAAGACACTTTATCCTGCCTCTACCTATGCTGACCTATATATCAAACATGTCATGAAGCTTCATGGAGTACCCAAGACTATTGTTTCGGATCGAGGTACGCAGTTTATCTCGAACTTCTGGAAGTCTTTTCACAAGTCTCTGTGGACGAAACTTTTGCACAGCACAGCGTACCATCCGCAGACCGACGGACAGACCGAAAGAGTCAACCAAGTACTTGAGGACATGTTGAGGGCTTGTGCACTCAATTACGCCAAACACATGGGACGAGTGTTTGGCATTGGCAGAGTTCTCATACAACAACAGCTATCAAGAGAGCATCAAGATGGCTCCGTTTGAGGCAGTTTACAGTCGTAGGTGTCGTACTCCGTTGAATTGGTCTGAACCTGGAGAAAGATGGTTTTATGGAGTCGACTTGGTCAATGAAGCCGAAGAAAAGGTTCGGCTGATACAAGAAAATTTGAAGGTGGCACAGTCCCGACAGAAAAGCTGTGCCGATAAGAGGCGTTGACCCTTGGCATTCAAGACAGGAGATTACGTGTATCTGAAGGTATCACCAATGAAGGTGGTCACCCGTTTGAGGGTTAAAGGCATGTTACCTCCTCGTTACATCGGACCATTTCAAATTTTGGGACGTTGTGGAAAGGTAGCTTATAAATTAAGATTGCCGGATCATCTCTCAGCCGTGCACAATGTATTTCATGTGTCACAACTCAAGAAGTGTCTTTGAGTGCCTGACCAAGTGATCGACGTTGAAGGAGTTGAGCTTGAACCAGATTTGACTTATGCCGTGTATCCGATTTGAGTCCTGGATCAAAAGGATCGCGTCACTAGAAGGACCACAACCAGGTGGTACAAGATTCAATGGAGTGAACATTCCGAAGATGAAGCTACATGGGAATTGGAGGACTACCTTTCGAAAAACTTTCCCGAATTTTTCGCCACCCTGTAGATGTAAAGTTCTAGTTGTGTATGTGTAAACTTTCCTACTCGTTTAATGATCAGGGTTAATTGACACATTTTCTTTTTCATTACTTTGTTTCAAGTTTTAGTTATGTATCAAATCTCGGGACGAGATTTCTTTTAGGGGGAAGGCTGTAATACATCTGGTATTATAATTAAACTAAACTGCCATGTCATCATATTTAAATTAATTTCATGCATATGATTGTGCTTAGGATATTTAGAGTGGTTTGATGTTGTTGTAAATGACTATGTGTTTAAAACCCTAATTGAAAACCAAAAGTTAAATAAAAGGAAAATTCAGATTAAGCCCTAATTTGATCCTAAGACCAAATTCAAAATCTATAAGGAATCCAACGAAAGTGTCTTAACAAAAGTTGTAGATATTTTTAAATAGAACAACTTTTATTTTTGGAGATTTTAAAGTTATATTGCGGAAATTCAAATTAAACTCAAAATAAAGCATTGAAATTTGAATTTGAATCTTCATTTCAAAAATTAGGAAGAATCTGACAAAACACCCTTAATGAAAGTTGTAGGGCTCTGCAAATGGGACAACTTTCATGTTTACAGAATTTTAGGTTGTTATAAAAATTTTGGAGAATTTTAGTGAATTGGATTTAAATTTCAAACCTCACTTTTACCCCCTTTCTCATATTTTTCAAAATGAGCCGAATTTGAAAATGATTCCAAAACCAAAAATGATCTACATGAAATTCCCCACAACTTTTATAATTGTTATTTCTGCAGATTCAAACTGGATGGGCATTGATTTGAATCAAATAGTTTTTGACCTATGGGGTATAACTACAGTAGGGCAGGGGGGTCCCCTGTTGCGCTGGCCGCCGTCCGGCCAGCCGGGGCACTTACTCCGCCGTGTCAAAGTGGTTTGGGTGGGGCCCCGTGTTCACATACGAACACGTCACGTGTGCCCCCGGCGACGAGTGCGATACGCAGGACACGTCGCAGGGGGAGTCTCGTCGGGAGCGCGATACGCAAGACACGCCGGCGAGAGCTCTTGGAACCCGACACCCCACACTCCCGGGAGGGACCCCGTCAAGGAGAACGGCGGCGATGAGCTGCCCTAGGCCGGCCTAACCGCCCTTATGACCTTGTGCTCGCCGTCGCAATGAAGTAGACGGCAACAAAGAATAAGTAGCAAAAAGTAGGGCTGAGAGAAAATAGTAGATGCAAAACAATGTAGTAGATTGATTTGTGCAATTGTGTGTTGTCAATCGGCTGTCACCCTTTATATTTATAGGGCGGCTGGTCTTTCCTGTATAATACACAGTCCAGCCGAAGGAAGCAATTCTAATCTAATTCAGCTTACCATCGCATATACGAGTCATACCCTGTTTGGTCTAACAACTAGTCACGTACGTACATTACGTGGCCATATCCGAATCTGTCTTGATAACCATCCGATAGTAATCGTGCTGTAGCCGGACTCCCAATTTAACACATGACACCTCCTTGTAGTCTGCGAATCTCTGAATAATTATGTCACCCAGCACTTCTTTCCATTTTTATGTGTCCCATACGTATCTTGCCGGCTCCCTTCCTTTTCTGATGACCATCAGCAAACCAATTGGGCACAGGGCAACATCACCATCTCCACGGACATGCTTACCTAATGCACTTCCCGACGTGCACTGAATGGTGCCTAACGTGCACTGAATGGTGTCCGACGTGCATCTTGCCCGACATGCTCGCCGATGTGCTCAGCTAGGCTTCCATCTCACCCGACGTGCTCACTGGCGTCCGCTTCGCCCGACGTGCTCGTTTAGCCTTCGTCTCGCCCGACGTGCTTTGTTGACCCGGCCATCCACCGTTCTGTCTAAATTTGAGTATCAACACATGCCCCCCTGTTTTTTGGCAAAGCTTGCAAGCCAAAAAATATTTTTCTCCTGAGGTCGATGTCAACACACCCATCGGCCATTTTCATATTTATTCTAAGGGCGATATTAAAATATCGGCCATGTGAAAAAGGTCTAAGGACGATAACAAAGTATGGGCCATACGTGTTTAAGCTTCTTGCCATATGCTTGGATGAAACTTCTTCAAATATTTGCCATTGAGAGCACGGGGCAGCAAAGTACCTTGCATTGACTCTACCAAATATGAGTTTCCAGGAACCACTCTCGCAATTTTGAAAGGACCTTCCCAACTTGGAGACCACTTCCCGAACTTACTATCTTTCGAGCCAATTGGTAGAATCACTTTCCACACTAGATCACCAACTTGAAAGCTCTTCAACTTGACTTTCTTGTTGTATGCTCTTGCCACCCATAGCTTATCCCTCTCAATAGCTCTCAATGCTTCCAACCTCTTATCGGCAACCTCGTCAATGTTGTCCATCATTAAATTATGAAAATCCACTGCTGATAAGTCATTTTGCTTAGCTCATCTCAAGCGTCTAGATTTACCTCTACAGGAAAAACGGCCTCTTGTCCATATACAAGATCATATGGAGTCACTTTAGTTGCACCATGCCTTGAGATCCTATTGTTGGCGGTCCTTATGGATCACTTTTATGCCGCCAATTTAGACTAAAAAGAAGAAAGACAAACATATTCTAGCACATATGGCTTTACTACTAACAAGTTCCACTTGTACCCCTAGTATTCATGTTTTACAGGTTTAATGGTGCAACAAGTGGAAATGCACAACATCATGGAAAAAGCGCAAAAGCAAACGACGTATTCCGCAAAAGCGCAAACCAAGAAAATAAGAAAGCCCACCTCAAAAAGCTGAATTGGATCCACCGTAACCACGGGAGAGGCCCGGGCCCAGATAGCAACCGACCACCAGAAGGCGGTGGCCAGCGGGCCCAGCCAGGGGTGCGACCGCCCCCAGGACCGGCCGTCCCCCTGGTGAGGCCTCCCGTGCCCAGTCTTCGGTGGCGGTGCTCTAGGCGGTTTCCCAAAGGCGGTTTCACCTCCTTCCAAGTTTAGAGACGCCAAACCGTCCTAGTTCAACTATAAATAGATGGTGCTCTTTCATTCAACACACACATCATTTTGGAGTCATCTACCGCACACCTCTCATATGTATCTTTAGAGTAGTACTAGTAGTTTGTGAGTAAGGCAAGAGCTATCAAGGAGAGCTTGTCTCCTTGAAAGAAAAGGATCATCTTGGTATGAATACAATTTGGTCTTCTTCCATGAGCAAGTTCTTATTATATTTATATGATCATGCATATGAACTAGAGCAAAGTTATGATCTTGTTATGAGCATAATATATGGACAAGAATATAGTTTATGTGTCATGTTCTTGACTTGTTCATCATCGTTCTTCATTGTTCATCGAATTAGTATGAATAGAGGAAGAACTAGGAATGAGGTGATGGTTCATCGTGCCTTCTTGGTTGCTCTTAACCTAGCCTGTCAATCCGAAAGGTTGGGGTCCGCGGAAGTTAGGAGTTGTTTCCAAGTACGTGAGCATGGTGCTCAGGTATGCGGAGATCGGCGAATATGTCGGTATGCCACGCGCAGAGGGGTAGGTGGGCAGGTGGTGACAGCCCTGTCCATCCCTAGCACTCCCCCACGTTCAGATATTGAAGTAGCAGTTCGTAAAGTCTCTATCGGCTAGCAGACCAGCTGCGGGGATCTCCCTATCACCCCAGACTTAGTCCTGATACTAGACTTACTAATTAGATGTGTTGCTAGAAGTTCTTTGCATAATTATATATGACCAATGCCTGCTCAGTTAGTTATATTCTTTTATTCTTTATTTTCCCTTTTTATCCTTGAGGTTGACCCAGATGTGTGTCCACTACTTTGAAATAATGTTTTATTCTTGTTTACTCTATGCCTACCATTGCACTCAATAAGTGATCATGTTTACACCACGCTTGATGCATATTGCCCTCCTACGGGAAATTATAAATACGACACCCTTGAATAATCATGGGTTGAAATGCTACAATGATAGTTCTGTGCGCTTGTAGAGTAATCTTATCTCTTACTGAGCTATCGATTGGCGTACCTAAGTACCATTATTTAAGCATTGTAAATCTTGTGCACCCCACGGCGCCGTGTCACAGTTTTGCATATCGTAAGTAATGACGGTTAGGAAGGCCAATCCGGCACTTCTAACTGCTATTACCAGACTGCATAACCTAGGCTTGCGCCATTAAGGGCCAAGGGTTACTTTTCTGAAGTAATGGTGGTTGGGAATGTCAACTTATGTTTCTAGTATTATTATTAAGGACGGACTTATAGTCCATATTTAGTAGTGATGCTAAGAAACGCCAACAAGCATTTCTGGCGCCGTTGCCGGGGATGGACTTTTAGTCTATCTTTTATAACGACGTTAAGAAATGCCAACACCTATGCGCCCAAAGAGCCTCAGACAACACCTCATGCCATCTTCTAGGATGATCTTCGATCTTCTTCTTGATGAGCTTCATTAATATTTTATTAGTAGACTCTGCTTGTCCATTGGCTTGGGCATAATATGGAGATGAGTTGAGCAACTTTATCTTTTACAATTCAGCAAAATCTCGGACTTGTGATGATATAAAAGAAGACCCTTGATCCGTAGTTAAAGTCTGAGGAATGCCGAATCTATGAATAATGTGCTTAGTTATGAATTGAATTACCTCCACATGTGTCATATTCTTGAGGGGTACTGCTTCAGACCACTTGGTGAAATAATCAGTAGCAACTAGCACAAACCGATGCCCCTTTGACAACGGAGGATAAATCTATCCAATAAATACCCAGCCTCTGAATGGCCACGGCTTGACAATAGGATGCAACATAGCAGCAGGAGCTAGCTGAATATTACCAAATTTTTTACAAGCTTCACACCCCTTGTAATATCTGAAGCAATCATTGATCATTGTCGGCCAATAGAAACCTGCACGCCGTAGTAACCATTTCATCTTGTGAGCCGACTGATGTGTACCACATATGTTTTCATGCACCTCTCCCATAGCAACTCTCGCTTGGTCCTCATCCAAGCTTTTTAAAAGAACACCATCAACAGTTCAGCGATAAAGATTGTTGTGAATCAACGTATATTTGAAAGCCATCCGCCGAACCGTCTTGTCCACCCTCTTGCTAGGATCTTGCAAATAATTAACAATGGGCTTTTTCCAATCTTGATTTTCTCCAGCATGAGATTTTAAATTAGTGGCCGAATCGGTGGGCTGTGGTTCGGCCTTGCTTATGTTAGCAAGACAAGACATCGGCCCTTGAGAGATATAAAACATGCCACGTTGAACGTGATAGCTGGACGCTTGCTGCGCTAAATCATTTGCTCTCCAATTTTCACTTCTAGACACATACTAAAGAAATCCAAGGTAGCAATAATGTCTAGACATGTATCAAGATAAACATTAAGTGATTCGTCGAAACATTGAAAAACCTTGGATACTTGCTGCACTACTAATAAAAATGACCAAAAGCCTCAATATGTGTAGCACCTATAGCAGCCAACAGCTTTAGACCGAATAGCAAGGCTTCATATTCAGCTTGATTATTTGTGCAAAAGAATTCTAAGTGGCATGAGGCTTCAAAAACAGCACCATATGGAGATATATAAACAACACCAACACCTTGGCCATTGCTACAAACTGAACCATCAAAATATATTCTCCATGGTACTAAAGAAACAAGGTCTAGATCAGCAGCATGCCTATCATCAATCCGATGCTCAACTATAAAATCAGCAACAATTTGGCCTTTCATTGTTTTCAAAGGTTCATAAGCCAAATCATATTCAATTAAAGAATAAGCCCACTTACCAATCCTACCACTAAGAATTGGTCTATGAATGCCTATTTAATGGCATCGGTTTGACACGCTACTATGCAAGCACTAGATAATAAATAATGTCTCAACTTTGTGCAAGCAAAATATAGCGAAAGGCATAATTTTTCAATAAAAGTATACCTTGTTTCAGCATCCAATAAACGCCGGCTCATGTATGTAATAGCATGCTCCTTTCCTTCGGTTTCTTGTGTCAAAACAGCACCAATTACTCCATCCTCCGCTGCAATATAAAGCCTATATGGTTGTCCATGTTTTGGTGCCCTTAATACCGGTAGAGTAACCAAATAATTCATTATCTTCTCAAATGCTTCTTGCTGTTTTGCCCCCCATGTAAAATCAGTGTCACTCTTCAACCGAAGAATAGGAGTAAAAGCATCAACTTTCCCTGATAAGTTTACTATGAATCTCCTCAAATAATTGATCTTGCCAAGGAATTTTTGCACATCTTTCTTGCATTGAGGAATCTGAATTTTTTGGATAGCTTCAATTCTTTTAGGATCTATCTCTATGCCATGTTCATGAATAATAAAGCCCAAAAACTTTCCAGCCGATACGCCAAAAGCACACTTTAAAGGATTCATCTTCAGATTATACTTTTTCATTCTTTCAAAAGCCAAACGCAAATCGGCCAAGTGTGGTTCAATGGCATCCGATTTGACAACAATATCATCAATATAAACCTCTAATATGACTCTAAGTAAATCATGAAAGATTAAATTCATTGCTGTTTGATATGTAGCACCGGCGTTCTTCAAACCAAAGGTCATTACTACCCACTCAAATAAACCAAGAAATCCAGGGCAACGAAAAGCTGTTTTGTATGCGTCCTCCTCAGTCATAAAAATCTGGTTATACCCCGCATTACCATCAAGAAAGCTAATGACCTTATGTCCAGAAGCTTCGTTAATCAACATATCGGCTATAGGCATAGGATACTCATCTTTGGGTGTAGCTCTATTCAAATCTCTGAAGTCAATACACACCCTCAATTTTCCGGATCCTTTCTTCTCCACGGGAACAATATTGGAGATCCAATCAGCATACCTGCAAGGTCTAATAAAATTAGCTTTAAACAACCGATTGATTTCCTCCTTGATCCGGTCATACATCTTGGGATTAAACCTTCTAGGTGGCTGTTTGAAAGGTCTAAAACCAGTTTTAATGGGCAGCCGATGTTCTATTAACTCTCGGCTCAAGCCAGGCATCTCATTATACTCCCAAGCAAAGATATCAACATAGTCTTTTAATAGCTCGATTAACTTCAACTTGTAATCGGCTTTCAGATTTTTATTTATAAAGGTCGGCCTAGGAACTGATCCATCACCAATATCTATCTCCTCTAATGGATCGGCCGATGTAAAACTTTGTCCTAGTTTATCCATATTTTCCAGCTCTTTTACAGTTTCATGCATATCGTTCTCTTGAGACCGGTAATTTTCAAGCCGCTTTTGCAACCAATCTAAGCTAGGATCCATTTAATTAGAACATATTTTTGAGCCAATCACCACCAATCGGCTTTAATATGACAGGCACAAAACCATTTTTTGTTGCACTAAGAAAATCGAACTCTGGAAGATCATCGCGCCCCGTCAAACAAGTAGCTTCAGGATGTTGCCAATCCACTATAGCATCGGCCAAGGCAAGACAAACCGATGTATCAGCATGAATAATCTCCACCTCATCATCAACCCACTGGATCAGAAATTGGTGCATAGTAGATGGCACACACTCATTAGCATGTATCCAATCATGGCCCAAAATCACATTGTAATTTCCTTGCACCTCAGCGACAAAAAACGCAGTGAGCAAAGTCTTGCTTCCGACTGTGAGCTCCACATAAATAACTCCCTTGGCCTCAGTGCTTTCTTTGCCTTCAAAGCCATTGAGCACCATATTAATTTTCTTCAAATTCTCATCTTGCAGCCCCCAATCTCTTGAAAACTGAATATGGCATAAGATTGATCACAGCTCCACCATCGACAAGCATTCTAGCAACCGGTGATCCATTAATATGACCCTTGATGTACAGCGGCTTCAAATGTTTCAATGTTTCTTTAGGCTTCTCAAAGATGGCATTTTTAGGACCAAAGTCCAGCTGAGCTACCTCTCCTTCTTCATCAACAGCACGATACTCAGTGGGTAGATAATAAACCATATTAATATCCATACCTTCCCTGCTGGGTGTCGGCTCAAAATCGACCATCTCTTCGTCATCTCCCAAGGTGAATACCGGTGTATGTGATGAAGATACTGTAGGTGACTTGGGTGCTACAGAAATAATTATTGGAGCCTCCAGAGGTACTAGCATCAGTTTGATATTCCAAGTAAGAGGAGGAAAAAGGAGCCTTTTGAGAAACCCCTTTCTAAATAATTTAGAAGATGGTTCTTTTTAAATTATAAGGCATTCGTGACCTTTGGAAGAAGGAACTTAGAAATTAAGTTGTTTCATAACCTCTTTGCAGAATTTTGGTCAGAGGAGTTTTAAAATGGTGGTATGCAGAGTTAGAACTGTTTATAGAAAACGTACAATTGCCAAAAACTTTCAAGATGATTGGATTGAAACCTTGTTTGGAAATTGGAGAGTGTTTCTGTGAGACCTTAAAATCTGAAAAATCTGAAAATAATTTTAAAATCAATACGGGTTTTGAAAATAAAATCTTTTTGAATGTCTTATTTTCCAAAACAAATTTCAAAACTTGGTTCGAATGGTTCAGTTTTCAAATCAAAGCATAACTTCTTTTCGCTTACTTTAAACAAAACCGACATGGCTTTTGCAAACACATTGGTTTCCGAAACCCGTCTTTGACTTGAGTTGTCAGAAATCGTCACCAGATCTTCCAGCAAGCATAAGGAAAGCTATAAGAGTAATTTTTGTTTTCAAAATATATTTTGAAGTAAGTTTTCTTTTAGAAATATTATATATATATTTCATATCGGGGGAATTATTAATAGTTGTAATGTCATGATGCATGAGCCTTCCAACGCAAATCAGAATACTCTGATATATACGCATTATACTAATTAAATTAATTACTAGAGTGACCTGCACTCAATAATTTTCAACATAGGGCATACTTACTGCGCTAATCCACTACTAAGCTCAAAGTTTAACTACAGACCTATAGAATTAATCGAGGAAAGATGCTATAGAATGAATGAGGAAAGTTCAGAAATAACTCGGACCAAACTACCCCATCAATTTTATTCATTTGAAATCATTATGAAGTTTTTTTTTAAAAGTAATACTGCAAGTACTTTACAATGAAATACTCTGATACCACTTGTGACAGAACCGCCTTAATCATAGGGCCCACATGCCCCGTCATCGGCCCTAAGGACCTCTAACTAGTCTGCACGAGTTCCCTTTGACCTAGGTGGCCTGTTGGGTCTCCTAGGAAACCCTAATTTTCCCCAAGGATCTCATTGTAAAGACCTTACAAGTATTACAACAGTTTACACAAACGATTTGAATCAGAGTAAAAAGTGCAGAAGTATTACAGAAAATAAATTTACAAATTTAGATTACATTATCCCCAAACTAGAGTTTTGTAGTGGAGCGGCAGTGTACGACTAGACACCCTGCCCAAGGGTTATATCAATATACACACCTTCATTCATGCATGATCCGTTACCAGCACATCCCACGTAGAATTTCATTCTTAGTTTACCTGCAACAGGGGTTAACAAACCCTGAGTACATGGGGTACTCCGCAAGACTTACCTGACTAAGAAAAAGGAATGAGACTCAAGAATGCAGGCCGAGGGGAGTCAAGGTAAGGCTTGAACAAGAGTCAAGGTATTTTGCAGAAAAGCATTACTATCCTATTTCATTATTTGATCTCAATATTATTTTATTTATATCCATAATTCCAATATCAATTCTCATCTATCATGTACTTTCAATTTCCTTTTCATTCTCAAAAACACCTAGTTCCGAACCACTCTTCGCTGTAAGTGTGAGGATCATGTCTCCATTAACCGAGAAGCAACATCGATTCAAATCTAGAAGTACCCAGCTGGGGATCCCTATCCGCACTGCATATGTAGCACTTAAGCTTGCATACGCCAACCCCGCCTACCACGGCTTTTCATACCCCGGAACCGGTCCTGCGCTACCCGAGAGCACAGTACTCCTCTCGTCTCCAGGCACGACGGCCACGAGGGTACACGCTACTCTCGCCATCTCTCCACTCCCAGTACGTGGTTGTCGGTTCTAGCAGTAGAGCCACCGGAGTCAGAGGCTTTTCGTAGTATGTGGCTAGTTGCAAAGTCATGATCACAGCAGGCCGACAACGAATGGTCCCTAATATTTTTCTGTTAGAAACCATGCATTGGGACTCTAACCCAAGTACACTAGTAACTACCCGGTTTTCACATCCCTTTCCCGATGGCGACGAAAGTTGGGACTCTAACCCAAACAGTTGGCCAACTAAACGAGGACAAACCAATCCAATGAAATGATTCATTTATTTCATATCATCACAGTTTTAAAATAGCATTTTTTTTGCAACACTAATCATTAAGCAGGGCTAAGCATTTTTCAATACTTTAAATAAATCGGGTTCCAGGTGTAATATCAAGGAAAGGTAATGCATCAATAGGTTATCACTCAACTCCTATTAACCTAATGCAATAGATTAACTCAAGTGATAAACATTTTAAATAATAAGGAGGGGCAAATGCACCGGGGCTTGCCTGTTGCTTGAAGCAGATAGTACTCCGAAGTCAATCACCAAGAATATCCACGTCTACCAAGTAAAAACCTTACTCAGAACATGCTTCCGATAATAATTACCGTGTGTTCACTACACGAAATAATAATGAAATGATTAATATGATGATATGTATGCCATGATGCATGAGATGCACAAAATCACTGATCAATGGAAAATAAAGTTAATTTGAAAGTTGAGTACAACTTTTCTTCATGATAAAGTTGCAAGCCAACTAACCTAACAACCATCGATTATTACTTTGGATTCATTTTTAATAGACGTAGAAAGTCGCTGCATAGCTTTACAACTAGGACTAAGTCTAGCCACGAGGAATTCAATCTAAAGTACCCAGGGTCGTTAGGGTGGTTAACCCAAGGTCCACACACAATCCAAAAGTCACTCCACACCTAAGTAAATTAGGGTTTCTACTCATTTCATTAATCAATTTATCAATTAGGATTTTTGTTTTAGCATTTAATTACAACATAAAGTAATCCATTTCATACTTACAAAGTAAATGAACATCAAAACTTGGAATAGCAGAGGTTCATGTACTTCAAGATGTTTAATCAAACCCTAAAATATTAATCAAATCATTAAAATTTAATTTTAATAACCTTTTCTTGATTAATCGATTAATCACATAATTCAATAAAAAATAATTAAATTATTTCCATTTGAGCTCAAAGTTTTCCTACAGCTAGATCCTACCCTAAGACAGCACCAAAGTAAATTTTATGAATTTTGAATCAACATAGAATTCATTAAAATTCATCAAAGTTGCATTTATTAATTAAAAGGCAGATTTTTAGTTCCCATAGAAATTGTGCAAATTCATTATTTAATATTTTTATTAAATACTATATTTCACAGAGAGCATCCTCAAGATTTCTCATGATTTTTAGGACAATAGATTTATTCTTACAAAAATGACAAAATGCATTACAATTCATATTCTCAGAAAATCGAAGAACGAATTTTATTCATCAGAAAATGGAAAATGCCTTTTGGCCCGAGGCAGCCCAGCTCAGCAGGCCGTCCCACATGCTCCCGCACTCCCTCAGCGCTGCTGGGCCAGCTGACTCAGCCCACGCACGGCCCAGCTGCAGCTCTTCCTCTCTCCCGCGCGCTCCCACGTGGCCGGACCGGCCCAACGCGGCTCTCCCTCACTAGACTGCTGACGAACGGGCCCCATCTGCCAGCCTCTCTCTCTCTCTTTCTTCTTCCTCGCACAGAGGAGAAACGCCCACGCGCGCGTCGACTCGCCGCGGAGCCCGCCGATGGCGACCCGTACGACTCGACCAAACACCCTACCGCGAACCCTCAAGCTTAAAGAACCCCTGAGTGCATAGAGCCTAGAACTACGCAACCCCAGACGAGCTCGGGCTCGCCCATGGCGGCCTCGGCGGCGCGGTTGGCCCGCTCCACCCTCAAGACTACGGTAGAGTTCAATTCAATGGCTCGGGAAGGATGCGTGACTCACCCAGACCTCAATACGACAGCCGGCAGGATCAGAGACAGGACAGAGAGGTGAGCGTGATGACGGTGACGTCCGCAGCGGCGATTCCCAGGGATGACTGCGGTGTTCCCGTGACCCTAGGGCACCAAAAGGCACACGGTTGTGAACATAAGCAACAAGACGTTAACCGGAGCGTAGAACACTGGCCAGGGCAAGGAAAGACTCACCGGAGCGAGCTGGCCTCGTCGAGAATACCTACGGCGGCGCCCTGACCGGACCCGAGAGAGACGAATGGCGGTTCGGTACACTCACAAGGCGAAGGACAGTGCAGATGGGTCAAGGGGGTACGCCAAGAAGTGTAGAGACTATCAGTACCAGCAATCGAACAATGGCGGCGCAGTGGTAACGAATTTGGTCGGAGACCAAGAGGAATTTCCGGCGGCCGAGGTGGAGAAGAAGAACCGGGAGGAGTTCTCGTCGCTTATAAGGGTAGAGACGGGCAGATAGAAGTGAGCAGGTACCGCCCCCCCCTCTGCGACCACGGCACGGCGGTGACCGGGCCCCGGCCGGAGCGTGGCGCAGCACGCGCGCACGCATGCTCTGCCACAGTAGGGGTCGGCAGCACTGTAGCAAGAATTTAGGTCAACTTCTATTTCTTGCAATCATGCCCTATCCAAACCGAATCAGAGAAAATGCCCAAAACAAAAGTTGTGAAAAATTTCATGTAGAGCATTTTTGCTTTTTGAACCATGTTTCAATTCTGCCTAAATTTGAAGTTATTCAAAAAGGGGAAAATTTGGGTTTGAAATTGATTTGCAATTCAATAAAATTCTCCAAAATTTTCTCAACAACTAGAAAATCTGTAAAGATGAAAGTTGTTCTAATTGTTGATCCCTACAACTTCTATTAAAGGAGTTTGGTCAGATTCCTAATAATTTTTTAATTCACATTTCAAACTTGAATTTGTAAATAGTAATTTGTGTTTAATTTAAATTTCCACTGTATAACTTCAAAATCTCCAAAAATGAAAGTTGTTTAATTTTGAAAGTACTAAAACTTTTATTAAGGGACCATCAGCAGAATCTTGCTAGTTTTTGAATTTGTATTTCAAATTTACATATTCAAACATAGGGTAGGGTTTTATTTAAAATTTTATTAAATAACTTCAAATTTAGCCAAAATAGAAGTTGCTAAATTTTTAAGGCTTTACAATTCTTGTTTAAGGCCCAACACTTAATTCCTTTTAGTTTTTAAATTAGGGTTTCAGGGTCCGTATTAGGATTTATAATTGATTTTCTTTTTATTTCCCAATTACATTTAAATAATTACATACAAACACAAACATTGACATAATAATGCACTCTAAACCACCTATGCACAATCATATGCAGGAATAAATTTATTTTTGTTGATGCATATTAACAGGGTTAAATGCGGAATGATTACATGCAGTCATGATGACATGGCAGGTTTTAGTTAATGTAACACCAGGGGTGTTACATACAATCCTTACTATAAAAGTTTTGAGTGTGATATCTGAATTCGATCTTAAGTCAAACACTATTATGGGTTGCACATGCTAATAACCTAAGTTATGCTCTTGCAAGATTGGAATTGGTATAAGTAGAACTTTTACCTGACCTAAGGAATGAGTGAGAACCTACTAGAGATTTTGATTTATAAAATTCAAATTCTTACTCATGGTTCCTTTATGGAATTAAATACCTACCATCAAGCCATACATCCACAACCAACTAAAACCACCAAAAGAAAGAGCTCTTATCTGTTTTGAGCCTGCTTAGACCTTATTTGATCCAGGTAGAGAAACTAGTCATATTCTTTGATCAAGATCACGTACACATTCCACCTATGTATTACTTCTACACTAGAAGTATACATCTATGCTCCACACACCAATTGAGACAATCAACCACAATAAACTTTTATCCTTTTGATAGATGGGGAGTATAGGTTACTAAAAAAGAAGAGAGCAAGTGCTCAAGGAAAACAAAAGAGGACAAATGTCCCATGGGCAGGTGCCCATATCTCTTCTTGAAAAAACCTATGTATTCAGTAACCTTGCTCTCCCCTGTCTAAGGCAAAGGAATAAGTCTTAAGGAACCCACCAAATAATTTACACTTGCACTTCTTGATCATTTTATATGACTTGTTGCTCTCTGTGATCTAAGAGTCTAATCTTGCAATACATTCAGTTCAAGTATACTTTTGCTCCAATCCTATAGACCCCACATAAGCTTTAGGATAGACATGAAAAGCTCCTTTGAGCTCTTGTGAGGTCCATCACACTAAGGAGTGGTTGAGAGTACCATTAAAGGAAACAAAGCAAGATTTTCTTTTTCAAAAGAATAAAAACTCTCTAGTAAAAGGTTTCACTCTATCAAAATAAGGGATGAAGTATCTACTTATCTATGCTATCTTATTTTTGCATGCCCATGGTGAAAAAGCTATAAGCCCCATATAGTTAAGGCACAAGATGAAATTCTGAATCATGCTCAATACTAGAATAGTGTTGGTTTATACGCAAGACCTTTGTGAATTGTTACATTAAAGAAAAAATTCTTGATTCAACATTGCCATGTTAAAACCACATCTTTGCTTGAGGACAATCAAAAGGTTAGTTTGGGGGAGTTTGTTGACGGTCGCTAACATCCTATTTTACCGTCAACATTTCACCCATAATCAAGGTAAAACCACATAAAAAGTAAAGAACTCACTTTGAAACTTACCTAGTTCCACATGTCCTTGGAGAAATCTTGTGTATGTAGGAAAAATGGAGAAACAAGGCAAAACTGAAGCATACCAGGACACCTCAGCAACTCAGCTACCACATGAGAGCCAGAGAGGGTGCCCGCCCTCTACATGTGACAGAACCGACCAATTTATAAGAGCACAGGTACAGCGATAGCCGTCGAAACAGCAAAATCGACCACACTTGAGCCCATATAAACCCGGTAGTCCGTGAAATCTCGAAGGATTTCAAACCAAATGGTAACACAACTAAGATCGTAAATGGTTCAACAACATCCATTCATATTACATAGATTCACAAATACGGAGTTCGCACAAGAGTTATTACACACAGAATTCAAACTCAAATTTGCGGAAGCCAAATAGTTTTGCAATTACATTTACTCACACCTACTGTTGCAATACAATGCCAAAAGTGGATCATTCTTAAGCAAGATAGGTAGAGTAAAGATAACAGTTGCCTAAGCTTCATTAGATAGCCACAGGAGAAATACACCAACTTGCAACAATTTGGGATAAACTCTGAGTACACAATTGTACTCCACAAGACTTACCGTCTTACCAAAGAAAAGACTCTCAAGGATTATGCCAGGCTTTTGAGTGGAGTTGGCTTGACTCACTTTGCATAAAAAGCCATTTTTAGTTTAACTCCATGTTTTAATACTAGCAATTGCTTTTAGTAATATTAAATTCCTTATTTCTACATTAACACCTGTACTGAAGCAATCACTTGATTATTTCTAAACAAGCAATAATAATAACCATAACAGTTTTGGCATTTCATTCTTTCGTAACCATGTTCATATTCAGATTAATCAATTGCTACCATGAGGGAAGATCAGTCTAGTTTCTCACTATCCAGGAGAGATGGCGATTCGAATCGATTGCAAACCAACTGGCGACAAATGCCAATCAAAAACCCACGACTTCCCCGTCGAGAAGCGTTAGGTCACTTTTGGTACTATTCGGGTCACATTTCGCGGGTTTGACCGGAGCCACAACCTCAGGAACCAACCGACTGCCAGGAAGCTCAGACTTGGCTGGCCTGCCCTTGGACTCACTCTTCGTGTTCCCACACATCCTTCCTTCCTCCAGATTGTGCACTCAGCACGTCAACTCCCGGCCCGAATAGAGCTACTCGGCTGCACGGTCGGAACGACTTATCCGGCCAGCTAAGTGATGGCGTCTTTCAATCTCGACTGAACTCCAACTGGGATATCTTCCTAATTAACTTGGCGAGGATTGGTACACAACCAAGACCTCCTTGTCTTGTTGTGTCCAATACATCATCCCGCCCAATCTCAATTCACCACTCAACACACATAGTTATTTCACGATAGCAAATATAGCCAACCGTGCTTTTCACCTTTTATATCGGTGACCGGTAATCACCATATCTACCGGTTCTAAGCATAGATAAGTAGTATAAACGATCCTGAACTTACTTAGGTGAAGGATATTTAGTGGATCAAGGGTATTAGAAATGCATCAACGGTTTCATTTCAACTCCTATACGAAATGCATCAATCACTATACTCAAGATTCATTAATTGTAAAAGTATAGGAAGTGGGAAATGCACCGAGGCTTGCCTGGGATCCGACTCAAAGTCAGTGTTTGTTAGGCTTGCTTGATATGTATCTCCAACCGTGGCACTTGATAGTCGTCCCGTTTTCAGAATAGGCCCGCCAAACGCCGTCTTCGGATTTGGCTCCAATATCAAGTCCTTCTCACAGTGCACCTAGCGTACCTAAATGGGATGCAAGATGCAAGTGCATGAATATAAAAATGGCAATATGAGATGCAATAATGCCTATGTATGGATGCATTGAGATACCATAAGCAAAGTATTTATATAAGCACACCATGTACACTTATGCACATAGAGATATTTAACTTAATTATCACCCAAGCATACCATAGAAGAAGGCAAGCACATCAATCAAGACACAGCACGGGGCTAATAACTCAATTATTAACAAGGTAGGAATCACACTTCATACAAAGTATAGCAAGTGAAGCAAACAACTAAAATTAGATTCTGTCACTTTTTGGCCATAATGACAGCAGCTGAGTAAATTAATCATAAGTGAAGATTTACAAACCCAAATTACTTTGTAGAAAAGTTATGAAATTGTCTACAATTCATTTATTATCACCTAAACCTGATTCCCGAATTTACCAGGTCGAAAAGATGAAACTACAGAATCTGGTCTGCTCCAAGCGGAGAGCAACCAAATCAGGGACCTGAATTTAAACAGCCATAACTCAAACACTACTTGGCCAAATACCACCAAAATTTAACACAAGCGAAATTAATAAGTTATGTACAACTTTGTTATAGACAAGATTCATGGCAAACCTCATCTTCACTGTGTAATTTGCTTAGCCCTAGAAACTATCCAGAAGGGTCACTATAATTGAATTATAAAGCAAAATAGTATTTCACTACATATGTGCAATGGATTTTGGGTACAACCAGTGTTACCAACAGTTTGTACTCATCACTTACAGGCTAGAAAACATTATGGCTAAACCCAAATCTTTTATTTAATTGTCTTTATTAATTTATTTAGATGCTTTGGGGAAATTATGAACATAAAATCAAAATGCACAGTAAATTCTGCAAGAATTACAGAAGCTAACACATAATCCCAATAGTCCACTGTCTAAATTTCAAGTCATGTGCATGAGTATAATAGCCAGTATGAAAAAGACAAGCTGATCAAGCTAAATAACCCTTGAGAGGAAGATAAACCCATATCTCACTCATTCCGCATCCACTGCTCATGAAATTTTAACCACAGTTCACACATATAATCAGAAGATTACCATAAAAATTTCATCTCAAATAGAGCTCCAGAACTCAACATATAAAAATGATAAGCAAACTAAGGTGGATTCTCTTATTTAGTAAGATTAAATCAAAACCTTATAAAACTAGTATACAACTAGTAGGTTTAATATTTTTATTAGTTAGTAAAAGTCATCACAAGATTAACAAAACAAGAATCACAAATTTTTGGACTTCTATATCTAAAGAGATGGCTCTAAGCAAGTTAGTCACTATTTCTAAACCACTTTTAAAGATTAGTTAATAGGGCACACAAATCTAAATGAAACATCACATCTCATAGATCCATCAGGTAAAGCATTTCATAATGAAACTAACAAGACCAGATTCACTATTTTTGGATGATCCTATCAAGAGATACGGATTTTTGAAGCATAGCACGATTTCCTGTAAATTTGAGGTGGAATTGACACTGGTGGGGTCCATTTGTCATACTCTGAAAAGGAGAACACAGAGCTTTCTTCTTCTTCGTTGAACTGAGAGCAGAGCACGCAGGGAGTGTCGCCGTCGGGCCTGCTCGGCCGGCAGCTTCGGCCAGCGAGCTCGACAACGGCGGGAAGAGGTTGGGGGCGGCCGGCCGCAGGTGCGCCCGGCCTCAGGCCCGGCTTGCGGCAGCTTGTGTCTAGCCACCACCTAAGCGGCAGAAACCATGGCGGCTCGGTGACGAGCGGCCCGCAACGGCGACGCACAGCTACCACAAGCAGGAGATAGAGCAGGTGGCCGCGGAGCTGCGTAAGTGCTCTAGGGAGGTGCAAGGGCGCTGGGGCTAGAGGAGCAAGAGGACGCAGCGGCAGAGAAGCTTGCTCGCCCGTCCATGGTGCCGTGCGACGGCGTTCACGGCGAGGAGCGAGCGAGAGGGCAAGGAAGGCAAAGGTGAGTGACAGAGTGAACGGGATAAGGCTCAAACAACGTTCTTCATCGTATCTGCAGACTTGGAGAGCGGTGCTGGCCTGCAGGCGACGACACGAGGCGATTTGGGTGTCGCAGCGGACGAGCAGACACGTTGACAGCCAGTTAGTGAAGGACAAGTTCAGTACTATCTCATTTGTCTGAACCCCAGTCTTTGGCATCCAAAATCTCCCAAACCAGATAGAATTATGTTAGAATAAGTAATTAGATTATTGGGCTAACAGTAGAAGGGTAGCTATATAGCAGTATATATATGGGTCTCATGGGCTTAGCCTCATGAGCCTAATACATACACTCTAACACCCCCGCAGTCTGAACTACCGGCGCAGCGAAGTACAAGACTGAACAAGAAAGAAAACAAGCACAATACACAGCCACAACTAGCCACTGGTGATGTTGAGGCTGGAGCGAAACTCGGAGAAGGTCGAGGAAGGGAGATCCTTGGTGAAGATGTCCGCAAACTGGGAGGTGGTCAGGACGTGAAGGACTCGGACGTCGCCGATGGCCACACGGTCGCGGATGAAGTGAAGGTCAATCTCCACATGCTTGGTCCTCTGGTGTTGCACAGGGTTCGTGAAGAGGTAGACCGCGCTGACGTTGTCGCAGTAGACAAGCGTGCTCCTGGCGAGGGGGCGGTGAAGCTCAACCAAGAGCTGGCAGAGCCAAGCAGCCTCGGCCACACCGTTGGCCACGGCGCGGTACTCCGCCTCGGCACTGGAGCGTGAGACCACCGGCTGGCGTTTGGACGACCAAGAGACAAGGTTGCCGTCCAAGAAGACAGCGTAGCCGGAGGTGGACCGGCGGTTGTCCGGGCAGCCCGCCCAGTCAGCGTCGGTGTAGACAACCAGCTCAGCAGAGGAGGACCGGCCGAGGAGCAGCCCATTGGCGAGGGTGCCACGCAGGTACCGGAGAAGCCGCTTCATAGCAGCAAGGTGGGCTCCCGTGGAGCATGCATGTAGAGGCACAGCTGCTGCACGACGTAGGAGATGTCAGGCCGGGTGAAGGTGAGGTACTGGAGTGCGCCAACAAGACTCCGGTAGGCGGTAGAGTCCGCGGGTCCAAGCAACAAACCCGCGGCCTCTGACAGCTTGCCCTGAGTGTCGACTGGGGTGGAACAAGGGCTTGCAGTCAGTCATCCCTACTCGCTCCAGAATGTCACGAGTGAACTGCCGCTGGTGGAGGAACAAGCCGGAAGGTCGGGGCTCAACAGTGATGCCGAGGAAGTGATGGAGCACACCCAAATCCTTCATGTCAAACTCTGCCTGGAGAGAGGCAATGATGCGCTGGGGCAGAGACTGGCTGGAGGCGGTGAGAACGATGTCATCCACATAGAGGAGCAGGTAAGCAGTCTCGCTCCCATGGTGGTATATGAACAGCGAGGTGTCAGACTTGGCCTCTGTGAACCCAAGAGTCAGCAGGAAGGTAGCAAACCGAGAGTATCAAGCCCGAGGTGCCTGCTTGAACCCGTAGAGAGACTTGTTGAGTCGGCAAACCAAGTCAGGGCGAGAGGAATCCACAAAACCTGCCGGCTGGCTGTAGTAGACGGTCTCGGTCAGAGTGCCATGGAGGAAGGCATTCTTGACATCCAGCTGATGCACAGGCCAGGAGCGCTTGAGAGCCAGGGAGAGAACAGTGCGGACGGTACCTAGCTTTACCACTGGACTGAAGGTCTCATCATAGTCAACACCGGGCTGCTGAGTGAATCCTCGGAGAACCCAACGAGCCTTATACCGCTCCAGGGAGCCATCAGCTCGGCACTTGTGCGTCTAGATCCACTTGCCAGTGATGACATGTGCACTAGGCGGGCGCGGCACCAGGTCCCATGTCTGGTTGGCCAGAAGGGCCGCGTACTCCTCTTCCATCGCACGACGCCAGTGAGGATCCGCCAAGGCGTCGCGGACAGAAGAGGGTACAGGAGAGACCTGTGGTTCCCCGGGCATCGCTGCAAGAGCCCGAGGCTGTAGGACACCAGCCGCGTGCCGCGTCACCATGGGGTGAACATGACGCGGGTATCGGTGAAGAAGCGGCGGGTGGTACGTCGGCGGCTCGACACAGGTAGCTGGTAGTGGTGGAGACGGCGGTGTGGGTGTCGACGGAGAAGGGACCACCGTAGGTGATCGTGGCGGGGAGGACGGTGGTGGCACAGGCACCGTGTCCAGCAGGGCCAGTCGCACTCGGCACTGGTAGACACGCACCAGGTGGGCGAACCGCGCTGGAGTCGCCGAGGTCGGCGCCACCGGCCCAGGGTCAGTCGCGGCCGAACCCGCGGAGGACGCAGGGTCAGGCGACGCACCGGAGGGCTCCGGGCCAGTGTAGGGTGCCGGCGACGCGAGTGGTGGAGCAGGACCGGCAGGACCAAACGGAAATGGTGGCTGAACCACCACGTCAGTGGGAGAAAGGAAGGAGAGGTCAAGATCAGAGATAGAAGGAGGTGTGGAGGTGGTGGAGAAAGGGAAAACGGACTCGTCAAACACCACGTGGCGAGAGATGAGGACCCGGCGAGAGGTGAGGTCATAGCAGTGGTACCCCTTGTGATCTGGGGAGTATCCAAGGAAGACACACAGGGTCAACCGGGGTGCCAGCTTGTGAGGAGCAATGGCAGTGGTGTTGGGGTAACACGCACATCCGAAGACACGGAGGTGATCGTAGCGAGGAGGGGTACCGAAGAGGGCGTGGTGTGGTGTAGGCGCTGGGCAGGCAACGGAAGGTAGGCGGTTAAGGAGATAGGTGGAGGTGTGAAGGCTCTCGACCCAGAAGCGGGCAGGAAGAGAAGCCTGGAGGAGAAGGGTGCGCATGTTGTCATTCGTGGTGCGAATCATGCGCTCTGCCTTGCCGTTCTTAGAGGAGGTATAGGGGCAAGACATGCGCAAGTGGACACTGTGAGAGAGGAAAAAATCCCGAGAGGTGGAGTTGTCGAACTCACGCCCGTTGTCACATTGGACGGCCTTGATGGTGAGGCCAAATTGTGTAGACACCTAGGCGAAGAAGTGACGGAGCGTGGGAAATGCCTCAGACTTAGCACGCAAAGGAAAAGTCCAAGAATAATGAGAAAAATCATCAACCACGACAAGATAGTATTTATATCCAGAAATGCTCATCACAGGAGATGTCCACAGGTCGCAGTGAACAAGATCAAAAATGTGGGTCGCATGTGAAGAAGAGGTGGGAAAAGGAAGACGAACATGTCGGCCCAGTTGGCACGCATGACACAAACGCTCATCGTGAGCCCGAGTACAAGGTATGTCGGAACTATGACTAAGCTACATCAAAGCATCATGGCCAGGGTGTCCGAGACGGCAGTGCCAGGTAGAAGAGGAAGCAGAGGTGGCGAAGGCAGCGGACGAAGTGGAAGCCGAAGCCGAAGCCGAAGTGGTGGGTGCAGACGAAGGAAGCCGAAGCGTGTAAAGGGGCCCCGTGCTGTCACATTGGAGGAGTGGACGCCGGGAAGCCAAATCCTTCACAGTAAGACCAGAAGAGTCAAACTCAACAGAACAAGAATTGTCAGCTGTAAAACGATGAATGGAGAGAAGGTTGTGAACCATAGAGGGAGCAACAAGGACGTCAGGAAGACGAAAAGAGCCAGGAGTGGAAACGGGACTCACGGATGTGACAGGAATACATGAGCCATTTGCGACCATGATGGATGAAGGAAGAGACGAAGAAGGAGGGTGTACAGCCGTGAGTATACCGGGGTCGGAAGTGGTGTGGTAGGTGGCACCCGAGTCGGCGACCCAGTCGAGGCTGGTAGGCGGTGTCAGGCCCATGGTGCTGAAAGAGCGGGCCAGAGCAGTCGTATCCCAACCGGCAGGCCCCACCGGCGACGACACTGAAGGCAGAGCCCACGGCGACGTGAGGGGTGGAGCACCCCCAGGTGGTGGAACCCACGGAGCGGCCGAGACGGCACCGGCGAGCATGGCCGCCGGAGTGTAAGGATCACCACCGGCACCCTGGAACGGCCACATGGAGATGCGCCCAGACCATGGGTTGCCGAAGGATAGCCAGGGTGCACCCCCCGTGGTGGCGCGGGCGTAGCCCCACGTCCAAAACCAACACCACGCCCCCCGCCGTGTCGACGATGACCGCCATGGCACCCCCACCTCCACTCGGCCCGGAGTAAGGAGGACCAAGAAGAGACGACGGCGCCGGTGTGGGCGTACGCGGCGGTGGAGTGGCGGCAAGGGTAGGCGAGGAGGACGAGGAGCCCGGTGCGAAGAGAGAAGCAGGCTGGACGCCCTGAGTGAGCTCCTCCATGACTAGGTCGTCACGGACCTGCAGGAAGGAGGGGAAGGGTCGCTGCCGGGGGATCCATGTCCGGAGGTGGCCGTAGCGGTCGCTGAGGCCGCGGAGGACGTTGAGGACCAAAATCCGGTCCTCCACGGGCCAGCCAAGGTCACCCAGGGAGTCCGCCATGCCCTTCATCTGGCGGCAGTACTCGCCGACAGAGAGGTCGCACTGGATGAAGGTGCGAAAGTTGGAGCGGCGAGGAGGGCCGCTGGCGGCTGCCCGCCGGGGGGCTGTGTGCCCAGGGGGAGTAGGGTAGAGGAGGGAATGTGGAGAAGTAGGTGGGAGACGGAGGAGGAGGCGGCCGGCCGCCGGCCATGGTGGCCGGAGAAGGGCGGCGGCGGCGGCTGGGAGGGAGGGAGGGAGGAGAGAGGAAAGAGGGACCCTAGCTCGATACCATGCTAGAATGAGTAATTGGATTATTGGGCTAACCCTAGAAGGGTAGCTATATAGCAGTACATACATGGGCCTCATGGGCTTAGCCTCATGGGCCTAATACACACACTCTAACAAATTAGGCCAAACGTTCCTAATATCAAATGCCGAGCTATAAGAGATCTACAACTCTTATTAGGGCGCTTTGGACTGATTCGTCCTGGTTTGCAAACTACAAGCTAAAGAAAAAGGGCACACTGAAACTGAAACCAGTTTTCAGACTTAACAAAAATTTAGAGTTGAAGTCCTCACCCCAATATGTCTTGTAGGCCACGGTTAAGCAAGTTAGAGTCATTTTCATAACTAGACTCAAAAAATAACTTTTTTCTAAATTAAATTTCCTACAAACTTTATTTAAAGCACAAAGTCATTTAAACAATTTAAATCACACTTTTGAAATGAGCAAACAAAAGTACTCCTAGGAAACCCTAGGTCAAACCCTAACTAGAAACCAAATCAATTGACATTCACAACATGAAAAACATTTGATTAACTATTCTAAGCAAGAATTAACAATCCAAAATTATCTAGAATCATTTTTACTCCAATTTACTATTGATGTTCACATATGCATATATACATATATTTATATGATTGTGGGCATTGCATGATTATTAAAAATCACTATATTAATTCAAATAGGTAATGATGCCATGATGCTCATGATATGAAATGCATGCTTAACACTAGGGTGTTACAGCCCTCCCCTCATTAAAAGAATCTCGTCCTCGAGATTAGGGCGAAAACTTTCAAGAAAAGAGAAAGTGAGACATCCACTTTCTAAAGCAGGAATAAAACAAGGCCATATAAGAACTTCGTAACCCTGACATAAGACATGTCTAACTTAAGGGTTCATATGAAAGGATATGGAAAAAGATTTAGTTAGCACTCAGATGGATTAGAGAATTCCATATATTTGAGAGTACAAACAAGTGAAGTTTCCAAAGAATATGACAACATTCGGTTTCTTCGCATTGACTCACTCCTTTGTTGGAGAATCTCCTTCATCGACTTCCATAAAGTATTGTCACTATGGGAGGGATCCAAAACAACATTCTCCAACACACACTGCCTTTCTCAAGAATCAGGACAAAGATTATCTTGCATAGAAGGTATAGCATATGTGCAGAGGTTCTTTTATTACTTTATCATAATGAGCTTCAACAGTGTTATGCAGACTTCTTTTTGATAACTATTGTTAATAAATACTTCAATTAACTATATCCATTTCTCCCGAGATTGCTCGTAAGAAAACGTACATGCTCTCAACATGTTTTCCAAAACATGATTAACTTTTGTCTGATTGTATATTTGTGGAGGGTGTAGATTCAAATTCAATGGTCCACAATTCCTTTCTTAAACCAAGACCATTTTGAGACGGTTGCTTGCTGGTACTAAAATCCACATGCATCTATTTCCACATCCAGCCTAGAATAGACAATGGTGCAAAAGATTGACAGATTAAAGGTGTATGACTGTTGTTGGCGGTCCTTATGGATCACTTTTATACCGCCAATTTAGACTAAATAGAAGAAAGACAAACATATTCTAGCACATCTGCCTTTACTACTAACAAGTTCCACTTGTACCCCTAGTATTCATGTTTTGCAGGTTTAATGGTGTAACAAGTGGAAATGCACAACATCATGGAAAAAGCGCAAAAGCAAACGACGTATTCCGCAAATGCGCAAACCAAGAAAATAAGAAAGCCCACCTCAAAAAGCTGAATTGGATCCATCCGTAACCACGGGAGAGGCCCAGGCCCAGATAGCAACCGACCACCAGAAGGCGGTGGCCAGCGGGCCCAGCCAGGGGTGCGACCGCCCCCAGGACCGGCCGCCCACCTGGTGAGGCCTCCCGGGCCCAGTCTTCGGTGGCGGTGCTCTAGGCGGTTTCCCAAAGGCGGTTTCACCTCCTTCCAAGTTTAGAGACGCCAAACCGTCCTAGTTCAACTATAAATAGATGCTGCTCTTTCATTCAACACACACATCATTTTGGAGTCATCTACCTCACACCTCTCATTTGTATCTTTAGAGTAGTACTAGTAGTTTGTGAGCAAGGCAAGAGCTATCAAGGAGAGCTTGTCTCCTTGGAAGAAAAGGATCATCTTGGTATGAATACAATTCGGTCTTCTTCCATGAGCAAGTTCTTATTATATTTATATGATCATACATATGAACTAGAGCAAAGTTATGATCTTGTCATGAGCATAATATATGGACTAGAATATAGTTTATGTATCATGTTCTTGACTTGTTCATCATCGTTCTTCATTGTTCATCGAATTACTATGAGTAGAGGAAGAACTAGGAATGAGGTGATGGTTCGTCGTGCCTTCTTGGTTGCTCTTAACCTAGCCTGTCAATCCGAAGGGTTGGGGTCCGCGGAGGTTAGGAGTTGTTTCCAAGTACGTGAACGTGGTGCTCAGGTATGCGGAGATCGGCGAATATGTCGGTATCCCACGGGCAGAGGGGTAGGTGGGCAGGTGGTGACAGCCCTGTCCATCCCTAGCACTCCCCCACGTTTGGATATTGAAGTAGGAGTTCGTAAAGTTTCTATCGGCTGGCAGACCAGCTGCGGGGATCTCCCTATCACCCCAGACTTAGTTCTGATACTAGACTTACTAATTAGATGTGTTGCTAGCAGTTCTTTGCATAATTATATATGACCAATGCCTGCTCAGTTAGTTATATTCTTTTATTCTTTATTTTCCCTTTTTATCCTTAAGGTTGACCCAGATGTGTGTCCACTATTTTGAAATCATGTCTTATTCCTGTTTACTCTATGCCTACCATTGCACTCAATAAGTGATCATGTTTACACCACGCTTGATGCGTATTGCCCTCCTACGGGAAATTATAAATACGACACCCTTGAATACTCACGGGTTGACATGCTACAATGATAGTTCTATGCGCTTGTAGAGTAATCTTATCTCTTACTGAGCTATCGATTGGCGTACCTAAGTACTATTACTTAAGGATTGTAAATCTTGTGCACCCCACGGCGCCGTGTCATAGTTTTGCATATCGTAAGTAATGACGGTTAGAAAGATCAATCCGGCACTTCTAACTGCTATTACCAGACTGCATTACCTAGGCCGGCGCCATTAAGGGCCAAGGGTTACCTTTCTAAAGTAATGGTGGTTGGGAATGTCAACTTATGTTTCTAGTATTATTATTAAGGACGTACTTATAGTCCATCATTAGTAGTGATGATAAGAAATGCCAACAAGCATTTCTGGCGCCGTTGCCGGGGATGGACTTTTAGTCTATCTTTTGTAACGACGTTAAGAAATGCCAACAAGCATTTCTGGCGCCGTTGCCGGGGATGGACTTTTAGTCTATCTTTTGTAACGACGTTAAAAAATACCAACAACTGTGGAGAGCACTCGTCCTTGATGTTCAGTGTTTATTCACAAAGTTTGAGAAGCAGTCTTCTACCAACAGCTCGAGTAGATCTTGCCTTCCCAATATCACTTTCAATCAATAAAACCAACTTGTGGAACTATTTCTAATATAAAGTATAGCTATTTATAAGGAATTCTCAAACAAAGCTTCAAGTACTCTACTACATAATCCAAAATCTATTGCCTGACACTATTTAACTTGTCAGCAATGCGTACTTTCATGAGGGATTTATGTGAAATATCTTGTCTGCTCAAGAACAAGGGACTGATTCTAACTATCCTTATATACTTCACTCAATAGGGCATCCGAAAGGGGTCCTAGATTATACTGACATGCACCCTGATGCTGACTTCATTTGACAATGTCTTGTGCAGATACTCAACAATCCAATATTAGTACTTATTCAATCTATTTAATTGTCCAAAATGGATTTGGGTTCAAAACAACACTACAGGCTGATTTTGCTAGATAACAGATATTTTATTTGCGTGAAGAAGCTTATTTTTCTAGATATTTTTAAGCAATCATATCCTTCTTCCATTACTTTAGATCACGTTGACGGCATCAGAGGAACCTATCTCAGCTTGCAGGACATGACGAAAGGTCAGCCTAACGGAAAAAAAACATATGTCAGTTGTGGTTTGGATGGGTACTTGTCCAAATTGGAATATTACATGCCCTCTACAATCAACTGTGATAGTTTTGGTTGCTCGATCCTCTGATTGGGTTACTCAAAGTCTTTTGTCTCTCACTTCCTACAGATTGTTAACGATCATAGCAGTGACCTGCTCTTCCCTGTTAATTTCTTTGCATCTATGATAGAAAACTCTACTGCATCAGATCCGAGATAGATTTGACGAAACATCGGAAGGATAGATTAGGAAAAGTCCACGAAAGATAACATATTGGTGTAGGTTTGTCATAAATTATGGCTAGTAACCATGATACCAGCGCATGCCGAGCAGCACCACCATGTGTCAGCCGCCACAGGGGTTGGCTCCCAGTTTCGTTGCAGCACCGTCAGTTAGTCATCATAACGCATCACAAAACACAACCAATAAGAAATCTCACGTGACACAAAGGATGGGTGGACAAAAAACCTTAAGTAGAGAGGGTAACAACTACGATGATCACAAGGTTTGGTGCTGACAAAGACTTTGGTCCAACTGCAAAGGCTAAAACAAGAATCGAGACTTGGATTGACCACGGATATGCCCGTCAAAAGACTTTAACCTCACTCCTACCAAACAATGATTAGAATGAGATTAGGTACAAAGGGACAGAAATTAGGATCACAGTTGAGAGAAATTCCGGGATAGGAGAGATAACCCAAGCAATAACGAATTTTAAGTGGTACAACCAATATGTCACTCCTTAACGAAACAATAAAGGTCAGAGTGCACCAAACATAATTAATCACTCAAGTCAATTCAATTTTTCTTTTGATGGATATCTACCAAACACACACTCAATACCTACACAATTCAAATTATAAAATTTATCACTACTAAAACAAAAGCTGACATTAATTCACAGGAAAAAAATCAAGTCAAAACAAGCCACGCAAGCTAGTAAAACGAGCACATTCAGGACAGCAACACAGTGGTCACCTGATTCAATCATAACGGGGATTATAAACATCCAACAGGTATGAACCTTAACTTTCTAGAAAGCCAATTTGATTGTCTGAAACTTTCTTATTATCTTCCTAAAGGGGTTTAGCACTTAACAAAGTCAATTAATACAAAAGGTATGTTGCTGCCCAGAGTTGGGCAGATTAGGACACCAAACTTTAAACAATTCTAACTGGAGTCGTAAGATATCAAATTAGGTGTTTATTAACATTTCAGAAAAATTAATGAATGCACTACAACTCTTTAGTTATCACCAAGAGTTGGTTTAAAACTCAACTTGTTTAAACAGCACCATCTTTCATAACTGCTCAGAACACGAGCAAATTTCTGACAGTTAACTTATAAATAGTATAGCTCTCAAATTACTGGATCTAAAATCATGAAATTTTAGGACAAGCAAGATGGGGGAGGTTTCCTACAACTTTTGTATTTTCAAAACCTTCAGAAACCACAATTAACAACAAGAAAACACTATCGCCACTAAAACTACATGCAGCCATTTCAGCACAAATGCCAAATAACGCTCTTCTTGAGCTCTGGGCAAGATCACACCAAATTGCAATTAGTACCTAATTCTAAATCATAATGACATATGGATAAAATTTTGTATTCAGATCCAAGTACATCCTAGGAATTGCAAGAAAAATTAGTTTACTTATCTACTAACAAATTTGCTGCAGTCATACATACATAAAGCATGTACATTAAATATTAGTGATGTTGTGAACATCTTTATTGATTTCAATTGCTTATGGAAACTACATGGTTGCAAAATCATAACCATAATAAAACTTTTACGTGCTTAGGTTTAATAAATTAATTACCATAAAATGACAATTTCTTAAAGACATAAGTCATGTGAAAACAAGATAACTCTAGGACTCCACATTTTTAACAACACACGGACCTATTATTGCCTCAATGTGATATAACATCACTATACCATCTAAGCTTAGTTCATAATCCCCTTTTAGAACTATTTACTAAGCACTAAGTAAGTTAAATTAATAACATATTAGTAATATATCTACAAAAATGTATAATTTTTTTTAACCAAAGCACAAACACCATCGAGAAAATCTACTAGAGGGGTTCTTTAAAACAAACAAACAAGGACGGTTGTAAGGATAAGACATGCCAAAAACATAGTCCAAACATGGCACAAGAGAATTATGGATCAGCAACCAATATCAAGCAACATGAGATTTCTGCTTTTAGTTTCCCCATAGATCTTGTGTCCATTTGAGGGAACTTCAAACCAATCCAAAATGCATAAGCTTAGATATCATTGGGTCGCATCAAAGGTTTAGACAAAGTACATTCTGAGTCTCAAAAGAGAACAGGATAAATAACAAGATCTTTGGATAAATTCACTTCATGATTAGCAGATTGAGTTGATAAGGCCACAACATGGGTCATAAATGAGAAGATTATCATCACGAAGGCAGCCAAAGAGCAAGGACAACATTGGAGAATTTATGTTGGTCTAGTGGATCACATTGAGAGGTCGAAAGGGTGCACAAACATCAGTTAGAGAAATCATAAACATATGGTATACAATAATGGTTCACTCAAAAGAGAGAAAGATTGCTTGAATTTAGGGCTATTCTTAAAATTAAGTCAGACAAAACTCAAGCTTCCCAAAAACAAAAGTTGAATCACCTAGGGTAGCACCAAGATAACATAGCAACCATTCAAGCAGGGCTACTAAAGCTAGTTAAGCAATCTACCTAAGGCATTCCTTTCTAGTTCCTACAAGGAAACTAGCACATTAGAGGATCACATGATAGAACATATTATTTTTAATAGGACAGAGGTGAGAGGAGCATGTGAATGCACAAGTCACTTGCATGATGCAACATACATGATGCATGCTCATCCTATACGTCCTCACAAAATTTGCCAGAGTATAATGGCACTTACGTTCTATTTCGATGGCATAACATACGTATTCTCTCGTTATATAACTACTCGGCAACTACCATATACGTGTTCGAAGTTAGCGTACCTGCAGAAAAATGATTTCAGCCCAACCCTATATGTATGCATGACAATAAGAAGCACTTTTTGCCAGAAATGCTCCCACGAGCACTTGCGACCCCAAAAAGTAATTACTCCACATAGAGATACTTTCATAAGTACATATGGACAACATGTACTCACTTCGGTATTATTAAGCACTCGCCTTAGATCGACGGTTGTTCGATCATGCTCTCACATCTCACCTTACCTCATCCGAAGTGGCACATTTGGCCCGTCTTCAACTTACTTGGGCGTCGAGAAAAAATGAAATAAAGGCAAGTCGTATCAACGACAAGAAGCACTTACAAAACATGATGCATATCCCCCAAGTTAGTACATAAATAAGCCACCTATAGTCCTAATTTAGGGCTACACAAGTATGATCCTTGGCACATCTTAATTTTAAAATTCAAGTTTCCAAATCTAGTAGCTAATGATTCACAATTAGTTTTGTAAATCAAAACCTTTCTTTTTTAAAATATATACTAATATAAATAGTGTATGTTGAACCTTGCTCCGATACCAAATGTGACAGAACCGACTAATTAATAAGAGCACAAGTACAGCGATAGCTGTCGAAACAGCAAAATCGACCACACTTAAGCCCATATAAACCCGGTAGTTCGTGAAATCTCGAAGGATTTCAAACCAAATGGTAACACAACCAAGATCGTGCATGGTTCAACAACATCCATTCATATTACATAGATTCATAAATACGGAGTTCGCACAAGAGTTATTACACACAGAATTCAAACTCAGATTTGCGGAAGCCAAATAGTTTTGCAATTACATTTACTCACAACTACTGTTGCAATACAATGCCAAAAGTGCATCATTCTTAAGCAAGATAGGTAGGGTAAAGATAACAGTTGCCCAAGCTTCATTAGATAGCCACAGGAGAAATACGCCAACCTGCAACAATTTGGGATAAATCTTGAGTACACAATTGTACTCCACAAGACTTACCCATCTTACCAAAGAAAAGACTCTCAAGGATTATGCCAGGCTTTTGAGTGGAGTTGGCTTGACTCACTTTGCATAAAAAGCCATTTTTAGTTTAACTCCATGTTTTAAAACTAGCAATTGCTTTTAGTAACATTAAATTCCTTATTTCTACATTAATACCTGTACTAAAGAAATCACTTGATTATTTCTAAACAAGCAATAATAATAACCATAACAGTTTTGGCATTTCATTCTTTCGTAACCATGTTCATGTTCAGATTAATCCATTGCTACCATGAGGGAAGATCAGTCTAGTTTCTCACTATCCAGGAGAGATGGCGATTCGAATGGATTGCAAACCAGCTGGCGACAAATGCCAATCAGAAACCCACGACTTCCCCGTCGAGAAACGTTAGGTCACTTTTGGTACTATTCGGGTCACATTTTGCGGGTTTGGCCGGAGCCACAACCTCAGGGACCAACCGACTGCCAGGAAGTTCAGACCTGGCCGGTCTGCCCTTGGACTCACTCTTCGTGTTCCTACACATCCTTCCTTCCTCCAGATTGTGCACTCAGCACGTCAACTCCCGGCCCGAATAGAGCTATTCGGCTTCGCGGTCGAAACAACTTATCCAGCCAGCTAAGTGATGGCGTCTTTCAATCTCGACTGAACTCCAACAGGGATATGTTCCTAATTAACTTGGCGAGGATTGGTACACAACCAAGACCTCCTTGTCTTGTTGTGTCCAATACATCATCCCGCCCAATCTCAATTCACCACTCAACTCACATGGTTATTTCATGATAGCAAATATAGTCAACCGTGCTTTTCACCTTTTATATCGGTGACCGGTAATCACCATATCTACCGGTTCTAAGCATAGATAAGCAGTATAAACGATCCTAAACTTACTTAGGTGAAGGATATTTAGTGGATCAAGGATATTAGAAATGCATCAACGGTTTCATTTCAACTCCTATACGTAATGCATCAATCACTATACTCAAGATTCATTAATTGTAAAAGCATAGGAAGTGGGAAATGCACCGGGGCTTGCCTGGGATCCGACTCAAAATCAGTGTTTGTTAGATGATGCTTGCTTGATATGTATCTCCAACCGTGGCACTTGATAGTCGTCCTGTTTTCAGAATAGGCTCGCCAAACGCCGTCTTCGGATTTGGCTCCAATATGAAGTCCTTCTCACGGTGCACCTAGCATACCTAAATGGGATGCAAGATGCAAGTGCATGAATATAAAAATGGCAATATGAGATGCAATAATGCCTATTTATGGATGCATTGGGATACCATAAGCAAAGTATTTATATAAGCACACCATGTACACTTATGCACATAGAGATATTTAACTTAATTATCACCCAAGCATACCATAAAAGATGGCAAGCACATCAATCAAGACACACAAATCTCTTAATAGCACAGGGCCGATAACTCAATTATTAACAAGGTAGGAATCACACTTCACACAAAGTATAGCAAGTGAAGCAAACAACTGAGTAAATTAATCATAAGTGGAGATTTACAAATCCAAATTACTTGCAATAAGACATTATAGAAAAGTTATGAAATTGTCTACAATTCATTTATTATCACCTAAACCTGATTCCCGAATTTACCATGTCGAAAAGATGAAACTACAGAATCTGGTCTGCTCCAAGCGGAGAGCAACCAAATCAGGGACCTGAATTTAAACAGCCATAACTCAAACACCACTTGGCCAAATACCACCAAAATTTAACACAAGCGAAATTAATAAGTTATGTACAACTTTGTTATAGACAAGATTCATGGCAAACCTCATCTTCACTGTGTAATTTGCTTAGCCCTAGAAACTATCCAGAAGGGTCACTATAATTGAATTATAAAGCAAAATAGTATTTCACTACATATGTGCAATGGATTTTGGGTACAACCAGTGTTACCAACAGTTTGTACTCATCACTTACAGGCTAGAAAACATTATGGCTAAACCCAAATCTTTTATTAATTGTCTTTATTAATTTATTTTAGATGCTTTGGGGAAATTATGAACATAAAATCAAAGTGCACAGTAAATTCTGCAAGAATTACAGAAGCTAACACATAATCCCAATAGTCCACTGTCTAAATTTCAAGTCATGTGCATGAGTATAATAGCCTGTATGAAAAAGACAAGCTGATCAAGCTAAATAACCCTTGAGAGGAAGATAAACCCATATCTCACTCATTCCGCATCCACTGCTCATGAAATTTTAACCACAGTTCACACATATAATCAGAAGATTACCATAAAAATTTCATCTCAAATAGAGCTCCAGAACTCAACATATAAAAATGATAAGCAAACTAGGGTGGATTCTCTTATTTAGTAAGATTAAATCAAAACCTTATAAAACTAGTATACAAATAGTAGGTTTAATATTTTTATTAGTTAGTAGAAGTCAACACAAGATTAACAAAAATAAGAATCACAAATTTTTGGACTTCTATATCTAAAGAGATGGTTCTAAGCAAGTTAGTCACACTTTCTAAACCACTTTTAAAGATTAGTTAATAGGGCACACAAATCTAGATGAAACATCACATCTCATAGATCCATCAGGTAAAGCATTTCATAACGAAACTAACAAGACCAGATTCACTATTTTTCGATGATCCTATCAAGAGATATGGATTTTTGAAGCATAGCACGATTTCCTGTAAATTTGAGGTGGAATTGACACTGGTGGGGTCCATTTGTCATACTCTGAAAAGGAGAACACAGAGCTTTCTTCTTCTTCGTTGAACTGAGAGCAGAGCACGCAGGGAGTGTCGCCGTCGGGCCTGCTCGGCCGGCAGCTTCGGCCAGCGAGCTCGACAACGGCGGGAAGAGGTTGGGGGCGGCCGGCAGCAGGTGCGCCCGGCCTCAGGCCCGGCTTGCGGCAGCTTGTGTCTAGCCACCACCTAAGCGGCAGAAACCATGGCGGCTCGGTGACGAGCGGCCCGCAACGGCGACGCACAGCTACCACAAGCAGGAGATAGAGCAGGTGGCCGCGGAGCTGCGTAAGTGCTCTAGGGAGGTGCAAGGGCGCAGGGGCTAGAGGAGCAAGAGGACGCAGCGGCAGAGAAGCTTGCTCGCCCGTCCATGGTGCCGTGCGACGGCGTTCACGGCGAGGAGCGAGCGAGAGGGCAAGGAAGGCAAAGGTGAGTGACAGAGTGAACGGGATAAGGCTCAAACAACGTTCTTCATCGTATCTGCAGACTTCGAGAGCGGTGCTGGCCTGCAGGCGACGACACGAGGCGATTTGGGTGTCGCAGCGGACGAGCAGACACGTTGACAGCCAGTTAGTGAAGGACAAGTTCAGTACTATCTCATTTGTCTGAACCCCAATATTTGGCACCGAAAATCTCGCAAACCAGATAGAATTAGGCCAAACGTTCCTAATATCAAATGTCGAGCTATAAGAGATCTACAACTCTTGTTAGGTCGCTTTGGACTGATTCGTCCTGGTTTGCAAACTACAAGCTGAAGAAAAAGGGCACACTGAAACTGAAACCAGTTTTCAGACTTAACAAAAATTCAGAGTTGAAGTCCTCACCCCAATATGTCTTGTAGGCCACGGTTAAGCAAGTTAGAGTCATTTTCATAAGTAGACTCAAAAAATAACTTTTTTCTAAATTAAATTTCCTACAAACTTTATTTAAAGCACAAAGTCATTTAAACAATTTAAATCGCACTTTTGAAATGAGCAAACAAAAGCACTCCTAGGAAACCCTAGGTCAAACCCTAACTAGAAACCAAATCAATTGATATTCACAACATGAAAAACATTTGATTAACTATTCTAAGCAAGAACTAACAATCCAAAATTATCTAGAATCATTTTTACTCCAATTTACTATTAATGTTCACATATGCATATATACATATATTTATATGATTGTTGGCATTGCATGATTATTAAAAATCACTATATTAATTCAAACAGGTAATGATGCCATGATGCTCATGCTATGAAATGCATGCTTAACACTAGGGTGTTACACTACATAGGGCGCCCGCCCTATGAAGTGTGCCAAACTGGCATGTCACCTCACGGATCCGTGTGCCATCCTCCCAAATGGCCTGTGGCACATTGAAACAACATCAACGGCTCCGAGACAAGGCACGAGGATCCGGTGGCCCTGTCAACAGGGCACCCGCCCTATCCAAAGTGAGTGCCACGTCCACAATCCGAGGGAAGGTGTCCAAGAGTCATCCAAGCCATCAAATGAAGTCGGTTTTCATCCAACGGTGATCAAGTGATGTGCCATGGATTGAAGGACCCACATGTCATCCTCTCAGGGGTTGCAACCGTCATTTCAAGACATCAACCGACTTTGCAACTGCCATAGGGGAGGAAGGAGGGCCGTAGGATGCAAGGAAGTGCATCCAAGGGGGCGCCCGCCCCCTAGGAGGGCGCCCGACCTGCTCCTTCGCGCCACCGACCTCCAGGACTCCTACAAGTACCCGTGGAGCACTCCTACACTATAAATAGGACTTGAATCCTAACTTGTAAGTCGGAAAACCACCAGAAACCACTAGAAACACAACTAGAAACACCATTAGAGCTTCAGCTCATAGTCAGTAGTAGCTCCTCTCTCTCTCTAGCGAAGCTTTGCTCTTAGGAATAGTGCTAGCTAGAGAAGAGTAGAGTAGTGAGAGAAGTCGGGAGAAGGAGGAAGTCTGTGGAGGAGCCGGACTTGTCGGCGACCTCCTCTGCGGTGTTCTTCACTCTTATCGGTAATAAAGATCCTCTTCTTCATTTATTTATTGTTATACTTTAAGTAGCTGTATACTTGCTCATTGCTTGGTTAGAGTGCTCTAATTCTTGAGCTCGAGTTAGAGTAGTAAGTTTTATAGATTAAGCGCGGTGCTTAGGCTATAGCTTACCCTTGAGTGCGGCTAGGCCCACGGATAGTAGTGGTAGGTTCTAGGTGGTGACAGCCCTAGAATCCTCTGGATTCTACCACGTTCGGTCTGGTTTTATCAACGTAGGACTTTTGGGACGTTCGATGCTTAATCAGTCGGACCCCCAGCGAGTTTAGAACTTTGCGTGTCCCGGGTATAGCAGTCTCTTTGGTATAACAATCATTTGATCTTTTACTGAGATAGAGTTCTCCCCTAAAACTTCCAGAGCTATCTAGTGTGTTTCCACCTTAGTTATACTTCATTGATTTATCCTTACTAAGGTTATTACACCATTTATCCCATATCTAGATCATTGACTATCAGATCCTTGGAATCACAAACCCCACCTTCCTTTGGGAAAATATAAATTCGACACCTGGTACTCCCAGGTAAAGTGCTACATGATAGTTCTGTGCGCTTGCAGAATCCCATCACCTATCCTATAGAGTGTTGACGGTGGATATACCATGAAAATCCACATTCAAATACCGTCAACATGCCTCGGATTCAAGGGAGAATAAACATATCATAAACATATTTTATCAACAACTAGTTCCACTTGTACTCTTAGCTTCTGAATGCTGAGAACATCAAACAGAGCTGAAATGAGCACTTGGAGCCCAACTAAGTGGTTCGGCCAAACCACAAATTTGGGAACCAAGTCATGGCACTTCAACAAATGACACAAGGAAGCAGATAGAAGAGAGTGGAGCACCTGGAGGGCCCACAGGTGGTTTGGTCGAACCACATGTGGGGCCCACTAGGGCTCTGCTGACATGGCATGATCCATGTGACTTCCTATCCAGCTCAATTCCACCTTCGGATCAAAGCTGTGTTTCCAATCAATGGTGGAATATTAAAGCACATGGATCAAGGTGTGAACCGACAGAATCAAGACAAACCAAGTACATAGTACTCTATGACATATGGGGACACTAGTGGTGGGCCCACCTTGCCATAGGTGGTTCGGCCGAACCACCCATGGTGGGCCCAGGCCACCGATGTGCCCCATCGCCTTCCTGCATGAATTTCACGTGACGGAATCACCCATCCCGTATTGAGGCGGTTCATCCAAGGGAGGAGAGGCAAGGAGCACCTGGATCGCTAACATGGCGCCCCTCAACTCTCCCCTATAAATAGAGGCTGCCATCACCCTCTTCAACACACTCAAGATACCCAAGAGCCACAAGAAACAAGAGAAGCTCCACTCTATAGTAGTAGTAGTATTAGTCTAGTGTGGGAGTTAGAGTCAAGTCGAGCTATGCTCGGAGTCTACAGAGTCGTCTGCTGGAGAGTCTGGTATAGCTCTTGTACCTTTCCTTCTATAAGAATTTACCTTTATCAATATATTATCTTTGTTTTATTTTACTAAGTCTCTACTTAGTGCATTACTATTCTTTATAGTATTGTTGTGTTTTGTCTTAACTTATAGTTGAGTTATATTAGATAATGGTCCTGTAACCAGTTCACGTGTGTAGTTCATCGCCTATCATATGGTGCTTTAGTTGTTGGTACGCAAGTAGAGTAGTAAGGCTTAGTGTAAGCGTGATGCTTAGACTAGATCTTGCGTTTGGATGCCGCTTGTCGCACGGATTGTTTGTGGGTGCTAGCAGGTGGTAACAGCCCTGTCTAGTCTTAGTATCCCTCCACGTGTTTTAGGCAATTTCTTAAAAGGTAGGCTCCCATAAGAGAATAGCCGCTTCGGGTAGAGGTTATATCCCCTACTGTCTCGCCAATCCCCTACACACCGGAAGTAAGGTAGCTGTCTTAGTATAATTCATCCATTTGATAAGATAGTTCACAAGAGTAAAGTAAGTGTCATAGGAGTCTTATACTCACTCGTTGTCCTCCCACCTAGCTATACTCTACTAGTTATCTTTAGTTATCCTAAAACTTTGTCGTGTATTGATGTCATTACCCTTTCCTCTATATATCGATTTACCCCCCTATCACTAGTTGATACTAAGTTGCTATAGACTTAAGGATCTCTCTCTTTTTGTTAATTATTCCTAGCAACCACTTTCCCTTGGGATAAAATAAATAACGATACCTTGGAATACTCCCGAGTGAAGTGCTACAGCGGTATATTCTATGCGCTTGCGGAATTATTCAATAGACATAAGAAATACCATCAGGGTGCTTCTAGTGCCGTTATCAGAGATAGCCTAACACCCTGTCTCTGGTGGTTGCGCTAAGAAGTGTCAACAAGCATTTCTGGCGCCGTTGCCGGGGAAAGCATCAGTCTAGGAATATTAATAAAAAATTGAATCCGGAGTCTACTATCAATTTAGTTATCGATTAGTGTTAGGGGCTTACCCCTGTCTGTGTTTCTCGTTATCGTAAAGCTAGACAGTGCATGAGCGGTTTCCAATTGCCGCCAAATTTCATTGAAGACCCTGGGCAATTGTTGAGGAGAACTAGACGCTGTCAAATTCCACCTCAAAGGTTCATCACAAACCTGAATCCGTTCGAGAAAAGAGGCTCTGCACTATCAACCAAGGAAGCTATGGCCCAAAAGACCATCTCTGAGTTCTCTGCACCGTCGGCTGACAACATTGCCACCGGTCCGCAGCTCAACTTGGGGGATGCTACCTTCGAGCTTAAGCCAGCGCTGATCAACATGGTGCAAGCCAATCCATTCTGTGGAAAGCCGCATGAAGACGCCAATGCCCATCTCCAGCACTTCCTGGAGGTGTGTGGTACCTTCACTATCAAGAATGTCTCGGCTGACGCCATCCGTCTTCGCCTGTTCCCATTCTCATTGCTAGGGAAGGCGAAGCAATGGTTTTATGCCAACAAGAATGAAGCTACCACCTGGGAGCAGTGCGCCAATGCATTTCTTAAGAAATTCTTCCCAATGGGCAAAACCAGCGCTTTTCGTGGAAAGATCTCAAGCTTTCAACAGCAAGCTGACGAGACGATTCCCGAAGCATGGGAACGTCTCCAGGAGTACATTCGTGCTTGTCCTCATCATGGAATCGAAGAATAGCTCCTAATCCAAGGTTTCTACCATGGGCTGACTGGATTAGCCCATAGTCACCTTGGTGCTGGCGCTGGAGGAGCATTCCTGCAACACAATGTCAAGGATGCCAAAGACCTCATTGATGAAAAGATGGTTATCAACAAAGGATGGAATAAGGAGCGTCTCCAGCCCAAGAAAAGGGGTATGCACACCGTTCATGAGGTGGACATGCTCTTAGCAAAAATGGACCGCTTGATGAAAAAGATTGAGGAAGGTTCCAAAAAGGAACAAGAGGCCATTCGAACCACCGCCACCGCACGAGCAATTGAAGCTGATTCATGGTGCGAGGTATGTGGTGGAGAAGATCACTCGGGCAACAATTGTCCCGTGACGAAGGAGGAAGTGAGCTTCATCATCAACAACAACAACAACAACAATGGGTATCGACCCTAGCAATAAGGAGGATGGAACTCGCGCCCTTTCTACCAAGGAAATCAAGGTAATGGCTACAGCAATAATTTTAATAATTCTTATGGTAACCAACCTTCTCTTAAAGATCTTGTCTTAGGCTAATCTAAAATCAATGATAGTATAAACAAGAAAATAATGGCTAATGATAAGATTCTTGAAAATCTTAGTGAGAAAATAGATAGCTTTAACACTGCTATGAAATATCAATTGAGCTTTAATAAAATGCTAGAAACCCAATTAGCTCAAATAGCAGCAGCTGTCCCATCTTCGAACAAGGTAAGATCCTAGGGAAACCTAAGGAACCAATTGCGGGTGTTAAGTTAATTTCCATGAGGTTTGGTAAGCCTCCGGTTAGGTAAAACCCGGGTTGTCTTCTTGCCCGCCATTCATGGCCAAGAAGAGTGACCCTGGTCATCCTACCATCACCTGCGAAATCGGGCCGCACACCTTCAACAGTGCCTTCTGCGACCATGGATCTGGAGTGAACATGATGTCCAAGGTAATGTATGAGAATTTGCTAGGGGGACCTTTGTACCCCACCTTTGTAAAATTGCAGATGGCCAATTAATCCATTCGGTTCTCCGAGGGATTGGCAAGGGACATCCTTGTCAAAGTTCGAGACAAATACATCCCCGCCGACTTCATCATTCTTGACATGGGTGCCGATGACGAAGTCCCCGTCATCTTAGGAAGGCCGTTCCTCAACACTGTGAACGCCATCATCTATGTGGGATCCGGCCAAGTCCACTACCAACTCCCAGGTAAGAGAATTAAATGTCCTTTCAATGGTTATAAATCGATGCAACAGTCAAGGAAGAACCTGTGGAGAAACAGGCCACAATATGCACCCCGCCGAAAGAATCAACCGCCAAAGGCCAAAAAGGCCGAACTAGTAAGCAAGGCTGAGGTGGTAAACAAGGCTGACTCCGCTAAATCACAAGCATCAACCAAAAAGGAATGGTGGAAGAAAGAGGTGCGATCATCACGGTCCCCATCTCCGGGACCAACCGAAGCACCCGAAGAATAAACCCGAAATGGAGAGGTCCTGCTCTACGGGCCTAAAACATGGAGCCCTTGTTGGTAAGGTAAATCAGTATTTATCTCATATTTAATTCCTACATTTCAATTTTCATATTTTCTTCATTGCATTTCATATTTAAATTTTGCAATAATTTATTTCAACAAAATAAAATACTTAAATGAATAAAACCTAAGAATGAACAGTAGTGCTCACACCTGAGGTGGTGGGACCACCTAGGTGGGGTCGGTCGACCCCACCATGGGGCCCACCCACCTTTGGTGGTGTTGGCCTGGTGTAGTGATTCACTTCCTGAATTTTGAACACCATCTCCTTTTGAATTTGGCCGACCACCTTTTATCATGACCACTTTCACTTGCTCCAAGGAGAATCCAACATCCACTACCATCCAATTCTAAAAACTGGACACTTTGGCATGCATTAGTATTCCCATGGTCCATGGAAATCACTTTAAAGATGTCCCTACTTTTATCATACACCTTTTACTTTCACAAAACACTAGGCAAGGGAATCTCTGAAAATTTCAAAGCTTTTGGTCCACCACTAGTCTTTGCTTTGCTGTATAAAGTGAAACACACTGTTTAAAGCTGAAAAGGGGACAAGGCCTGGTTCGGCCGAACCATGCTTTGGCGCCCCTCAAGAAAGTGGTGTTTGAATTCAAATAGATTCCCTGTCCAAAGGTAAAAACAACTCTGATCATGTCATAAGGGGTTCGGCCGACCCATCAATAGAGAGCTGACAGCAAAGTTGAATTTGAATTCAAATAGATTCTCTGTCCAAAGGAGGAAACAGCCCTGAACAGGTCAGGGGGGTCGGCCGAACTGGCCTTTATGGCCTGGCCACAGCCCTTCTCCCCCTATAAATACCCTTGCATTGTGTCCTCAATTCCACACCCAAACGAGCTGAATCATCTCGAGCACACAATCTCCCTTCTTCTCTCCATTTGAGCAAGTTCTTTCTCAAGTTTAGTTGTAGTTAGCCACTCAAACCAAAAACCCAAAAATATTGTAATAGTAGAAGCTTGTCTTACTCTCATCTTTGCTCTCAATATCTTGTTTGTGGAGATAACCATACCCCGCAAGGACTACTAACAGTGGGATAGCTAACGCTAACGCTAACACTAATCCCTGTTGTTGTAGTGTTTTCTTGTGTGATCTCATTGCTGCAGGATGAAGAGGTTCTCCTCCGCACTCAAGAAGGCCAAGAGTGTCGTAAGGAGTTCCTCCCGACGACCCCGTCATGATGAAGATGAAGGAAGAGAAGGTCCACCAAGATGAAGCTTTGGAGTGCCTCCGAGAGGACGCTCGACCCCGAGAGCGACCTCATGTTGAACCAAGAAGAGTACCAAAGGTACCTCTCCATCCGACACCGCAGTTATGAACATACCGGCATCATCGACTCTGTCCTTTTGGACAACACAGGTATGACCGCAGAATTTAGCACTGTTTTCAATACAATTGGGTGGGGAAGCTTTTGGGAAGTGCAAGAACATGGAATCAAAAAACTCATCATTGAATTTCTATGCTCTTTACAAGCCACTGATAATAATGTCTACTTTCACATGTTCAACTAAGAGTATAATTTAACTTGGGGAGTTTTTAGTATGGCACTTGGTTTTGATAACAATTGTCATCTAGATCTAGTAAATGCCACACGGAAATTTGATAAAGTTGAATTCTGGAAAGCTATAACTGGATCCAATTGTTGCTCTGAGCCTAAAACTGATGAAATCCATAATCCTACTTTGCGCTTGATCCGTTATTGGATGGCCATAACTTTTCTTCCTGGCTCTAATGTGCAAATTCTTGTTAATGATGAACTAAGACTACTCTATGCCATGACTAAGAAAATAAAAGTTTCACCTGCTAAAATTTTAGATCGCTTTTGGCTTAGTATTTTCCATAGAAGCGAGCCATATTCTTTACTTCTTTTATCACGCGCATTGCGGAAACAATGGACTTGCTAGATGGAAAACATTACTTTGAATATATTGCTTCTTCTAGATATATTGTAACCAAAGATTTCTTCATAAGTGCTCAAGTCCTAAAAAGAGATGAAAATGGTGATCTAAAAATGATTTATCCCGGCCATACAGTCGAAATCTCTCTCCCATGTGAGAGGCGTCGGTTGTATGCGCTGCGCACACTAACCATAAATTGGGACCGAGAGGCAAGAAGCCAAAATATTACAGGCTCAAGAAGGGTAACATCACGAGCTGTAGGGAGATACGAAGAAGAAGGCGATGAGGCAAGTTCCATGGACATTTCAGGGTCCACGGAACGGCCTCAACAGCACACTCTAAGAGTGCGCACTCCCTGTCCATCCGCACGGGCGAGGGGTCATCGAAGCCAAGGATCGGAAATGGATCAGCTCATCAATGACATGGGCGCAATGCAAGTTGAGCAAGAGTCAACTCTGAGTATGGCACAACAAAATACCCAACTATTGCAAGCTATCCAAGACGAAAAAGCACAACGCTGGGCGGGATGGTTCCAATACTATCCACCGCCACAATGAGCAAAAAGACAAGCTTGGGGGAGATCCTTTCCCCCACCAAGGTAAGTATTCTATCCTAGCTATTTACATTATTTTAATTTATTGCACTTAAAAAAATACATAAGATAAAAATACCAAAAATATTTCCCTTATTCTCATATGTCTCATGAATGTTTATCTTCCTCATGAAAATGATGAATAGTTGCTCTATTAATGTTTCTTTAATGCCTAGTTTACTACTTAGTATTTCTTTGGGTATGGATTACTTGGCTCATTTAAAGCATCATGAACCTAAAAACTTTGTGGATGCTAAGTGCTAGAACTAAGTCTAAATTGTTGTGAGATATGATATAGTGAAACAAGAGCTGCTATAATATTGTTTTAAGCATGCATGATTACTGGAGATTTATTTCTTAATCAATCAAAACCTTATTGTTCCTCAATGGTAATAAATTCCCACCACAGCCATATATGCTATACATGTCTAAAACCTTCCACATAAGTTATTTGCTTTGTATTGACTGTTGTCAAGTCTTGTTGACCCTTACTGAGAGTCTTATCATGCTCCCAAGATCAAGATCACGTACACACCATATACATGTTGCTTCTACACTGGAAGTATGCAACCACATGCCTTTCATTTCAACCAAATAAATGCTCCATGTGTTAAAGTCATAGAAAATCTCTCTTAGTTATTATGGTAGAAGAGACAAAAAGGCTATGCAAAATAAAAAGAAAAAGGAAAGAAAGATGGACACAAGAGAGTCCATAGAAAGAAAAGAAAAAATATATGATGAGCAAGTCTAGGCTCATGAATAAAGAAAGGAAAAAATGATAGCCATGTCTCGAAAAAAAAATTAGAGAGAGATACAATTTCAAATAGAGGAGCATTATAGTTTATATTTTCCACACACTTGCACATCTTGATCTAAGGGCATGACACTTCTCTCTTTGGATCCAAGCTTTGACTCTACAACATATGCAAAGTAAGTATGCTATACTCTTTCATTCCTACCTTAAGCTCCACATAAGCCATTTTTAGATGTAGGATGATAAAGAGAAGGCAACATTTACTTTGTGCCTTGGTAAGGAATCATACACTATTTGAGCGACATGAGAGAACCATATGAGGAACATTAAGTTCTCTTTTGCAATACTTTGTTAAAACCTCCTATATGAAACTTGCAAAGAATGAGAAAAGTAGTGCTCAAGTTAAACTGTTCTGTCTCTCAACCACCTAAGGCAAAGGAAAGGTCATTAGCCCCATAAAGGACTAAGGTAGAATGGGTGAATTTTTATAGCCAATTTTTCCATTCAAAAGAGAAGTATTCTGTTGCGCACTTGGTACTAAGGAAATATGAACATTGTAGCAACTCCTGATCCACCGAGGCTAAGTTTAATTATTTGCTCGGGACGAGCAAAGGTTAAGCTTGGGGGATCTGGGTTGACGGTGGATATACCATGAAAATCCACATTCAAACACCGTCAACAGGCGTCGGATTCAAGGGAGAATAAATATATCATGAACATATTTTATCAATAACTAGTTCCACTTGTACTCTTAGCTTGTGAATTCAGAGAACATCAAACAGAGCTGAAATGAGCACTTGGAGCCCAACTAAGTGGTTCGGCCGAACCACAAATTTGGGAACCAAGTCATGACACTTCAACAAATGACACAAGGAAGCAGATAGAAGAGAGTGGAGCACCTGGAGGGCCCACAGGAGGTTCGGCCGAACCACATGTGGGGCCCACCAGGGCTCTGCTGACATGGCATGATCCGTGTGACTTCCTATCTAGCTCAATTCCACCTTCGGATCAAAGCTGTGTTTTCAACCAACAGTGGAATATTAAAGCACATGGATCAAGGCGTGAACCGACATAATCAAGACAAACCAAGTATATAGACATACTCTATGATAGATGGGGACACTCGTGATGGGCCCACCTTGCCATAGGTGGTTCGGCCAAACCACCCATGGTGGGCCCAGGCCACCGACGTGCCCCACCGCCTTCCTGCATGACTTCGACGTGATGGAATCACCCATGCCGTCCATTTTGAGGTGGTATTGAGGCGGTTCATCCAAGGGAGAAGAGGCAAGGAGCACACGGATCACTGACGTGGCGCCCCTCAACTCTCCCCTATAAATAAAGGCTGCCATCACCCTCTTCAACACACCTAAGATACCCAAGAGCCACAAGAGACAAGAGAAGCTCCACTCTTTAGTAGTAGTAGTAGTAGTATTCTAGTGTGGGAGTTAGAGTCGAGTCGAGCTACGCTCGGAGTCTCCAGAGTCGTCTGCTGGAGAGTCTGGTATAGCTCTTGTACCTTTCCTTCTGTAAGACTTTACCTTTATCAATATATTATCTTTACTTTACTTTACTAAGTCTCTACTTAGTGCATTACTATTCTTTATAGTATTGTTGTGTTTTGTCTTAACTTATAGTTGAGTTATATTAGATAGTGATCCTGTAACCAACTCACGTATGTAGTTCATCGCCTGTCATAGGGTGCTTTAGTTGTTGGTACGCAGCTAGAGTAGTAAGGCTTAGTGTAAGCGTGGTGCTTAGATTAGATCTTGCCTTTGAATGCCGCTTGTCACACGGATTGTTTGTGGGTGCTAGCAGGTGGTGACAGCCCTGTCTATTCTTAGTATCCCTCCATGTGTTTTAGGCAAGTTGTTAAAAGGTTGTCTTCCATAAGAGAATAGCTGCTTCGGGTAGAGGTTATATCCCCTACTGTCTCGCCTATCCCCTACACACCGGAAGTAAGGTAGCTGTCTTAGTATAATTCATCCATTTGATAAGATAGTTCACAAGAGTAAAGTAAGTGTCATAGGATTCTTATAATCACTCGTTGTCCTACCACCTAGCTATACTGTACTAGTTATCTTTAGTTATCCTAAAACCTTGTCGTGTCTTGGTGTCATTATCCATTCCTCTATATATCGATTTACCCCAATCAATAGTTGATACTAAGTTGCTATAGACTTAAGGATCTCTCTCTTTTTATTAATTATTCCTAGCAACCGCTTTCCCTTGGGATAAAATAAATAACGATACCTTGGAATACTCCTGGGTGAGGTGCTACAGCGGTATATTCTGTGTGCTTGCGGAATTATCCAATAGACATAAGAAATACCCTCAGGGCACTTCTGGCGCCGTTATCAGAGATAGCCTAACACCCTATCTCTGGTGGTTGAGCTACGAGGTGTCAACATAGAGCTACCCATAGCATTTTTGGTGCTGTTGCTAGAAATAACTTTATTCCTAGTAGCAATGTTAGAAGTGTCAACAACCACATACTTTGATCATAGGGATTGACAACCCCAGTGATTGCGTTGAGAAGTATTGTTACCACTGCTAGAGGATAGATTTGGCTACACTCTTTTGATAGTGTTAGTAACTGTCAACACTCGTCTCTGGTGCACCTTCACCGATCCATCTACTACCTCGGGTATACCCCTCGGTAGACCGCTGACGATATCTCGTCGACAGTTGGCGCGCCAGGTAGGGGGTGTGCTTCCTGATCCATGGCGAACAATGTGATTTTTTCAAGCTCCATCAAGCTCCCAATGCCGGGCCAGATCTTTACGGTGGGATCCATCACCTGGATCATCGGTCCCGACGGTGAAGGAAAGATTCTGGATGCGGCCCAGATCGCTTCTACTCCGACTCCTCCAGCAACCTCCGTCCCGGCAAGAAAGCTGCCACGCTACGTCCGAAAGACCATCGACAACGACAACCTGATCAGATCCATAGATCGAGTCTCCAAAGGCTGGTCCGAGAGTCTCCAGATCTTGGAGTCGACCGCAGACCGCCTTCAGCGCCCATCAACGGCGCGACGACCTTCTCCGCCCCGCCAGGATATGACTCTGGCCATCACCGTCACTCCTCAGGGACGCGTCGTCGAACTGCGACCCCGAGCAGTTGCGGTTCTGAGATCCTCCGACCACGACCTCCCGAGTAGCTATATGCCGTTTGGTCTGCGGAACGCGGCCTCCAGTTTCGCACATCTGCTATGCCGTTCCGATCACGCCTCCCTCGATCACGTCGGCACCAGCTCCAGCTTCATCTTCGCCGACAATGTGCACTCCAACCACGACGACGCGGAAGGCGTCGATCTCACTGATCTACCTCCTCCCACTGGTCGGTTTGTCGGTGGTGTAACAGAACCGACCAATTTATACGAGCACAAGTACAGCGACAGCTGTTTTCCCAGCTATCGAGCCACACTTGAGCCAATATAAACACGGTAGTCCATGAAATCTCGATGGATTTCAAACTTTTACACAGTACATACCCCAAGGATCGCAGAAACTCAGCAGTACACATACACATGATACATAGATTCGCACATATTTCAAATACATCAGAGTACAAGATAAACTTTTACATAAAAGTTCAATAGCGGAAACGAAATCGTTTTACATAAGCTTAATTTCATAATACAGTGCCAAGTGTCGACCAGTCACAGCAACAAAGATAAGATAGATAACACGACCTTGCCCAAGGTCTAGTCTTCCTCTCCCGAAGGATAGAAGTAACTCTTTAGTCAACCAAGCATTCCTCCTGCAACATTGGGAATAAAACCCTGAGTACTCAATTGTACTCAGCTAGACTTACCCGACAGGAAGTAAATAAAAAGACTCTCAAGGATATGCAAGGCTTATCTGGTGGAGCTTAGAGGATAGCATCATTTTTGCATAAAAAGCATTACTACAATAGTTCCTCAACTTATAAGTTTTAGATGTGATTCAGCTTCGATTTCAGTTAAGCTATTAAGCTAAGGTTTGCAGCTATACTAAACAATCACTTGATATTATAGCAATCAATAAACCATATGATTTCCGATATCCACAGATATCAACCTCATCTCACCATTAATCACGTTCAAGTTGTTAACCTCTACCTCACCAGAAGATCAGTTCAGTTTCTCACTAACCAAGAGAGATGGCGATTCGAATCGATTGTACCAGCTGGCAAATATGCCAATCACAAACCCTGTCAGCCGAGCCACTGGCTTCTTGGGCCACCGTTAAATCTTTCTGAGACATAATATGTATCGCGGGCTTGGAGGAGTCCATATTCTCAGAGACAAACCCACTTCCAGGATGCATCAGGTCCCTGACCTGCCCTTGGTAAGATGGTGTCTCCGCACATCCTTCCTACCTCCAGAATATGTCTGCCTTATCACGCCCAATTCCCGGCTCAGAAAGAAATACTCGGCTTCGCGGTCAGAACGACTTATCTGGCCAGCTATGTGATGACGTCTTTCAATCTCAACTGATGTCTGGTGGCCTCAGTCCTAGTCGGCCGCAAGCAGCACCGAAGTCAACATGACCCATGTCATGCAGCTCCCCGCTACCTAGCCTTGATTCTCTCATTATTTCATTGTGGCATGGTGACACATATAGCCAACCATGTGGATCTCGTCAGTCACCACCTACACTCACGGATGACAGGAAATCACCCGACTTTCTCGCGGATGACAGGAAATCACCCGACTTCTACCGGTCTAAGCAGGGCTAAGCATAAGATCGGTCACCTGTCTAGTAATAGTATCAGGTTCACATATATAGTAGACAAGGTAGATATGCAGCAACGGTTTGAAACCAACTCCTATACTTAAATGCACAAACATACGATTTAATAAAGACCGGTGCATTTATAAAAAGAGATAGGTGGAGGCTTAGGGATGCTCCAGGGCTTGCCTGGGGTTCAGCACTAAGTTAGTGTTTGTTAGATGACACTTGTTCGACGAGCATTTCCCATCCAAGCACTCGATTAGTCCTTCCACCTTCGTGATTAGTCCACCACACCGTCTTGTGGTTAGTTCCATCATCATGTCCTTCACTCCACGTGTTCATTTATCGTACCTAAATGAGATGCACAATGCACATGTATGAATAAAAGAAAGTAATACAAGGCATGTTAATCTACCATCACTGAACCATAAGCTAACAATCACACCAAGCAAAGCAAAGTCAAAGCAATCATAATCCCACACATGCAGTTTATGGGCAGCAGGACAGCAAGCATAAGATTTAACCATAACTGAATCTATATACATCCAACCAGGGTGATCTAAGCCTTTCTGAAAAGCTATTGAAATTGTCTACAACTTTTCTATTATCATGTTAAGATGATTCAATACACATAAAGGTCAAACAATACAAAGAAGGCAGCTCTGTCCAGATTTGGACAGATTCTGTCCTCACGCTTCAAACAATCAAAACTACGGATCTAGACCATCAAAAGGGATGATCCTACATAATTTGGAAAGACAAAGAAATATACTACAACTTATTTATTATCACCAAGAGGTGATTCAAAGCATAAATTGGTTAAACAAAGCAAACATTCAGGTCTGCACCGAAAACAAGTAAAACCTGACAGCAGACTTCTAAAAGCCATAACTCCTAAACTATTAGGCTTATGACCAAGAAATTTTAGGACAAGCTAGATATAGAAGTTGTCTACAACTTTTATATAGAACACATTTACATGCAACATCATCTTGATGGGGAAAACATCCCAACAACAGAGACTACACCTGCAGCCATTTCAGCACATAAGCAAAACATCATTGATTTGATTTCTATCAAAGCATATATATACTTATGAACTATGGACATAGCTCCAACCATCATAGCATGATCAATAACACTCCTATCAGATTAATACATGGTAAGAAGTCATAAACAACATGCATGTGTCTATTTACCTCCAATCTCCTTCTAAATATTACATAAAAGTCATTTATTTAATTATTTAAGTCCTGTGATAAACATCTCAAATGGAGTTAATATTTTTATGAGAGCCAGATAATTACAAAATATGACCAGGGTTCAAATCTTACATGCTCAGGTTCCATAATTTAATTATTACAAAATAAACAAGTTTATAATGCAACAATTCATTGGAGAGTAAGATAAATGTGAAACTCAACATTTTATTCAAACATATGACCATATTATTATTTCTCAGGTTACTACAATATCATACAAAGGTAGTGGAACACCATTTTCCATTTTTACCATAATATATTATTTATAAAGTATTTAAATCTACTTAATATACATAAAAAAAGATAAATCAACAACTCAGTCATACTTGTGCCATAAATCCCAAACATTTAACCAGACATCACACAACATACCAAGAGTCTACAAATAAATTTTCATATCATTTGGAGCAATATAACTTCAGATAAAAAAATAACAAGCAATTCAACCAATTATTTCCTATTTAAAAAGATAAATGTGAAACACCAATAAAATAGTAAATAACCTATATGTTTTATATTTTTATGAGCTAGTGCATGTCATTAGAAGACTAACAAAATTGGAATCATGATTTTTGGACATATATTTCTCAAAATGTGGATCGGGATAATTTAAATGAACTTCTAAACCACATTTCAATAATGAATTTCTACAGCATAAATATAGTCATGCATGACACAACCAACTATATTAACATGCAGAAAACTTTACCACGAATCCAACAAAATAAGCCTCATCATTTTTGGAGCTACCAATCATGAGATATGGATTTTACAAGATCTACACCCAAATCTGTAAAAACAACTGAAATCACTTAACCCTAGGATGTCTGCTAGATGTACACGTCCATTGCACCCAGCCATTCCTCAGTTGAACCGACGCGCGGGACCTGCCGTCCACTTGGCCCCACCTGCCATACAAAGAGGAGAGTGAACACAGGAAATCTCCTTCTTCCTCTGGCTCACTCGAGCAGAGAAGAGGAGGGCGATGGCCGGCTTGGGCTCCGGCTGGCCGAGGAGCGGCTGACGGCGGCGAAGTAGGGCCAGGGCTGGCCCTGACGACGGCGCATCCGCTGATGCCGGCGGCGCGGCCTGAGGCAGCCCGCAGCGGCGTGGCCACGGCGCCAGGCAGCCCGGCGGTCGGAGTTCCGGCGGCTGCCCGCTGAGACGACGAAGAGGGCCGAAGAAAGGGCTTAGGAGAGCGGCGTGGAGCGGAGGAAGACAACGGTGAAGGAGACTCGGCCATAGGGTGCTCGGAAGAGGGAAGACGACGGCGAGCTCGAGCTCAGCTCGTCCGGCAATGGCGGCGGCGTTCTGCTTGTCGGCGAGGCGACGGGAAGCGAGCACGAGAGAGGTCGAGCGAGCTGGGAGGAGTGGGAGAGGATGAGGGCGAGCTCTGGAGGCTCCCATCGCTCCTAAGGACGCAGAGACGAGAGAGGGAAGAGCTCAAGCGAGCTGCAATGGGGGCGCGGACAGAGCAGGGAGACCACGCGTCCCCTTTGAAGCCCGACGTCGAACACGTGGCCTGTGCGAGAGTGGACGAGTTGGGCGGTGGATTCCGGCATCTTCCTTGCATATTCTGCCCTGGGTGCTAGAGTGAAAGTTGTTCACCTGATTATGCTCTTCAATTTGTATTTAGACGTCATGGCCAGAACAGCTCTAGTTTGAGAGATAATTAGGATCAAAGTTGATGCTGTCAACAAGCTAATTACGATCAAAGATCGAGTGGCAACTCTTGTCAAACGAAGTCGGATTGACCTCAAATTTGAATATGTTGTGCCTCAAAGAGTTCGTAACAACTTCTATTTTTGGTCCAACTCAAGTTGCTTAACGAAATTTGGAGAACACGGGAAGGCCATGAAATCAACACCATTTTTAGACTTTGAATTTAATCAAGTCCTGTAATCAGATTTTTCTTCTGTCTTGTGTCCACTTTTTGGGGCACTTAGAGATGGAATCATGACTTGGTCCAAAAATAACATTTGTTCTACTCCAAAAGTTCTATAACTTTTATTAAAGGTCAAACTTCATACCTTGCTCACAAATAGTATTTCCACTTTGGTCAAAGTAAGATCATTAGAGAGTTCAATTTGGATATTTAGGCCAATTGAGGTATTTTCTTGACATTTTCTCAACATGAAACCTTCATGACTTTTGTTGTAGAGTTCAAGTAGAGTTGTTTGGGCAAGGTTGCAAGGTTTGGTTGACTTTGCATGCTCATCTTCACTTAATCCATAAATCCAATTAAGTGAATAACTTGTCATTCCATGTGAATTCTCAATTCGGATCTTTATGAACCATTTCCAATGATCATGGTATATGAAGATGAATGTGAGATAGTGATCAAGATCATGGATTGAGACAACTTGGTTAGGTCCACACTCGCTGGTTAGCTCGTGACTAACACCTGGGGTGTTACAGCCTTCCCCCCTTAAAAGAATCTCGTCCCGAGATTCGGAACGTAAGAGCTTTCTAGGGTAGAAAAGAATGTAACCCATTCAAGGTGGTGCTAGTATAGGCTAAGGCTACGCAAAAATTCCATAACACTGGTAGGCAGGAGTGATCACCTCATGGCCCACAATAAAGTGCGGACGATAAAGGTTGGTTCAGTTGTTAGTCCGAGAGATCATGTACTCCCATTTTCTTGGATGCAAATGCAAGAAAGATCATTAAGGATAGGACAAGTTTCCGATCATTCAAGAATTCTTAGTAGTTAACTCTTGGTTGAAGAATTTTCTTCATTGACTTCTATGTAGCATTGTTACTTTGGGATGAATCCAAGATAACACTGCCAATTAATTTGGGAGGATTTCAAGACAAAATGTCCCAATTAGCACTCTTATTATGAGGGTGCGAATTGGAGTGTCCAAGAGTAGCTTCAGAACATCTGTTTCCCTAGAGGATATAGCATATACCACCATTTTCATGTGGGATGAGATCATAGAAGAGGCATACATTTGCTGAGGCTGAGAAAATTGCCTAACCAACATACAAGGTTCATGTCGGCTACAGACAAAGAAATTGGCGTCTGATGGAAAACTACATAATGTTCCATGTGTACATTTCTCTCTTTCTGATGGCAACACTGTATTATTTGAGTTTGTTGAGTGAACGATGAATGCGATAGCTGACTCTGTTGGCTCAGTGCTTTTGATGTCCATCAATAAGGGAACCCTCGTGTGTATGTAGCAACAGTCATTTGGGTAGAGCCTGAGGTAACCTCTTTATAACTGTTGTTGTAAGAAAAACAATGATAACAGTCGCCATTTCTAACAAGATCCTTGAAAACAAAACACATATGCTCTCAATATGTATTTCAAGATTTGATCAATTCTTCCTGATTGGCCTGAGGTATGCTATGCTGAAGATAAGACGAACTCTGGATTAGTTTCATTATGTACACAAAGTTTTCTGTCACTCCGTGATAAAAGGCACAGAGGACATCAAGTGACAAGTGTAGGCATACAGATGCATATGGTTACACCCCATTCTCTTCCAAGGCACAAGATTCTGGCAGGCATTTACTCGAGTAAGGTGATTCTTGTAAATGCTTCCAAAATGAACTGAAAACTATAGTTCATGATCCGAGACAATGGTTTGGGGTGCACCATGCAGTAGCAAACGTTTGTGCAATATGCAACTTGGCATACACATTTGCACGATGGTTAGTCTAGACAGACATGAATTGTGCAGGTTGATGAGACAGATCACAAATTCCTGCATAGAATCAAAAACCTTTTTGTACATGAGGAAAACCGATGAGCAATCCCAAACTTATGTATTCTCATTTGCAGCCGAGAATAAACAAGATTGAAGCGGATTGGCAGGTTTAATGAGGTTGGTTGTGTAGAGTGTTTACTCACAAAGTTTTGAGAAGCAGTCCTCTACCAACAACTTGAGTACAACTTTGTTCATGATACAACCGTGAGTTAACAAACCAACTTGTTGAACTACTTTGGACAATGTGTAAACCTTCTTATTTCGCATCAGAAATCCGAGATCAGAGGGTTTCCAAAAAGAAATCTGAAATACGTTGTTTGACAAAATTCAACTTGTCTTCACTTCACACTTCCATGAGTTGAGTGGGTAGAACTCCTTGACCGATCAAGAATAAGGAACTAATTAAATTTTTTTTAATGTCCTTTTTGTTGTTCATACCATAGAGTATCAAAAAGGGCACCTGATTGCACCAAGATGTACTATGGTATTAACTTCATCTGTTGGGCTGTCTTTTGTAGCTCTTCACTAGGCTGAAACCATAGTTTGCACTATCTGAGTGATTGACAAAGATGGAATTGGCTTCATTATAACAAGGCCTTGGAGGTGAGGGTGCCACTAAAAGTACCATGTGGCTTATGGGTTTCTTGCATAGCATGGTTCTATGGGACATGGTCTTCAAAAACATGGTCAAACACTTATTTATACCCCTAGAACACACTTGTTAGCATGGAACAACACTTCTTGATAGAGACCTATTCAGCAATTTTATGCATCCATTTCTTCATGTTAGGCAAACTGATCTAATTGGGAAGTACATTGCTCACATGAGGGAGCGAATGAACAAATTCCTACATTTCATCAGCAGAGGAAAAACTATCTCATTGAGTAGAAAGTAATCAATGAGTTGGTCTTGCCTTTTCTTCTCCCGAGAACCAAATAAACTTTATTGCTTAGTTGCAGACTATTCTTTCCACTGGGGTAACTAGTTAGTTGTCCCTAAAAAGGCTCTACATCTTTAGCTTCTGTAGCAAATGGTTGCAGATAATATACATGCACAAGGTCACCATCACGGTCAGCAGACATGAAGCAACACATGAGAAGATTTATTTTGACTGTATGATCTTCATGCAAATAGGTATTGAACTTGGATAGAAGCTAGTGGACTTGCAAATGACCTATCAGAAAACATATCACATCCTGCTAACTATTGCCTGACTGATACTTTACAGATAACTTTAAAGTTCGTGTGCTCTTTTGATCCCATAATAATGGCAGGTGCTGGTTGATAAGCCCTTGTAGATCATGTCAGATTCTTTGTTTACCACTTCTTGTAGTCTGTTAATATTGATGTCAATGACTTGCTCTTCAAAGATCATTCTCTTTGTGACTTCTGAAGGAAGCTATATACTTGACAAACATCAGTACCTTCTGATAGAACATTGAAGGATCGAGTCGGTAAAGACTTTGCAAGATAGATCAAGAAACATAGGGATAGATCAATTTGAATTAGAGACACCTTCAAAGATAGATTTAGGAAAAATCCATGAAAGACAACACATTGGTATTACTTCATAATGGATTACGATTAGAGGCCGGGATACCAACGTGTGCCGAGAAGCACTACTTTCTTGGGCGTCTCCACAAAGAGGTTCTCGGTTTCGTCATGGCACCATCAGTCAATAATCATAACACCACTATCAAACATGACCAACGAGAAATCTTAAGAAACATGGATAGATTGGGAGATATGAGATATTACGCATCGGTGTAGTTTTGCAATGTATCATGACCAGAGACCTCGATATTTGCACGTGCCGAGCAACACAGCCTAGTGGTTGCGATCCACAGGATGTCCTCGGTTTCGTCGCAGTATCATCGATCACGGATCATAACAACATAAATGAACATACAACCAATGAGAAAATCATGCGTGGCAAGGATAGATTTGTGTAAGGATGACATTTCGCAGAGGGAATGTAAGCTACTACAATCAATTATAGGGTTAATAGCCAACAAGAGCATGATTTGGCAATGAAAACATGAGTTAGAAGACAGACTAGTTGCCAAAATAGCAGTACATGAGGCTTTGTTTCAGTCCCACGCGGTTTCCATGTGTCTAGTATGGAGATTACCCGACCATGATTTACAAGAGATTAGATAGAAGGAGGAAAAATCATGAGACAAAGATTGACAAGCATCTTGAGAAGAAGATAACCATAGACAACCAGATGTCTCATGAACCAACCATATACAACAATCATAGGTTGAGTTGACAAACATCATGATTCATACAGAAAGAATACAAGGAAAATGGGGAAGGAGAGATTTAACTCACACAAGATGGTTTCCTTCAAGTGAGTAACAAGGAGAGGGTCTAGATAGAAACATGGCATAAGAGAATTATAGGTTAGCTACCAAAAATAACTAACATGAGATTCTATAATTCCACATGCATCTCGCATCTATCAAGAAACCTTCAGACCATCCAATGGCGTGAGCTTGTGTACCATTAATTAGTACTAGGAGACTCTTAATGATCAACATTGCTAGGCCTTTAGAGAGATTTGGAAAACAACTTGATCATGGGACAAATTCAATGCATGATTTGTGAGATTGAATTGATAAAACCATAACATGATCCATAATGAAAAGATTACAAGGAAACTTCTGGGTAAGCTGAGAAGAGGTTCAAATCAAGGATTTGGGCAAAGACTCCAATGAACATGATGTAGGCAAGCTTTGTTGACTGAAATTTAAACATTCTCTAGATATGGAGAAGACTGCTGGAAGTAAGGAACAGATTAGATCAAATCATTTGTAGGGGTGATCGATTTTGCATGACCTGATTTCCAAAGAAAAGATTATAAGATCTAATTTAACAGAGATCAAGCTATCATCATGACATCTAGAAGGACTAGAGGAGACACTCCAGATAGGATTTGGATAAGGCTTTAGATGAAAGAAAATGCAGGCATGGTTTCATAGATCTTGAACAAGAACATATGACAACCATAGGCTAGCATTAAGAGAAAACTCAGGTGGGTCTATTGTGCCAAATGAAAAGCCTACCGGCAGATTTGGTTTAGCTTCTGACAAGATTTATGGTTGAGAAATACTTATAGAGGCTACTTAAAGGTTTAGCAACTCTTATGATTTCAAAACAAGCAAGGAAGAGAGGCAACACAAGTTGTAAACTTAATAAGGCTATTCAGATAACGTAGAACAAGGGCGAGAAGAAGCATACTTATGCAACAAGCAACAATCACATGATGCATGCTCGTCCTATTCGTTCTCACTTAGTTGCCTATATATATAACATGGCAAATACGTTCTAAGTCGGTGGCATAACCTACGTACTCTCTCAGTATATAGCTAGTCGTTAACTACCATATACGCATTCGAGGTTAGCGTACCTGCAGAAGATTCATTTCAGCCCAACCCCACATGTATGCATGGCAATAAGAAGCACTTTTTGCCGGAAATGCTCCCATGAGCACTTGCGACCCCAGAAAGTAATTACACCACAATACTTCCATAAGTACACATATGAACCACATGTACTCAGTTTAGTAACCATAAGCACTCCCCATAGATCGACGGTTGTTCGATCGTACACTCACATCTCACCTTACCTCATCTGAAGTGGCCGGTATAAATCGTCAGCCCAAGAAGCAATAAGAAGCCGCAATGTCACATATATCCGCGCAATAAAACCAAATGAACCGCAAATGGAAACATGATGCAATTCCCCAGTTAGTACTTACATAAGCCACCTAATAATCCTAATATGGGCTATAAGACTTGGTCCTTAGCACACTTAGTTTGTTCAAACCATTTGTTTAAAACACCTATATATAGCTATAAGTTGGTAATTAGTTTTGCAAACTCAAAACTTTTTATTTTTAAATACTCATGTGACGGTACATGCTGAATTTTTGCTCTGGTACCAACTGTAATAGAACCGACCAATTTATACGAGCACAAGTACAGCGACAGCTGTTTTCCCAGCTATCGAGCCACACTTGAGCCAATATAAACCCGGTAGTCCGTGAAATCTCGATGGATTTCAAACTTTTACACAGTACATACCCCAAGGATCGCAGAAACTCAGCAGTACACATACACATGATACATAGATTCGCACATATTTCAAATACATCAGAGTACAAGATAAACTTTTACATAAAAGTTCAATAGCGGAAACGAAATCGTTTTACATAAGCTTAATTTCATAATACAGTGCCAAGTGTCGACCAGTCACAGCAACAAAGATAAGATAGATAACACGACCTTGCCCAAGGTCTAGTCTTCCTCTCCCGAAGGATAGAAGTAACTCTTTAGTCAACCAAGCATTCCTCCTGTAACATTGGGAATAAAACCCTGAGTACTCAATTGTACTCAGCTAGACTTACCCGACAGGAAGTAGATAAAAAGACTCTCAAGGATATGCAAGGCTTATTTGGTGGAGCTCAGAGGATAGCATCATTTTTGCATAAAAAGCATTACTACAATAGTTCCTCAACTTATAAGTTTTAGATGTGATTCAGCTTCGATTTCAGTTAAGCTATTAAGCTAAGGTTTGCAGCTATACTAAACAATCACTTGATATTATAGCAATCAATAAACCATATGATTTCCGATATCCACAGATATCAACCTCATCTCACCATTAATCACGTTCAAGTTGTTAACCTCTACCTCACCAGAAGATCAGTTCAGTTTCTCACTAACCAGGAGAGATGGCGATTCGAATCGATTGTACCAGCTGGCAAATATACCAATCACAAACCCTGTCAGCCGAGCCACTGGCTTCTTGGGCCACCGTTAAATCTTTCTGAGACATAATATGTATCGCGGGCTTGGAGGGGTCCATATTCTCAGAGACAAACCCACTTCAAGGATGCATCAGGTCCCTGACCTGCCCTTGGTAAGATGGTGTCTCCGCACATCCTTCCTACCTCCAGAATATGTCTGCCTTATCACGCCCAATTCTCGGCTCAGAAAGAAATACTCGGCTTCGCGGTCAGAACGACTTATCTGGCCAGCTATGTGATGACGTCTTTCAATCTCAACTGATGTCTGGTGGCCTCAGTCCTAGTCGGCCGCAAGCAGCACCGAAGTCAACATGACCCATGTCATGCAGCTCCCCGCTACCTAGCCTTGATTCTCTCATTATTTCATTGTGGCATGGTGACACATATAGCCAACCATGTGGATCTCGTCAGTCACCACCTACACTCGCGGATGACAGGAAATCACCCGACTTTCTCGCGGATGACAGGAAATCACCCGACTTCTACCGGTCTAAGCAGGGCTAAGCATAAGATCGGTCACCTGTCTAGTAATAGTATCAGGTTCACATATATAGTAGACAAGGTAGATATGCAGCAACGGTTTGAAACCAACTCCTATACTTAAATGCACAAACATACGATTTAACAAAGACCGGTGCATTTATAAAAAGAGATAGGTGGAGGCTTAGGGATGCTCCGGGGCTTGCCTGGGGTTCAGCACTAAGTTAGTGTTTGTTAGATGACACTTGTTCGACGAGCATTTCCCATCCAAGCACTCGATTTGTCCTTCCACCTTCGTGATTAGTCCACCACACCGTCTTGTGGTTAGTTCCATCATCATGTCCTTCACTCCACGTGTTCATCTATCGTACCTAAATGAGATGCACAATGCACATGTATGAATAAAAGGAAGTAATACAAGGCATGTTAATCTACCATCACTGAACCATAAGCTAACAATCACACCAAGCAAAGCAAAGTCAAAGCAATCATAATCCCACACATGCAGTTTATGGGCAGCAGGACAGCAAGCATAAGATTTAACCATAACTGAAGCTATATACATCCAACCAGGGTGATCTAAGCCTTTATGAAAAGCTATTGAAATTGTCTACAACTTTGCTATTATCATGTTAAGATGATTCAATACACATAAAGGTCAAACAACACAAAGAAGACAGCTCTGTCCAGATTTGGACAGATTCTGTCCTCACGCTTCAAACAATCAAAACTACGGATCTAGACCATCAAAAGGGATGATCCTACATAATTTGGAAAGACAAAGAAATATACTACAACTTCTTTATTATCACCAAGAGGTGATTCAAAGCATAAATTTGTTAAACAAAGCAAACATTCAGGTCTGCACCGAAAACAAGCAAAACCTGACAGCAGACTTCTAAAAGCCATAACTCCTAAACTATTAGGCCTATGACCAAGAAATTTTAGGACAAGCTAGATATAGAAGTTGGCTACAACTTTTATATAGAACACATTTACATGCAACATCATCTTGATGGGGAAAACATCCCAACAACAGAGACTACACCTGCAGCCATTTCAGCACATAAGCAAAACATCATTAATTTGATTTCTATCAAAGCATATATATACTTATGAACTATGGACATAGCTCCAACCATCATAGCATGATCAATAACACTCCTATCAGATTAAGACATGGTAAGAAGTCATAAACAACATGCATGTGTCTATTTACCTCCAATCTCCTTCTAAATATTACATAAAAGTCATTTATTTAATTATTTAAGTCATGTGATAAACATCTCAAATGGAGTCAATATTTTTATGAGAGCTCGATAATTACAAAATATGACCAAGGTTCAAATCTTACATGCTCAGGTTCCATAATTTAATTATTACAAAATAAACAAGTTTATAATGCAACAATTCATTGGAGAGTAAGATAAATGTGAAACTCAACATTTTATTCAAACACATGACCATATTATTATTTCTCAGGTTACTACAATATCATACAAAGGTAGTGGAACACCATTTTCCATTTTTACCACAATATATTATTTATAAAGTATTTAAATCTACTTAATATACATAAAAAAAGATAAATCAACAACTCAGTCATACTTGTGCCATAAATCCCAAAAATTTAACCAGACATCACACAGCATACCAAGAGTCTACAAATAAATTTTCATATCATTTGGAGCAACATAACTTCAGATAAAAAAATAACAAGCAATTCAACCAATTATTTCCTATTTAAAAAGATAAATGTGAAACAGCAATAAAATAGTAAACAACCTATATGTTTTATATTTTTATGAGCTAGTGCATGTCATTATAAGACTAAAATTGGAATCATGATTTTTGGACATATATTTCTCAAAATGTGGATCGGGATAATTTAAATGAACTTCTAAACCACATTTCAATAATGAATTTCTACAGCATAAATATAGTCATGCATGACACAACCAACTATACTAACATGTAGAAAACTTTACCACGAATCCAACAAAACAAGCCTCATCATTTTTGGAGCTACCAATCATGAGATATGGATTTTACAAGATCTACACCCAAATCTGTAAAAACAACTGAAATCACTTAACCCTAGGATGTCTGCTAGATGTACACGTCCATTGCACCCAGCCATTCCTCAGTTGAACCGACGCGCGGGACCTGCCGTCCACTTGGCCCCACCTGCCATACAAAGAGGAGAGTGAACACAGGAAATCTCCTTCTTCCTCTGGCTCACTCGAGCAGAGAAGAGGAGGGCGATGGCCGGCTTGGGCTCCGGCTGGCCCAGGAGCGGCTGACGGCGGCGAAGTAGGGCCAGGGCTGGCCCTGACGACGGCGCATCCGCTGATGCCGGCGGCGCGGCCTGAGGCAGCCCGCAGCGGCGTGGCCACGGCGCCAGGCAGCCCGGCGGTCGGAGTTCCGGCGGCTGCCCGCTGAGACGACGAAGAGGGCCGAAGAAAGGGCTTAGGAGAGCGGCGTGGAGCGGAGGAAGACAACGGTGAAGGAGACTCGGCCATAGGGTGCTCGGAAGAGGGAAGACGACGGCGAGCTCGAGCTCAGCTCGTCCGGCAATGGCGGCGGCGTTCTGCTTGTCGGCGAGGCGACGGGAAGCGAGCACGAGAGAGAGGTCGAGCGAGCTGGGAGGAGTGGGAGAGGATGAGGGCGAGCTCTGGAGGCTCCCATCGCTCCTGAGGATGCAGAGACGAGAGAGGGAAGAGCTCAAGCGAGCTGCAATGGGGGCGCGGACAGAGCAGGGAGACCATGCGTCCCCTTTGAAGCCCGACGTCGAACACGTGGCGTGTGCGAGAGTGGACGAGTTGGGCGGTGGATTCCGGCATCTTCCTTGCATATTCTGCCCTGGGTGCTAGAGTGAAAGTTGTTCACCTGATTATGCTCTTCAATTTGTATTTAGACGTCATGGCCAGAACAGCTCTGGTTTGAGAGATAATTAGGATCAAAGTTGATGCTGTCAACAAGCTAATTACGATCAAAGATCGAGTGGCAACTCTTGTCAAACGAAGTCGGATTGACCTCAAATTTGAATATGTTGTGCCTCAAAGAGTTCGTAACAACTTCTATTTTTGGTCCAACTCATGTTGCTTAACGAAATTTGGAGAACACGGGAAGGCCATGAAATCAACACCATTTTTAGACTTTGAATTTAATCAAGTCCTGTAATCAGATTTTTCTTCTATCTTGTGTCCACTTTTTGGGGCACTTAGAGATGGAATCATGACTTGGTCCAAAAATAACATTTGTTCTACTCCAAAAGTTCTATAACTTTTATTAAAGGTCAAACTTCATACCTTGCTCACAAATAGTATTTCCACTTTGGTCAAAGTAAGATCATTAGAGAGTTCAATTTGGATATTTAGGCCAATTGAGGTATTTTCTTTACATTTTCTCAACATGAAACCTTCATGACTTTTGTTGTAGAGTTCAAGTAGAGTTGTTTGGGCAAGGTTGCAAGGTTTGGTTGACTTTGCATGCTCATCTTCACTTAATCCATAAATCCAATTAAGTGAATAACTTGTCATTCCATGTGAATTCTCAATTCGGATCTTTATGAACCATTTCCAATGATCATGGTAGATGAAGATGAATGTGAGATAGTGATCAAGATCATGGATTGAGACAACTTGGTTAGGTCCACACTCGCTGGTTAGCTCGTGACTAACACCTGGGGTGTTACAGGTGGTCCTGTCCCCGCCCTCAGCAACGACAGCGCTCCTCCCCCAAATGAAACTGAAGAAGCCCGAGCAGCCCGCGAGGGTAGAAGCGCCGACCGAAGATGGTGCCATGAGCAGCGAGCTGAGGCAAGAAAGAGCACCATGTGGAACCTAGAGCCAGAATTTGATTTGGTTGGAAAACACCAGGTCTACAAGACTCCAAGTGTGAACGTCGCTGTTGCAATAGAAGAGGCCAAGAGACTGGCCCCAACTCCAGAAGTTGAATGCCTTACGGCGTACCTCCAGGCTGCCTATGTCCAAATTAATAAAGAACGCCAGCTACCACCATCGTCACATTCCACTACGTCTGCCACCGAAATTATTTATGAAGATGGCGGCCACTCCCATGGTGGCCGAAGACGTCATCGCCAAGATGGAGACCATGAGGTGAATCAGTCCGACCTTCGTGAGAAGCTAAAGACCAAAGATCTCTGGGGGCGCATCGAAAACTGGAAGGAAGCCCGGCATTCAGCAGAAAACAAGCGCTGCAAGGAGTATGATGAAACGCACGGCCCTCCGGTCAACAACAAGAATGCTCCCAAGCTTCTGTTCACGGCGGAACTTCAGGCGGTGCGCTGGCCGCCGAACTTCAAGGTCGTCGGCGTCGAGACCTATGACGGCACAACCGATCCCACCAAGTGCCTTACCTTCTATGAGATTGTGGTCAAAGCTGCTGGAGGAAACTCAGACATCATGGCAAATTACTTGCCCGTCATGCTCAACGCATCCGCCAACAATTGGTTGCTGAGTCTGAAGCCGAACTCCATTGACACTTGGGAGCAGCTGAGGGAGCACTTCATCAGCAACTACAGCGCCACCTGCAAGCAGCCAGGCACGAAGTTTGATCTTGAAAAGCTTCAGCAGGCATCATGAGAGTCTCTGTGGGATTATATTCGGCACTTCTCGGAGACCAGAAACAACATCCCAGGTGTTATGGATGCTGAAGCCATGTCCGCTTTCATATGTGGCCTCCGGCCTGATGAGGAGCTTCAGAGGAAACTATACCGTAGCAGACCAAGCTCCATTGCCGAGATGCTGCGCATCGCCAACAAGTACGCCGAGGGGAGCGAGGCGGCCCACCACTCCATCCATAGCCGCCTCCACTTCCCCGACCGACCACGCCATGAGGACGCCGACCGCCGGTCTGATCGGCGCCATGATGACCGAGGAACCCGGCGGGACTACCGCCGCGGTGAACGCGACCACCGCGACCAACACCGCTCCGGTCGACGTCGCCACGACGAGCCAGAAGGTTCCAGGGCTGGAGAGAGGCGTTGCCATTACCAGGTCTACAACACCCATCCAGCCCCGAAGCGCAATTATGAAGAAGCCTATGAGAAGCTCCTCGACAGTCAATGCCCCGTCCACAAGTTCCACAAGTATACCATAAGAGAATGCTATGGTTTCTCCAGGGCATTTCAAGAGGAAGACAAGAAGAAGGCTCGCGTAGAGTCTGACAAAGACAAGCACGACAACAATAACGACCCGCCTCCAGGCTACACTGAAGCTCACCGGACGGTCTCCATAATCATTGGTGGCCGCATAGCCATGGAGTCGAAGAGGGAGCAGAAGCTCGTCGCTAGACGCGTCAACTCTGTCGCCAACTATGACGCCTCCGTCGCCGACCCAAAATTTCCTCCTTGGTCGCACAAGGCCATCACCTTCAGCAGAGAGGACCAGTGAACGGAGATCCCATACTTGGGTTGCTTCCCGCTGATCCTCGACCCGGTGATACGCAAGACATGCTTCCGCAAGGTGCTGATCGACGGTGGCAGCGGCCACAACATCCTATTTTCCAGAGCGACCAAGGAGCTCGGACTCCGAGCAGAAGACCTAGAGCCGACCACGGCTCTGTTTTGGAATCGTCCCAGGGCAGCCCTCCTACCCCTGGGACAGATTAATCTGCCCATCCAGTTTGGAACACCGCAGTGCTTTCGCATCAAGCACATCGACTTCCTGGTGGCCGACTTCGACGCCACGTATCACGCCATACTCGGCCGCCCAGCTCTGGCTAAGTTTGGAGCTGATCCCCAACTACACCTGCCTCATCATGAAGATGCCAACGGAGACCGGCATCCTCACGGTACGCTCCAACCTCCAGATCACGTATGATTGCGAGAAGGAGGCCATCGCCATGGCTGAGGCCACCGACGTCTCCATCCTGATGAACACATGCGCAGTGGACGCATAGAAGCTGGCGCCTGAAGAACAAGTCATCCCAGAGAAGATCCCGCCCAGAGCCGCTACCAAGAACAAGGAGACAAAGGACGTCGTCCTCGTTCCCGGTGAGCCGAGTAAGATTACTCGCATCGGGACAGACCTCGACCCCAAATAGGAAGACGCGCTCGTTAGCTTCCTCAGAAAGCACGTCGACATTTTCGTATGCAAACCTGCGGACATGCCCGGCGTACCTAGGAAGCTGATCGAGCACTCCTTGAATGTCTCGAAGACCGCCAAGCCCGTCAAGCAGAAGCTCCGGCGTTTCTCTCCAGACAAGAAGGAGGATATTAGGGTAGAAATAGCTCGGCTCCTAGCTGCCAGCTTTATCAAAGAGGTGTATCATCCCAATTGGTTAGCCAATCCGGTCCTTGTAAGAAAAAAGAATAATGAATGGAGAATGTATGTTGATTACACCGATCTCAGCAAACACTGCCCTAAAGACCCCTTCGGTCTCCCCCGTATCGATGAAGTTGTCGACTCCACAGCCGGCTGTGAGCTACTCAGCTTCCTCGACTGCTACTCCGGCTACCATCAGATCGCCTTGAAGGAAGAAGACCAAGAGAAAACCTCCTTCATCACTCCCTTCGGGGCCTGCTGCTACAAGACTATGTCCTTCGGCCTGAAGAACGCTGGCGCAACATACCAGCGGGCCATCTAGGCATGCCTCAAGGATCTCAGTCCAGACATCGCCGCAGCTTATGTCGACGACGTTGTCATAAAAACCCAAAAGGCTGAAGACCTCATCTCCAATCTCAAAGCAGTCTTCGAAAAGTTGGATGCTTTTCAATGGAAATTGAATCCTTCCAAGTGCATCGTTGGCGTTCCGTCGGGCAACCTGCTCGGAAACATCGTCAGCAAATAGGGCATCCTCCCTAATCCAGAGAAGATCGAGGCCGTCATGAGAATGAAGCACCCGACCAACGTCAAGGATGTTCAGAAGCTCACTGGGTGCATGGTGGCCCTGAGTCGATTCATCTCCAGACTAGGTGAAAAAGGCTTCCCCTTCTTCAAGCTGCTCAAGGTAGGCAAAAAATTCATCTGGTCAGAAGAAGCCGATCAAGCCTTCAAGGAGCTAAAGCAGTTCCTGGTACAGCCTCCGCTCCTTACAGCACCTGTAAAGGACGAAACTCTGCTGCTCTACATCGCCGTGACTAGCAACGTTGTTAGTACAGCCATAGTCGTTGAACGAGACAAGGACGGTCATGCATATCCAGTTCAGCGACCAGTCTACTTCATCAGCGAAGTCCAGAACGAGTCCAAAACTCGCTACCCAGCGGTGCAAAAGCTGATCTACGCCATCCTCATCACCTCCCACAAGCTCCGTCACTATTTTGAAGCGCACCCAATAGCGGTTGTCTCCCAGTATCCCCTCGGCAACATCGTCCATAACAAAGACGCCAAAAGCAGGATCATGAAGTGGGCGGTGGAATTGGGAACTTACTCCCTCGACTTCCGTAGCCGAACAGCCATTAAGTCGCAAGCGCTGGCTGATTTTATCGCCGAGTAGACAGAGATGCAGGAGTCAACACCTCTGCAGCAGGAGGAGCACTGGACGATGTACTTCGACGGATCCCTAAGCATTGGAGGGGAAGGTGCCGGTGTACTCCTCATTTCGCCTCCGGCGAGCGCCTGCGCTACGTGCTAAGAATCTATTTCAAAGCCTCCAACAACACTGCCGAATACAAAGCCACCTTACATGGTCTACAAATCGCCTCTGAGCTAGGCATCCGGCGGCTCATGGTGTTCGGGGATTTTGCCCTAGTGATCAACCAGGTGAATAAAGATTGGGACTGCAACAGCGAGAAGGTGGACTCCTACGTCGACGCAATCAGAAAGGTCGAAGGAAAATTCTTGGGCATTGAGTTTCACCACGTCGTCCAAGCTGAAAACCAGGCAGCCGACTTGTTATCTAAGCTCGGTTCATCGCGAGCTGATATCACTCCCGGTGTCTTCATCCAAGACTTGGTCCACTCCTCTATCCCAGAAGAAGAAGAGGCTGAAGCACCCCCGCCCAGTCAGATAGCGGCATGCATCTCTAATTCTGAAGGGGATTGGAGAGCACCCTTCATCGCCTATCTGCTCGAAGCCAAAATCACCGAAGACAAAATAGAAGCAGAGCGTCTCATGAGACGGTCCAAGAATTACGTCCTCGTCGACAACAAGCTCATGTGTAAAAACGCCATGAGTGAAGTATTCCAGAAGTGCGTCATACGCGAAGAGGGCATCGAGATACTCCAGGAAGTGCATGGAGGCATGTGCGGTAACCACGCAGCCTCACGTACTCTAGTCGTCAAAGCTTTCTAAACAGGATTTTATTGGCCTACCGCTGTCCAGGACGCTGAGAAGATTGTGCGCCACTACGAGGCGTGCTAGTTTTTTGCAAAGCAGATACATGTCCCAGCACAGGAGCTACATACCATATCTGCATCCTGGCCCTTCGCCGCATGGGGACTCGACATGATAGGTCCTCTCAAGGCGGCTAAAGGGGGCTACCATTGCGTGTACGTCGCCATCGATAAATTCTCCAAATAGATTGAGTACAAGCCATTGGTGCAAGCAACAGTGGCCAAAGCCACGGAGTTCTTCAATGACATCTCTCACTGTTTCGGCCTTCCGAATAGCTTCATCACCGATCTCGGTACCACCTTCACCGGGAGCGACTTCTGGGATTTCTGTGACGAAAGAAGCATCGTGGTAAAGTATGTCTCGGTGGCTCACCCTCGAGCTAACGGAGAAGTAGAAAGAGCAAACAGAATGTTGCTCGACGCCCTCAACAAGCTCCTACACAAAGTCATCGAAAGGAGTCCAGGCAACTGGATCAACGAGTTGCCAGCAGTCGTCTAGGGCTTGCGAACCCAGCCTAGCCGGAATACCGGCGTATCTCCATATTTCATGGCCTACGGATCAGAAGCAGTGCTACCAGCCGACATCGCCTTCCGAGCTCCTAGAGTTGAGAATAATGAAGAAAGGTCCGACGGCGCACGAGCAAAAGACATCGACAGACTCGAAGAAGAGCGTCTGGCCTCCTGCGTACGCACGGCTGTTGACAGATACTAAAGCTATCAATAGAATGTAGCCAAATCTATCTTCTAGCAGTGGTAACAATACTTCTCAACGCAATCACTGGGGTTGTCAATCCCTATACTCAAAGTATGTGATTGTTGACACTTCTAACGTTGCTACTAGGAATAAAGTAATTCCTAGCAGTTGCACCAAAAATGCTATGGGTAGCTCTATAGGATAGGTGATGGGATTCTGCAAGCACACAGAACTATCATGTAGCACTTTACCTAGGAGTACCAGGTGTCGAATTTATATTTTCCCAAAGGAAGGCGGGGTTTGTGATTCCAAGGATCTGATAGTTAAGGATCTAGATATGGATAAATGGGTAATAAAACCTTAGTAAGAATAATTCAATGAAGTATAACTAAGGTGAAAACACACTAGGTAGCTATGGAGTTTTAGGGGAGAACTCTATCTCAGTAAAAGATCAAATGATTGTTATACCAAAGAGACTGCTATACCCGGGATGCGCAAAGTCCTAAACTCACCGGGGTTCGACTGATTAGGCACCGTACGTACCAAAAGCCTACGCTGATAAAACCAGGCCAAACGTGGTGGAATCCAAAGGATTCTAGGGCTATCACCACCTAGAACCTACCACTACTATCCGTGGGCCTAGCCGCACTCAAGGGTAAGCTATAGCCTAAGCACCACGCTTAATCTAGAAAACTTACTACTCTAACTCGAGCTCAAGAATTAAAGCACTCTAACCAAACAATGAGCAAGTATATAGCTACTTAAAGTATAATAATAAATAAATGAAGAAGGGGATCTTTATTACCGATAAGAGTGAAGAACACCGCAGAGGAGGTCGCCGACAAGCCCGGCTCCTCCACATACTTCCTCCATCTCCTGACTTCTCTCGTACTACCCTACTCTTCTCTAGCTAGCACTATTTCTAAGAGCAGAGCTTCGCTAGAGAGAGAGAGGAGCTACTACAAACTATGAGCTGAATCTCTTAGTGATTTCTAGTGGTCTTTCTAGTGGTTTCTGCTTACAAGTGAGGATTCATGTCCTATTTATAGTGTAGGAGAACTTCAGGGGTACTTGTAGGGTCTTGGAGGTCGGTGGCGCGAAGTGGCAGGGTGGGCGCCCCCTTAGATGCTGTTGGTATAAATTAACTGGACTCTATTTAAATAAGATTGTATTCAGATTATCCGTAAGCGCACGGATATAATACCGCTGTCACATTTCACTCGGAGGTTTTAAATATCGTATCCACAAGGAACAGTAGGTGATAATGACTAAGCCGATGAACTTAACCCTACAACTAGGCTAGATAATAACAAGAAAGAGGAAATAGCTAATGATTATCTAGTTCCAACAACCGGTAAACTCTGAACAATATTGTTCTAACTGGGCAGTGACATGAATAAGAGGCAAAATCAGAGTTTCCTCCTACCAGACACTTATACACCTATCGATCCTATCAACAGGAAGTGGACTACAAAGGACTCAACGCAGTTGTCACCTACGTGATCTACCACTATCCGGCCCATCAGGGGACGTTCACAAGTAAACCTAGCCTAGGCACCATGCCTATACTACGAAATACTACTTCAATCAAGCAATTACCAAGATCAAAGTACTCAATATGAGCTGGAAACTTAAGAACGAATAAGAACAAATGCTTACTTGAATTAGAAGTTGAATACAAAAGTACCTCAGAACGCAGCTCCTGGCGAGGAAGCTGAATCCAGAAGAACAAAGCTACAGAGAAGCGCTGACATGCCGGAACTCCTCCAGAACTCTACTCCTCTACTCTGTCGCTCTACTTCTCTAGACAAGACTAGATCTAGAAGAACCAGTCTCTCCTAATTGCTACATCTAACCCTAACTGGAGATATTGAATTGAAGCTCAGGAATAGGGATTGCCTTCAGGGTGTCTGCCCCTTTATTTATAGCCCGGTGGGATGAACGTGCGCCGTAGGATCAAACTGACTTCAACATAAGGCCGAGATGACTCCTAAGAGGCGGCGAAAGAAGACTCCAGAAGTGGGGGCCAGACCCTAATAGGGTGGGGCTGGCCGGCCCCATGGTGGCGCCGCCCGGCGCCCCAATGTGGGCTTTCAGGCCCCGGTAGCTCGGGTGTGTTCCAGACTCTTCCAGGGTCTTCATGATGATGTTTCCTTGGCGGTTAAGTTTCATGTCTTTTATGCCCTTTAATCCATATTTTATGCTTTTCTAGAATAGTCCCTGGAAAATACAGAACATGAAAACTCGTGGAAATTGTCAGTTAAAACCCTAGACGTGTGTTTATTCATGTGTCCACATATTTTTGGGTTTTTCTAAAAAGTGTGGACCCTCATGTGCCCACATATTTTTGGTATTTTTTTAGATATTCCTATGATACTATAGTGAACCTTCATGTACTCACATATTTTTGGTATTTTATGACTTTATAAAACAGACACAATAATTGCATAGGTATAGTTACCTGATAACTAGGAGATGCTCCTCCCCCAAGCTAGATGTTTGCAATACTTAGTGTTGATGATCTTTAGAGTGAGCTTGCTAGTAGCAGTCTGGTGGGTGCCACTAATGGACACACTCCTTAGACATAGTGTTATCCTGCATAATTATACTCCAACAAGAAAACCAAAACTCGAGGCTCAAATTTAATAAGAGGTTCGCAATCAGCCAATAAGTAATTGATTATTCTTTTGAGTTGATTTTAAATTGATAGGTTCGAGCAGGATTCTTTTTAGGATTTTCTGATTTTCTTATGCAGAAAAGTAAATATGTACGCATGATGTATATTTTATTTTTATGCCGCCACTGAGAATATTTATTATCATGGGGCTTAGGATTTTCGGAATGCAAGAAAGTAAATACAGATGCTATTATCATTCTTTTTATGCCACCACAGAAAATACTCCTACAGGGTTACCATAAGTTTATTCACGTGGGGCTTCAATATTTTGTGATGCAGTAAATAAGACAGTAAAGATTTTTCTTTTTCTTTTGATATGCATAAAGTTGAATATGATAAAGTAAAATTACTAATGTAAATTATGAATACTAATTAATTAGATAACTACCATATTACCTTATGGCAAAGGTGCAGGATTTAAAGTCTACCATTAGGACTTTTTCTGCCACTCTTGTGTATCTCTCCGTCTTAGAGACGGAGGTCTTAATGGTTGTATCTCTGGTGATGATGATGTCACTTTTATCCTTTGTTTGGCCAGCAGGTTGGAGCAGAGCATTAATAGTTGGATATGGCAGCATCTTGCTCAGTGTGCATGTTCATAGAACTTTCACTTATAGAATTTGGGAATCAATAAACTTTGGTCGAAGTGTTGTCCTGTTTGTAAAACCAAGGTAGAGATCAAGTGCATGGGCTCTGTTGGTGGAAAAACACCAACAGAACCAAATTTATTTCTTTATTTATTCTTCTCTAACCTTCGGCACAGTGAACAAGACGAAATTAGTGTTGCATAATTTGTTTACTTATGACATGAGTGGTAAGATCAGAAGATTAAGCATTTATGTTGCATTTAAGTTCATATGGCAGAAAAGATTTAAATTGCATAACCAATGGAAGGGTTGTCCATGTCTATATAAATTTTTACATGAGTATGACTATCATCTTCCAAAGATAGAATACAATGTTTAGCACATTTGGTTAAGACTGAGATCAAAAGAATGGCGGCATGAACAATCCTAAAGTACAAAGCATGCTAAGTTAATTAGATTAATCAATTAAACCTGTAACTCTAACATGTTTGCATCTTCATTTATGTGCATACCAAGATCAAGAGGAAAAATAGTGACCACTTACCTTAAAATATTACCTTTATTATTGGAGCGTGATGGCACTACGTAATGAAGGGTAGATGACTGGTGGTTCTTTCCTTCTCTTGCATCTTGAGTTGTTCATGAGCATCTTGTCTCCTTTGTTACTTATCCTCTTTGCCATCTTTTGCTTCTTTGATTTTAAGACACCTTGTCACTCCATTCATTATTATGCCTGCAACAGATTAGTGGATAACACATACCCGAAGGAATGTATAACTTTGGAACATAGGTTATTTGTCCATAATTTTATCATGTTCCATCTATGCTATTAAGAAGATAGGATTGATATTATGTTAGCATAGATTATGTTCTATACTGGCATGGCTTGAGTTCAAGTAACTTGTAGCAGAAGATAAAGTGAATGAATCATTGATACTAACAGTTCTTCCATCCATAATGAATGAGCTCTGGCTTCCTCTACAAAGTTATTGAAGTTCCGCATGCGCCCTGTCTCATCTCTAATTTGAAATTTATCTCATGACTTACCCAGATTAATTGTGAAAGTTTCCTGCAGGGGTTAGTCTAATAAAATATTCAATGTCTACTATAGTAATTTTCTAGTTCAATAACCAAACCAAACTCCATGTTTAATTTTAGTTAAGGAAGGCTAGTTAACCTAAGCATCACGCTTAATTGAAATGTCAATGGAAGTATTTGCAGTACTTCCAAACCAAATCTGACAATAGCAGACAAAGGTGAAATGAAAATACTTATAGAGATTTATTCTTTTAGAGACGAAAAGGCGAACAAACGAACATGGATTAGAAAGGTAGAGACAACCAATATTAGCAACATAAGATTTTCTAAGTAAGCCCATTCCCCCAAGCTGGAATTTTTGCAAAGCAAAGTTAAGCTTGGATAGATATAATTCAATATTGCATGATGATTGGTTGGATTTACCTTGCATTGTTACTCTTCTACTTCAAACCTGAAATGATTAGTGACAAAAAATATCCAAAGGAATATTTTCATAATTATAATTCTATGCTCAATTCAAAAGGGCATTATAGTAAAATTAAAGGTGCAAGCTCAATTCATTTTTCAAGAGTGGTTATTTTAGGACACAAAGTTATTCTTGGGAAACCTTCGTTGATGGGGTGGTTTCCACTAGAACACCATTCTTTGTGCACCTATATCAAGATTACAACGAGATCTACAAAATTTATGATAAACATATGCATCTACAACCACCCTTTCGAAAAATTTATGAACAGGTAGAATGAAGGTGTTGAAGATCTCGTGTGTGATAATGTTAGAGAGACCAATTGATCCAGGAGATTTCTCATATGAGCATGGAATCGATGAGGTGTTAATGAAGTAATTCCCATGCTCATCGATATGATCTCCCTTTTCAAACTCCAAGGGTGTTTCTTCATGGATGTCTATAGGCAACAAGTTTGTCTCTATTATTTCATATCTACGACATTCATTGGACGTTTTATTTTCTAGGATTTCCCATGGATTGGTGTCTCTAAGATTGGTTTTGTCTAAGGCTTTCTCTAAACTTGGATGAGTTATGTTTACTACAGAAATTGATTTAACCTCACCATTTGAATCTAGACCAAGTTTAGATGCTAGTACAAAGGCTTCGTCCTCTTCCATCCATTCTTCGACAATAGCGTATGTTCTATGCATTCCTGCCATTGTGGTCGCTCTCCTTGGTCATTCCTATAGTCTTCATGACTCCTATACTTTAGATGCCTTAACGGGTCTCTAGGGTCATTATGAGACTTAGGAGAGAGAGCAGAAGAAGGATCATCTGGGTCAAGGATGGATTTAGAGATGGGTTCAGATGAGGCTTTTAATGTGAGCATAGAAGGGGAGAATATTGAATTGATTCCTAAGTGGCTTGGCTCTCCTTCTATGGAATCACTAGATATGCCATCCTTGCATTCTTCCCAATGTCTTTCAGGGGGAAAGGAAGTTGACGATATTTTTTCCAAGATGCTCTTCTAAGAAGATCTGATTTACACTGATTTACGAGCATCTTACCTAATTGTAAGTCTAAATCATCAAAGTGGGGTTTCAATGGTTTAGGATTGACACCTAAATCTTGGGATTGGAGTGGTTGTGTTTTAGCTATCAAAACTTCCTCTGCTTGTTGGAGGTATGATTCCTTCTCTTCCTCGGGGAGCTCAGAATTAGCTAGGGCAACCTTGTCAATCTTTGCTCTTGCTTTACTTATAGGCAAATAGGGAAAGGCTCCTCCAGAGGATAAATCAAGGGATTCCCTAGAATTCTTGGTAAGACCTAAATAAAAATGTTGAATAAGCACAGGGTCCAGAAAACCAAGGTCAGGGCCAGATGTATCAAGTTCATTAAAATGATCCCATGATGTACTAAGAGATTCTTGTTCTTGTGGCCTAAAAGTTAGAACCTCTTTTCGAAGGTTAACTACTCTATGGATGGGAAAGAAATATAAACAAAATTTGGAGCACAATGTTTCCCAATCACCTCCCATACTTCCTACGGCTCGATTATACCAATGTTTAGCTCTTCCGGTCAAAGAGAATAGAAAAAGCTTCCATCTTAAAGTTTTATCACACATGCCAGCAATATGCAAGCATGCACAGGTCTGCTCGAATTCTCGTAGGTGTAAGTATGGGTTTTCGTTTCCTTCTCCCGAGAAAGGTTTATCCCGAATCATATTAATTGGACATGGGCGCAGCTCATAGCCAGGTGTTATGATAGGCTCTACAGATTTTGGTTGCCCGAAGCATTTGCGCATGCCAAATAGATAGATGGCGTGGAATTTAAAGCATCCATATGGATGAACATAAAATGATGAAAAGGTAGGGATAAAATAGAAAAGATAAAAGTATAATACAAGATTAAGCTAAACTCAGTCAAAATCAGCAAACTGTTCCCCGGCAACGGCGCCAGAAATGCTTGTTGGTATAAATTAACTGCACTCTACTTAAATAAGATTGTATTCAAATTATCCGCAAGCGCACAGATATAATACCGCCGTCACATTTCACCCGGAGGTTTTAAATATCGTATCCACAAGGAACAGTAAGTGATAATGACTAAGCCGATGAACTTAACCCTACAACTAGGCTAGATAATATCAAGAAAGTGGAAATCGCTAATGATTATCTAGTTCCAACAACCGGTAAACTTTGAATAATATCGTTCTAACTGGGCAGTGACATGAATAAGAGGCGAAATCAGAGTTCCCTCCTACCAGACACTTAGACACCGATCGATCCTATCAACGGGAAGTGGACTACAAAGGACTCAACGCAGCTGTCACCTACGTGATCTGCCACTATCTAGCCAATCAGAGGACATTCACAAGTAAACCTAGCTTAGGCACCACGCCTACACTACGAAATACTACTTCAATCAAGCAATTACCAAGATCAAAGTACTTAATATGAGTTGCAAACTTAAGAATGAATAAGAATAAATGCAGTTGAATACAAAAGTACCTTAGAACGTAGCTCCAGGCGAGGTAGCTGAATCTAGAAGAATACAGCTATGGAGAAGCGCCGACAGGCCGGAACTCCTCCAGAACTCTACTCCTCTACTCTGTCACTCTACTTCTCTAGAGAAGACTAGATCTAGAAGAACTAGTCTCTCCTAATTGCTACATCTAACCCTAACTGGAGATATTGAATTGAAGCTCAGGAATAGGGATTGCCTTCAGGGGGTCTGCTGTTGACGGTAGATATGACACAAATTTACACCTTCAAAACACCGTTAACAGCCTCGGTTTGGAAGGAACATAGGCACATAATAAATATATTTTATCCAATAATAAGTTTCACATGTCCATAAAGTAGTTGATGCAGACATATAGGAAATGGAGACAAATGGGTCAGTGGGACCCACCTAGTGGGATCGCCCGACCCCCCCTATGTGGCTCACCAGCCTCCCAAACTGGCCATGATCCGTGGGAAACACTCTAGAGTTGTTCTCCACCCTTGGATGGAGTGTGTGTTTCCTCTCAACGGCTCATATTCAGCTCACATGGATCCATGTGCCCACAAAGGAAGCAAACCGACCAACCCAAGACCAAACCAAGCTCCACCACACTCTATGACAGGTGGGCCATGCTTCTAGAAGAAGGAGGGAGGCCCCACCTACCATAGTGGGGTCGGCCGACCCCTGCATGGTGGCCTAGGGGCGTCCTCCCTCCTCCACCTCCATTTGCATGCCTCCATGCAAGGAAGCACATGCTGAATTATTCTCCACCATTGATCTAAAGGAGGTTACAATCCAAGGGCTCTCATCCATCATCACGCGGATCGATGATGTGGCGGTGGAGTAGCCCCTACTCCATCTCTATACTATAAATACCCCCTCACTCCCTCTCATTCAAGACACCACAAGGAGGAGCTCTCGACTCTCTCTCAAGATGTGGCACTAGTAGTATTGTTAGTGTTGTTAGGAGTTAGAGTGAGCCTGTGGTCTTCAGCTCTAGTCTTCCAGGAGGTTTGGTATGGTTCTAGTATTCCTTCTCTCTTTGTAAGACTTGAGTTATTATTATAGTTATCTTCTCTACTTTGCCTTAGTACTTTACTTTATTGCAACATGACTAGTTATGTTGTATTGGTTGTTAGTATAGTCATAGTTGTTTGATAGTAAGATAATGGTTGTATACCTTTGCACTCGTTCACCGCCATTAACCCGGTGCTCTAATCAATTTCACCGGATATCGGATTAGAGTAGTGAGATATAGTGTAGACGTGGTGTCTAGACTATACGCTTGCCTGTGTCTGCGGCTTGTCCAACTGGTTTGTTTGTGGTACCTAGTAGGGTTGACAAACCTATCTAGGCTTTGATCCTACCACGTTTGGGCTAGTTCTTAAAGCCTAGGCCTTCTTGTGCTAGGCTGCTTAGTACCCTTCTCATCCCTTTCTGTTGCTAAGTGGTTTAGTGGCCCGAAGTGCAATTGTGTATGAACATTGACTTGCTTGATATGACTTGTCTTGCTAAGTTAGAACCACACAAGTAGAGATAGATAATTGGAAACCTTATGCTCACTTGTTGTCTCCTCGCTCGCTAACCTACTCTTTTATCATTGGAACTTCTCCTGTGTGTGTCGCTACACTTATCATATATATCATTTACCCCCACTCTAGTTTAGTTGGTATATTAGTCAGTAGATCATTATGGTTAGCTATCGTATCCTATAACCATTGCTTCCCTAAGGATAAATACGATACCCTGGAATACTCTTGGGTGAAATGCTCCAACGGTATTTCTGTGCGCTTGCGGAATATTCTACATGAGCATAATAAATACCAACATCTGCCCCTTTATTTATATCCCGGTGGGATGAACGTGCGCTGTAGGATCAAACTGACTTCAACAAAGGGCCGAGATGACTCCTAAGAGGCGGCGAAAGAAGACTCCAGAAGCGGGGGTCAAACCCTAATAGGGTGGGGCCGGCCGGCCCCATGGTGGCGCCGCCCGGCGCCCCACTGTGGGCTTTCGGGCCCCGGTTGCTCGGGTGTGTTCCAGACTCTTCCAGGGTCTTCATGATGATGTTTCCTTGGCGGTTAAGTTTCATGTCTTTTATGCTCTTTAACCCTTCTTTTATGCTTTTCTAAAATAGTTCCTAAAAAATACAAAACATGAAAAACTCGTGGAAATTGTCAGTTAAAACCCTAGACTAGTGTGTATTCATTTGTCCTTTCATGTCTAAAGTTCTAATAAAAGTTGACGTTATCCACCGTCAACAACTCCCCCAAGCTTACCTTTTGCCAGTCCCTTGGCAAACAACCTAAGCCTAATTACTAATATATTTGGATCAGGAGTTGCTACAATGCTTTCATGCCTTCCAAGTAGACGTGCTTTCAAACAGAAATTCTCCTCCGGATTAGACAAAACTGCTCTAACTTTCAAACTTACCCATTGTACCTTTAACTATGGAGCTTCTCAGCTTGTGCACAAGTCTTGAGCAATCGAAAGATAGAACAATCAAGTCAAGCACTATGTCTCAAATTCTTCACAGTACCAACATTCCGGATTTTTGCAAGTTTTTGAAATAAAACTCAGAGCTTAATTGTATGACACCCTCAAGTCTCTTAATATATGTGGTATTTATGGATCTCACTGAGGCATTAATGAGGTTATGCCTTCATACAACTAAGGATTATAGTGGAGCTTATAGGAGTGGCAATAACAAGGATGAGCATACTTGCAATTCATATATTGTAAAGTCAAACAATGGATCCACAGAGAGTCAAGTCATACAATTAAACCAAGATGTGCATGTGTATGGAATATGGTGGATAGGTGTATATAAGGTGGCTAATCCTAATTCTACTTTTGCTCTTTAAAAATAGATCTCTCTCTTGGAACTTAGAATTTTTTGGGAAAACATGGGCAAAGCAAGTAGCATGAATATGCAAAGGTTTTCCTATCTCTAAATGTATCATATATGGCTTTGGTAGGAATTCACACTTTGTCATACAAGAGCTCATCATGTAAGATTTTAAATTTAAAATAAATCTCCAGAACTTAGTATTGCTAGGAATAAGATAAATAGCAGCTCAACCTTCATGTATCATATCAATCAATCACCTAGACTTAGCTCAAGCATATGCCTCCACAAGTTTCAGGTTTAGAGTAAATTCTTAAGCCAAAATAGTAGTATCCAAAACTCGGGAGAATTTAAGGTTGAAAACTAGACACTTGACAGGAATTACGGCAGAGCAACTATTCATCATCTCCAAGATAAAATTTTAATGTTCTCTAGTTTTTATTTGACTCTAACCTAGACTGACTATAGACACACTCTAAGACCACTCTAATATATAGCTAAGTTTTTATTTAGTTTTCAAATTTTGTCTTACTAGCTAACTCACGCGAAAAAGCGATATGGTATAATAATAATAAGGTGGGAAACTTATACTTAGCTGGATTTTAAATGGAGGGTGCCCTCCCCCAAGCTGAATGTTTGACAGGGTCTTTGATGTTGCAAATTGAGTGATCCTTTTGGGAGCAAGTGTATTTGCAGTGTAAGGGCGTCGGGTTGACTAGCTCTTTGATCTTGTATTTTCCTGTGAAACTCGATTTTCAACAAAAATACCAAATCTCATGGAGAGGGGTTAGATTTAGTACCACTCCATGGTAAGTGATTGATTTTGTATTTCCAGCAGAAGTTTCCTAATTGGGTGGACCTTCATGTGCCCACATATTTTTGGGTTTTTCTAAAAAGTGTGGACCTTCATGTGCCCATATATATTTGGTATTTTTTTAGATATTCCTATGATACTATAGTGAACCTTCATGTACTCACATATTTTTGGTATTTTATGACTTTATAAAACAGACACAATAATTGCATAGGTATAGTTACCTGATAACTAGGGGATGCTCCTCCCCCAAGCTAGATGTTTACAATACTTGGTGTTGATGATCTTTAGAGTGAGCTTGCTAGTAGCAGTCTGGTGGGTGCCACTAATGGATGCACTCCTCAGCAATAGTGTTATCCTGCATAATTATACTCCAACAAGAAAACCAAAAATCAAGGCTCCAATTTAATAAGAGGTTAGCAATCAGCCAATAAGTAATTGATTATTCTTTTGAGCTAATTTTAAATTGATAGGTTCGAGCAGGATTCTTTTTAGGATTTTCTGATTTTCTTATCTAAAAAAGTAAATATGTATGCATGATGTATATTTTATTTTTATGCAACCACTGAGAATATTTATTATCATGGGGCTTAGGATTTTCATAATGCAAGAAAGTAAATACAGATGCTATTATCATTTTTTGTATGCCACCACACAAAATACTCCTACAGGGTTACCATAAGTTTATTCACGTGGGGCTTTAATATTTTGTGATGTAGTAAATAAGATAGTAAAGATTTCTCTTTTTCTTTTGATATGCATAAAGATGAATATGATAAAGTAAAATTACTAATGTAAATTATGAATATTAATTAATTAGATAACTACCATATTACCTTATGGCAAAGGTGCGGGATTTAAAGTCTACCGTTAGGACTTTTTCTTCCACTCTTCTGTATCTCTCCGTCTTAGAGATGGATGTCTTAATGGTTGTACCTCTGGTGATGATGATGTCACTTTTATCCTTTGTTTGGCCAGTAGGTTGGAGCAGAGCATTAATAGTTGGATCTGGCAGCATCTTACTCAGTGTGCATGCTCACAGAACTTTCACTTATAAAATTTTGGGAATCAATAAACTTTGGTCGAAGTGTTGTCCTGTTTGTAAAACCAAGGTAGAGATCAAGTGTACGGGCTCTGTTGGTGGAAAAACACCAATAGAACCAAATTTATTTCTTTATTTATTCTTCTCTAGCCTTAGGCACAGTGAACAAGATGAAATTGGTGTTGCATAATTTGTTTACTTATGACATGAGTGGTAAGATCAGAAGATTAAGCATTTATGTTGCATTTAAGTTCATATGGCAGAAAAGATTTAAATTGCTTAACCAATGGAAGGGTTGTCCATCTCTATATAAATTTTCACATGAGTATGACTATCATCTTCCAAAGATAGAATACAATGTTTAGCACATTTGGTTAAGACTGAGATCAAAAGAATGGCGCCATGAACAATCTTAAAGGACGAAGCATGCTAAGTTAATTAAATTAATCAATTAAACCTGTAACTCTAATATGTTTGCATCTTCATTTATGTGCATACCAAGATCAATAGGAAAAATAGTGACCACTTACCTTAAAATATTACCTTCATTATTGGAGCGTGATGGCACTACGTAATGAAGGGTAGATGACTGGTAGTCCTTTCCTTCTCTTGCATCTTGAGTTGTTCATGAGCATCTTGTCTCCTTTGTTACTTATCCTCTTTGCCATCTTTTGCTTCTTTGATTTTATGACACCTTGTCACTCCATTCATTATTATGCCAGCAACAGATTAGTGGATAACACATACCCAAAGGAATGTATAACTTTGGAACATAGGTTGTTTGTCCGTAATTTTATCATGTTCCATCTATACTATTAAGAAGATAGGATTGATATTATGTTAGCATAGATTATGTTCTATACTGGCATGGCTTGAGTCCAAGTAACTTGCAGCAGAAGATAAAGTGAATGAATCATTGATACTCACAGTTCTTCCATCCATGATGAATGAGCTGTGGCTTCCTCTGCAAAGTTATTGAAGTTCAGCATGCGCCCTGTCTCATCTCTAATTTGAAATTTATCTCATGACTTACCCAGATTAATTGTGAAAGTTTCCTGCAGGGGTTAGTCTAACAAAATATCCAATGTCTACTACAGTAATTTTCTAGTTCAATAACCAAATCAAACTCCATGTTTAATTTTAGTTAAGGAAGGCTAGTTAACCTAAGCATCACGCTTAATTTAAATGCCAATGGAAGTATTTGCAGTACTTCCAAACCAAATCTGACTATAGCAGACAAAGGTGAAATGAAAGCACTTATAGAGATTTATTCTGTTAGAGACGAAAAGGCGAACAAACGAAGATGGATTAGAAAGGTAGAGACAACCAATATTAGCAACATAAGATTTTCTAAGTAAGCCCATTCCCCTAAGCTGGAATTTTTGCAACGCAAAGTTAAACTTGGATGGATATAATTTAATATTACATGATGATTGGTTGGATTTACCTTACATTGTTACTCTCCTACTTCAAACCTGAAATGGTTAGTGACGAAAAATACCCAAAGGAATATTTTCATAATTATAATTCTATGCTCAATTCAAAAGGGCATTATAGTAAAATTAAACGTACAAGGTCAATTCATTTTTCAAGAGTGGTTATTTTAGGACACAAAGTTATTCTTGAGAAACCTTCGTTCATGGGGTGGTTTCCTCTAGAACACCATTCTTTGTGCACCTATATCAAGATTACAACGAGATCTACAAAATTTATGATAAACATATGCATCTACAACCATCCTTTCGAAAAATTTATGAATAGGTAGAATGAGGGTGTTGAAGATCTCGTGTGTGATAATGTTAGAGAGACCAATTGATCCAAGAGATTTCTCTTATGAGCATGGATTCGATGAGGTGTTAATGAAGTAATTCCCATGCTCATCGATATGATTTCCCTTTTCAAACTCCAAGGGTGTTTCTTCTTGGATGTCTATAGGCAACAAATTTGTCTCTATTATTTCATATCTACGACATTCATTGGATGTTTTATTTTCTAAGATTTCTCATGGATTGTGTCTCTAAGATTGGTTTTGTCTAAGGCTTTCTCTAAACTTGGATGAGTTATGTTTACTACAGAAATTGATTTAACCTCACCATTTGAATCTAGACCAAGTTTAGATGCTAGTATAAAGGCTTCGTCCTCTTCCATCCATTATTTGACAATAGCGTATGTTCTATGCATTCCTGCCACTGTGGTCGTTCTCCTTGGTCATTCCTATAGTCTTCATGACTCCTATACTTTGGATGCCTTAATGGGTCTCTAGGGTCATTATGAGACTTAGGAGAGAGAGCAGAAGAAGGATCATCTGGGTTAAGGATGGGTTTAGAGATGGGTTCAGATGAGGCTTTTAATGTGAGCATAGAAGGGGAGAAGATTGAATTGATTCCTAAGTGGCTTGGCTCTCCTTCTATGGCATCACTAGATATGCCATCCTTGCATTCTTCCCAATGTCTTTCAGGGGGAAAGGAAGTTGATGACATTTTTTTCAAGATGCTCTTCTAAGAAGATCTGATTTACACTGATTTACGAGCATCTTACCTAATTGGAAGTCTAAATCATCAAAGTGGGGTTTCGATGGTTTTGGATTGACACCTAAATCTTGGGATTGGAGTGGTTGTGTTTTAGCTACCAAAACTTCCTCTACTTGTTCGGGGTATGATTCCTTCTCTTCCTCGGGGAGCTCGGAATTAGCTAGGGCAACCTTGTCAATCTTTGCTCTTGCTTTACTTATAGGCAAATAAGGAAAGGCTCCTCCAGAGAATAAATCAAGGGATTCCCTAGAATTCTTGGTAAGACCCAAATAAAAATGTTGAATAAGCATAGGGTCTAGAAAACCAAGGTCAGGGCCAGATGTAACTAGTTCATTAAAACGATCCCATGATGTACTAACAGATTCTTGTTCTAGTTGCCTAAAAGTTAGAACCTCTTTTCGAAGGTTAACTACTCTATAGATGGGAAAGAAATATAAACAAAATTCAGAGCACAATGTTTCCCAATCACCTCGCATACTTCCTACGTCTCGATTATACCAATGTTTAGGTCTTCCGGTCAAAGAGAACGGAAAAAGCTTCCATCTTAAAGTTTTATCAGACATGCCAGCAATATGCAAGCATGCACAGGTCTGCTCGAATTCTCGTAGGTGTAAGTATGGGTTTTCGTTTCCTTCTCCCGAGAAGGGTTTATCCCGAATCATATTAATTGGACATGGACGCAGCTCATAGCCAGGTGTTATGATAGGCTCTACAGATTTTGGTTGCCCGACGCATTTGCGCATGCCAATAGATAGATGGCGTGGAATTTAAAGCATCCATAAGGATGAACATAAAATGATGAAAAGGTAGGGATAAAATAGAAAAGATAAAAGTATAATACAAGATTAAGCTAAACTCAGTCAAAGTCAGCAAATCGTTCCTTGGCAACGGCGCCAGAAATGCTTGTTGGTATAAATTAACTGCACTCTACTTAAATAAGATTGTATTCAGATTATCCGCAAGTGCACAGATATAATACTGCTGTCACATTTCACCCGGAGGTTTCAAATATCGTATCCACAAGGAACAGTAGGTGATAATGACTAAGCCGATGAACTTAACCCTACAACTAGGCTAGATAATATCAAGAAAGTGGAAATAGCTAATGATTATCTATTTCCAACAACCGGTAAACTTTGAATAATATCGTTCTAACTGGGCAGTGACATGAATAAGAGGCGAAATCAGAGTTCCCTCCTACCAGACACTTATACACCTATCAATCCTATCAACGGGAAGTGGACTACAAAGCCCTTAACGCAGCTGTCACCCACGCGATCTACCACTATCCGGCCAATCAGGGGACATTCACAAGTAAACCCAGCCTAGGCACCACGCCTACACTACGAAATACTACTTCAATCAAGCAATTACCATGATCAAAGTACTCAATATGAGTTGCAAACTTAAGAACGAATAAGAACAAATGCTTACTTGAATTAGAAGTTGAATACAAAAGTACCTGAGAACGCAGCTCCGGGCGAGGGAGCTGAATCCAGAAAAATACAGCTACGGAGAAGCGTCGACAGGCCGGAACTCCTCCAGAACTCTACTCCTCTACTCTATTTCTCTACTTCTCTAGACAAGACTAGATCTAGAAGAACTATTCTCTCCTAATTGCTACATCTAACCCTAACTGGAGATATTGAATTGAAGCTTAGGAATAGAGATTGCCTTCAGGGGGGTCTGCCCCTTTATTTATAGCCCGGTGGGATGAACATGCGCCGTAGGATCAAACCAACTTCAACAAAGGGCCAAGATGACTCCTAAGAGGTAGCGGAAGAAGACACCAGAAGCGGGGGCCGAACCCTAATAGGGTGTGGCCGGCCGGCCCCATGGTGGCGCCTCCCGGCGCCCCACTGTGGGCTTTCGGGCCCCGGTTGCTCGGGTGTGTTCTAGACTCTTCCAAGGTCTTCGTGATGATGTTTCCTTGGCGGTTAAGTTTCGTGTCTTTTATGCTCTTTAACCCTTCTTTTATGCTTTTCTGGAATAGTCCCTGGAAAATACAGAACATGCAAAACTCGTGGAAATTGTCAGTTAAAACTCTAGACTAGTGTGTATTCATGTGTCCTGTCATGTCTAAAGTTCTAATAAAAGTTGACGTTATCCACCGTCAACAGATGCACCGCCTTGCATCCTACAACCCTCCTTCCTCCCCTATGGCGGTTGCAAGGTCGGTTGATGTCTTGAAATGACGGTTTGCAACCCCCAGGAGGATGACATGTGGGTCCGTCGATCCATGGCACATCACTTGATCACCGTTGGATGAAAACTGACTTCATTTGATGGCTTGGATGACTCTTGGACACCTTCCCTCGGATTGTGGATGTGGCACTCACTTTGGATAGGGCGGGCGCCCTATTAATAGGGCCACCGGATCCTCGTGCCTTGTCTCTGAGCCGTTGATATTGTTTCAACATGCCACAGGCCATTTGGGAGGTTGGCACACGGATCCATGAGGTGGCATGCCAGTTTGGCACACTTCATAGGGCGGGCGCTCCCCCTCTGGCTCCCATATGGCAGCTGAGGTGCTGAGGTGTCTTGGTATGCTTCGGTTTTGCCTGTTTTCTCCATTTTTCCTGCATACACAAGATTTCTCCAAGGACATGTAGAACTAGGTAAGTTTCAAAGTGAGTTCTTTGCTTTTCATGTGGTTTTACCTTGATTATGGGGAAATGTTGACGCTAAAATAGGGTGTTAGCGACCGTCAACAACGGCCAAATACCTAGAAGGGCTACGGCGATATTATAACCGGAACGTCAACGGCAGGTTCTTCGTGGTCGGCGACCTTGTCCTTCGCCGCAAGCAGAGCAAGGAGGGCATGCACAAGCTTTCTTCTCCATGGCAAGGGCCGTACATGGTCAAAGCCGTAACTTGGCCAGGCTCATACAGATTGTATGACCTCGATGGCGTCAACATCCCCAACTCCTGGAACCTCGAACACCTCCGTCGCTTCTATCCTTGATAGCATGTCAAGGCAGATATGTGTATTTTCGTTTTATTATTTCAATAAAAGTCATACTGCTTCGATACACATGTATATCCACATTTGCAGATTAGCAAATCACTAACATCCGTCGCCAATGCGTAAGCCCCACACCTGCTCAAGCAGCGCAACTTCTCCAATGCGTAAGCGCCGCACCTGCTCGGGCAGCACAACTTCGCCAATGTGTAAGCCCCGCACCTGCTCGGGCAGCACAACTTCACCAATGTGTAAGCCCTGCACCTGCTCGGGCAGCACAACTTCGGCAATGCGTAAGCCCCGCACCTGCTCGGGCAGCACCACTTCACCAACGCGTAAGCCCTGCACCTGTTCGGGCAGCCTAATTACGTCTACGCATAAGCGCTACATACGGTAGGCCGCCCTATTTCGCCACTTCATCGACCTCCCCGATAGATTTGGGAAGCCATCACCCACGATAAGCATAAGCCCTGCTAGGCGCAGGCCGCTTCGCCACCACGTAAGCCCTAGGGATGCCTGGGCCGTTAAGTCTTCGCTATTACGTAAGCCCCGGAGACGCTTGGGCAGTTTTAGCAGCATCTCCAAAAGCCCCATCAAAACGAACGGGTACCGATAGTCGATCACTCTAGTGAGCTGCACGCTCTAACTTCCCTCCGACCAACCAAAAAATGCCTCAAGAACGTTCGAGTACTCTACGTCACACACGATTGACTACGATCCTCGACGAACGCAATAAGAGCAGAAACAAATTTACATGAACTTCGTCCAGAATGGTTTTACACAATATGATTTCTGATCACATTAACCAGTGTTTGTTGCACAAGCAATCCACAATTCCCTTGTAGGTATATTCAAGTGTTCTCTGTCAGGAACAGCTTCATATCTGCTACCAAGAGTTCCGCTGTGGGCTTCGCCTCCTCTTCCAATTGATCCTACTGCTACTCGGTGGTGCCACGGGCGTAACCACCCTTCAACCTGTCGTTGTTCACGCAAGGGTAATGGGAGCGCACCACGCCGAGCACATTAGCTGCAGCGTTCTCTGCCACGTCAGTGCAGAAGGCCTTAAAGTGCCGCAACACTTCACGACTCCGGCGAATAATATCAAAAGGCCCCGGCGCCCCCGCAGGAGGATCGGCGGGAGCATACTCGATAATGTCCAAGACAGGTTTGATACCTTCCGCCACGGTGTCGTAACGGTTCTCGGCGGCTTCCAGGCGCTGCGACAGATCATTCATTTGCGCCCGTGTCCTCCGCTCAATATCTGTTCATATCAAGAGGCAAAGATCAGAGATCTCAACAAGAAGCAATGAAGCATCCTACAGGGAGAAGAAACTCACCCAAGCGTGCCTCTTTTTTCCTCCGAGCAGCTTCCCGTAGCATGGACACTTCATCTTCTAGCTCTTTAACTATACCAAGAAAGATGACGAATCAGCATCCCTAGCAGAGTGAATTAGGCAAGGTTGGAAGTCTGAATACGCATATACCTCGGCGCACGGCACCCTCCACCAAATCAGACAGATCTGCAAGTCAAGACTTCGAAGCTTAGCAGTAAGAAGGAGCTGAGATATAACAATTAGCACCACAACGGTCTTTGTACCTCTTTTATCCTACACCAGCTTCTGCTTGGACTCCATCAAGTCGTTGTAGTGCAATTGCAACATGTCACGCTGCTCGCGGAGATCTTCCATCGCTTTCTCCAGACGCCCGGTTTCCTTCTCCAATCTTGGGTTCTCCACCACGAGTCCAGCGGCGTGTTGAAGAGATTTTTGGCGATCTTCAGCCGTATCATGAATGGCCTGATCAACAATAATAGAACATGACAAAGAGCAAGCAGAGAAACCTCAAGCAAACTCCAGAAGGGTATAGTTACTTGAACTCGTGAAGACAATTGCCCCAGCCGGCGGAGCACGTTTCTTAGGTCGGCACGGGTACTTGTTATATCAGCCTTCAAAGCCTCAAGCTCTTCGTCTGCCGCTTTCTCCTCCACGACGACGGCATACTGATCACCGATCCGCCTGAAAGTCCTGAGCAGCACCGGCAGAGCCTTACCCGCAGCCTGACGGGTGATCTCCTCGACATCGTGCTCCAGAGGAGCAGCGCCTGCAGGTGGTTGCTCGGAGATCGCCTGGCTTCATCCCAGTACCCCTCCAAAAGAGGGGCAGCCGATCTGCGTGTCCGCGCCTTGGTCGGAACCAGTGGGTGGCACTGTTCCATGGGAGTGGTGTCTTGAAGAATGGCCTCCTCTGGTGTTCTCAGGCTGCCATTCCGCGTCTTGGTTTGAGGGCGGGGACGGTGGCGGTGGGATCGCTTCACGCGGCTGGTCAGATGGTGGCGGCTGCTCCTACGAGCCTGAATTCGGCTGCTGACCTGGTGGATTCTTTAGCGACTCATGGTCAGAAGGCCAACTGGCGGCAACATCCCTCGTCGACGCACCACCACCAGCTTCTCCACTTGCCATCCTCTCGATGTATTCGGCTGAAGGGTCCCTGGATAATAATGCGGACTTCATGACTAAATATAGCAGAACATACCGTTCAGCAAGAGGCAGCAACAAGAAGATACGGATACTCACAACTCTGAGCGGCGTCGTTTCCGTGCGAAGCATTTTTTCTGACCAGAAGTCCCCTCATCATCACCAGGTTTCTTGGTCGAAGGGACCTCCCCTTTCTGACGTTTCAGTGGCGGTCCTTCATCTCGAGCTCGGGAACACCGCCTAGCGGCGGGCTTGCTCCGCAGAAAGCTTCACAGGCTTTTCAGGTTTTTGAACTCCACTCGACGAGCCAGCTTTACTAGGCATGGGCTACTTACCACGAGCCACCCGTTGAGAAAGGGTCTCATGATCCTCTTCCTCTTCATCGGCTCCAGCTTTGTCATTGGAGGGCTCTGCGAAGTCTTCGTCTTTGCTACCGGGCAGGTAGCGGTGTCGAGGGTCAACTCCTTCGGGCGACTCCGTAGTGGGCACCTCCAAAAAGTATACCAAAAAGTATACCTTTCGGTCCAGGCCATGTATCTTCAACAAATCAAATGAGATGCAAAGGATCAACATTCCAACAGAAGACACAAAGAAGAAATCTACAAAAGGTGTACCTCGGGTGGTGGATTCCCAATGTGCAGCGCTTTCTGCTGTCCTCGGTTGTTGATATGCGTCTTGTTATCAAACAGTTCCTTTAGCCTTATCATAGCTTCGGAAAACGACATGTGATCGGGGACCTCTCTGATCGGATCAGTTTCACCAACCCATTCATACGCAGGATGGACTCTCTCTTTGCAGGGCTGAACTCGGCACTTCACGAAATTGGCAGCAACTCCAACTTCATTCAGATTCATGCCCTTCAGAATTTCCAATAGTTCGTTTATTTGCTCCATCTCATCAGATGTGGGACTCTTTGACCAGCTCGGTTTCCTCTCTGGTATCTGCTCGACGGCACCTCAAACAGGAGGATCTTGATTTGGCAAATAGAACCACCTCTTATTCCAATCACAAAGACTAGTATTGAGGGGGATAGAGAGATAATGGGCAGACATGCCATCCCAGAGTTTGAGGTACACTCCCCCGACAATTCGAGAGCGCCTGCAGCTCGATTTCACGAGCATGTACAGATGACGAAATAAATTGAAATGGGGAAGAATTCTGGCGAAGGCTTCACAAAAGTGGATGAAAATAGAGACTTGGAAGATGGAGTTGGGATGCAAATGGCACAGTGAAATCTCATAATAATCAAGGAGCTTGCGAAGAAAGGTATGGTAAGGAACACCAAACCCGCGGGGGAAGTAGTCGGCGAAGACAGTCATCTCGCCGGTGTTAGGCATGGGGTACGGTTCACCTCCAGACGGCCTCCATCCAGCGGTGGCACGGTTCGGCAGTAGCCCTTTCGCCACCAACTCCAAAATGGCTTTTTCTGTCATTGTGGAAGGTTGCCATTCGTTGTCCAGGTGGAGTTCTCCGGGTTCCGGTTCCTTCGCCTTCTTCGGGGGCACTCGCGCACTCTACCTAGGTGCCATCTTCTTTGAAGTTACTTGTGGATTTGGGTTGAAGGAAGGACGAATCGAACGGATTCAAGCGGAATTGGATTTTGGTTTAGTGAAACGGAAACCCTAGATGGCGGCGGCTAGGGCAAGCAGGAGCGGCTGGTTGCTTGAATGGGTTCTGCGCGTCAAATAGGCAAACCATTCCCCAGGTGCACTATATAGTACAGCACATCGATTCGCATACTCGCAAAGGGGCCACAGTGTACTCAAAAGCTTGAGTGGCATCGAATCCACTTGGGAGCCCCATCAGCGTTTTTGAGCATTGAACTGCTCGGAGGCTTCGTCGCTTCGCCAATGTATTCCGAGCACAGGAGGTGCTCGGGGACTTCGTCGTCGCCACGTCAGCGTTTCAGAGCATTGAATTGCTCGGAGGCTTTGTCACTTCGCCAACGTTTTCTGAGCACAGGGGGTGCTCGGGGACTTCGTCGTCGCCACGTCAGCGCTTCCGAGCATTGAACTGCTCGGAGGCTTCGTTGCTTCGCCACCGTTTTCCAAGCATAGGAGGTGCTCGGGGACTTCGTCGTCGCCACGTCAGCGTTTTCGAGCATTGAATTGCTTGGACGCTTTGTCGCTTCGCCAACGTTTTCCGAGCATAGGGGGTGCTCGGGGACTTCGTCGTCGCCACATCAGCGCGTTCGAGCATTGAACTGCTCGGAGGCTTCATCGCTTCGCCAACATTTTCTAAGCACAGGAGGTGCTCGGGGACTTCGTCGTCGCCACGTCAGCGTTTTCGAGCATTGAATTGCTCGGAGGCTTCATCGGTTCGCCAACGTTTTCCGAGCCCAGGAGGTGCTCGGAGACTTCGTCATCGCCACGTCAGCGCTTCCGAGCATTGAACTGCTCAGAGGCTTCGTCGCTTCGCCAACATTTCCGAGCACAGGAGGTGCTCGAGGACTTCGTCCTCGCTATGTCAGCGCTTCCGAGCACTGGGTCTGCTCGGAGGCTTCATCGCTTTGCCAATATATCTGAGCACAGGAGGTGCTCGGGGATTTCGTCATCGCCACATCAGCACCTTCGAGCACTGAACTGCTTGGAGGCTTCGTCACTTCGTCAACATTTTTGAGCACAGGAGGTGCTCGGGGACTTCGTCATCGCCACGTCAGCACTTCCGAGCACTGAATTGCTCGGAGGCTTCGTCACTTCTCCAGCGTTTCCGCGCACAGGAGGTGCTCGGGGGCATCGTCGACACTTCACATAACCACCAAGAATAAAGACTTTGACCCCGACACTACGTGCCTGTGTCACCTACTATCAGGCTCGGGGACTAAGTGGATACACTTCACCTAACGGTGAAGGTATTTCTTTCTGAAGAACCAAAAGTGGATACACTTCACCAAAAAGAAGGCACTTTTCAAATTTTTTCTGAGCTCCTTGCATCTGACTGGTCAAGCAACTCTGAAGATTTGCACCTCTCAATGAATGCAAGGTGCTCGGGGACTAGCTATGGGGGTATAAACCCATATACCCGCATAGGCCAAGTCATTCGATTAGGCCCGGACTGTCAAGGACGTGTCGTCTACACGATCTCTAGAAGATCGCGTATATCCACCGGTATGAAGACATGGCGGTTAAGAAATAGTGTTCCTAGTATCTAGCCAATTAGTTTTCTTGTTCGGCTAGGATTGTAATCTATTATATATGGTAAACTGACTTGTAACCCTGCCTCCCGGACTATATAAGGCGGGCAGGGGATCCCCTCAAAACATATAATCTACAAGTAATACAATACAACAACACACAGGACGTAGGGTATTACGCCTCGCGGCGGCCTGAACCTGTATAAACCTCGTGTCCCGCGCTTATTGCGCAACTCTTGCTCGTCTTAGGCACACCTTCACCGATCAATCTACTACCTTGGGTATACCCCTCGGTAGACCGCCGACGATATCTCGTTGACATGGCTCGATATCCAGCCCTAAGAGCGGCTGTCGTGGTGGCGTTAGTCAGCGAGCAGGGAGGCAGAGAGATCCACCCGATTTCTCATCTGCTGTCGTGCCCCCATACTCATACTCTCCGACAGCCAAGGTCTTGAAAATCAACGATTCAGCTCCGCATAGGCGCGATTAGTCGCTAGGCTATGCCCTGGCGCCTGGACTAGGGGAGTAATCGCCCCCTAGGTGGGTGGAGGTAGGTGCCGACTCGGCGGCGCCCATGAAGCATAGGCGGCGCGGAATTGGTAGTGTGGGCGAGCGCGCGTGAAAATGCCGAGCTCGTCCTCCTCCCCGCCGGCCTCGTCGTCACCAGAAGCTCCCTGCCGATGGGGCACATCACCGTGTTCGGTGAGTACACGACGAAGGCGCTTCCATTGAAGGACCCATCGGTGAGCTCGAAGTCCATGCCGAGGACGAGAGATAGCTTGCCCCTACCGGACGAGACGTACAACCCTTGCGCGTTGCCCACCACATTGGACTGCCGCTCGGGATCCTCATTGAGCACGTCATTGGTGGCATACAGGGAGCTAAAGGGCACCAGGTCAACGGGCCACGGCTCGTGACCGGCGGTGTGTTTTGATCAGCACCTTGCTCGGGTCCTTCCCGCTCAGGGAGTCGTGCGACGAGGCGGAGAATATGGACTCCTTTTATATTAATTCTAATCTTATTATACATATTTGAATATCCAAACGATGTTAAATAAGAAAGGTATGAACTAAAAAGTTGTAGATTTCAAAAAGTACAACAACTTTGGTATAAAGTTTGTCTTCTTCGGACATCACATGAGAAAGTTACGAAGTTTTTCATATAACCTATCACAAGGTTATGACATATTAAAAAATATATATACATACATACTAACAAACAAATGTGTACTCTAATGGTAGAGATATCTTTAGTTTGTTAGGGATTGGAGGTCGTGGGTTCAAATCATGAATAAAACTGTTTTTTGTTTTTTTAGAAATCACGTGATGAAAGTTGGTTTTTCGTTTCTTAGAAATCGCATCTTGAAAGGTGTTTTTTTGTGTGTTTCTCGCTGACAGAGATGATGGACCTGTTGCCATTTAATTTATGTTGTACATAAAAACAATTATATACTGAAATATCAAAATTCAAATGTGATCTTTGTTTTGCCAACACCATACAACTTGTGACGCCATACAATTATATTCTGAATTGTCAAATCCAAAATGTCAAACACTGATCATCACGTTTATTGGAGTTTTCTAGAGTAAAAACTCAGGAATGCACAGAACAACTTGGCAACCGACTCAAGATGTTCATCCATTCGCAGCGATGAGGTTGGTTTCTGGACCATGACCTATAATACAAACAGTTAAAAAGAAACTCATTAGCTGGCCCATAATCTTAATACAACAACACAATATTGAACAGTGCATGTGATAAAATGCATCACGAAGCAGCTGACTCATGTTATCATGCATTTCTTCATTCTGAGATTGTTGTTGTTCATCAGCGGTGTGCTGCACTGAAGGGTCACTGTGAAAATCCCATTCTTCATAATTCTCAAGTATTCCATTGCAGACCAAATGTTCATATATTTGATCCCTGGATAGGAGACTAGTATGCACGCATGTATGACATAGACAATAAATCTTGGTATCTTTGGGCTTATCTTTAAATGCAAATTCAACAAATCCTTCTACACCAGCTATGTAGCGAGTAGTATCTTTAGGATAGCCCAAAAGAAGCTTGATGATTTTTAAATCCATTGTAAAACCATAAAAAGCACTTGCTGTGTATAAATAAATAGCATCTGTAAGTTCATATTTGTTTATCATTGTATAATTTGGATAAGTAACATTATCACAACTATTTTTCCTAAGGTAACAAACTTCAGAAAATTATAAACCAGCCAATTGTAAAAGGTCAACCAAAACGAAAGAAGATTTCTGGCTTCTAGAGAGGAAGATTGCTATTCCGGTTTCAGTTATATAATTAGGAGACTACTCCAGCTAGAACAGAAAATGGGCCTAGAAAATCATACATATTTCAGTTTCAGAAAATGAGTCTAGCTGGTATAGCAAATTTTACTTTTAGTTAGCAGACTGCTCCAGCTCTTTTCAGCACCAATTTAGAAAATCACAGATGTACTAAATAAAAAAAATAGCACTACATACTGTGGTTCAGATACATATGAGCCAGATATCCTACTGCTATCATCAATGTTAAAAATTGCATGTACCAACTTGAGCATTACAAACACTATGGTATGATGTGACTGAATTTTAATAGTAGTGTTTCAGTAAAGAGCTAGCGGGACAATAGTCAAGTCAGTTCAGGCAAGCATGACCCTTGATTTCGATTTAACTAGTTGAATGGAGTACTCGCAGCTCATGATTCAGGGTCAAATTGCACGATCTCAACGACAGAGAGGTTGTGGTTTGCAGGTTGATTGGCTTAACCAGTTGGAGAGTTGAAGACATACGTACTGGCCTGCTGCTCGGTGCTCGCAGTCGCTATCTCGACGATGGCCGCGTCTGCTGCAGAAGTGGTCCAAGTCAAACGGATCTCGGAGGGTGCTGCAGAAGGGGCGCCGCCGCCGCCGCAGCGAGTGGCTGGTTCCTTCACGCTGGGAGGAGGAAACTGCAGCCCGTAGCCCGCAGGGGGAGAGCCGCGAGGGGGAGGGCCGAAGGGGAAGGGATGTGGGCGCCCCCGCAGGCATGGCGTGGGAAGGCGGCGAGGTTCTGCCCGCCGGCACCGGTCGCCGGAGTGGCCAAGTGGGGTATGCGGGAGGAGCTCGTCGTGTTGCAGCGGCGTGTGGCGCGAAGAGGAGGAAGAAAAGGAGCGATTGTTTGTTTTTGTGGGCTTGGCCTTCGTGGGCTTTTCTTTTGAGTATATAATAAATGCTTGTTGAAATTAATTAAGTGTCACTTATAAATTATTTAGCCACATCTTTTAAACCTATATCTCTTACAATAACTAAGTTCTCATCCCTAACATGAACATAAGAGACATGTATGGAAACTACCCAGAATAATACTAAGCGGTTATTATGAATGCAAGTGACTAAAGAGGATATAAATATTCATATTTCAATTATCTGCAAGCGCACAGATTAATTATACCATTGTATCATTTTACCCGAGTATTACAGGGTTATCGATTTATATTTGTACCACAGGGAGAAGGTATAAAGCCAGGAATGAGTGGATAGATTCAAGATATATTACTTATGAATAGAATCAATCACATAGCACATACTTAAACAGGGTAAGCCAATAAAGATATATAGTAATAAAGCCTTAGATAACTTTCCAAAGAGGTGTGAACTACTCAAAGCTAAAGTCAACCAAAGCATAGGATTATTTAAGAGATCAGATTCTTATGTCATTCCTAATTAATTATGTTATTCATCTACTCTAGCAAATATACAATCATGTATAGCACAATTGACTCTTTATCTATGCATCAGGAATATTATTCAGGAAGAACAAAAATAGAGCAAGTCTACCTTCATAATCTAGTTCTACTCTCTCTACATATGGGGAGTGGACTATAAAGGACTCAATGGGAGTGTCACATCCGCGATCTACCACATGACCCGACATATAAAGCACATTCGCAGACAAACAATATCTAAGCACCATGCCTCTATAATGTCGACCACTTGACCCACTCGAGTACTGGATTAAACGCTTTGCGAACTCATGTATAAACTCATTATCAATCATAACTATATCAAATATACTACTAGAATAAACTAGAAACATAGCAAACCGAAACATAGTAATAATATAGCATAAAGTCATAATAAGAGGTAATACAGCAGAATTACCGGTCTCTAGTAGACAGGCGATCCAGAATCCTGAGCCGAAGGCTCAACTCTACTTCAATCTACTATCTAGGTCTAAACTAGAACTTTGAGTGTCTAACCCTAATCTCTGGCGGAGAGCTCTTCTAATTGATATATGATATGATCTGATCTGAGATATGAAACCCTAGGGGTCTGGGGCTGTTTATATAGGCCGGTGGGATGAACCGTAGCCCTTGGATCAAACCGACTTCGACGGGCGGTGGAGATTGATGTAAAAATCGGGATATGGGTCCACGTCGAAACGCACACGAAACGGACAGTCTAATAGGTCGGCCGACCTGGCAGGGGGTCGGTCGACCTTCTTTCTCTGCCAAGTGTGCCCCGCTTTTGCGAGCGTATCTCTGGTGTTCTCTAGAATGTTCTTGTTCCACTTTCGCATCGGAATTCGATATTTTGATTTGACACGTAGGTCTCCTTTGATTCTTTTGTGATTAACACCCTGCAAAACACAGATTCACCAAAACTTGTGGAATTTTGTCAGTTTAAACCCTTTTCTATGTTTGAGGATGGTTTTATGCCCTTTTTCATGTCTTGTTGATGCTTAAAATTGAACAATAACTACCATCAACAGTGCCTCTCACATGACAGCATCGGAGAGCCATTGGACACGGCGAACAATGAGGAGCTTCCGGTGCCCCTACACCGGACGCGTCCGGTCAGCAAAAGTGCTTTGTGGAACCTCTATGGACGCACACCGAATAATGGCGTCCGAGCGTCCGTTGTGACGGCGGACATGTCCAATGGTTGATCGAGAAACTGACAGATTCAAACAGCTAGTACACGTGTCGCTGGGCGATACACCGGACGCGTCCGGCGCAACATAACAGCACGTCCGGTGCCCCTGAAACTGAGTGTTAACAGTTGAATCTCTTTGAGAGTCAGCCTGGGCGTTTGGTTTTAACTGACGATTCGGTTCGGCTTTTCGGTTCCTAAAAAATTCGGTTTTCCAAGAGACAGCAACCGATCGGTTTACTTCAAAACTGCAAACCGAGGTGTTCGGTTTTGGTTTTTAACCTCGGTTTTTCCGTTTAAACCAAAGAAACCGAGCTTGTAGTCGCCCCCATGCACCCTGCTCACGTTCGGAGTCGGTAGTCACCTGCTCACGCACGGGGCCACGCCGCCACCGCTGCGCCTTGCTCGTACCCTCGCCTGCCCTCCCACGGACGCCGCTGCGCGCTGCTCACGCTCGAGCTGGCTGCCGCCGCAGCGCCCAGCTCCACGCCCACGCCGCCACCGGCCGCCGCTCCCTGTTTCACGCTTGCACCACGCTGCTGCCACTGTCAGGCGAAGCTAGGGTTGAGGGCGCGGGCGCCGCTAGGTTTCGGGGCGCGGGTGCTGCTCACTGCTCCGGCTCGCTCCACCGTCGGCCGTCGCAAACTCGTGGCTCGCCCTAGTGTCGCGCGCCAGCCGCCACTCCGCACTCGCGACTCGCCCCTAGTGTCATCAGTCGTAAGACTATGGTTTGGCGTGTGAGTGGGCTGGTGGGGAGTGACGAGTGGGGGAGTCTACGAGCTATGGTCTTGGTGGGCTAGGCCGCTGGGAAATTGAGGACACACGCACAGCAGAGCGCACAACGCAGTGGTGGTTGCGCACACTTCGGTTCAATCGGTTTCTCGATTTGGTTCAAGGCTAGAACCGAACATCGAGCCGAACACTAAAGTTTAAAGAAGCCGAAACCGAAACCGAACCAAAAGACCAAAAAAAGGGAAAATTCGGTTTGGTTTCGGTTCGGGATTCGGTTCCCGGTTTAAAGTGCCGAGGCTGATTTGAGAGGGCTATAAAAGGTAGAGTGGCCGGCTTGTAGGAAGACTCTTGCCCATTCTTATTCACTCTACAAGCTTATGATCCTCTCCACTCCTCTCTCACACATCCTACTTGGTTGCAATATCAATTTAGTGAGATTGGAGAACATCAAGTGCATTGCATGACTGTGTTCATCTAGAGGCACTTGATAGTTGGATTTCACAGCGGGTTTTCTTGTTACTTTTAGAGTTTGTCGACTCCTACATGGCTTGGAGCTATGAGGATCATTGAGGGGAGTTGGTGATTGTTCCCGCCTCCGATCGGTGACTTGTGAGGGGTTCTTGAGCCTTTCCCGCAGGAGATCGCGAATTGGCCACTCTAGTAGATTTCTCGTAGCTTGATAGATCCTCGTCTTGTGTTGGTTGTGCGGTATCCTTGAGAAGGGTTAGGCGTGTGATGCCAATTAGCGTGTGAATGTCCAAGTGGGTATAGCGCTATAACAAGGAGTATCTTGCCAGCGTAAAAAACCATCGAGGATTTCTCATGTGATTGTGTATTTATTGATTGGTTCATCTTCATCACTTCATCGGCGGTATAACCACCTCCCTCCTCTTTACATTTGAGTATTTACTTTTTGTGTGGAAATAGACTTGTTTAGCTTGCTCACCTAGGAGTAGAGTAAAGTAGTGACTTAGCCTTGTTGGTGTGAAACTAGAGACAACAGCAACGCTTAGGCATCTTGCAACTTTTAGTAGCTAGCGCAACATTCGCTTCGCTACTTAATTGTCTAACCACTTTGTTTTAAGTATTATTTGTAGAATTTTTATGGGCTATCCCCTCTAGCCATTTAGGACCTTTCAACATACAAATCAAAACAACCACAATATAATAAGCCATTTATCACGATATTGACCAACTCATAGCCATGCTGAAAGTCTTGAAAACAAAATCATTTTGGAAACAAACTAAAATTTGGTTGAATTGGTGTCAGCTTGAATTCAACATGCAACAGCCTTCTACCATTTCTACTCTAACTAAAATTGAAACTCTAATTTTCCCTCATCACTTTGAAAGGCATATTTCCAAATTAATTTGGTTTGCTTGAAATTTTTTTCAAAGGCAAGCTGTAACTATATTAAAACTACACTTTCAGTGAAAACAAGATTTTTTAATGAAAAAGTTGTATTTATGAAAAATCCTTCATCGTGGAAATCTCAGATTTGTTTCAAAGATTTCAAAATCTTGCTCTAGGATCAAATGCTATTTGGAAAGATATGTTTTAAACCCCTTGCAGACCTCTCTCTTGAAAAAATGAGGAAAGCTTCTCTCTTTTGAATGGCTATGAAACACTTTACGAAATGGTGAAAGGTTATGATTGCTAATTCAAATTTCAAAAAGTGGTTCAAAAATTAAAGAGTTAATATTTGTTTCAAAGAAAATGGTTTTAGAAAGGATTCAACTACAAGGGAGTATGATTTCTAAAGTTGTTTGTTGAGAAACCAAGGTCTGCACAAAAGCAATGCTTCTAAACTCATTTACAAAGGTTTGGAAATGTAAAATGTTTTCAACTAGTACTTAAAATCCTTCCTCCAGAAAAACCATGGATTATGAAAAGTAATTTCAAAAGACATTTGAAACTGGTTATGAGAGATTCAGAAGCTCTTCTCTTTCCCTTGTTGAAAATGTATATTCTACCCAAAACCAATTTGATCTAGAAAATGCTCCTGCCTTTTTAATGGAAACAACTCTCCTCTCTCTTCATTTTTGAAGGTTGTCAAACAAAATGTTTTCTAAAGGGAGACTCTTTCAAACCTATTTTAAAAATTTCTTTACAACTAGTGCACTAGTGCATGTAGATTGTTGGTATTTTTTTTAACGCACACAAATAAATCCACAAGCACATCAAAGTTTTTTTGCAGAAAAGCTCTCTAATAGTGAGTTCTTATTTCCAATGTTTTAATCTCATCATTAGTCATTAATCTAGGTTGATTCATTCATGTAAACCACATTATCAATCTCATTCTCATTCTCATTCTCATTTCCTGAACCACATTTCTCTTGTCAACTATGGTGCTAAATAGAGTATCGAGTCTCCTTAACCGAGGAGCAGCGACGATTCAAATCAATTATGCAGGGGATCCCTATCCACATGGTATATGTAGCACCAAAGTTTACTATTGACGTTAATTATTGTATGATTTTACCTGTCAACCAAACATGAAATAAGGGTATAAAGGCAAACACCACCATAGAATAGGGTTTTAACTGACAGAATTCCACATTTTTGGTGAATCAGCATTTTGTAGGGTGTTAATCAGAAAAGAACCAAATGAGGCCCACATGTCGGATCAAAACATCGAATTCCACCGCGAAAGGAGATCAAGAATATTCTAGAGAACACCAGAGACACGCCTAACGAAGCAGGGCCGCTTGGCAGTAGGGGGAGGTCGGCCGACCTGTCAGAGTGTCCTTTTCGCGTGCGTTTCGACATGGACCCACATCCGTTTTTGAGGGTCAATCTCCACTGTCTATCGAAGTCAGCTTGATCCAAGGGCTATGGTTCATCGCATCGGCTTATATATACAGCCCCAGACCCCCCGAGGGTTTAATACCAATCAGTTGATCAATAGAGAACAGAGCCAGAAACGCTAGAATCATTAGAGCTTCACCATTTAGAGCATAGCTACATAGGTTTAGAAGTAGAAGGAGGCAAGTTCTACTTGAGTTCTGGATCTTGTCTGGAGCTGGAGGCTTCCCGGAGTCATTGTAAGCTCTCTCTTGTATCTTAAACTTCTTTTGAGTGTTTAGATAAATTTGATTGACATTGTTCTACTATTGATTATGTTCTCAATTATGCTATTCATTACTTATCTAGATTGTATACTTTGCGTAGTTAGGATGCAATCATATTCATACATAGGTTTGTGTAGCTCTCATTCATTGACGTCATTGATGGGTGACTAACAACATGTAAGCATTGTGCTTAGATGTAGTTTGTCTGCAAATGCGCCTTATATTCTGGGTTCTGTGGTAGATCATGGATGTGACACTCCCATTGAATCCTTTGTAGTCCACACTCCGAATGTAGGGACAGTAGGAAGTTATTATTACTTTAGAAGGCTGGCTATGATCTTGATCTCCATAGTAATATTCCCTTAATTATGAATATGAAGTATCTTTGTCATGATTGCATGTATAATTACACCAATCTAATATGCCTTTGATAGTATAGTTAGAATGACTTAGGATATTCTTATGTTTCTGCCTAATCCATGCTAGTGCCTAGATAGGAAGTGCTCTAAGTGATCATTTTTATTGATTTATTGATTGATCATTATGCTTGTCATATTTATCATTATTATTGTGACACAACCACTGTTCTGAGTAAGTAGATCATGCATGGTGTTCTCCATATTTGCATATGCCTATGATAACTATCTATCTACTTGCATCCCATTTATTGCCAACCCTTCCCATAAATCGATAACCCGGAATACTCTTGGGTAAAATGCTAAAATGGTGTATATTTTATCTGTGCGCTTGCGGATATAATATTTCAGTCACTTGCCAGAAGGGGAGATCTTTTAGAATCATGCTGGGGATGGCAACCTAATTATTTCTAAGAGATAGAGGTTAAGAGTTCAAGTGATCTGTAGACTAATCAGGTGGCACATTAATCTATACCTCCTAACATTTCTGGCACCGTTATTGGGAATAGAGTCTAACTCTATTTTTGGTAATGACATAAGAAATGTTAACAAGCATTTTTGGTGCCGTTGCCGGGAAAGGCTGTTTGGCATCCAAATTTTATTTGTATTTTCCAAATTTTGGAAATACAAATAGAAAAGAAAGAACAAGAAAGAAAACAAAGGAAAAAGAAAAGAAAAAAAGGGAAAACAGCAGGCCCTCACCCCTCACTCTGCCTTCCCTCTGACCCAGCCCGTTCCTCCATTCCCCTCTCTCCTCTTTCCGCTCTCGTAGTTGGGCCAGCCAAACCATCCGCAGGCGCCCTCGCCACTCACCTTTCTCTCTGTCTCTCACTGCAAGTGGGCCCAGCCCTTTCGGTCACTGACGGTAGACCCCACCTGTCAGATCCATCTGGTCGGTCGGCTTCTTCCTTGGCCGTAGAAAACGGGCGCTCATGACCGAGCCCCACGCGAAGACCGTGCTGCACCGCGTAGCTGCTGCCGTGACCCCTCCCCACTCAACGCGCACCCCCCATCCTCCTCTTTTCCCTCCCCACCTCTCTTCTCACGCGGTGGAGAATGGCAGCCGCCATTGGCGGCATGCTGAGCTCACTACCCGACCCCCTCTGTGCCCTCTCCACACTATAAGAACTCGCCCAGAACACCGCACGAGAGCACCGCACCTGTCTTCCCCTTCACATGTGCCCCCTCCCTCTCTCGGGCTTTCACCGAAACCGCCGCCGCCTTTAATGGGGTGCAGCTCGAGCTCTCGATCTCCCTACTCAAGCCACTTCCTGCCTCGTTTTCTCTATCTCTCCGGCATCACAGTGGTTCAACAAACCCACCCCGCTACTCTTCATCGCCTCCCTGTGCCTACAATGGCAGCCCTCCTAGCGCCGCCACTAGCCGTCCGCTCGACACCGTCACCTACCGCTACCAGCCCGTCCCTGTCACAAACGGTGCCACCAGCATGTTCCCCGAGGCCCCCTTCATGTACTCTGCTGCTCGCCGGTCTCCTGCGGTGTCCGCAGCACTGTTGCCGGTGAAGGTCCGACAAGCCGCCATCAAGCAACGCCTCTGCGTGGGAAACAGAGGAGGAGAGCACCCCTCTGCACCATCCGTTCCGAAATGAATGGCCCAGATCGAGTCTTGACCGGCGGTCAACGTAGTCAACACTCGCCACATCATCGTCTCACCAAGCCAATCTGAGCGTGCCACTTCGGCAGTCAAACGCCACCTTTGCAGGTCGACTCCGACTCAGCTGCTAAATTTAACTCTGCCCCCTGTGCTTTGTTGAAAAAACATATACTATTCAAGCAGTCTTGAGCTTGTTACAAACTAGCCCCTATTAGCTACACAGAATCGCGGTTTGGTCCAAAACAAAAATGAATTTCATTTGAAATGGAGTTATTTATGCATTGTTTTAAATAAAATGTTAATAGTTATGATATAAAATGTTTATAAATTTGTTTTAATATATTTCATCTAGTTAAAGTTATTTTGAAAACAAAAATTGAATGTTTTATAATATGAAAATGTTATCGAAATGATGTTTGTTTATAAAGTGAACTAGTTTTGAATATTTTGACTTTATAACAATAATAATTTAATCTATTTTCTTTTATAATAAATATGAAAATGATTTATTCAGTTTATCTTTTATGAAATGATTTTTAAAAAACTAGTTTTCAATATACTTTGTCTTTATGAAAATAATGATTTAATCTTTTATCTTATAAAGGTAAAACCTATTAGTTCATAACATCTCCGTCTTAAATCCGATTTAACCCGTTCAAATCACGTTGGATTCGTATCGAGTAGTACTACGTGTTAGAAATATCTTTGTATTGTTTATCTACTGTTTGGTGTAATGTTTCTTATTATATTTTGTTTGGGCCATGTATGTTGATTGTCGACACAAGGTGTAACACCCAAAATTTGCATCATTTTTAAACAGTGGGAATGGATTTAATTATGTTATTATTTGATCATCTGAATATAAGGAAATAATAATTTTTCATAAATATAAAATTAATATCGGGTTAAGTACATGTATGATGCATTCATGCTGGATCATATTTTCTTGTAATGCTTGGATTTTATTTGAACTCTCAAATATTCAAATCCCTATTGAAAACATATTTGAAAAAAAAAACCTTGGAAAAATTAGAAAAAGGAAATAGAAGGGCCGACCCCCCTCCCTCTGTTTCTGGCCCTAAGCTTCTGCTCGGCCTGCTCCTCTCCGTCTTAGGCCCGAGTCCAGCTTCACCAGGCCGGCCCAGCTAACCAGCGGCGGCACCCACGCTCTCTCCTTCTCCATCTGTGTCCCTCACTCTACGGCCCCGTGTCCTATCTCACCGAACCAGGGCCCCACACATCAGTCTCCTCTCTCCCCTTCCTTTCTTCTTCTCCTGGATATTCCAAAGCAGAGTGTCGGCAGGATCCGCAGCAGGAGTTCGCGCACGGCCCCTCTCTGCAGCGCTATCAGAATGGGCCCACACCTCCGAGTCGTTGACAAGCCAGGCCCATGCGTCATAGGTAGCCCTTCCCTCCAGCGTTCCTCTCCGCTGCTCGTACGGAACACGGCGCAGATAGCGAACAACGCCGAGTTCGTCATCCAAGCTGCGCACGATTCCGTTCGATCTCCTATAATCTTGACGCCCTATCCTTCACGCCCTCAGGGCTATATAAACCGAACCACCGCGTCCCTCCGCTCCCACGCAACCCTAGCAACTGCCATCCCCTCGCCGAGCAACCGCAAGCAGAGCCACCGCAGGAGCTCTGTCCGCCGCCACCATCGACGAATTCGACGAATTCGTCGTTGCTTCCTTTCGCGGTAAGCCGTCTCGGAGCTCCGTCCCGAGGTCACCAAGCCCCTTACCCCCCTGAATCGAGCACTGACACCGCCGCATCACTGCTGCAGGACTCGCTGCCCGCCAGAGCACGTGGAGATCCTTCCCCGAGCCGATTTCAGCCCCTGGAATTCCCCTAGGTAAGCTCACGCACTCGCGCTCATTCTCCCGGACCCTTCCCTGCGTCGAATGGTGCACCGTAGCCCCATTTTGCCCATCTCCGGCGAAATTCCGGTGAGGTCACCGCCGGCCGCAGCCTCTGTCCAGACCAGAGCGCCACCGTTCCCTCCCGATCTATTTCTGACCCTTCTTTTTAAATCCGATGGCCACGATTGATGCATACCCCTTCGTCGGGTCCTTTTGCAAAAGAGACCTTGCCTGTTTTAATTATAGAAACCGCAGTACATTACGTATTCATTATGTTACGCTTTCCGGCTTAAAAAACATATTTTCTCTCGGTATTTAGAAAAATATATTTTCTGATATTACAGAGTTGCCACCAATTTTATTTTAATCACAACTTGCCCGTTTTAGATCCGTTTTGAATGGTTCAAATTGCGTTAGATTCATAATTTTCTAATCTATCAGATAGTGTCACTGTTACATATATTATTCACTTTTAAAATTCGAGATTATATTTAATATATTATTTATCTATTGTAAATCTTGTTTAATTCATATCTTCGTTGTTTTAAGTCCGATTTGTGCAAACTTTATATCGATGTGATCGTAGCGACGCGTAGATCAGTTTTATAAACTTTTTAATTTGTTTCCTCTCTATTGGTGTACTGTTCTAATCAATAATCTTGTTTGCTATGCATGATTGCCCTGGATGTGTTTGTGTGTGTGTTGATCCGATGATCGAGTATAGACGGTGAGCGTTACGTTGGCGATCAAGACCAGTGCTTTGAAAACCAGGATCACCAGGAGTTTGCTGAGCAAGGCAAGTATTGGCATGGATCATCCTTATTGTCCTATTCACCATAATAATTACATTCATATGCATCTGTCTACCTTGTTAACCATAGATGCTACCTAGTGTTGTTATCTTGCTCCTTGACACGTATGGGTTTATGCATTGGGTAGTTGATGCTAGTGCGCTGTTGGAATCATGGTCATGTAAACTTGATTAATTGAATATGCAATAAGATTAAAAGATGTCTTTTCAGCAACATGAAACTAGGGAATTGGAGCATAGTTTTTGTGATGCTCCAAATCCTTCACCCTTGGTAATGATCTACCAGCAAAAGCTGGGACTTACCGTGAAACTATGAGGGCTACATGGCTCTGGTTTTAGTCAAGTATGGGCACTTTTTCTAGCTTGTTAGAGGTTACCCAAAGGCGTGATGGAACCTGACGACTCGGGTATAGTGCGGCTCCTGTCCGAATGTATATAACCTGTGTGACCTTGTGCCACGACGAAGGGGCTCTACATTTAATTGTCGGGTTCCTAGTGGCCCTAACTTGTTAGACAGAGTACTTTGAAAGCCTTCATAGTGAAACCCTGCTCGTTCACCTTGGTAGTGTTATGGGAGTAATTAACCCGAGCAAATGGGAATCATGGCCCATAGTGAAAGTACACAACCTCCGCAGAGTATAAAACTGGTATACTAGCCGCGCTCACGGTCATGAGTGTCCTGGAAAACTCACAGAATAGTTATCTTTTAGGGTGATGTTGTCTTTTTGTTAATTTATTGTTGCTATTCATTAATTATGTTTACTTTTGATCATGAACTATGGGCTTATTCAACCTGTTCCTATCCAATTGCATAAAAGATGATTAATTAAAAGCAAACTACTGTTAAACCTGTGTCACCCTTTTGAGCCTCATTAACCCATGCTAGTCTTGTTGAGTAGGGCACGTACTTATGCTTGTTTATTTTTCATACTTGGATAAAAATCCTGGATGGGTAACAGATGGTGATACTTATGGGGACTACCCAGAGGACTACTAGACTTGTGCTTCACGAGTTGACGTCCCTGTGCTATGGAGCTGCCGCGAGAGTTATCTTTATTTTTCGCTGTGTAATGACTTTGATATATTATTTGTGATGTAATAGACATTGGTTATGATACTTTATTACAATTTGTTGGCTTATGTGTGTGATTGATCCCTGGGCGCACATAAGATTATGCATTCAATTTTATCCTTAAAATTGGGTGCGACAAATTGGTATCAGAGCCGTGTTGACTGTAGGACGCAAGCCTAGTTAGCACTGGACAAACCTTGGCTTTGTTTATCTCTTTTACTTGTTGTTTTAATTTGCTACAAAGTTATGCTTATATCCTACCCATGTCTATTGCAAAATTTTGATCTAATCTCAGCTCAATTCTTGTAGATGGCCACCACCAAGCGCACCGCCCGCAAGCGTGTCATGCCAGCTAGGAGGTATCTGCAGCACTTCACCTTTGGCAGGCGTGTTCCCCAGCACCTGGTCGAGATTTTGAGGAACCAGCAGGAGGAGCCCGTGGAGGGCACGTTGAGGAGCCTTTGGAGGACGACCTTGATGACATGCTCATGGAGGATCCCCTGGAGGAAAAACCTGAGGAAGTGGAGCCACAGGGTGGCCAGGATGGTGCTGACGACTCCGACGACTCCGATGACAACGACAACAATGGTGGCCAAGATGGAGACCGCTGGGTGGCTGAGATCCACTATGACCATCATGGTGATGATTACTACCACCCATTGCTCCTCGACTTGGTGCACCGCTTCTACCCCAACGCTACGGTGTTGTACAAGACGGAACACTGGACGCACCTTGACTACACCGACTACTATGAGACGAAGGTGTACATCATGGAGGGGACCCGAGTGAAGACCATCCACCATGCTATCTCCGTTCGACTCTCCCTTGTTGCTGCCATCAAATATGCAGCACGACAGGCTCTCATGGTGCAACGCCACGAGAAATGGGACATCATCAAGTGGGAGACGCACTGCTACCTCCCACACCGTCAGAGTGGACAGGCCAACTGCAACATCGCCGGACCATTAGGGGAAGTGAATGCCAGACTAGAGGCTGCTTTGGAGTGTCTGGCCCAGACTAAAACCTTCCTGGACCAGATGCTGGATGAGCTGAATACTAGGACGGAAAACAACTATAGGCTCACCCGGGCGGTTGACGAGTTGCGTACACAACTCTGTGCTAACCCCCCACCATCACCAAGGCTCCCAGCTTACTCGCCACCAAGGAATAGAGGTGACCATGGAGATGCTCACACCCGCACCAACATCGACCCTTAGATGAGTTACCCCCATTTGTAATAAAAGACGCTAGTAGCGCAAGTCGAGTCAGATCGAGTCAAGTTTTCGTGTCTTGTGAACTTTAATGATTAGTTGCTTATGATTACAAACAATGTTTGATTTGGAGTTTTGTAATGAGTGTTGAGATTATGGGCATGTCTGCAAATCTCTTTTATAAGTTGAGTTATTGAATGAATAGTTTGGGTAGGTTATATCAGTTTTCAGCAGTGCTGTTTTTCAGACCCCTCTGTCTTAATTATTATACCTATTTAATTATATATGACCAAAAACTGTGAAAAATTTATGTGAAAAACTAGATTTCTGCCATGAGAACCACCTCAATATCAGTTACAGTTTGGGAGAAACAATTGTCACAAGTTGAAGTTCCTGTGCTGTCTGTCACTCTGGAACAGTTTCGGTTCAACTCTATTTTTGTTAAACTTAACGACAGAATCTAGAAAGATGACCTTAATAAAAGTTGTAGAGTTTTTCTCAACCTTTCCAACCTTATATCGAACGCCTCTGTTTGATGTCAGGAAGTCCAGATAGGACTGTTTTTATACACTGCTGTTGTTGGATCTCGCCCAGAATTTCTTGTTTCATCCTTTCAAGTGATATTGTACTGGAAAAATTCTAAATCTCACTTATGTGGTTTGAACAGCAGATGGTCAACACTAGGAGGAACACAAGGAGTGGTGGTGCACCTGAACTTGATGTCAATGCCAATCCACCACCGCCTCCGCTGCCCCCTTCCATGGAACACCTGTTGATGATGCAAACTTAACTGATGCAGCAGATGGCACAGAACATTCAGCTGCTGCAACAGAACAATGGCAACGGGAATCTACCTCCTCCAGCTCGTGACAAGAGAGGAGAGTTCTTGAAGGGACGCCCACCCACCTTCAGCCACTCCACTGATCCTCTCCAGGCTGATGATTGGCTTCGTGCAATTGAAAGGCAGCTGGAGATCGCCCAATGCAATGACACGGAGAAGGTTCTTTATGCATCTAGGCAGTTGCAGGGAGCCGCTCTTGACTGGTGGGAGTCATTCCGCTTTGGACGCGCCGACCCCATCGCTTGGCAGCAGTTCCGTGATGGTTTCCACAATCATCACGTGCCTGCTGGATTAGTGAAGCTGAAGAAGAAGGAGTTCCTCTCTCTCAAGTAAGGGGCATGCTAGTTGCTGAGTACCGTGACAAGTTCATCCAATTGTCATGGTATGCCCCAAAGGAAGTTGAAGATGATGCCAAGAAGCAGGAGCTCTTCTTGGAGGGGCTGAATGATCACCTCCAGTACCAGCTGCTCTCTCACACCTTTGCCAGTTTCCAATAGTTGGTGGACAAGGCCTTGATCATCGAGAGCAAGCATCGTGAGATGGATGAAAAGAAGAAGAGGAAGTTTCAGGGGCAGCAGTCTGGAAGAAACACCCGCTTCCACAACAACCAGCCACAGTCTCATCAGCAACAATGCTTCCAGGGTTAGTCTGGATACAAGAACAATCAGCAGAACCAGCAGCATCCCCAGTATCAACAACAGGGTAGCAACCAGGCGCCACGGCTGACTACTCCCAACAACATCCCCGTGAAGAATGGCGCCCCCAACAAGTGTTTTCGCTGTGGCAAAGAGGGACACTTGTCTTACAATTGTCCTGAGAAGCAGAACCCCCAAGCCTCCCAGAAGCAGCACAACTAGCAGAGGGTGCCACCTCACACCGGAAAAGTGAATCATGTGTCGGTTGATACGGCACAGGAAGCGCCAGAGGTCATGATGGGTACGTTCAATGTCGACTCCATCCCCGCTACAGTTCTTTTTGATTCTGGTGCTTCGCATACTTTCATTTCACACATATTTGTTAGAAAGCATGGTTTTCCCCTAAGTGTCATGAAACATCCTATTATGGTTTCATCACCGGGTGGGGTTATGCAAGCTACTCTTCAGTGTCTCCCGATTACTATCTCATTAAGGGGGGGTAGAATTCAAGATAACCCCTACTATGCTGAACACTGCCGGGATTGATCTTATCCTGGGTATGGATTGGATGATGAAGAATGACACCAATATAAAGTGCAAAGAGAAGGTTGTGACTATCACTACACCAAAGGGGGATGAGGTCAGAGTTGAGGTAGCTCTGCAAGTGCAACAGAAGGCCACAGTACATCAGCTCAGAGAAGAAGTGTAGCCGGATGACTCAGTGGTGGATGAGTTTGAAGATGTGTTTCCAGATGAGTTGCCAGATATGCCACCGGACCGTGACATTGAATTCATTATTGAGTTATTAACTGGTACTGCACCTATAGCTAAATGTCCATATAGAATGGGGGTTAAGGAGTTAGAAGAACTTAAGAAACAACTTAAAGAATTGTTAGAAAAAGATTTCATTCGCCCTAGTTCTTCTTCTTGGGGAGCTCCAGTTATTTTTGTTGATAAGAAGGATGGTAGTCAAAGGATGTGTGTGGATTATCGGTCTCTTAATGAGGTCACCATTAAGAACAAGTACCCCTTGCCTAGGATTGATGACTTGTTTGATCAGTTGAGAGGTGCTTGTGTGTTCTCCAAGATTGATCTCCATTCAGGCTATCATCAGTTGAAGATTCATGCCTCTGACATACCGAAGACCGCATTCACTACTAGATATGGATTATATGAGTATACAGTGATGTCCTTTGGTTTGACTAATGCACCTGCCTACTTCATGTACCTGATGAACAAGGTGTTCATGGAATTCTTGGACAAGTTCGTTGCGGTGTTCATTGACGATATCCTGATCTACTCCAAGAATAAGGAAGAGCATGATGAGCATTTAAGACTAGTTTTGCAGAAGCTCAAAGAACACAAGCTGTATGCCAAGCGAAGCAAGTGTGAGTTCTAGTTGAGGGAAGTTGCTTTTCTGGGACATGTGTCCAATGGTGGAATTTCTGTAGATCCAAGCAAGGTAGCAGATGTGTTGAATTGGAAGCCACCAACTGATGTGACGGGAATTCGTAGTTTCCTTGGGTTAGTTGGTTACTACCGAAGGTTCATTGAAGGATTCTCCAAGCTTGCGAAGCCTATGACTGCCTTATTTGAGAAGAATGCCAAGTTTGTGTGGTCTGAAAAGTGTCAAGGTAGTTTTGAGGAACTGAAGAAGAGATTGACCACAACCCCTGTGTTGGTTTTGCCGGACCTGAGCAAGAAGTTCTCCATCTATTGTGATGCTTCCCGCCTAGGTCTTGGTTGTGTTCTCATGTAAGAAGGAAGAGTTGTTGCATATGCATCAAGGCAGCTGAGGAATCATGAGTTGAATTATCCCACTCATGACTTGGAGCTAGCAGCTGTGGTGCACGCTTTGAAGATCTAGAGACATTATCTAATTGGTCATAAATGCAACATCTATACTGACCATAAGAGCTTGAAGTACATCTTCACCCAATCAGAGTTGAACTTGAGGCAACATTGTTGGTTAGAGTTGATAAAGGACTATCACTTGGAGGTGCACTATCATCCAGGCAAGGCAAATGTTGTGCCCGATGCTCTTAATAGGAAGAGTTACGCTAATGAGATTCGGACAACATCTATGCCAGCAGAGTTGTGTACTGAGATGGAGAGTCTCAACTTGAGATTCATGATCAATGCTGTTGAGATGGTGGTTGAACCCACATTGGAGCAAGAGATATGCAAGGCTCAGTTGGAAGATGAGAAGCTCAAGGAGATAGTAGAGAGCATTGTGATCGGAAAATCACCCGGATTCAGGCTGGATGAGAATGGAACTTTATGGTTTGGAAAGAGACTCTGTGTACCTGAAGTGAAGTCTATCCGTGATACTATAGTGCGTGAAGCTCATGAGTCAGCATACTCTATACATCCCGGGAGTACCAAGATGTACTTGGAACTAAAAGAGAAGTATTGGTGGGTTGGACTAAAGCGTGATGTGACAGAATATGTGGCAATTTGTAAAACCTGTCAGAGGGTTAAAGCTGAACACCAGAGGCCTGCAGGATTGCCACAACCACTGAAGATACCTGAGTGGAAGTGGGAAGAAGTCGGTATGGACTTCATAGTTGGGCTGCCCCGTACTTAGAGGGGTTATGATTCAATCTGGGTAATCGTAGATCGATTGACGGAGGTTGCTCATTTCCTTCCAGTCAAGACCACCTACACCGGACCAAGACTCGCAGAGTTGTATATGGAAAGGATAGTGTGTTTGCATGGAGTTCCAAAGAAGATAGTGTTTGATAGAGGTACCCAGTACACCTCACAGTTCTGGCAACAAGTGCATAGATCATTGGAAACAAGGTTGAATTTCAGTTCCGTATATCATCCTCAGACTGATGGCCAAACTGAACGGATTAATCAAATTTTGGAAGATATGTTGAGAGCTTGCGCTTTGCAGTATGGAACGAGTTGGGATAAAAGCCTGCCTTATGCGGAGTTCTCTTATAACAACAGCTATCAGAAGAGTCTCAAGATGTCACCTTTTGAGGCTTTGTATGGACGTAAGTGCAGGACACCCTTGTTTTGGAACCAGACAGGAGAAAGCCAAGTGTTTGGACCTGATGTGCTAAGAAAGGCAGAAGAACAAGTTCAGACGATAAGAGAGAACTTGAGGATAGCACAATCTCGACAGAAAAGCTATGCTGACACACGGAGATGAGAACTAGCCTTTAATGTGGGAGACTATGTGTATCTTAAGGTGTTCCCGATGAGAAGTGTGAAATGACCAAGATATATTGGTCCTTTCAAGATCCTATAGAGACGTGGGGAAGTGGCCTATCAGCTTGAACTTCCAGAAAGTTTGGCAGGTGTGCATGATGTGTTCCATGTGTCTCAGCTAAGAAAGTGTCTGAGAGTGCATGAAGAGCAGATACCTGTGGAGGAAATAGTGTTCAAGGAGAATCTCACATATGAGGAACATCCAATTAAAATCTTGGAAACTGCAGAAAGGGTTACCAGAAGTCAGGGTCAAAAAAATGTGCAAGGTGTAGTGGCATCGGTACTCAGAAGAAGAAGCTACTTGGGAACGAGAGGAAGATCTCAGAGAAAAGTACCCAGAGTTGTTTGAGTAAGCACCAACCGAATCTCGAGGATGAGATTAATCTTAACGGGGGTAGAATTGTAACACCCAAAATTTGCATCATTTTTAAACAATGGGAATGGATTTAATTATGTTATTATTTGATCATTTAAATATAGGGAAATAATAATTTTTCACAAATATAAAATCAATGTAGGGTTAAGTATATGTATGATGCATTCATGCTGGAGCATATTTTTCTTGCAATGCTTGGATTTTATTTGAACTCTCAAATATTCAAATCCCTATTGAAAACATATTTGAAAAAAAAAGCCTTGGAAAAATTAGAAAAAGGAAATAGAAGGGCCGACCCCTCTCCCTCTGTTTCTGGCCCTGAGCTTCTGCTCGGCCTGCTCCTCTCCGTCTTAGGCCTGAGGCCAGCTTCACCAGGCCGGCCCAGCTAACCAGCGCCGGCACCCACGCTCTCTCCTTCTCCATCTGTGTCCCTGACACTGCGGCCCCACGACCTATCTCACCGAACCGGGGGCCCCACACGTCAGTCTCCTCTCTCCCCTTCCTTTCTACTTCTCCTGGATATTCCAAAGCAGAGCGCCGGCAGGATCCGCACCAGGAGTTCACACGCGGCCTCTCTCTGCAGCGCTATCAGAATGGGCCCACACCTCCGAGTCATTGACAAGCCGGGCCCACGTGTCATAGGTAGCCCTTCCCTCCAGCGTTCCCCTCCGCTGCTCATACGGAACACGGCGCAGATAATGAACAACGCCGAGTTCGTCGTCCGAGCTGTGCATGATTCTGTTCGATCTCCTATAATCTAGAGGCCATATCCTTCACGCCCTTAGGGCTATATAAACTTAACCACCGCGTCCCTCCGCTCCCACGCAACCCTAGCAGCCGCCATCCCCTCATCGAGCAGCCGCAAGCAGAGCCGCCGCAGGAGCTCTGTCCGCCGCCGCCATCGACGAATTCGTCATTGCTTCCTTCGCGGTAAGCCGTCCCAGAGCTCCCTCCCGAAGTCGCCAAGCCCTTACCCCCTGAATCGAGCACTGACACCGCCGCATCACCGCTGCAGGACTCGTTGCCCGCCGGAGCATGTGGAGATCCTTCCCCGAGCAAATTTCAGCCCCTGGAATTCCCCTAGGTAAGCTCGCGCACTCGCGCTCATTCTCCCGGACCCTTCCCTGCGTCGAATGGCACACCGTAGCCCCGTTTCGCCATCTCTGGTGAAATTCCAGCGAGGTCACCGCCGGCGACTGCCTATGTCCAGACCAGAGCGCCATCGCTCCCACCTGATCTATTTCTGACCCTTCTTTTGAAATCCGACGGCCACGATTGATGCATACATCTTCGTCGGGTCCTTTTGCAAAAGTGACCTCGCCTGTTTTAATTATAGAAACCGTAGTACATTATGTATTCATTATCTTACACTTTCCGGCTTAGAAAACGTATTTTCTCTCGGTATTTAGAAAAATATGTTTTATGATATTACAGAGTTGCCACCAATTTTGTTTTAATCATAACTTGCACGTTTTAGATCCGTTTTGAATGGTTTAAATTGTGTTAGATTCATAATTTTCTAATCTATCAGATAGTGTCACTGTTACATGTATTATTCACTTTTAAAATTCGAGATTATATTTAATATATTATTTATCTATTGTAAATCTTGTTTAATTCATATCTTCGCCGTTTTAAGTCCGATTTGTGCAAACTTTATATCGATGTGATCGTAGCGACGTGTAGATCAGTTTTATAAACTTTTTAATTTGTTTTCTCTCTGTTGGTGCACTGTTCTAATCAATAGTCTTGTTTGCTATGCAAGATTGTCCTGGATGTGTGTGTGTTGATGCGATGATCGAGTATAGACGGTGAGAGTTACGTTAGCGATCAAGACCAATACTTTGTAGGCCCGGATCACCAGGAGTTTGCTGAGCAAGGCAAGTATTAGCATGGATCATCCTTGTTGTCCTATTCACCGCAATAATTACATTCATATGCTTGTGTCTACCTTGTTAACCATAGATGCTACCTAGTGTTGTTATCTCGCTCCTTGACACCTATGGGTTTATGCATTGGGTAGTTGATGCTAGCACGCTGTTGGAATCATGATCATGTAAACTTGATTAATCGAATATGCAATAAGATTAAAAGATGCCTTTTTAACAACATGGAACTAGGGGATTGGAGCATAGTTTTTGTGATGCTCCAAATCCTTCACCCTTGGTAATGATCCATCGGCAAAAGCTGGGACTTACCGTGCAACTATGAGGGCTACATAGCTCTGGTTTTAGTCAAGTATGGGCACTTTTTCTAGCTTGTTAGAGGTTACCGAAAGGCGTGATGGAACCTGACGACTCGGGTATAGTGCGGCTCCTGTCCGAGTGTGTATAACCTGCGTGACCTTGTGCCACGACGAAGGGGGCTCTACATTTGCTTGCCCGGTTCCTAGCGGCCCTAACTTGTTAGACGGAGTACTTTGAAAGACTTCATAGTGAAACCCTGCTCGCTCACCTTGGTAGTGTTATGGGAGTAATTTACCCTAGCAAATAGGAATCACGGCTCATAGTAAAAGTGCACAACCTCTGCAGAGTCTAAAACTAGTATACTAGCCGTGCTCACGATCACGAGTGTCCCGGAAAACTCACAGAATAGTTATCTTTTGGGGTGATGTTGTCTTGTTGTAATTTATTGTTGCTATTCATTAATTATGTTTAGTTTTGATCATGAACTATGGGCTTATTCAACCTGTTGCTATCCAATTGCATAAAAGATGATTAATTAAAAGCAAACTGCTGTTAAACCTATGTCAACCTTTTGAGCCTCATTAACTCATGCTAGTCTTAGTGAGTACGACACGTACTTACGCTTGTTTATTTTTCATACTTGATAAAAATCCAGGATGGGTAACAGATGGTAATACTTATGAGGACTACTAGACTTGTGCTTCACCAGTCGACGTCCCTGTGTTATGGAGTTACCACGAGAGTTATCTTTATTTTCCGCTATGTAATGACTTTGATATATTATTCGTGATGTAATAAACATTGGTTATGATACTTTATTACAATTTGTTGGCTTATGTGTGTGACTGATCCCTGGGCGCACATAAGATTATGCATTCAATTTTATCCTTAAAATTGGGTGTGACACAAGGAAATGAGTGCGCGGATTTCAAGGATCTTGTGTTCGATACCCCCGACCCTACTCAATTTGAAGGCAAGTGTCCATACTCATATTGCGCGTACTTTATTTTACTTTTGAGTTAGAATAGTTAGACCATTAGTTGCATGCAGAGTCTAAATTTGAAACCCGTGTTAGGGTTTACTAGAACTTGATTTTATCATCCTTGTAACCTTGGGTTAGGAAAATGGTAGGAGTCATTGCTTAGCCCTACAGTCATGGATGGAAAAGAGTATAACTAAGTGTTGATTATTGATCTATGCAATATGGGAATGGTTATCTTTTTACTAACATGGTGATTAGGCAAATCCGGCAAGATGGAAAGATTTAGTGGGGTTTGTATGTGCCATGGATTTGGCGGATGATGTTTGTGGATTGGGTTTGTGCGAGATATAATCCTGCCTGGATCCCTAGGACCCAGTTTTCGAAGCCTGTAACCCGGTTTTACAGCGCAACCATGAGGCTGGAATGGGACAGACCTAGATAATTAATTAATTTCTCTAAGTTTGGCTTTACATGGGGATTGTTTTGTGGCGCAAGAGGGAGCCCGTTGGGGGTGAAATCTTAGAGAACGTGTAAAACAGGCTTAGAGGGTTTTGTAACGGCCCTGTAGTGTGACCCCGCTGTGCACCTAGGCAGTGTTCGGTAAAATAGGGAGAACATGACTCGTGGTGAAAGTGTGCAACCTCTGTAGAGTGTAAAACTGATATATCAGCCATGCTCACGGTCAAGATCTGACTTGGACTTCTTCGAGATTAGTTGGTTACTTGGTTCTAGTTGGGTGGTTCCTGGGTGAAGGAAGGTGGGCTTGGATGGACTTCTAAGTGTTGGTTGCTTGGATGGATTTCCAAGTGTGGCTGCTCGGATGGGATTTCCGAGTGTTGGTTACTCTGAGGAGATGAGATTTCACTTAGTTAAATAGGTGCTTAGAGAATTCGGGTGATAAGGTTTTGTCGCTTTAGGTGCTGTGTCCAACCAAGTCAGCCTATCCTTGTTTAAGACAAATGTCATATTTTGCTACACTTGCGGAGTACATTTTGATGTACTCACCCTTCCTCTTTGTCCCCCTGATACCCCACCCAGACATTGGAGGTGACGAGGAAGACTACATACAAGACGGTGCCTTTGACCCCGATGACGTGTACTAGGCTGGCGCTGCCCCTGGTCGACGTTCCTGTGGAGATGGCATCCCTGTTTTTTGCTAGAGATTTTATTAATAATTATGTATTTTCTTTCAGACCAATGGGTCATTTTGTAATAATGTTACGCTATGTATTTCATCACTGTTATGACACTATAATGAAGTCGATATGTGTATGAAAACTTGATCCTGGCATACATATATTGTGCGCACTTAAAGCATCTCCTTGTCTCTTGCTTGTTATTGGAGATGAATTTCTTCTTGCCTTAACCATAATCCTTCCTCTTCATGAACTAGCCAAACTTCCGCACTAGAAGAGTCATGGCCTCATTATCTTCATCATCACTTGATGTAGAATCTTTTTCAAGCTCAACCATCTTTGCCTTGCCCTTGCTCTTGCTCTTGGAAGATGTAGCTTTGAGTGCTACACTTTTCTTCTTCTTCTTCTCATGAACCACCTCCTCATTACTCATGTCTTGAGTGATGATCTCACCAAGGATTTAGTTGGGCTTCTTGGTGCTCAAGTCCTCACCTGCAAGAAGTGTCTTGATGATAGCAAATCTTGGGGGAAAGGACCTCAAGAACTTATGAGAGAATTCCTTGCCCTTGATGTCCTCACCTAAGCTCTTCAAGTCATTGACAATCACTTGCAACCAGTTAAAAATCTCCGGCACACTCTCATCATCATTCATCTTGATAGTCCCAAACCTTTCCCTCAACAAGTAGACCTTGGCATTCTTGACTTCTTGTGTGCCCTCATAGGTCTCCTCCAACCTCTTCCAAATGTCATGAGCATACTCAAAATCCTTGATTTGCTCAAACACATGTGACTCAAGTGAGGCGCAGAGAGTATTGATAGCATGGGCATTGCATTCCATCTTTCTCTTGTCGACATCACTAGGAGCTTGAGCATTTGTGATCTCAATCTTTGTCTCTGTTGCCTTCCACACATCAATATGCATGGTTATGAAGTGCACAATCATCTTTCTCTTCCAATGATCATAACTTGTGCCATCAAATTTGGGTGGCTTCCCCAACACATTGATTTGAGCCATTTTGCACCACAAGGATGTTAATCCTCAAACGGTGGTGACCTTAGCTCTGATACCAAATGAATGGTCTAAAAGGATAGAGGGGGTGAATATCCTTACTAAAATTTCTTGCAAAACAAAAACTAGTGCATGGATCGAGTTAGTAAAACAAACGGTGGAAGCAAAGCACTAGTTGTAAACTATTCTATGCAGGCCACCTAATAAACAATACTACACAAGTTATGCACACAACCGAGAAGGTCAAGCACTCCGAACCTAAGTACTCAACACTACGCCACAAGTGCTAACTCCTCGAGCCTAAGGAGTAGCAAGCTAGACAATTTAAGGCGCAAGGAGAAGAGGATCGAGAAGGTTGTATCAGAGGGGTTGATGAAGTGAAGTCCACTTGCAATGAAGAGCCAATCATCGGAAGAAGATAACCAATGAGCGCACTGAAGATCAATCACCAAGAAACAACACCAGAAAGCCAAATCATCCATTCAATATTGGAGAAAAGAGATAACACTTGATTTTTTACCGAGGTTCATGTGATCGCCGTCACACTACTCCTCGTTGTGGCACCGGTCTTACTTGGTGGATTGCGAGCTAGGATTCACACACCAATCCCTCAACATGAGCCACTCACCAACACAAACAAAGTGGTTTCTCACCACGTGATCTTCACTAGAGTCAGTATTGGCACTCCGCTGGGGAATAACCGCAAAAACCCTCACAATAGCACCTCGATGTTGACAATCACCACCCAATCTCACACCAAAAACTCCTCCAAGCCCTCTTGGGATTTGGCAAAATCCCAAGTGAACAAGAACTAAGCAATGGCTTGCTCTCAAGTGCTGTAGAATGCAGCTCACTAGCAATGATGCACTCGAGAATCACTCAACTCAAATGGATGATCTAGAATGTGTCAATTGAGTGAGTGGGAGGCTTAGGAATGCTCACAAAGTATATGGCAATGATCCAAGTGTGCAAGGGAGGCAACAAGTGCTTGGTGATCAACTATAAATAGCCCCAAGTGAGCTCCTAGCCGTTATCCCACAAAAAACAACCGTTAGACACTTTCGAGGGCGTCAAACGCACCGCCAGACGGGGTCTGTCAGACTAAACCCAAGTGTCCGACGCCTTCTGATCTCGCCACATGTCAGTCAGGTTTAAAGATAGTCGTTCGTCCACAACGGCTACTTGCTCGTGCCAGTTTTCAAATCGTCGGACGTAGCCGTCGGACAGATCGTTGGACGCATCTGTCGGACAAACCATCGGACTAAATGCGCCAAACGGCCGATGCTTCCAATGCTAGAGTTCTCAGAATGCTAAAATGTGTCGGACTCTCGTCCAAGGCTCATCGTCGGACTAAACAACAGCATCCGACGCCTTCAAACATGTTTCCCGTGCACTGGAGCAACTTGTCGTACCCTGAAGAAATGCTCCGACGCACTACACGCAACCACCGTCGGACAATCCGACTCTCACAGGACCACAGAGCATCGGACCCTACTAAGTTAGTGCGTCAGATTAAAGAAGCTCATAGTCTATTGCTTCTAGAGAGTTCTAGAGAAGCTTAAACACTATCAGATGATGTTCGAGGCTCAGCGACGGACTAAGCCTCACCGTCCGATGCCCTTACCACACTGAATAGGACAACATGGTTAGCCGTCGAACACTACTTTATGGTCTGACGCTACGTGAAGTCCACCGTCCGATGCTTGTTTTTCTAATGCAACAACTCCGGAAATCACTGAATCCTGCCTCGCATGCTTGGCAAGAGGGAGAGAGATCCCAAACACCTCTCTATCTCACAAACTCCAACTCTAACCCTTCAACCCTTATTCCCAAGTGCTAACACCAAGGTATTCTAACAATTGTGCATAGCGTGTTAGCTTTTGAAATCATTTTCAAGGGTTAGTCACTAGTGGTCTAGGTTCAAAGGTGTATGCCATGCATGAGACACAACCTAGAGCACTTGAAAGTAAGTCAACTACTTACTTCTCCCCTTGATAGTTTACTTAACCTAAATGTGATCACTTCCATTAGAAGTGATCACCAAAAGAAAATCCCTGTAGAGGTATACCTTTGCCTCTAGCTTCCCTTTCTTTAAGTCCTTTTCTTTAAATCACTTGATCATCTCCATCCTTTATGGTTGAGCTCTTATGATCATCAACTTCTTCATCATCTACCTCCACACAACCTATTCTTATCGATACACTTAGACAAATAGGTTAGTCCATAGGTTGTCGTCAATTGTCAAAACCAAACTTAGGCTTTCAACCAGTCATCCTCTAATTCCCCCAAATGGGACTCAACAATTTTGGATTCAGCCCAAATTTTCTCAGCAGGAATCATGGCGACATACTTAGGATTATTAGTCTTTTCCTCCTCCATCATGCCCTTTCCAAAAGACGAAGCTCCTTTCTTCCCATGACCCATGAAGACTAGGCAAGGAATGGAAAAGTTCAAATCAGAAAGCTAGGGTTTTAGTAAAAACAAAAACGGCGCAAAAGCTAGGGTTCCAAGGCCAGTTGGAACAGATGAGGAAATGGAAAGGGATGCATCAGGCATTTATAAGATGAGCATCAAGATGCAAGCTTTTTAGCCAAGCATCAAAGGCCCATCAAGCCAAACAAGGCCTAGTAGAATCGACATATATAACAAAGACAATTAAGGAAGGTGCAAACTTTCAGGAGATCAAGATCTACAGTGCAGATTCATCCCACAATACCAAAAAACAACTCGGCAAGCACACGGATACACTTGGAGACATTGAAAAGATAATTTTTTTCATTCAGCAAGTCAGCAACCACAGTTACAACCCAGACAAGGGCAACAATATTATAGAGTACAAAACGTTCAGCCCAGCCGATACGAGATATTACAAGAACAATCAGAAGCAAATACCGACTAGCACCGAATAGAGACAGGACCCGACTTAGGCACCCCAAGTAAACTATTAGCAGCTAAGAAAAGGATAACGGTCACACCCCCTAGCAAGGAAGAACTCGACATCAATCTACTTCAGCTTCCATTGCCACCTCCAGCTCCAAGATCGCCAATGGACGAATAGAAGAGGACGCATCTGAGGAGGACGGCAGCGTAGCACAGTAAGTAGAAGAACAGCCAAGCCGACATGGATCGAAGCTGCAAACAAACTAGGGGTGCAGAGAGAAGGGAATTGGTGATAAATAACCCGCGACCGGTAAAGGATGGGTAACATCTGCCATCAATGTACCTAAGGTTCTAGCCAATGGGCGACCTCAGAGCAGACAAATGACCTAGGGAGAAGTAGAACCTTTTGAAGAGTTAACATGGGATTACGAAATTGATCGCACATCACAAGATTTCTTCAAACTGCTTCCCCAGATCACACGGCTGCCACCAACCATGTGACCAGTTTACAATTGGTCCCTATAACAAGATTTCTTCAAATGATAATAAGAACAGAGGCATGCCACGAAGACGCCGGGGGGTTAGCTCAGCTCACTCACTAAGATACCCATGGCGTAGAAGAAGAGATTGAGGATTATGAAGATGAAGGCACAACATGGGGAGATATTTATAAGCCAAATCAGAAGCCGATGAACCGAGCTCACAACACAGTTCAAGAGAAAATGGGCGCATGCAATAATAAATGATCACCAATTCAAAAAATAAAATAGGCCATGTAGTAAATGAAGGAGGCGAACAATTCAGTCATTAGCACAATTCGAGGAAAATATTCCAAGTATATACCAACCTTCCAACAGTCACATAGATACAACAACCTAGATCAGTATATTCATCCCGGCTAAGGGCATGAAACCACCCTACCATGAGAAACAAAGGCATCACAAGGCCCAACGAGTTTAGAACCAGCAACCTAAAGGAAAACAACTCGGATTTCACAAAGCTACATATATGTGGGGAAGAACACGCAGAGATGGACAACAACCCGCCAAAGCAGGCAACCACCTCACAACCAAGACCAAGCATGAGTTCTATAGCCAATGCCACAAGACTATCCATCACCAGTCTTAGAGCTGGCACTGGTTTACATCATAGGCATTGTTCCTGCTACATGGCCCAACGACATCGCAGGAGTAAACCACATCCAGTATAGATCACAAGGTCTCTCCAAACCGCACAGTAGTACCACAAGCTGCAAAAGAAGCCCAAGGGCTGATCAAAACGATACAACCCAAGCAAGGTTAAGAAGACCAGCTAAAACAAAGTTCAGTATGAAGAAGAAAAAGCTCCCCAGGATCAGACTATATATAGGCCACAAGCAGAATCAGTAGAGGACCACAACAAAATCAGAAGGACAAAGCAATGAATTTGGCAGGACAACATATCCAAAGGAATATCGAAACACAGTACAAGTCAAGAGTACACACAATAAAAACACAGCAACCAACCATCGCTAGCCAAAGTACAAAACTTATGAAGAACTCGGGAAAGACGTATGGGTGCACCATGCAAAAGATCCATTTCCCCGATTCATCCAGAAAAACCCGGGAATAGGCTCGGGGGCTGCAGGGTACACATGCCATCAAAATTTTTGCAAGAGACCCTCCAACTTCTTTGTTTCCAAATAAGCAAGAGGCTCAGGGGCTACACTGTTACGTTTAAGCACCTGGTCCCCGGCGCATGGTTCAGAAGTTTCAGTGACGTGACCATGTGAGTCTTATGGGGTGCCGACAGGCTTCACGGATTAAGGCGTGTGCTACCAAGATACTTTAGCAACTGTTAAGAGAAGAAAACAGAGAGATACTGAGTATCTCGTCCACGGAGAAAAAGTCTTCTGTGAGTGCCCGAACGTGGTCAGGGCTTATGGAGAAATTGTCGGCGAGTGCCCGAGCCTGGTCGGGGCTTATGGAGAGGTCGGCGGCGAGTGCTCGAGTGTGGTCGGGGCATATGGACAAGATGGCGGCGAGTGCCCAAGTGTGGTCTGGGCTTATGTAGAAAATATCCGGAGATATATGGAGATCCAAGAATATGCAAAAAAATATTAAAAATATGATTTAGCTTGGTCGACGTCGGACGGAGTGGTCGGTTTGTCGAGAAGTCGCTCGACGTGGCTCGCTAGACGGCTCTAGGCTTGCTGTTGTTGAGGCTGTCGCAGAGCGTTGATGACAGGAGGCATGATTGATTCTCTGTCAACAAATATAATATAGATTTGTGGAGAAATTGGAAGACCGGCCTCATAAGACAAAATATCTTAATTAAGATAAATAATCTTGACTTAGGTTTCTGATGGACGCGTGGAGAATTTCATGCATGTTTCTCATGCATGAATACATGCAAGTCTTTAAGCCTTCATGATCTTAACTCAAACTTTGTAGATTGTGCCTGGTGATCCGATCTTGAGCGGATTTGGTGACGCGAGTCTCGGTGAGCAAGCATCGCAAGTCGCTGAACCGACAATGTGTACGACGACGAGGGCCCAGCGCAGGACATCAACTAGAGTTGCTGCAATTAGCTTGCTTGATGTGTAGTCTTGCATATCTCCAGGTATGCCTCAATTGTTTATTTATTCATCATCAGTTCACATGGCCTCGCGTATTGACGTGCGTGTGCGTGGTCTTGTAGATTGGATCATCTATACGTGTCTGAGCAGAGCAGATCGATTTGGCCATTGAAGCCCTTACGTCACTTTCCTGGTTGGTGCTTGCCGATTCGAACTTGCCGACGAGTGTGACGGATCTGGCATGTACCATCTCACTGGCTATCGGCACACTCGCGTGAATCACGGAGCCGTGGGATGCGGCAGTTCGGTTGTTGTTGACGCCACCGCCGGACTCCACATCGCCTCGAGATATCCAAATCCCGTGGTGAGAAGAGTGTTGTTGCCTGACGCCGCCGCCAGATATCGAGAGCGCCGTGGACGGCCCCGTTGAACAAAAATTCTGTCTTGCCCGCCATGGATTCAGCACGCACACACCTATCTAGCGCGCCACTGTCGATGAGATATTGCCGATAGTCTATCGAGAGGTATGCCCATAGTAATAGATGAGTCGGTAGAGGTGCACTTTGTAACACCCTAGTGTTAGTTACTATTTTCACACTTGCATTTGCATGTCATCAAGCATAGATCATGTCATTTCATGCATCATCATCATTTCATTTGAATTGATTTCCTTTAATTGCTATATGTTTTTTTATATGTCCATAACATGCTAAATATGTTGACATGCAAATGTGATGCTTGTTTACTGTTCTAAATGCTTTAGACATATTTGGGATAACATTTGGAACGATGTTCATGTTGGTGAAATCCCCAAATTGCCCCTCTAGCTCATAGTTGACTAGAGAGCCCTCTAAAAGTTATTCTGTTTGACCAAACAAGAAGGACATTTTAGAGATTTTGCATGTCAGTGTACCCTTAATCAAAGTTTGTAGAATTTTATAAGAACCAACCTTTATTTTTGGGTCAACTCATGAAAATGGGTGGAAGGTGGTCAAAAAGTTGAATTAGTGCAGATTTGGAGCTGTTTTGAAGTTTCAAAATTTTCCTAAGTCCAAAACTGGTTTTCAGTTTCGGTGTACCCATGTTCATCGACCTGTATCTCTCAATCTAGGCCGATCTAGAGTAAAGTGTCTTAATACCAAATGATCTACTCATGTAGCTCTTCAATCCATATTAGTGAAGTTTTGGTTAACACTCACTGGATCACGAGTTATGGCTTGATCAAAATCGAGTTTCAGTCGGGTTCAGAGAAACTGAATCCAGCTGGTTCAGCTCGGCAGCCGGTCGTCGCCGCGCGACCGCGTCAGACGCCACGCGCCAGGTGGTGCCGTACGCCGCCGTTGGCCGCCGCGCCGGTCGGCTTTACAAAAGCGACACTCCACTCTGTCCCCCGCACGCTCCTCTCACTCTCACTCGCTCGCTCTCGCCTCTCTGCTCTCCTTTTTCCCCTCCGCCATCGCCATTTCCGCCGCGCCGTCGCCGCGGTGAAATCCGCCGTCACCGCGCCGTCTCCGACCGCTCCATCTCCGCCAAAGCTTCGCCTTGCTCTGCTCTATCTCCTCGACCCGTTGCCGACCTCAGCCGACCTAAGGTATAGCTCCAGCGAGCTTCTCGCTGCCGCGCCATTGCCGGAGCGCCGCCGAGCTCTCGGGTCGCCACGACGAGGGCGATGCCGGGGTCGGCTTCTCTCTCCATTGCTCGTCTAGGAGTCTCCATTAGCTGTAGATCCAGCCTAGGTCGTTGGTCGGGTCGATCTCGCCGTAGGTTCGTCGGAACCCGAGCTCGCCGTGAACCCGCTCGCCGCCGTGCCGCCATGCGTGCGTGGTCAGTGAGCTCCCGTGCACAATAGTCCGATTCGTCGCACGCATAGGTCCGCTAGGGTTCCAGGGTCTCGGAACGGAGCTTAGCCGCGCGAGTAACGGCCGAAATCGGCCGGCGCAAGCTCGCCGGACCGCCGCCGTCCGCCATTGCTGCCGTCGAGCTTGCTCCGGTGGGGTACAACCCTCGGCAGTTGGTCCATTGAGTTCGCCTCGTTGCCACGAGTCGGTAGGTAGCCTCGGCGTCGCCGGAGAGCTCGCCGTCGGCGAGCTCTCGCCGGTCAGCGCCGGCGGCTCTGCCCCTCTCTCTGACGCGTGGGGTCAGATTGACCCCGGGGCCCGCGAGTCAGCCGTTCTGGTGCGCCTCTGGTTCACTGAGCCGGGTGCACGTAGCAGTTTCAGTCGGGTTTGGGTTTTATGATTTATAAAATGAATTTCCAGAAAATGTGTAAAATCTTTCAAAATTCATATCTGGAGCTAGGAGTGTCCAATTGGGGTGAACCAAATTTTGTTATGTTTGTATTTCTGAGCTCTATCAAGGAAAAATATAAAATGTACTTTTGGAATACATTTTCTGTGCAGTTATATTTAAATTGTTAATTGCTTGCAAACTTGATAAATGCATAAGTAATTGTAGGAATGTGCTAAAAATGTGATTCCACTTGCAGTAATCTTGTTTGGGGAAGTAGAATCTAAGAAAAATATGTTTGCTGGTGTTGCACTGTTATTTATATGATGTCTAGTATAATGTGCCTTTTATGCTTTAATCTTGCAAAAATCACCATGCTTAATGTGTTAAGGATATGGTCATGAATATTTTTCCTGGACCATGTTATCCTGGGAAGAAGCTAAGAAAATTGGGAAATCTGTTGTTTGATACTTTTCACTGTGTTAAGTATTTTCCATTACTTAAAAGGCTGGTTGTTTGTTATTTTTGTGTAGACTGTTATACTTGTCCAAATGATTTGAAATTTTGTCGGTAGGCTAAACTAGATGTCAAATAGCTACTATAATTTTTATGGATTTTTCTGGTCAGAGTAAACAGTAGGTCCAGTTATAAGCTAGGGTTGGTTTAATTGTTTTAAGCAAGTATCTATTGATGTGAAGTGTTTTCATGCATTGCCGTGATGTTCCAGCATTGTCACCTGTTTTAAATAGTGAAGCTGATCCTAATTTGAGCTTAGGGCAGCAAGGTTAATGTTTTGTTTATATGATGTTGCTCGCGCTTGTTAATTATAAGTTGGTTGTGGTAGGTTAGTTGATGCATGTTAATTACTAAGTGCAGGTTATAGACCTCTCACCCGGGACGAGAAATTGTTTTATGCTTTGCTTAAGAAGGGTGAGTATGAGTTGGTTGTCTAGAGAAGAAATATGCACGTACTCGGTAAATGAGTGCGGATTGTTAAACTGATTGCATATCATGGGTTAATTTGTGCATCTCTATCTTGCATTTCATGTGCATTCTCAGTTCTCATATATGAATATCATGCATACAGGATCGTCGGGAGGCGTGACGCTGTTGCAGTTCGATCCACCGAAGGAGGGAGTTCCGCTGGAGATTGAAGTGCCAGAGGTTCACGAAGGCCAGGAAGAAGAGGCTGAATTTCCAGAGTGCCCTGATCACCAACCTACTAACTTTGTGAAAGGCAAGCCCCGGAGCATCCCTAAGTCTCCACCTACTCTTTTTATAAATGCACTGGTCGTTATTAAATCGTATGATTATGCACTTAAGTATAAGAGTTGATATGATACCGTTGCTGCATTTATACCTTGTCCACTTATACTTGATTCTGAAGTTATTACTAGACAAGGGGATGGGTTCGATCTTATGCTTAGCCATGCTTAGACCAGTAGAAGTCGAGGGATTTCCTGTCCTTCGCGAGCATAGGTGGTTACTAATGATGATGGGGTTGGATTCCACATGATGGTCTATATGTGCCACCATGCCATAGTGTCTAATGAGAGAATCAAGGCTAGGTAGCGGGGAGCCGCATGACATTGTTGAGGTCATGCCGTCTTCGGTGCTGCTTGCGGCCGACTAGGACTGAGGCCACCAGACATCAGTTGAGATTGAAAGACGTCGTCACATAGCTGGCCAGATAAGTCGTTCTGACCGCAAAGCCGAGTATTTCTTTCTGAGCCGAGCCTTGGTGCGACTAGGCAGACATATTCTGGAGGTAGGAAGTATGTGCGGAGACACCATCTTACCAAGGGCAGGTCAGGGACCTGATGCATCCTGGAAGTGGGTTGGTCTCTGAGAATATGGTCCCCGCCAAACTCGCAACATATTGTGTCTCAGAAAGATTTAACGGTGGCCCAAGAAGCCAGTGGCTCGGCTGACAGGGTTTGTGATTGGCATATTTGCCAGCTGGTACAATCGATTCGAATCGCCATCTCTCCTGGTTAGTGAGAAACTGAACTGATCTTCCGGTGAGGTAGAGGCTAACAACTTGAACATAATGATTATGGTGAGGTGAGGTTGATATCTGTGGATATCGAAAATCATATGGTTTTATTGATTGCTATAATATTCAGTGAATGCTTAGTATAGTGGCTAATCTTAGTAAATAGCTTAACTGAAATCGAAGCTTATCACAATTAAAATGAATAAGTTGAGGATCTACTGTAGTAATGCTTTTGATGCAAAAATGATGCTACCCTCTGAGCTCCACCAAATAAGCCTTGCATATCCTTGAGAGCCTTTTTATTTACTCCATGTCGGGTAAGTCTAGCTGAGTACAATTGAGTACTCAGGGTTTTATTCCCATTGTTGCAGATGGTGTAGTCTACTACGCGTATTGCAGGAATTGCTTCACCCCTGCGGGCGAAGAAGACTAGACCCGAGGCCAGGGTCATTATCTATCCTTAGATGTTGTAAGAATGCTGTGACAGGGTCATTTGATGGTACTTGTATTTGAACTCTGTGGTGTAAAACTATGTTAACTTCCGCTACTGTTATATTTGTGTAAAGACTATGTTGTACTCTGATGTTTAAATTCGGTTGCGAACTTATGTGTCATGTGATCGGGTATTGCTGAATAAATGATCCTTGGGGTATGAAATGTTTGAAATCCTTCGAGATTTCCGGACTACCGGGTTTATATTGGCTCAAGTGCGACTGGATTGCGATTAAAAATGCGATCGTTGTACTTGTGCTCGTATAAATTGGTCGGTTCTGTGATAGCTGGTACCAGAGCATAATTCAGCATATACCGTCACTTGACTATTTGAAAATTTAAAAGAGTTTTGAGTTTCACAAACTAATTGTCAACTGGTAGTGTGTATAGGTGATTTAAACCGAGTGTTTGCAAAACTTATGAGTACCAATGACCAAGTCCTATAGCTATATATATATGTGGTAATTAGGTGGCTTATGTAAGTACTGACTTGGGAGAAATTGCATCATGTTTCTATTTGTGGTTTATTTGGTTTTATCGTGCGGATAATTATGAACTATCGGTTTCTTATTGCTTCTTATGGGTCAATGTGCCACATCGCCTAAGGTAAGGTGAGATGTGAGTGTAAGATCGAACAACCGTCGATCGATGGTGAGTGTTATGGTTACTGAAGTGAGTACATGTGATCCATATGTGTACTTATGGAAGTAAGGTGGAGTAATTACTTTTGGGGTCGCAAATGTTCAGGGGAACATTTCCGGCAAAAAGTGCTTCTTGTTGTCCTGCATACATTGGGATTTGGGCTGAAATGAATCTTCTGCAGGTACACTAACCACGCCAAACGTATAGCACGGTTAGTTACGTATATGAGAGCACGTGGTATACCACCGACTATAACGTTAGTTAATATATACTATGTGTGAGGTCGTTGGCATGTGCATGCATCATGATCATGAAATCAACTCAAGCTATTTGTACTATTTTCCTTCCGTATGATAAAAATTGTGCTGCCCTATCTTATTCTAAATGCTGAAAGATGTTGTAATGTACCAGATGGCAGCTGAAGGTGAGCTGCAGAGGGGTCAGTTTCTGGAGCAGTTTGGCACACCCACTGTGCTATAGAGATTGTTGAAGTCTGTGGGGTATGCAGAGCCACCATTGTATTTCTGGAAGCCAGCGGAAACCATGGTGCAGCCTTGGTTTGATGTTCGGGGTTTCTATCCCTGTGCTTGAAAGGGGTTGGTCGTTTCCAGGAATAAAGGTGAAAGTTGACATGAGGATGCCATGGGATGGTGCGCAGCTTGCAGCTTTCGAGGTGTTGACGGATATTTGCAGCCGGTTCAACAAGAGAGCTGATTTGGGGCCAGCAAATGTTTTTCCCAGGGTGGATGCTTCTCAGGGTGATTTGGCTCAGTCTAGCCAAGCTTCCTTGGAGCGAGGTAGAGATGAGCGTGCTCATAGCACGGGTGCTTCTATGAGTGCAATGTTTGCTGTCCTGAGGATGCATTATTCCACTAGGGATGGTTGGATGAAGTGCGTTGAAGCCCGGCATGATGCTGTGGAGAAGAAGTTAGAAGCTGAAGAGTGGGCACGTATGGCTCGTCGTAGCTCAGATGACTTGGTGGTAGCTCTCACTGCCTGTCGCAATGAGTTGTTATGATGCACTGGCGCTTTGTTGGCAGCCGATCGCCGTGTCGAGGTGCTTGAGAGGGAGAATGCAGATCTTCGCCGCCAGCTTGACAATCGCAATATGAGCTTGACACGTCAACGCGATGAGTTTCTGCAGGAGTTGCGCGCTAGTCAGCAGCAGGTTTGGGAGTTGCAGCAGGATGTTCATCGTCTGAACAACCGTGTTGATCCGTTTCATCCTCCGGGTGCAGCGGAGTTTGCTCCTGAGATCTCCATTGCAGCTGATGATGGTGAAGCAAGTGAGGAAGAAGAGGAAGAAGACCCCGAGGAGATCGTGCTTATTGACGAGAGTGATGACCATGGTGGGAATGTGTCCGGCATGGACAGTGACCACGATGACTAGGCTCTTTCTAGTGATCTTGCCATGATCGGCACCCTTTTGTATTGGAAAAACCTTTAATGTCATGTAATGGGTAGAACCTGAATTGTAATGTGTGAACCCTGTGTGTTCAGGGCTGGAACCATCAAACTTTTAATTAAGTAATGGTAACTTATGCAGTTTGGAAACCCTTTTTGGTTGCGCCTTGTTATTGTGCGGTTGTGTGATGATTATTGAATTATTGTGCCGTTTGTTGGTTATCAAAAATGATCATTGATATCTTCTGGGCATAATCTTTCGGTTTTCTTTGGCATAAGTGACACTTAACAATGGTTGTTGTATGTTGCTACAGATGGCACCTCATACCCGTCGTCATGGGTCAACCAGTGGTGGTGGGAATGAGCATGAGGATGAGGAGTTACCGCCTCCTCCACCGCATACCCAGGAGCAGATGTTTGCTCAGTTCTTGGACACTCAGCAAGCGATTCTGCAGCAGATGGTTGCTAGTAACAACCACAATCGCAATCGAGATGGACGCCGCGGAAATGATGAGGATCAGTACAGTAACTATAAGGACTTCATGGACACTAAGCCTCCAGTATTCAAGCAGGCCGTTGAACCGCTGGAAGCTGATGAGTGGTTAAATACTATTGAGCAGTCATTCTCTGTGCTGCGATTGACTGAAACCATGAAGGCTAGCTTTGCTGCTATGTTGCTGCAAGGCCAAGCTGGAATATGGTGGGCCAATCGCAAGACCGCCTACCCTGTGGTCGCTGATATCACCTGGGAGCAGTTCACCAGGGATTTCAGGGGACATTTCATTCCAGCAGGCTTGATCAAGATGAAGGTGAATGAGTTCATGTAGCTTACTCAGGGTACCAAGACCCTCACTCAGTATCATCATGCCTTTAACAATCTGTCAAGGTATGCCCCGTGGATGGTGGATACAGATGAAAAGAAGATCGAAGCTTTCAAGAGAGGCCTTAGTACCAAGCTTATGAAGACTCTGGCGAACAACTGCTCGTACAACTTTCAACGAGTTTATTAGTGAAGCTTATATCCAAGAGAAATAGAACAACTTGCACACTGCTTCCAAGGGAGGCAAGAGGCCATTTGAAGGAAGCTCTTCTCAGTCAAGGACTCCAGCAGCTAGTTGTGCAGTGGCAAATCGCCATACTTACCGTCCAGCTGTTCCTGCAGCAAAATTTAGATCCCCTCCAAAGAAGCAGCCAGCGCCACAACGCTACAAGAAAGGTTTCACAGTGCCTTTGAACAAGAACAATGCTCCTCCAGGCAATGCCGTTCAAGTGAGGACCAACCAAGGTCTGGGGCCGTGCTTTAATTGTGGTCAAAAGGGGCATCTTGCTCGTTCTTGTCCTCATCCCAGGCAAGGTCGTGTGCATCGAACTACTGCTGAGGAACTTCCGGAAGGTGAACCAGTCACTGCGGGTATGTTTTCTGTGAATTAGCATCCTGCTATTGTTTTGTTCGACTCAGGATCGTCGCATTCTTTCGTGAGTCAAGCATTTGCACAAAAGCATGCATTACCAATTGTTGAGATGAGCCATAGTTTCTGGATAACTTCAACTGGGGCTGAAATTTGTACGCGTCATGGTGTCGGGAATGTGACCATTGAGATTGGTAATCGGGTTTTCGTCAGTAGTCTTATTGTGCTACCAGGGTTGAACCTGGATGTTATTTTGGGGGTTAGTTGGATGGACAAGCGGGGTGCGGTGTTGGACGTCCCTAACCGGATGTTGACATTGAAGGAACCCCAAGGTGAAGGCACTTTTCAGGTTCATCTGCCCCGTAGGGGAGATCTTTTTAGTCTCTCTTTCTCAGTTGAGGCCGTAACACTTCAGAGCATCCCTGTAGTGTGTGAGTTTCCTGATGTCTTTCCGGATGATCTACCTGGACTTCCTCCTGATCGAGATGTGGAGTTTGCAATAGAACTTATTCCCGGTACGGCACCTATTTCTCGAAGGCCATATAGAATGCCTCCTCATGAATTAGCTGAACTCAAGAAACAACTCCAGGAGTTATTGGACAAAGGGTTTATTCGCCCTAGTTCTTCTCCGTGGGGCTGTCCTGCAATCATTGTTAAGAAGAAGGATGAAACTTTACGTATGTGTATGGACTACAGGCCACTAAATGCTGTGACAATTAAGAACAAGTATCCTCTACCTCGTATTGATATTTTGTTTGATCAATTGTCCAAGGCCAAGGTTTTCTCCAAAATTGATCTGAGATCTGGGTATCATCAAATTAAGATCAGACCACAAGATATTCCCAAGACGGCTTTCTCCACTCGGTATGGATTGTATGAGTATTTGGTTATGTCTTTTGGATTAACCAATGCTCCTGCACATTTCATGTACCTAATGAATTCGGTATTCATGCCTGAGTTGGATATGTTCATGGTAGTTTTTATTGATGATATTCTGGGGTACTCTGAGAACATGGAGGATCATGCTGAACACTTGAGAATAGTCTTGACTAGACTCAGGGAGCATAAGCTGTATGCTAAGTTCAGCAAGTGTGAGTTTTGGTTGACTAAAGTGCCTTTTCTGGGCCATATCTTATCTGCTGAAGGTATTTCTGTAGATCCGTCAAAAGTTCAGCAGGTATTGGATTGGCAGTCACCTACCAATGTGTCTGAGGTTCGTAGCTTTCTGGGATTAGCTGGGTATTATCGCCGCTTTATCCAAGATTTCTCTAAGATAGCTAAACCTATGACCAAGTTGTTGCATAAAGATACCAAGTTTGTGTGGAGTGAGGAGTGTGAAATAGCTTTTCGCACCTTGCGAACGTTGTTGACCACTGCTCCAGTTCTCGCACAACCTGATATTGAAAAGCCTTTTAATGTGTACTGCGATGCTTGTGGCACTGGGTTAGGATGTGTTCTCATGCAAGAAGGCCGAGTCATTGCTTATGCCTCGCGTCAATTGAGAAAACATGAGCAAAACTATCCTACTCATGATTTGGAACTTGCCGCTGTAGTTCATGCATTGAAGATTTGGCGCCACTATTTGATGGGTCACAAATGCCATATCTATTCCGATCACAAGAGTCTCAAGTACATTTTCACTCAGCCTGAGTTGAACATGAGGCAAAGAAGGTGGTTGGAGTTGATCAAAGACTATGATCTAGAAGTACACTATCATCCGGGCAAGGCCAATGTCGTAGCCAATGCTTTGAGCCGAAAGTCTCATTGCAATGTATTGCATCCTTTGCTAGCAGACGGATTCAATCTTGTGCATCCAGTGGTGTTGAATAATATTACTCTCAGCTGTACTTTGGAAAGCAAGATTATTGAAGGTCAGAAAACAGATCCCATCATATATCATATCAAGAGGAAGATGAAAGAACAAGAAATGCTTCATTTCCGAGTAGATGAAAAAGGTATATTGTGGTTCAAGGATCGATTGGTAGTACCGAAAGACCGTGAGTTGAGGAATCAGATTATGGACGAGGCCCATTTGTCCAAGTTGTCTATCCATCCTGCTAGTAGTAAGATGTATCAAGACTTAAAACCTAGGTTCTGGTGGACCAAAATGAAGAAGGAAATTGCAGCTTATGTGGCTAGGTGTGATACATGTTGTCGCGTGAAGGCTATTCATCTTAAGCCAGCAGGTCTATTGCAACCTTTACCAGTTCCAGGTTGGAAATGGGATGAGATAACCATGGATTTCATATCTGGGTTACCTCTAACGCAAAAAGGCCATGATTCTATTTGGGTGATTGTAGATCGATTGACTAAGATTGCACATTTCTTACCAGTTCGAACTACAGATCATCCTCATCAGTTGGCACAGCTCTACTTTGCTCAGATACTTCGGTTACATGGTGTGCCGAGGACGATAGTTTCCGACAGAGGCCCGCAATTTATTGCACGCTTCTGGGAGCATCTACACAAGTGTTTGGGAACCAATTTGGTTCGCAGCTCAGCTTATCATCCTCAAACTTCTGGTCAGGCTGAAAGGGTAAACCAAATCCTCGAAGATATGTTGAGAGCTTGTGTTCTATCGTTTAAAGGTTCGTGGGAAGAATGGTTACCTTTGGCCGAGTTCTCATACAACAATAGCTATCAAGAGAGTATTCAAATGGCTCCTTTTGAAGCTTTGTATGGGCGCAAATGTAGAACTCCTCTCAATTGGGTTGAATCAGGCGAAAGGAGATATTACGGGATTGACCTTGTGAAAGAGGCCGAAGAGAGAGTGCATACCATTCAAACACATCTCAAAGCCGCTCAAACTCGTCAAAAGAGTTATGCGGACAAGCGAAGAAGGCCATTGGAATTTGAAGTGGGTGACTATGTATACTTGAAGGTGTCACCTATGAGAGGCGTACAACGCTTCGGAGTGAAACGAAAGTTAGCTCCAAGGTTTGTAGGTCCTTTTCAAATTCTGGAAAGAAGTGGGAAAGTAGCATACAAGTTACGGTTGCCACCACACATGTCCACTATCTTCAATGTGTTTCATGTATCCCAACTCAAGAAATGTTTACGAGTACCGGAAGAACAAGTGGATTTTGGTGATATCAAGTTGAAATCAGATTTGACCTATGAGGAAAAGCCTATTGAAGTCATAGATTACAACGAAAGAATCACCCGTAGCCGAGTGATCAAGTTCTACAAGGTGGTGTGGAACAACCAAAGCCATTGGGATGCGACTTGGGAGCGAGAAGATTATCTCAAGGAAGTCTATCCTTCTTTCTATAAACAATGGTAATTAACTCTAATCTCGGGGACGAGATCCTTTTAAGGGGGGAAGGGCTGTAACACCCTAATGTTAGTTACTATTTTCACACTTGCATTTGCATGTCATCAAGCATAGATCATGTCATTTCATGCATCATCATCATTTCATTTGAATTGATTTCCTTTAATTGCTATATGTTTGTTTATATGTCCATAACATGCTAAATATGTTGACATGCAAATGTGATGCTTGTTTACTGTTCTAAATGCTTTAGACATGTTTGGGATAACATTTGGAACGATGTTCATGTTGGTGAAATCCCCAGATTGCCCCTCTAGCTCATAGTTGACTAGAGAGCCCTCTAAAAGCTATTCTGTTTGACCAAACAAGAAGGGCATTTTAGAGATTTTGCATGTCAGTGTACCCTTAATCAAAGTTGTGTAGAATTTTATAAGAACCAACCTTTATTTTTGGGTCAACTCATGAAAATGGGTGGAAGGTGGTCAAAAAGTTGAATTAGTGCAGATTTGGAGCTGTTTTGAAGTTTCAAAATTTTCCTAAGTCCAAAACTGGTTTTCAGTTTCGGTGTACCCATGTTCATCGACCCATTTCTCTCAATCTAGGCCGATCTAGAGTAAAGTGTCTTAATACCAAATGATCTACTCATGTAGCTCTTCAATCCATATTAGTGAAGTTTTGGCTAACACTCACTGGATCACAAGTTATGGCTTGATCAAAATCGAGTTTCAGTCGGGTTTAGAGAAACTGAATCCAGCTGATTCAGCTCGGCAGCCGGTCGTCGCCGCGCGACCGCGTCAAACGCCGCGCGCCAGGTGGTGCCGTACGCCGCCGTTGGCCGCCGCGCAGGTCGGCTTTACAAAAGCGACACTCCACTCTGTCCCCCGCACGCTCCTCTCACTCTCACTCGCTCGCTCTCGCCTCTCTGCTCTCCTTTTTCCCCTCCGCCGTCGCCATTTCCGCCGCGCCGTCACCGCGGTGAAATCCGCCGTCACCGCGCCGTCTCCGACCGCTCCATCTCCGCCAAAGCTTCGCCTTGCTCTGCTCTATCTCCTCGACCCGTTGCCGACCTCAGCTGACCTAAGGTATAGCTCCAGCGAGCTTCTCGCCGCCGCGCCATTGCTGGAGCGCCACCGAGCTCTCGGGTCGCCGCGACGAGGGCGATGCCGGGGTCGGCTTCTCTCTCCATTGCTCGTATAGGAGTCTCCATTAGCTGTAGATCCAGCCTAGGTCGTTGGTCGGGTCGATCTCGTCGTAGGTTCGTCGGAACCCGAGCTCGCCGTGAACCCGCTCCCCGCCGTGCCGCCATGCGTGCGCGGTCAGTGAGCTCCCATGCACAATAGTCTGATTCGTCGCACGCATAGGTCCGCTAGGGTTCCAGGGTCTCGAAACGGAGCTTAGCCGCGCGAGTAACGGCCGAAATCGGCCGGCGCATGCTCGCCGGACCGCCTCCGTCCGCGATTGCCGCCGTCGAGCTTGCTCCGGTGGGGTACAACCCTCGGCAGTTGGTCCATTGAGTTCGCCTCGTTGCCACGAGTCGGTAGGTAGCCTCGGCGTCGCCGGAGACCTCGCCGTCGGCGAGCTCTCGCCGGTCAGCGCCGGCGGCTCTGCCCCTCTCTCTGACGCGTGGGGTCAGATTGACCCCAGGGCCCGCGAGTCAGCCGTTCTGGTGCGCCTCTGGTTCACTGAGCCGGGTGCACGTAGCAGTTTTAATCGGGTTTGGGTTTTATGATTTATAAAATGAATTTCCAGAAAATGTGTAAAATCTTCCAAAATTCATATCTGGAGCTAGGAGTGTCCAATTGGGGTGAACCAAATTTTGTTATGTTTTTATTTCTGAGCTCTATCAAGGAAAAATATAAAATATACTTTTGGAATACTTTGTCTGTGCAGTTATATTTAAATTGTTAATTGCTTGCAAACTTGATAAATGCATAAGTAATTGTAGGAATGTGCTAAAAATGTGATTCCACTTGCATTAATCTTGTCTAGGGAATTAGAATCTAAGAAAAATATGTTTGCTGGTGTTGCATTGTTATTTATATGACGTCTAGTATAATGTGCCTTTTGTGCTTTAATCTTGCAAAAATCACCATGCTTAATGTGTTAAGGATATGGCCATGAATATTTTTCCTGGACCATGTTATGTTGGGAAGAAGCTAAGAAAATTGGGAAATCTGTTGTTTGATACTTTTCACTATGTTAAGTATTTTCCATTACTTAAAAGGCTGGTTGTTTGTTATTTTTGTGTAGACTCTTATACTTGTCCAAATGATTTGAAATTTTGTCAGTAGGCTAATCTGGATGTGAAATAGCTACTGTAATTTTTATGGATTTTTCTAGTCACAGTAAACAGTAGGTCCAGTTATAAGCTAGGGTTGGGTTAATTGTTTTAAGCAAGTATCTATTGGTGTGAAGTGTTTTCATGCATTGCCGTGATGTTCCAGCATTGTCACCTGTTTTAAACAGTGAAGCTGATCCTAATTTGAGCTTAGGGCAGCAAGATTAATGTTTTGTTTATATGATGTTGTTCGCGCTTGTTAATTATAAGTTGGTTGTGGTAGGTTAGTTGATGCATGTTAATTATTAAGTGCAGGTTATAGACCTCTCACCCGGGATGAGAAATTGTTCTATGCTTTGCTTAAGAAGGGTGAGTATGAGTTGGTTGTCTAGAGAAGAAATATGCACGTAATCGGTAAATGAGTGCAGATTGTTAAACTGATTGCATATCATGGGTTAATTTGTGCATCTCTATCTTGCATTTCATGTGCATTCTTAGTTCTCATATATGCATATCATGCATACAGGATCGCCAGGAGGCGTGACGCTATTGCAGTTCGATCCACCGGAGGAGGGAGTTCCGCCGGAGATTGAAGTGCCAGAGGTTCCCGAAGGCCAGGAAGAAGAGGCTGAACTTCCTGAGTGCCCTGATCACCAACCTACTAACTTTGTGAAAGGCAAGCCCCGGAGCATCCCTAAGTCTCACCTACTCTTTTTACAAATGCACTGGTCGTTATTAAATCGTATGATTGTGCACTTAAGTATAAGAGTTGATATGATACCGTTGCTGCATTTATACCTTGTCCACTTATACTTGATCCTGAAGTTATTACTAGACAAGGGGATGGGTTCGATCTTATGCTTAGCCATGCTTAGACCGGTAGAAGTCGAGGGATTTCCTGTCCTTCGCGAGCATAGGTGGTTACTAATGATGATGGGGTTGGATTCCACATGATGGTCTATATGTGCCACCATGCCACAGTGTCTAATGAGAGAATCAAGGCTAGGTAGCGGGGAGCCGCATGACATGGTTGAGGTCATGCCGTCTTCGGTGCTGCTTGCGGCCGACTAGGACTGAGGCCACCAGACATCAGTTGAGATTGAAAGACGTCGTCACATAGCTGGCCAGATAAGTCGTTCTGACCGCGAAGCCGAGTATTTCTTTCTGAGCCGAGCCTTGGTGCGACTAGGCAGACATATTCTGGAGATAGGAACTATGTGCGGAGACACCATCTTACCAAGGGCAGGTCAGGGACCTGATGCATCCTGGAAGTGGGTTGGTCTCTGAGAATATGGTCCCCTCTAAACTCGCAACATATTGTGTCTCAGAAAGATTTAACGGTGGCCCAACAAGCCAGTGGCTCGGCTGACAGGGTTTGTGATTGGCATATTTGCCAGCTGGTACAATCGATTCGAATCGCCATCTCTCCTGATTAGTGAGAAACTGAACTGATCTTCTGGTGAGGTAGAGACTAACAACTTGAACATAATGATTATGGTGAGGTGAGGTTGATATCTGTGGATATCGGAAATCATATGGTTTTATTGATTGCTATAATATTCAGTGAATGCTTAGTATAGTGGCTAATCTTAGTAAATAGCTTAACTGAAATCGAAGCTTATCACAATTAAAATGAATAAGTTGAGGATCTACTGTAGTAATGCTTTTGATGCAAAAATGATGCTACCCTCTGAGCTCCACCAAATAAGCCTTGCATATCCTTGAGAGTCTTTTTATTTACTCCCTGTCGGGTAAGTCTAGCGGAGTACAATTGAGTACTCAGGGTTTTATTCCCATTGTTGCAGATGGTGTAGTCTACTACGCGTATTGCAGGAATTGCTTCACCCTTGCGGGCGAAGAAGACTAGACTCGAGGGCAGGGTCATTATCTATCCTTAGATGTTGTAAGAATGCTGTGACAGGGTCATTTGATGGTACTCGTATTTGAACTCTGTGGTGTAAAACTATGTTAACTTCCGCTACTGTTATATTTGTGTAAAGACTATGTTGTACTCTGATGTTTAAATTCGGTTGCGAACTTATGTGTCATGTGATCGGGTATTGCTGAATGAATGATCCTTGGGGTATGAAATGTTTGAAATCCTTCGAGATTTCCGGACTACTGGGTGTATATTGGCTCAAGTGCGACTGGATTGCGATTAAAAATGCGATCGTTGTACTTGTGCTCGTATAAATTGGTCGGTTCTGTGACAGCTGGTACCAGAGCATAATTCAGCATATACCGTCACTTGACTATTTGAAAATTTAAAAGAGTTTTGAGTTTCACAAACTAATTGTCAACTGGTAGTGTGTATAGGTGATTTAAACCGAGTGTTTGCAAAACTTATGAGTACCAATGACCAAGTCCTATAGCTATATATATATATGTGGTAATTAGGTGGCTTATGTAAGTACTGACTTGGGGGAAATTGCATCATGTTTCTATTTATGGTTTATTTGGTTTTATCGTGCGGATAATTATGAACTGTCGGTTTCTTATAGCTTCTTATGGGTCAATGTGCCACATCGCCTAAGGTAAGGTGAGATGTGAGTGTAAGATCGAACAACCGTCGATCGATGGTGAGTGTTATGGTTACTGAAGTGAGTACATGTGATCCATATGTGTACTTATGGAAGTAAGGTGGAGTAATTACTTTTGGGGTCGCAAATGTTCAGGGGAACATTTCCGGCGAAAAGTGCTTCTTGTTATCCTGCATACATTGGGTTTTGGGCTGAAATGAATCTTCTGCAGGTACACTAACCACGCCAAACGTATAGCACGGTTAGTTACGTATATGAGAGCACGTGGTATGCCACCGACTATAACGTTAGTTAATATATACTATGTGTGAGGTCGTTGGCACGTGCATGCATCATGATCATGAAATCAACTCAAGCTATTTGTACTATTTTCCTTCCGTATGATAAAAATTGTGCTACCCTATCTTATTCTAAATGCTGAAAGATGTTGTAATGTACCAGATGGCAGCTGAAGGTGAGCTGCAGAGGGGTCAGTTTCTGGAGCAGTTTGGCACACCCACTGTGCTATGGAGATTGTTGAAGTCTGTGGGGTATGTAGAGCCACCATTGTATTTCTGGAAGCCAGCGGAAACCATGGTGCAGCCTTGGTTTGATGTTTGGGTGACTATCCCTGTGCTTGAAAGGGGTTGGTCGTTTCCAGGAATAAAGGTGGAAATTGACATGAGGACGCCATGGGATGGTGCGCAGCTTGCAGCTTTCGAGGTGTTGACGGATATTTGCAGCCGGTTCAACAAGAGAGCTGATTTGGGGCCAGCAAATGTTTTTCCCAGGGTGGATGCTTCTCAGGGTGAGTGGGCTCAGTCTAGCCAAGCTTCCTTGGAGCGAAGCAGAGATGAGCGTGCTCATAGCACGGGTGCTTCTATGAGTGCAATGTTTGCTGTCCTGAGGATGCATTATTCCACTAGGGATGGTTGGATGAAGTGCGTTGAAGCCCTGCATGATGCTGTGGAGAAGAAGTTAGAAGCTGAAGAGTGGGCACGTATGGCTCGTCGTAGCTCAGATGACTTGGTGGAAGCTCTCACTGCTTGTCGCAATGAGTTGTTATGATGCACTGGCGCTTTGTTGGCAGCCGATCGCCGTGTCGAGGTGCTTGAGAGGGAGAATGCAGATCTTCGCCGCCAGCTTGACAATCGCAATATGAGCTTGACACGTCAGCGCGATGAGTTTCTGCAGGAGTTGCGCGCTAGTCAGCAGCATGTTTGGGAGTTGCAGCAGGATGTTCATCGTCTGAACAACCGTGTTGATCCGTTTCATCCTCCGGGTGCAGCGGAGTTTGCTCCTGAGATCTTCATTGCAGCTGATGATGGTGAAGCAAGTGAGGAAGAAGAGGAAGAAGACCCCGAGGAGATCGTGCCTATTGACGAGAGTGATGACCATGGTGGGAACGTGTCCGGCATGGACAGTGACCACGATGACTAGGCTCTTTCTAGTGATCTTGCCATGATCGGCACCCTTTTGTATTGGAAAAACCTTTAATGTCATGTAATGGGTAGAACCTGAATTGTAATGTGTGAACCCTGTGTGTTCAGGGCTGGAACCATCAAACTTTTAATTAAGTAATGGTAACTTATGCAGTTTGGAAACCCTTTTTGGTTGTGCCTTGTTATTGTGCGGTTGTGTGATGATTATTGAATTATTGTGCCGTTTGTTGGTTATCAAAAATGATCATTGATATCTTCTGGGCATAATCTTTTGGTTTTCTTTGGCATAACTGACACTTAACAATGGTTGTTGTATGTTGCTACAGATGGCACCTCATACCCGTCGTCATGGGTCAACCAGTGGTGGTGGGAATGAGCATGAGGATGAGGAGTTACCGCCTCCTCCACCGCGTACTCAGGAGCAGATGTTTGCTCAGTTCTTGGACACTCAGCAAGCGATTCTGCAGCAGATGGTTGCTAGTAACAACCACAATCGCAATCGAGATGGACGCCGCGGAAATGATGAGGATCAGTACAGTAACTATAAGGACTTCATGGACACTAAGCCTCCGGTATTCAAGCAGGCCATTGAACCGCTGGAAGCTGATGAGTGGTTAAACACTATTGAGCAGTCATTCTCTGTGCTGCGATTGACTGAAACCATGAAGGCTAGCTTTGCTGCTATGTTGCTGCAAGGCCAAGCTGGAATATGGTGGGCCAATCGCAAGACCGCCTACCCTGTGGTCGCTGATATCACCTGGGAGTAGTTCACTAGGGATTTCAGGGGACATTTCATTCCAGCAGGCTTGATCAAGATGAAGGTGAATGAGTTCATGCAGCTTACTCAGGGTACCAAGACCCTCACTCAGTATCATCATGCCTTTAACAATCTGTCACGATATGCCCCGTGGATGGTGGATACAGATGAAAAGAAGATCGAAGCTTTCAAGAGAGGCCTTAGTACCAAGCTTATGAAGACTCTGGCGAACAACGCTCGTACAACTTTCAACGAGTTTATCAGTGAAGCTTATATCCAAGAGAAACAGAACAACTTGCACACTGCTTCCAAGGGAGGCAAGAGGCCATTTGAAGGAAGCTCTTCTCAGTCAAGGACTCCAGCAGCTAGTTGTGCAGTGGCAAATCGCCCTGCTTACCGTCCGGCTGTTCCTGGAGCAAAATTTAGATCCCCTCCAAAGAAGCAGCCAGCACCACAACGCTATAAGAAAGGTTTCACAGTGCCTTTGAACAAGAACAATGCTCCTCCAGGCAATGCCGTTCAAGTGAGGACCAACCAAGGTCTGGGGCCGTGCTTTAATTGCGGTCAACAGGGGCATCTTGCTCGTTATTGTCCTCATCCCAGGTAGGGTCGTGTGCATCACACTACTACTGAGGAACTTCCGGAAGGTGAACCAGTCACTGCAGGTATGTTTTCTGTGAATCAGCATCCTGCTATTGTTTTGTTCGACTCAGGATCGTCGCATTCTTTCGTGAGTCAAGCATTTGCACAAAAGCATGCATTACCAATTGTTGAGTTGAGCCATAGTTTCTGGATAGCTTCAGCTGGGGCTGAAATTTGTACGCGTCGTGGTGTCGGGAATGTGACCATTGAGATTGGTAATCGGGTTTTCGTCAGTAGTCTTATTGTGCTACCAGGGTTGAGTCTGGATGTTATTTTGGGGGTTAGTTGGATGGACAAGCGGGGTGCGGTGTTGGACGTCCCTAACCGGATGTTGACATTGAAGGAACCCCAAGGTGAAGGCACTTTTCAGGTTCATCTGCCCCGTAGGGGAGATCTTTTTAGTCTCTCTTTCTCAGTTGAGGCCGTAACACTTCAGAGCATCCCTGTAGTGTGTGAGTTTCCTGATGTCTTTCCGGATGATCTACCTGGACTTCCTCCTGATCGAGATGTGGAGTTTGCAATAGAACTTATTCCCGGTACGGCACCTATTTCTCGAAGGCCATATAGAATGCCTCCTCATGAATTAGCTGAACTCAAGAAACAACTCCAGGAGTTATTGGACAAAGGGTTTATTCGCCCTAGTTCTTCTCCGTGGGGCTGTCCTGCAATCTTTGTTAAGAAGAAGGATGAAACATTGCGTATGTGTGTGGACTACAGGCCACTAAATGCTGTGACAATTAAGAACAAGTATCCTCTACCTCGTATTGATATTTTGTTTGATCAATTGTCCAAGGCCAAGGTTTTCTCCAAAATTGATCTGAGATCTGGGTATCATCAAATTAAGATCAGACCACAAGATATTCCCAAGACGGTTTTCTCCACTCGGTATGGATTGTATGAGTATTTGGTTATGTCTTTTGGATTAAACAATGCTCCTACACATTTCATGTACCTAATGAATTCAGTATTCATGCTTGAGTTGGATAAGTTCGTGGTAGTTTTTATTGACGATATTCTGGGGTACTCTGAAAACATGGAGGATCATGCTGAACACTTGAGAATAGTCTTGACTAGACTCAGGGAGCATAAACTGTATGCTAAGTTCAGCAAGTGTGAGTTTTGGTTGACTAAAGTGCCTTTTCCGGGCCATATCTTATCTGCTGAAGGTATTTCTGTAGATCCGTCAAAAGTTCAGCAGGTATTGGATTGGCAGTCACCTACCAATGTGTCTGAGGTTCGTAGCTTTCTGGGATTAGCTGGGTATTATCGCTGCTTTATCCAAGATTTCTCTAAGATAGCTAAACCTATGACCAAGTTGTTGCATAAAGATACCAAGTTTGTGTGGAGTGAGGAGTGTGAAACAGCTTTTCGCACCTTGCGAACGTTGTTGACCACTGCTCCAGTTCTCGCACAACCTGATATTGAAAAGCCTTTTGATGTGTACTGCGATGCTTGTGGCACTGGGTTAGGATGTGTTCTCATGCAAGAAGGCCGAGTCATTGCTTATGCCTCGCATCAATTGAGAAAACATGAGCAAAACTATCCTACTCATGATTTGGAACTTGCCGCTGTAGTTCATGCATTGAAGATTTGGCGCCACTATTTGATGGGTCACAAATGCCATATCTATTCCGATCACAAGAGTCTCAAGTACATTTTCACTCAGCCTGAGTTGAACATGAGGCAAAGAAGGTGGTTGGAGTTGATCAAAGACTATGATCTAGAAGTACACTATCATCCGGGCAAGGCCAATGTCATAGCCGATGCTTTGAGCCGAAAGTCTCATTGCAATGTATTGCATCCTTTGCTAGCAGATGGATTCAATCTTGTGCATCCAGTGGTGTTGAATAATATTACTCTCAGCTGTACTTTGGAAAGCACGATTATTGAAGGTCAGAAAATAGATCCCATCATATATCATATCAAGAGGAAGATGAAAGAACAAGAAATGCTTCATTTCCGAGTAGATGAAAAAGGTATATTGTGGTTCAAGGATCGATTGGTAGTACCGAAAGACCGTGAGTTGAGGAATCAGATTATGGACGAGGCTCATTTGTCCAAGTTGTCTATCCATCCTGGTAGTAGTAAGATGTATCAAGACTTAAAACCTAGGTTCTGGTGGACCAAAATGAAGAAGGAAATTGTAGGTTATGTGGCCAGGTGTGATACCTGTTGTCGCGTGAAGGCTATTCATCTTAAGCCAGCAGGTCTATTGCAACCTTTACCAGTTCCAGGTTGGAAATGGGATGAGATAACCATGGATTTCATATCTGGGTTACCTCTAACGCAAAAAGGCTATGATTCTATTTGGGTGATTGTAGATCGATTGACTAAGATTGCACATTTCTTACCAGTTCGAACTACAGATCGTCCTCATCAGTTAGCACAGCTCTACTTTGCTCAGATACTTCGGTTACATGGTGTGCCGAGGATGATAGTTTCCGACAGAGGCCTGCAATTTATTGCACGCTTCTGGGAGCATCTACACAAGTGTTTGGGAACCAATTTGGTTCGCAGCTCAGCTTATCATCCTCAAACTTCTGGTCAGACTGAAAGGGTAAACCAAATCCTCGAAGATATGTTGAGAGCTTGTGTTCTATCGTCTAAAGGTTCGTGGGAAGAATGGTTACCTTTGGCCGAGTTCTCATACAACAATAGCTATCAAGAGAGTATTCAAATGGCTCCTTTTGAAGCTTTGTATGAGCGCAAATGTAGAACTCCTCTCAATTGGGTTGAATCAGGCGAAAGGAGATATTACGGTATTGACTTTGTGAAAGAGGCCGAAGAGAGAGTGCATACCATTCAAACACATCTCAAAGCCGCTCAAACTTGTCAAAAGAGTTATGCGGACAAGCGAAGAAGGCCATTGGAATTTGAAGTGGGTGACTATGTATACTTGAAGGTGTCACCTATGAGAGGCGTCCAACGCTTCGGAGTGAAACGAAAGTTAGCTCCAAGGTTTGTAGGTCCTTTTCAAATTCTGGAAAGAAGTGGGAAAGTAGCATACAAGTTACGGTTGCCACCACACATGTCCACTATCTTCAATGTGTTTCATGTATCCCAACTCAAGAAATGTTTATGAGTACCGGAAGAACAAGTAGATTTTGGTGATATCAAGTTGAAATCAGATTTGACCTATGAGGAAAAGCCTATTGAAGTCATAGATTACAACGAAAGAATCACCCGTAGCCGAGTGATCAAGTTCTACAAGGTGGTGTGGAACAACCAAAGCCATTCGGATGCGACTTGGGAGCGAGAAGATTATCTCAAGGAAGTCTATCCTTCTTTCTATAAACAGTGGTAATTAACTCTAATCTCGGGGACGAGATTCTTTTAAGGGGGGAAGCGCTGTAACACCACACTTGCATTTGCATGTCATCAAGCATAGATCATGTCATTTCATGCATCATCATCATTTCATTTGAATTGATTTCCTTTAATTGCTATATGTTTGTTTATATGTCCATAACATGCTAAATATGTTGACATGCAAATGTGATGCTTGTTTACTGTTCTAAATGCTTTAGACATGTTTGGGATAACATTTGGAATGATGTTCATGTTGGTGAAATCCCCAAATTGCCCCTCTAGCTCATAGTTGACTAGAGAGCCCTCTAAAGCTATTCTGTTTGACCAAACAAGAAGGGCATTTTAGAGATTTTGCATGTCAGTGCACCTTTAATCAAAGTTGTGTATAATTTTATAAGCAACAAACTTTATTCTTGGGTCAACTCATGAAAATGGGTGGAAGGTGGTCAAAAAGTTGAATTAGTGCAGATTTGGAGCTGTTTTGAAGTTTCAAAATTTTCCTAAGTCCAAAACTGGTTTTCAGTTTCGGTGTACCCATGTTCATCGACCTGTATCTCTGAATGTAGGCCGATCTAGAGTAAAGTGTCTTAATACCAAATGATCTACTCATGTACCTCTTCAATCCATATTAGTGAAGTTTTGGCTAACACTCACTGGATCACGAGTTATGGCTTGATCAAAATCGAGTTTCAGTCGGGTTCAGAGAAACTGAATCCAACTGATTCAGCTCGGCAGCTAGTCGTCGCCGCGCGACCGCGTCAGACGCCGCGCGCCAGGTGGCGCCGTATGCCGCCGTTGGCCGCCGTGCCGGTCGGCTTTACAAAAGCGACACTCCACTCTGTCCCCCGCACGCTCCTCTCACTCTCACTCGCTCGCTCTCGCCTCTCTGCTCTCCTTTTTCCCCTCCGCCATCGCCATTTCCGCCGCGCCGTCGCCGCGGTGAAATCCGCCGTCACCGCGCCGTCTCCGACCGCTCCATCTCCGCCAAAGCTTCGCCTTGCTCTGCTCTATCTCCTCGACCCGTTGCCGACCTCAGCCGACCTAAGGTATAGCTTCAGCGAGCTTCTCGCCGCCGCGCCATTGCCGGAGCGCCGCCGAGCTCTTGGGTCGCCGCGACAAGGGCGATGCCGGGGTCGGCTTCTCTCTCCATTGCTCGTCTAGGAGTCTCCATTAGGTGTAGATCCAGCCTAGGTCGTTGGTTGGGTCGATCTCGCCGTAGGTTCGACGGAACCCGAGCTCGCCGTGAACCCGCTCGCCGCCGTGCCGCCATGCATGCGCGGTCAGTGAGCTCCCGTGCACAATAGTCCGATTCGTCGCACGCATAGGTCCGCTAGGGTTCCAGGGTCTCGGAACGGAGCTTAGCCGCGCGAGTAACGGCCGATTTCGGCCGGCGCAAGCTCGCGGACCGCCGCCGTCCGCCATTACCGCCGTCGAGCTTGCTCCGGTGGGGTACAACCCTCGGCAGTTGGTCCATTGAGTTCGCCTCGTTGCCACGAGTCGGTAGGTAGCCTCGGCGTCGCCGGAGACCTCGCCGTCGGCGAGCTCTCGCCGGTCAGCGCCGGCGGCTCTGCCCCTCTCTCTGACGCGTGGGGTCAGATTGACCCCGGAGCCCGCGAGTCAGCCGTTCTGGTGCGCCTCTGGTTCACTGAGCCGGGTGCACGTAGCAGTTTCAGTCAGGTTTGGGTTTTATGATTTATAAAATGAATTTCCAGAAAATGTGTAAAATCTTCCAAAATTCATATCTGGAGTTAGGAGTGTCCAATTGGGGTGAACCAAATTTTGTTATGTTTGTATTTCTGAGCTCTATCAAGGAAAAATATGAAATGTACTTTTGGAATACTTTTTCTGTGCAGTTATATTTAAATTGTTAATTGCTTGCAAACTTGATAAATGCATAAGTAATTGTAGGAATGTTCTAAAAATGTGATTCCACTTGCATTAATCTTGTTTAGGGAAGTAGAATCTAAGAAAAATATGTTTGCTAGTGTTGCACTATTATTTATAAGATGTCTAGTATAATGTGCCTTTTATGCTTTAATCTTGCAAAAATCACCACGCTTAATGTGTTAAGGATATGGTCATGAATATTTTTCCTGGAACATGTTATGTTGGGAAGAAGCTAAGAAAATTGGGAAATCTGTTGTTTGATATTTTTCACTGTGTTAAGTATTTTCCATTACTTAAAAGGCTGGTTGTTTGTTATTTTTGTGTAGACTGTTATACTTGTCCAAATGATTTGTAATTTTGTCAGTAGGCTAATCTGGATGTGAAATAGCTACTGTAATTTTTATGGATTTTTCTGGTCACAGTAAACAGTAGGTCCAGTTATAAGATAGGGTTTGTTTAATTGTTTTAAGCAAGTATCTATTGGTGTGAAGTGTTTTCATGCATTTCCGTGATGTTCCAGCATTGTCACCTGTTTTAAACAATGAAGCTGATCCTAATTTGAGCTTAGGGCAGCAAGATTAATGTTTTGTTTATATGATGTTGCTCGCGCTTGTTAATTATAAGTTGGTTGTGGTAGGTTAGTTGATGCATGTTAATTATTAAGTGCAGGTTATAGACCTCTCACCCGGGACGAGAAATTGTTCTATGCTTTGCTTAAGAAGGGTGAGTATGAGTTGGTTGTCTAGAGAAGAAATATGTACGTACTCGGTAAATAAGTGCGGATTGTTAAACTGATTGCATATCATGGGTTAATTTGTGCATCTCTATCTTGCATTTCATGTGCATTCTCAGTTCTCATATATGCATATCATGCATACAGGATCGCCGGGAGGCGTGACGCTGTTGCAGTTCAATCCACCGGAGGAGGGAGTTCCGCTGGAGATTGAAGTGCCAGAGGTTCCCGAAGGCCAAGAAGAAGAGGCTGAACTTCCTGAGTGCCCTGATCACCAACCTACTAACTTTGTGAAAGGCAAGCCCCGGAGCATCCCTAAGTCTCCACCTACTCTTTTTATAAATGCACTGGTCGTTATTAAATCGTATGATTGTGCACTTAAGTATAAGAGTTGATATGATACCGTTGCTGCATTTATACCTTGTCCACTTACACTTGATCCTGAAGTTATTACTAGACAAGAGGATGGGTTCGATCTTATGCTTAGCCATGCTTAGACCGGTAGAAGTCGAGGGATTTCCTGTCCTTCGCAAGCATAGGTGGTTACTAATGATGATGGGGTTGGATTCCACATGATGGTCTATATGTGCCACCATGCCACAGTGTCTAATGAGAGAATCAAGGCTAGGTAGCGGGGAGCCGCATGACATGGTTGAGGTCATGCCGTCTTCGGTGCTGCTTGCGGCCGACTAGGACTGAGGCCACCAGACATCAGTTGAGATTGAAAGACGTCGTCACATAGCTGGCCAGATAAGTCGTTCTGACCGCGAAGCCGAGTATTTCTTTCTGAGCCGAGCCTTGGAGCGACTAGGCAGACATATTCTGGAGGTAGGAAGTATGTGCGGAGACACCATCTTACCAAGGGCAGGTCAGGGACCTGATGCATCCTGGAAGTGGGTTGGTCTCTGAGAATATGGTCCCCGCCAAACTCGCAACATATTGTCTCTCAGAAAGATTTAACGGTGGCCCAAGAAGCCAGTGGCTCGGCTGACAGGGTTTGTGATTGGCATATTTGCCAGCTGGTACAATCGATTCGAATCGCCATCTCTCCTGGTTAGTGAGAAACTGAACTGATCTTCTGGTGAGGTAGAGGCTAACAACTTGAACATAATGATTATGGTGAGGTGAGGTTGATATCTGTGGATATCTGAAATCATATGGTTTTATTGATTGCTATAATATTCAGTGAATGCTTAGTATAGTGGCTAATCTTAGTAAATAGCTTAACTGAAATCGAAGCTTATCACAATTAAAATGAATAAGTTGAGGATCTACTGTAGTAATGCTTTTGATGCAAAAATGATGCTACCCTCTGAGCTCCACCAAATAAGCCTTGCATATCTTTGAGAGTCTTTTTATTTACTCCCTGTCGGGTAAGTCTAGCTGAGTACAATTGAGTACTCAGGGTTTTATTCCCATTGTTGCAGATGGTGTAGTCTACTACGCGTATTGCAGGAATTGCTTCACCCCTGCGGGCGAAGAAGACTAGACCCGAGGGCAGGGTCATTATCTATCCTTAGATGTTGTAAGAATGCTATGACAGGGTCATTTGATGGTACTCGTATTTGAACTCTGTGGTGTAAAACTATGTTAACTTCCGCTACTGTTATATTTGTGTAAAGACTATGTTGTACTCTGATGTTTAAATTCGGTTGTGAACTTATGTGTCATGTGATCGGGTGTTGCTGAATGAATGATCCTTGGGGTATGAAATGTTTGAAATCCTTCGAGATTTCCGGACTACCGGGTTTATATTGGCTTAAGTGCGACTGGATTGCGATTAAAAATGCGATCGTTGTACTTGTGCTCGTATAAATTGGTCGGTTCTGTGACACACTTGAGACGGGCGAGCGTAACACAGAGAGCATAGGACACACGATTTATACAGGTTCAGGCCACCGCGTGATGTAATACCCTACGTCCTGTGTTCTTGTGAATTGTATTGGTATGAGTTGAGTTCTGATATGAGGGGTGATCCCTATCCCTCCTTATATACTTCGAAGGGACAAGGTTACAAGTAAAGTATCCAGGTTGGTACAATAACCGTGCGGTGCAGTGCCGTGCATCGCACGCCTTCGTTTTATGGGCTGTGCCAGCTTTGATGGTGCGGCCAATGTAGTGGCATGCGGGTATACGGGTCTATACCTCACAACTTTTTACCAAAAGTGCACAAAGACAACAGAAGAGCACCATCACGTCACTCAAGAAGATGACCACTCGAAGGTTTCGCCTGAAGAACCTGTTGGTATAACATAATTCAAACAAATAAACACTAGAATTATCTGCAAGCGGACAAATACCGATATAGCACTTTACCCGGGAGTATACCAGGTATCGTTATTTATATTTTACCCAGAAAACGGGATGACAAAAATCTAGATTGAACCCCTGAGCGGCTATCAAGGACGGAGAAAATAGGTAATATAGGAGATTGCTAAGACTTTTAGTTCTAATCCTCACAAGATATCATATGATTGTTCTGAAATGGGTGTTACTATAGGAATACATCAGCAAAGGGTAAATTCTTTAGTAAAAGAAACCTACGGTCCTACTGACGGGAGGTGGACTGCGTAAGACTCAAAATGCTAGGTCACCCTCACGATCTACCACCGATCCGGACAGAATAGGGCATTTACGAGTAAATATAATCTAAACACTACGCTTAAACTATAAATAACTACTTCAATCAAGGAGATTAAAGCACTCAAAAGAATCGTAAACCTTAAGAACAATAATAACAACATTACTCACTTGGATTAGAAGTTGAACTCCAAAGAAATCTTCAGAAAAAAGCCCAAAGAAGGACTTGAATCCGTGGGTACAAGTCATAGAGCAGTCACCGACAGGCCGGCAATTCCTCCAACTATCTCCAGCTCTACTACCACACCACTTCTAGAACAAGAATAGCCCTAGTCTGGAGAGACTACAAGGCTAATCTTCTACTTGATGCTTGGCTCTAGATTCTATCTTGGGTTTCTACTCTACTATAGATATGTCGGCAGAATTCTGAAACCCTGGATTGATTTCTCTCTGGATCATATGAAACCCTGGGGGTCTGGTGCTCCTTATATAGGCCGGTGGGATGAACCGTAGCCCTTGGATCAAACCGACTTTGACAAACGGTGGAGATTGATGTAAAATCGGGATGTGGGTCCACGTCGAAGCCCCTCTTCTGAGTTACGGGCCAGTGGGCCGGCCGACCCCCTCTTCTGAGTTACGGGTCCCGCTTTGCCAGGCGTATCTTTGGTGTTCGCTAGAATATTCTTGATCTCCTGCCGCGGCGAAATTCGGTATTTTTCTCTGCGGTGTGGGTCCACTTTGGTTCTTTTCCTGTATGGTCCCTAAAAAACACAGATTCACCAAAACTCGTAGAATTCTGTCAGTTTAAACCCTATTCTAGGTGTTGCCTCTCATTTATATCCCTTTTCATGATTGGTTCATCGGTAAAATCATACAATAACTACCGTCAACAAGCTCCCCCACACTGGATCTTTGCTCGTCCCGAGTAAAGGATGGAATTAAGCAATCTTAACTTCAGGACTAGACATCAGCATTTTACCATTCCTAGTCATACCTACACTGCGGGATTCATGTGTCTGCCATGAAACTTTGAGCGGTTGAAGAATAGAACAGCTAGAAACTGATCACCTTCCTCTATCAATCAAGTAGTTGGAGGTTTTTGAATATTTTGAAAATAAAGCATAGCTTACCTTCTCCTTCTTTGTAGTACTCTCATGTCACTCATATGTGGTGGTGCTGATCCTTACCAAGGCATAGATGATGTTGCCTTTTCTGTTGTCTACTTCTAAAGCTTATGTGAAGCTGAGGTAGGGGTAAAGTGAAGACATACTTATATTGCATATATTATAAAGTCAAAACAAGGATCCAATGAGAAAGATGTCATACTCTTAGATCAAGATGTGCATGTGTGTGGAATATATGGTGGCTAACCTGATTCTATTATGCTCTTTTGAGAATTTTCTCTCTCTTTTTCTTCTGCAGGACAACATGGGCTATCTTTCTTTTTCTTTTTCTCTCTCTCTTTTTTCAAACAGGCAACTGAGTACCCATTGTTTTGGCATTCCGAACACTTGTCGATTTTTACCTCTCAGGCGGGTATCTTTGTACCTATTATTTTCTCTCTTCTCACACTTTTGCATAGGCATATGCCTCTTCTCTGCATAGACTTTGAGAGATGATAACAAGAATTTTGGAGCATTTATTCCTAACGCCCCATTGGAGCAACAAACGCCCCATTGGAACAAGCCAGAAACAATTGTCGTCTAAGTAACATGGCTCTTGGTCATCATACCCAAACGCCCCATCGGCTATTATTCTTGATGTCTCAATTTTTTTATCCAATATATATGCAGATGCTTTTAGACGATAGAAGTGGGAGGCACGAATATAGCCGATCCAAAAGTACTTGTCCAACTATGGAATATAATATAATATACTCTGAAATTCTTCTATAGCCAATTTTCTTTCTTGCTTCTCGATCAGCCGATAACGGAAGGTCTTGGAGTCTATGGTAATGTCTTGCTACTCCTCTTCTTGGCCGGCCATTGTTCACGAAGATATCCTTTGATGCTCGAGTGTACTCGGCTGATCTCTCAGCTGATCTGTTGATTGGCTTTGAATGACTTTGATTGACCTCTGACTTCTGGTCAAACGATACTAGTCTCACCAGGCGTGCCAAAAAGTGTGTTGGCGTGAAATCTGGTCCACGCTCAGCACATCAGCGAAGCCGAAACAGTCTTGTGGGGCACGGAGCGAATAGACCCAGCTAGTTTCGACAAATCGGCGTGAATAAGCACCGATGAATCTCCAAGCATGCTAATTAATTTGACCTACAATTGACAAGAAAAAAGGGTTGATCAGTAACACAATGTGGAACCACTGGTGTGTCCCGAGTAGTTCCAAATATCCGGCCCAATGGCCTTCTTATTAGGCCATCGGCTAGAGAACCGATACCCGATCACATGAACCAATAGTATAAATACAACAGAAACATCCGATGCACATCTTAACCGATTCAATGATAACATGAATAAAAGCAATTTATATTAAACAGATCTAATTTATACATTGCCTCATGCACTGATCATATCTCAATCTATGACATCCATTAATTAGGATCGACTGAATCGCTACAGCTAATCAACGCATTTGAATCGATCTTGACATGAGCGAAACATAAAACAGCATATAAAAGAGATCGAAAAAATACAACGTGCAGCAGGCAAGCACAAGCAGAATCGGCTAAACAACCGATCTTAAGTATAGGCAACATAAAAGCCTATAAAGTAAATGATGCTTCGACTCCTTAATTAATCTACCTAACCCATTGCCTATGTCAAGGGGGTTGACCAAATCGTTGCAGCCCATGACGTAAACTAATGATTAGCTCTATTAATTAAAGACTCTCTACACAACTTACTTTATTACTTGAGTGCGACCTATACACAATCAAGATCTGAACTAACCGGCTAATGACAAACAGATCTACTCGCCTAAACATGATGTTCAATTAATCTTCATTTAATCAAGATAGATACAAAAGATTTAAGCCGACATGAATAGATCAAGATTGGTCAGATTGATGATGCTTAAAAGTAAATAAATAAACAATGAATGATCATAAGCAACATCGGTAATTTAATAAATCCAACTAAACATGCCAATTTAGTCAGAGCCGATAACTAACCCTTAATTCAACTCAAGAAGTCAAACAAGGATCGATAACTACTCGAATCTATCTAGCAGTGGGGTACGAGACAAAATCGTATAAGCCATACATGATAAACACAAACGTGACGGTACTTACAACCAAATTTGGGTGTCTACCGGATGATAGCCTCGTTCGTGATGAAGAACTCATCAGAAAACTGCCGAAAGATATTGTTATATTGATTAATTGATACAATGTGCCGTATCCCTTTATATGTATAGAGGTGCCTGGGCTTTGGAATACAGAGCGAGGCGCAATACATAGAGGGTTCCTTCGTGTACAAGCCAAATATAATATTTCCTAACTAATTTGGCTACACTTACGCCTATCACTAAGTCCAACTACGTTAGGTCTCCTAATTTCGCAAGGCATGTATTGATTCGCGGTGGCATGTATGCATGCACGTGCCTTCCTGATCTTCTTTATTACGTCGGTAGCTTTCGAGCCAATCCAAGACCAATCCAAGAGCGTTAGGTTTCCTTCCAAAGGCATGCCGATTTCCTTATGCATTGTGGCCGATATCATTTGGTTCTCGTGTGATCCACAACTCTTTATGTACTGCTTCCTCTCCTTCGCTTTAGAAGGTATACGTGTATGATAAAATATTTCAGCCTGCTTCCATGTACGCAACTAGACGTGGCCGAAACAATTTCTTAGCCGGTGAAGAGCACCTGAACACCATGTGTCTGCAAATATATTGAAAAATATTTCTAAACTAAATTTTGGTATAAACACATGTCCCCTAGTTCGGAGTATGAATTTTCATGTTTCGAACTATTTTGATTGGATAGTCTTCTCTCTTGATCTGACAATACTATGCTCTAATAAATACTGGCCGAACTGGAATCTTGTAAACCTTTTCTCTTCCAGCTTAGGCCATCAAAAATAATTCAAAGTTGCTACAATGTCAACTATATTTCAATAATACCATGCGCACAACAAAATATTTCACCTTGAGTTGAATGAGTTAGCATTTACTCACCCTTTTCCTCAATCCATGTGGTGCTTTTGACTTTTCCAAGTCTTAGGCGGTTGCAAGATGCAACGATCCTATAGAGCCACTATTCTCTTATTCTTTGATCATCTTTCGTTCTGGAGTTTTTTTTCTTTTTCATAAATAAAAACAAGCTCCTCAAATAATATGCTCAATCGTCACATAATTCTTTACCAAGTCAAAGACTGGATCCAAGGAGACGCAAATTATACACTATGATCAAGATGTGCAAGTGTGGGGATTTTTTTTGAGCTCCCTTTTTCATGACTCTCTTCCTTTACATCAATTGGAGTATATGGGCTCTCTCTCTTGCGGACATCTTTGTACCCATTGTTTTCACTCTCTCTTTTTATTATTTTTTATACAGGCATTTCATACCACTTTTTTTCTGCATAGCTCATATCCTCCTCTTTAGCAAAGGAAAACTTCAATGATGGAGTTTAAAATTTTATTTGGATGAATGGATGACATGTTTTTGCGTAACTCTTAGCATAAGAGTTAGCATATTTATACGTAAAGTGTACGTGGATCTTGATCATGAGTGAACAAAAATAATCTTTACTCGGGTCTCAACAATTTGACAAAGCTCAATGTGATTATAAGCGCATCATCGAGGAACTTTTGAATTTTAGTATTTTAAAATGAAATATCCGGCTGTCAAGTTTCACGCAGAACAAAATTATAGCAAATTCTATAGTATTATATCATAACTTGCAACAACTTAGACGAGGTTTATGCATTTACAAACCACTATGTTTCAATTTTCAGGATGGTAATCTTAGCAACAAACCCAAATCTCAGAGAATAATAAGTTGTAAGGTAGGTACCACAGAAACATAAGGTAGAGTAACTAATAATTATTTTAATAAGAAGGAGCTAAAGCATTCTTCCTTTTGAAGAAGGTCCTCCCTAAGCCAGCTTATAAGATAATCATGTTGTTGTTCCAGTAGTATGTCCATCCGAGTTGCATCTCTAAAATATGACATGTTTGACTATCTATCCGTTTTAGACCATTAGGAGCTGGCCCCCCGAGTTTGTAATCGTAATCGGCTTTTTCCTCGTGTGACCGTTGACCAACAATAGTGCTGCTCTCGGACTCCTCTTGCTATCAGCTATATCAGTCAGCCTGTACTACACCACAGAGTTTCTTTTTAGCCCGTAGACTTGGTCTTCTGCTTTAGTCGATTGATGATGTCTTGAAATAGTGGCTACGATCGGCTGTTGGTTAAATAGCTACAATCAGTTTTTAGGCCGGATGTCTGGTCACCCTCTCTTAAATCCATCGTAAAAGCCTAGGTCAAGATCTGCCTGTGTGTACATCGGCCAATTTAAATAGTATTTTTGTCTAGCCTCTCCCTGTCACATTGTGTTACTGTGACGGCTCCCTCTGACTTGGTTTGATATTGCGTCGGGGTATCATGACATTGGGAGACAACCTTTTCTGCCAAGCGCTGCTCTAACTTGCACTCGGCACCTCGGACGGGTAATCAGCCAATGTAACTCGAGAAGACTCAATTTGGTCTCAACACAACCATCGGCTTGATGCTAAATCATTACAAAGAGGATGATTGATGGAATCAATGATAAGCCGACGGAGGTGGGAACTTCTCCTTATGCCCAAGAAATCCAACAGCTGACAAAATATTAACCGACAATCTCTTTTAATCCGAGTGCTGATATATACGCTTTGGCTTGCCTCCTACAATCGTCATGGCTGCATTAGTTGATTGTGGTGGTATTGGATCCGGATTGGCTGGTACCTCTTTGTTGTCGGCTATGTGTGCTATCGGCTAATATTCCACCTGTCTGTCAGCCGATACTATGTGCAGTAGTGTTATTCTTGAAGCCTAAAATCATAATGACCATCCTTCATGACTTCAACGCCGGCAGCAATAAGAATAATGTAGTGCACAGCAGATTCATCCCCTGAACGGCCGATCTTCATTAGCCGATTTTTCATCTCTTTCTTGCTCAGAGCTGATCAGCTATTACTACGATGCCTCTCGCTCGTACGTGCATTTTTCTTTATTTTTTTTTATACAAGCTGCAAGCAAGCCCTCCATCTTTTTCAGCCAATATTTCAAGAAAATTGATCAGTGAACGGCCCTGCTGACTTGTATGGCCTTCGGGGATTCCATCAATCATACAGCCGTTCCTTGATCAATTGAAGTGAGGGATCATGAATTGCAGTTTATCTCCAATCTGCTTTCCCATACTGGCTGTTGATGAGGATACAGTCATATACATCTGCATTCATCTTCTAGTCGGACTCGCCTTGTCCTCATTAATCCATGCTATACATGCACCCCTAACAGATACGGTTTCCTTTCTTCCTCAATGGTCAGCAAACCAAAATAGTCGGCTCCCATGTGCCATTACTAATCATGAGGCGCACGTTATCTTGCAAAGAGCCGAAAACCCCCTTCTCTGGAGGTGTGCTGATGGGCAAAATCAGCTCCCACCTATATTCAGTCACATCAGCTGTCTTTAAGCAACTTTACCGTCAAGCTGTAAATAGCCGATGCGCTGATATTAGTCGACAACTCTTCAGACCTTCTATGTAGAGGAATTGGCCGCCCAAGTAATAATTATGGACTTCCACTGCCAGCTTCTAGCTTCAAATTCTAAAGGCCGATGATGGTCTTTTCTCTGAGCCGATGATATCTAATTGAGGGCAGCATTGGCTTCACTTGTAATATTAAAAGTCCATCGGCCTTTGAGCGGTTCTTGCTGATCGGTTTCCATCGGTGATATGATGTCGCCTGCCTAAACACTTGGTGTTAATGAGATGGTTCCCTAGGCCGATGCGGACAGGGACAACAATGGACCGACGAATATATGCAGCTCGCATCTGTGGCACAGCTCATGCTCTAAGTATGTTTAGTTAACATGCATCTTGATTCTTGGACTCCAAAACAGAACACGTGCAGCATGACCCCGAGGCCATTGGTGACGGCGTGCAGAATTCTCCAGTTACTTCTGCATGCGAGGCCGATGTCCCATTTGATCGGTTGTTTGGCTTAGCTGTTTGCATCTTCATGATCGTGCCAAATAAATAATCCCTCCTGTAACGATCTTCTACTTTTAGCCAACAGGCAATCTTCCTTTTCAGCCGATAGAATCTCATCACTACATATGTCTCTAACGGCCATTTACTTTTAAACCGATTTCATGCAAGCCAATAAGCAATCTGTCGGCTATTTTTAGAACTTCATACAAGCTGAAGAGCCGACAATATTTATCCATGATCCTTCAAGTCGATACAATCATCAGGCCCCCCATATGTCGTAGACATGGGAGATCGAGATGCCAAGCTTCTAGCAATAGCTGATGGAAAAACTCTAATTTCGGCTACAAGAAAGCTGTCTTGTATTGAATTTTATTTCTTCTTCTGACCGAACCATGTTTTAATCCCCAGGTAAATTCCATATCAACATGTTGCCTTCCCGCCGAACCCAAATTAAGTTCAGCTATTACTATGTTTGGAGATATTAACAGGAGATCTCGGTCATCTTCTCCTTCGTTATTCAAAAAACCATCGATTCTTCACGGAAATCTACCCTTGCAGATGCGACATGAGATCGACTCTTCACGGAAATCGACTTTCTGCGGCTGCATCAAGGTTTTGAATCTTAGCCGATTCGAGCCGATTCTTTTCTTGATTAGTCGAATCCATCTTCTAACAACCAATTTATGTAGGCTGTAGCCCCGGTGCTTAATGGCTGGTCCGCATGTACTTTGTACGAATATTTTAATTCTTAATCTGACTAGTCAATAGCATGAACATCGGCCTCCTGAACCAGCTTAAATACCCTTTTTAGCAGCTGTACGGATTCCTTTTATAATGGGGCATTTGTTGGCCTAGAGAGCCTATAGGTCCCTATGCTGGAGCTAGAGATATGCCGATAGATAAAAATAGCTCCCGTACTGGTGGATAGAATCGGCTATCCCATAGCCGATTAAAATTTTGTCGGCTCCAGTAAGGAAATAGCTATCAGCTTGAAACATTGGAGCAACAAGCCAGAAACAATTATCGTCTAAGTAACTTGGCTCTTGGTCATCATACCCAAACGCCCCATTGGCTATTAGTGTTGGTGTCTCAATTTTTTTATCCAATATATGCAGATGCTTTTAGCCGATACAAGTGGGGGGCATGAATATAACTGATCCAAAAGTAAGACTCGTCCAACTATAAAATATAATATAATATAATATACTCTGAAATTCTTCTATAGCCAATTTTCTTTACTTCTCGATCAGCCGAACGGAAGGTCTTCGAGTCGATGGTAATGTGTTGCTACTCCTCTTCTTCGCCGGCCGTTGTTCACGAAGATATCCTTTGATGCTTGAGTGTACCCGGCTGATCTGTCAGCTGATCTGTTGATTGGCTTTGAATGACTTTGATTGACCTCTGACCTCTGATCAAACGATAGTGATCCCACCAGACGTGACAAAAAGTGTGTTGGTGTAAAATCTGGTCCACGCTGAGCATACCAGCGAAGCCGGAACAGTCTTGTGGGGCACGAAGCGAACAGACCCAGCTAGCTTTGACAAATCTGCGTGAATAAGCACCGATGAATCTCCAAGCATGACAGTCAATTTAACCTGCAATTGGCAAGGAAAAAGGGTTGATCAGTAACACAATGCGAAACCACTAGTGTGTCCCGAGTGGTTCCAGATATCCGGCCCAATGGGCCTTCTCATTAGGCTATCGGCTAGAGAACCGATACCCGATTACATGAATCGATAGCATAAATATAACAAAAACATCCGATGCACATCTTAACCGATTCAAGGATAACATGAATAAAAACAAGTTATATTAAACAGATCTAATTTATACATTGCCTCATGCACCGATCATATCTCAATTTATCACATCCATTAATTAGGATCGACTGAATCGCTATAGCTAATCAATGCACTTGAATCGATCTTGACATGAGCGAAACATAAAACAACATATAAAAGAGATCGGAAAAATACAACATGCAGTAGGAAAGCACAAGCAGAATTGGCTGAACAACCGATCTGAAGTATAGGCAACATACAATCTTATAAAGTAAACGATGCTTTGACTCTTTAACTAATCTACCTAACCCATCGCCTATGTCAAGGGGGTCGACCGAATCGTTGCAGCCCATGACGTAAGTTAATGATTAGATCTATTAATAAAGACTCTCTACACAACTTACTTTATTACTTGAGTGCGACCTATACACAATCAAGATCTGAACTGACTGGCCAATGATAAACAAATCTACTCGCCTGAACATGATGTTCAATTAATGTTCATTTAAGCAAGATAGATACAAAAGATTTAAGCCGACAAGAACAGATCAAGGTTGGACAGATTGATGATGCTTAAATGTAAATAAATATACAATGAATGATCATAAGCAACATCGGTAACTTATTGAATCTAACTAAACATGCCAATTTAGTCAGAGCCGATAACTAACCCTTAATTCGACTCAAGCAGGACTTAAGTCAAACAAGGATCGATAAGTAATCGAATCTATCTAGCAGTGGGATACGAGACAGAATCGTACAAGCCATACATGATAAACACGAGCGTGACGGTACTTACAACCAAACTTAGGTGTCCACCGGATGACAGCCTCGTTCGCGATGAAGAACTCATCGGGAAACTACATTAGTCCTACTCCTAAGGGTTTTGGCCGGAGCCGAAAGGTATTGTTGTATTGATTGATTGATACAATGTGCCATAGCCCTTTATATTTATAGGGGTGCCCGGGCTTTGGCATACAGTGCGAGACGCAATACATAGAGGGTTCCTTCACTGTACAAGCCAAATATAATATTTCCTAACTAATTTGGATACACTTACGCCTATCACTAAGTCCAACGCCGTTACGTCTCCTAATTTCGCAAGGCATGCATTGATTCGCGGTGGCATGTATGCATGCACGTGCCTTCCTGATCTTCTTTATTACGTTGGTAGCTTTGGAGCCATTCCAAGACCAATCCAAGAGCGTTAGGTTTCCTTCCAAAGGCATGCCGATTTCCTTATGCACTGTGGCCGATATCATTTGGTTCTCATGTGATCCACAACTCTTTATGTACTGCTGCCTCTCCTTCACTTTAGAAGTTATACGTGTATGATAAAATATTTCAGCCTGCTTCCATGTACGCAACCAGACGTGGCCCAAACAATTTCTTAGCAAGTGAAGAGCACCTGAACACCATGTGTCTGTAAATATATTGAGAAATATTTCTGAACCAAATTTTGGTGCAAACAGAGTGAAACATTTTTGGGTGGAAAGGCATGTTGTTGCGTATTCTCAGTGTAGGAATAGCAGATATATGTGGAGTGTACTTGATCTTGATCTTGGTAGCATGATAAATTGATAAATTTCTCAACAAGGGTCACTCTGTTGACAAAACTCAAAACAATAGCAAGTAAAAAATGTAGAAGGTTGATTCTATCCTATTTTTGGCTCTGGTAGGTAAATGCTTTTACTACAAAGGAGAAGCATATATAGCTATTGGTTTTAAGTTTTGCAAATAAAATTCTCCAACAACTAGATATCAAGAATCAAGTTTTCATTATTCTTACTATCTTGTATTCCATAACAACTTAAGCAACATGGGGTCCCTAATTTAAGTTCTCAACAGCAGCAAGACTTTCAGGAAAAGTGTTGTGTGTGTCTATCGTTAAGTCAAGGCTACTTAGGTTAATCCTTTCATGTTTTAAAGTTCCTTAACCATAATATTTTCAATTTAAAGCAAAACAGCGAGCGACGCACGAGAAAATAGAGAGTTCAGGGTGCGTACCTGACCATGGACGAAGCTCACGGCGAGGCGGCACTAGGGTAGGTTAGGCGACCTAGGGCAGGGGTTGGCCGACCCCTCCTGGTGGCCGTTCGTGCCCCGTCTCGTGTGTGATCTGTGCATCGATTGCTTCTGTTTCGGTGTACTTTAGTTTTCGGTGTTCGTCGTTCCATCATGTGCTCCTCCCCCACACTTGTTTCCTAATTTCCTTTATGCACAACAAAGTGAAGACAAGCACAAATGTATCCAAGCGAGATAACATTGACTCAAACTGACTTTTATTAATAGGGCACTTTTATTACACAAGACTTTCAAACTAAAATGAACTAAACAAACTAAAACGAACTAAAATAAACTAAGCGAACTATGGGTGCCCTATTGGATACATAACTCTAATGCCTCTTAGGAATGTTCTGAGAGAAAAGCTCAAATTTAATCTCTAATTCCCTATTCTTTCCTTCTTTCAGATCAATCCTAAGATTGGTATTAGCTGTAGTTCTAGCAAGGAGCCTATTCCGATTCTTCATGATCTCCATCTCGTGTGTTATCTCGGCCATCTGCTGCTGAAGTTCTGTGTTGGTGACCTTGGAACGCTTCCGTGGAGGTTGCTCTCCCCTTGGTGCTTCCTTGGGTGGCATGAACTTGACTTTAGCTAGATCAGCACGGACTCCGTCGAAGGTTGGGCGAGAGGTGTACTTGGCACATGTAACATGGCCATCCCTATCGAGCTTCACCCCGTCAGCGTCTTGTTCAGCTTCGGTGGCAGGAGCTTGACATCCTTCGGGAGCTTGACGATCGGTTCCTTCTGTGGCACCTCCTTCAGGTAGAGTGTCTCTGGCGGCGATGGAAGGGCTGGTCTTGCACAAGCATGAAAGGATTGCTCATGCTTGTGAGGTTGGTTTGGTGGAACAATGGCGAGAGGCCTGGCTGGGACGATGGCTTGGGAGTCGTCGGTGGAAGCCTTGCTTGGATCCACCCCGTAGGGGATGATCTTGTTGTCGGCCATGGGAGTCTTGGAGGAGAGCTCGTAGGCACGAGGAAAAGGATGGGTTGGATGAGATGAGATGGGAGGCCAGCAGGGGCTGGTTATATAGTCGTCCGGTGGGCGCTAGGGTTTCGAAATTTTCCCTATAAGCTTACGTCGGCGGCAGATGGCTTAACAAAAAAGAAAGTTAGAAAACATGCGAGAAGAAACCCGAAGGATCACGTCACGAAAAAGCAGCGGAGATTGGAGTCGTAGGGGGGTCGGCCGACCTGGGGAGCTGGTCGGGTGACCTGTCCCTGTGTCCATTTGGCTCTGGTCTCCTCGTGCGGCTTTCTCACAATATTTAGTTTCCAAAAAATGCACTTTCCCGTGCGGGAAGGCAAAAAGAAGGCTTAGGCCCTAATATACTTGGTAATTCAATAAATTCAATAATATCTATTTCCTCTGGTCCTTTAATTGGTTCTAGAAAGAGTTTGAGGCAGTGACCATTTACCTTGAATAACGTACCTTCATCGGTTTGAACTGTGACCGCTCCATGGGACGAAGTGTTGATCACCTTGAATGGTCCTTCCCATTTGCTTCATAGCATTTTGTGACCGAATAACTGCACCCTAGAATTAAAAAGTAATACCTGATCTCCAGGTGTGATGTCCTTCTTCTTCAACCTTTTGCCATGCCATCTCTTGGTTCTCTCTTTATAGATCTTTGAGTTGTGATATGCTTTCTCAAGCCATTCATCTAGTTCAGAGAGTTGCATCTTTCTTTTTATTCCTGCAGCATCCAGATCCGTATTCCATCTCTTGATTGCCCAGTAAGCCTTGAATTCAAGCTCTACTAACAAGTGACAGGTCTTTCCATAAACAAGCTGGTATGGTGACATTCCAATTGGTGTCTTGTAGGTTGTTTTGTAAGCCCACAGTGCTTCTGGTAGCCTGTCCTTCCACGTTGTTCCCATTTCGTTGACCATCTTCTGCAGAATATTCTTGATTTGATTGTTTGATGTCTCTGCTTGCCCACTTGTCTGAGGATGGTATGGAGTGGCAATGTTGTGGCGGACTCCTCTTTTTGCTAAATATAGTTGGAATCTCTTGTCGATGAAGTAGGATCCTCCGTCACTGATTACCATCATTGGAGTACTAAATCTTGGACATATTATTTCTTCGAACATCCTCTTTGCATGGCATAGCTTCTACCCATTTTGAGACATAGTCTTCTACCACCAAAATGTACTCACACTGCTTTGACTTTGGGAATGGGCCCATGTAGTCGATTCCCTAGATATCGAAGAGCTCTACTTGGAGGTTGTTGACGAGGGGCATGGCATCTCTTGAATTGATGTTTCCATGTCGTTGGCATGCCCTGAATCTCCGGATAAAGCTTTTTGTGTCATCATACATGGTGGGCCAAAAGAATCCACTATGCCAAATCTTTGCATGTGTGCGAAATGCGCCATAGTGACCTCCATATGGTGATGAGTAGCATTTTCAATGATCTTGATCCCCTCTTCCGCTGGTACACATCTTCGGAGTAGTCCATCTGAATATATCCTGAAGAGGTATGGCAGGTCCCACATGTGTTGTCGACTCTCGTAGATGAGCTTTCTTTTGTCCTCCCCTGGTGGCACATATCCTGGAACCATAAAATTCACAATATTTGCGTACCAGGGATCGGATCAGGTGATCCGACAGAGCATGTCGTCCCTCATCGAGTCATTGATGGGCATTTCCTGCATATTCTCAAAATGCATTCTAGACAAGTGATCTGCTACAGAGTTTTCTACTCTCTTTTTATCTTTTACTTCTAAGTCAAATTCTTGGAGTAGCAAAATCCATCTTATCAATCTAGGTTTAGCATCTTTCTTAGTGAGCAAGTATTTCAAAGCAGCATGATCAGTGTAAACAATCACCTTAGCTCCAACTAAGTAAGATCTAAACTTATCAATATCAAAAAAACAGCCAGGAGTTCTTTTTCAGTTGTTGCATAATTAAGTTGTGCTCTTGTCAGTGTTTTGCTAGCATAGGCAATGACATGATGCTTTTTATCTTTAGTTTGTCCCAAAATTGCCCCATAGCATAATCACTAGCATCACACATAATTTCAAAAGGTAAAGACCAATCAGGGGGTTGAATGATTGGTGCAGAGATGAGTGCTTGCTTAAGGGTGTTTAAAGATTTTATACAAGCATCATCAAAATCAAAGGGAGCATCCTTGGCTAGCAAGTTTGTAAGAGGTCTAGCAATATGTGAAAAGTTTTGTATAAAGCGTCTATAAAAGCCAACATGACCAAGGAAACTTCTAATCCCTTTAACATTAATAGGTGGAGGTAGTTGTTCAATTACTTCAATTTTAGCTCTGTCTACCTCTATCCCTCTTTCAAACACTAAGTGTCCTAGCACTATTCCTTCTCTAACCATAAAATGATATTTTTCCCAATTAAGGGCTAAGTGGTTTTCTTCACATCTTTGCAAAACCTTGTCTAAATTTTCAAGACAATAATCAAAAGTTTTTCCATAAACAGAAAAGTCATCCATGAAAACTTCCATGATTTCTTCAATCATATCAGAAACGATAGACATCATGCATCTTTGAAAAGAAGCTGGTACATTACATAGTCCAAAAGACATCCTACGATAGGCATAGGTTCCATAAGGTTAGGTAAAGGTGGTTTTGCTCTGATCATCAGGGTGGATAGGAATTTGATGATATCCAAAATATCCATTAAGGAAGCAAAAGAAAGAGTGATTTTCTATAATCTATGCACATCATTTTTGACAACCGTCATGCCTCTCTTTTTAGGGACAACTTGGACAGGGCTTACCCACTCACTATGCGGCATAGGATAGATAATCCCAGCATGCAATAGCTTCAAAACATCTTTCTTTACAACCTCTCTCATCGCATTGTTGAGCCTACGCTGGGGCTCTCTAGATGGTATGATGTTAGGATCAGTTGGAATGCGATGGGTGCAAAGAACAGGACTGATTCCATTCAGATCTTGGAGTGAATAGCCAAAACCTGATCGATGCTTTTCCAAGACAGTGATCAAGCGAATGGTTTCTATTTGGGAGAGTTTACCACTTATGATCACTCGAGATCGCATGTCTCCATCTAGGAAAGCATATTTAAGACCGGCTGGCAATGGCTTGAGCTCTATAGGAGGTTTATGTGGCACTAGGAATTCATCAAGGGGTAATGGTTCTGGATTTTCAGCTTCTTCCTCGATGAAGAACTCTTCATCTTCTTAAAGATGGGATTCTTTCAGAAAATCAAGGGCTGCCACCGTGATCTCACTAATTGGATCAGGTTCAGGACATGGCTCAGTCTTAGCATTTAAGGAACAGGTGATGGATAAAGGGAATCTAAAGTTTGGTCCTAACTGAACATGGATTGTCCCTGTCTGTCCTTCTTGAATAAGTCTTCCAATGGATTGGCCTGTCAACAGGTCAAAATCCTTGACATCAAAGATATAAAAACTTAGATGGAGCATGGTGTTGTTTACCTAGATAGGGAGCACATATAGAATGCCCAAACATGGAATAATGTGCCTGGAAGAACTTTTCAAGAGCTTTGTTGTTAGGGTTAGTGGCATGTCTATTGATAAATCTTGAGAAAATGATGCCGACATGATATTAACAACCACAACTAGATTGTAGAAAGCTTCAAAAGAGCCTTTATGGATTTGTCATTTGATTAAGACAGAAGGTGAATCCAATCGGATCACATCAGAGGAAACCTCTAATTCTTCTAGCCAATCAATGCAGATTATGGCTATGAGCTCTCTTGTGGACTTTCTACAGAAGGCTACTTCAGGAGGTTCCAAAGGTTCTAAAGATGGTTTCTTGGACTCCTAAGGCTTCTGAATCATATGGAAGTGAGAGGTGTTTCCAAAATCGGATAAAAGATCATCTTCTATGTCAAGTATGAAGTTCGAAAGCGGAGTATCCTCCTTTTCCATAGGGTTCGAAATCGGGATAGCTGAGGATTGGGATGTTGATGGTAAAGGTTCAGGTTCAGCTACCCTAAGCTCTTCTTCTAACTTCTCCTCAGGTTGGTTATCTAAGATATTGTCTAGGATCTTTCGTGCTTCAGAATCTGAAACATGAGCAAAAGATCCTCCTGCAGAGTAGTTGAGATGCTTCTTGGATTTTCTTCTCAGACCCACAAAAAAGTGTTGAATGAGGATCGGGTCTGGAATGGATTGGTCTGGTCCAGCTTTTATGAGATCGTTAAAACGTTGCAAGGAGGTCGCCAAAGATTCATTATCTTTCTGTTTGAAAGATAGGATCTTGGTTCTGAGGTTGACAATTTTGGAAAGGGGGTAGAATTCTAGACAAAAGTCTGAACGAAGTTTTCCCCAATCTCCTCCTTCTTTCTCTATGGTTCGTGTAATAGAACCGACCAATTTATACTAGCACAAGTATAACGACGGCTGTTTTACGAGCAGTCAAGTCACACTTGAGCCAATATAAACCCGGTAGTCCGGAAATCTTGAAGGATTTCAAACTTTTACACAGTACATACCCCAAGGATTACAGAAATTCAGCAACAACCAATCACATGATACATAAGTTCACAACAGAGTTTAAACAACAGAGTACATCACCGTCTTTTACATAAAAGTAGCAGCAGCAGAAACCAACATAGTTTTAAACAACATAAGTTCTGATAGTAGTACTAAGAGCTGACCAGTAACAGCATAAAACAAAAGATGAGATAGATATACGACCATGCCCAAGGTCTAGTCATCTTCACCTGCAGGGTAGAAGCAATTCTTGCAATAAGCATAGTAGACCACTGCTTCTGCAACAATAGGGAATAAAACCCTAAGTACTCAATTGTACTCAGCCAGACTTACACCCGACAGGAAGTAAATAAAAAGACTCTCAAGGATATGCAAAGCTTATTTGGTGGAGCTAAGGAGATAGCATCATTTTGCAGAAAAAGCATTACTACAATAATTTCTCAACTTGCCAATTTTAAACAATGTTCAGCTTCCGTTTCAGTCAATCTATTAGTACTAAAATTGCAGATGTACTAGTCAATCACTTCATATTTAACAATCTATAAACGATAGCGATTTTTGATATCCATAGATATCTTCCTCATCTCACTAATAATCACGTTCAAGTTGTTAACCTCTATCTCACCAGAAGATCAGTTCAGTTTCTTACTAACCAGGAGAGATGGCGATTCGAATCGATTGTACCAGCTGGCAAATATGCCAATCACAAACCCCGTTAGCCTGATCAGTGGCTTCTTGGGTCACCGTTAGCTCATTTGAGTCTTAATACTTCGCGAAGTCGGTGGGGTCCACAATCTCAGGGACAGACCCATCCGGTGTCTCAGGACGCACCTGCCATCGGTATGATGTCCCTGACTAGAAAGTGTCTGCCAAGCACACCAACACTCGGCTCAAATGAAAATCGGCTTCGCGGTCAGAATGACTTATCTGGCCAGCTATGTGACGACGTCTTTCAATCTCAACTGATGTCTAGTGGCCTCAGTCCTAATCGGCCGCGAGTAGCACCGAAGTCAGCACGACCCATGTCATGCAGCTCCCCACTACCCAGCCTTGATTCTCTCATTTAATCAGTGTGGCATGGTGACACATATAGCCATCCATTTGGATCTTATCATCATTAGTCACCACCTATGCTCGCGGATGATAGGAAATCACCCGACTTCTACCGGTCTAAGCAGGGCTAAGCATAGGATCAGTCACCTATCTAGTGGTAGTACCAGGGTCATATGCAAAGTAGACAAGGTAAATATGTAACAAAGGTATCAACCAATTCCTATATTTAAGTGTACAATCATACATTTTAATAAAGACTGGTGCATTTATAAAAAGAATAGGTGGAGGCTTAGGGATGCTCCGGGGCTTGCCTTTCACAAAGTTAGTAGGCTGATGGTCAGTGCACTCCGGTGGCTCAGTCTCCTCTTCCCCTTCTGGAGCTTCCGGCACCTCGATCTCCGGTGGTACTCCGCCCTCCGGAGGGTCGAACTGCAGCAACGTAACTCCTTCCGGCGATCCTGTATGCATGTGTGCGCGTATGAGAATTTAGAATACACATGGGATGCAAGAGATAGCGAACGGTTATGTGCATATGGTGCATTAGATAACCCTGTAAACATACAAATTAACACAGCAATCATTTACTGAGTACGTGCATATTTCTTCTCTGACCAACAATTACTTACTCACCCCGCTTAAGAAACCTATAGAACAATTTCTCATCCTCGGTAAGAGGCCTACAACCTGCACTAACAATTAATTTCGATCAAGCTTAAGCTTACCCATCTCCAACTTAAAACTACTTAAGCAAGCATGTTGTTCAAAACATCCATACAACAAGTGCATGAATTAAAAATTTACTTGCCACTCCACAACATGATCAGGAAAAATACTGCAACAACCCAGCAAGCTCTAAACATCTGAAACATATCACTGAAACGTATATAATTACCCCTTAAACCAAAACATGAGCTATAATCTCCTCCCAAAGAGCCTAACATGTAACTGGACCTGTTAGTTGCAGTGCCCAAAAAATTCCAATAAAATTACAGCAGCTAACACACCTTACAAACAAGCTACTGACCAAATTTCAAGTCAATTGAGCAGGTAGAACATCCTACACAAAAATGACAAGTAGACAGCCTAACATGCATGGGAAAATACTTAGTACAGAGAAAAGTGTCACACAACAGATTTCCCATTTTTCTTAACTTCTTCACTACACAGCAAGCCCTAGGAAAAATGTTCATGACCATATCTTTTATACACTAAGCATGGTGAATTTATCAAAAAGATAACATAGAGGGCACTTATACAAGACAGTACATCTAAACAGTGATAACACAGGACATATATTTTTCCCAGATTCTACTGCTCAAAACAAGACTAATTCAAGTGGAATCACATTTTTAGCATCTTCCTACAATTAGTTATGCATTTTCCATGTTTACAAGCATATACCAATTTAAATAGAGTTGCACAGAAAACTTATCCCAAAAGCATATTTTATATTTTTTCTGCATAGATCTCAGAAAGATAATCACACCAAATTTGGTTCACCTCATTTGGATACTTCTAGCTCCAGATATGAATTTTAGAAGATTTTACACAATTTCTGGAAATCCATTTAATTATTTCTTTTAAAACAAACCAACCCTCAAACGCTAAACACACCCGGCTCAGTGCACCAGAAGCGCACCCGAGCAGCTGACCGGTGGGATCCCCAGTCAACCGGGCCCATAGCACAGAGAGAGGGGTAGACCACCGGCACTGACCGGCGCTAGCTCGCCGGCGGCGAGGTCAGCGACGAAACCGACACCAGCTACGTGTTCCTGGGAACGAGACGAACCCACTGAGCTAACTCCCGAGACCTAACCCTCACCGGAGCCGGCTCGTCGGTGACGATGGCAGACGGTGGAGATCCGGCGAACGCAGACCCACCGAACCCGACCTTCGTCGGCGAAACTGAGTTCCGTTCCGCGAACCCTAAACCCTAACGGACCTCCATGCTCGACGAATCAAGCTCCGATGCACGGACTCGCACTGACCGCACGTGCATGGCGACTCGGCGGCGGATAGAGCCATGGCGAACTTGCGTTCCGGCGAGTCTAAGGGACGAACGGTCCAGCCAACTCCACGAACTCACTCTACGACTGCCTGGGACCCAACGACAAGGAAGGAAGAGAGGAGCCATCTACGGCATTGCCATGGCCGCGACGAGCAAAGAGCTCGACGTGCTCTGACGAGGTCGCGGCGGCGACGAACCCTAGAAACTTTACCTCTACTTGATAGGCTCTGGAAATGGGTCGAGGAGGTAGAGCGGAGGACGGCGAAGCTGTTGACAGTTACTAACGCTATCAAAAGAGTGTAGCCAAATCTATCCTTTAGCAATGGTAACAATACTTCTCAATGCAGTCATTGAGGTTGTCAATCCCTATGCTCAAAGTATATGATTGTTGACACTTCTAACGTTGCTACTAGGAATAAAGTTATTTCTAGCAACTACCCCAAAAATGCTATGGGTAGCTCTATAGGATAGGTGATGGGATTCTGCAAGTGCACAGAACTATCGTGTAGCACTTTACCTGGGAGTACCAGGTGTCAAATTTATATTTTCCCAAAGGAAGACGGGGTTTGTGATTCCAAGGATCTGATAGTCAAAGATCTAGATATGGATAAATGGGGTAATAACCTTAGTAAGGATAAATCAATGAAGTACAACTAAGGTGGAAATACACTAGGATAAATTGAGGTAGCTCTGGAGTTTACTGGGAGAACTCTAACTCAGTAAAAGATAGAGTGATTGTTATGCCAAAGAGATTGCTATACCTGGGACACGCAAAGTCCTAAATTCGTCGGGGTTCGACTGATTAGGCACCGTACGTCCCAAAAGTCCTGCGCTGATAAAACCAGACCCAACGTGGTAGAATCCAGAGGATTCTAGGGCTGTCACCACCTAGAACCTACCACTACTATCCGTGGGTCTAGCACACTCAAGGGTAAGATTATAGCCTAAGCACCTCGCTTAATATATAAAGCTTACTACTCTAACTCTGGCCAAGGAATTAGAGCACTCTAACCAAGTAATGAGACAAGTATGCAACTGCTTAAAGTATGACAATAAGTAAATGAAGCAGGGGATCTTTATTACCGATAAGAGTGAAGAACACCGCAGAGGATATCGCCGATAAGCCCGCGGCTCCTCCACAGACTTCCTTCTTCTCCCGACTTCTCTCACTACTCTACTCTTCTCTAGCTAGCACTATTCCTAAGAGCAGAGCTTCACTAGAGAGAGAGAGGAGCTACATATGGACTATGAGCTGAATCTCTAGTGATTTGCTAGTGATCCTCTAGTGGTTTCTAGTTGTGTTTCGACTTACAAGTGAGGATTCAAGTCCTATTTATAGTATAGGAGTGCTCCAGGGGTACATGTAGAGGTCCTGGAGGTCGGTGGTGTGAAGTGGTAGGGCGGGCGCCCTCCTAGGGGGCGGGCGCCCCCTTGGATGCACCGCCTTGCATCCTACGGCCCTCCTTCCTCCTCATAGGCAGTTGCAAGGTCGGTTGGTACCCTAAAGTGGCGGTTAGCAACCCCGGGAGGATGACATGTGGGTCCGTCGATCCATGGCACATCACTTGATCACCGTTGGATGAAAACCAACTTCATTTGATGGCTTGGATGACTCCTGGACACCTTCGCTCGGATTGTGGATGTGGCACTCACTTTGGACAGGGCGGGCGCCCTATTAATAGGGCCACCGGATCCTCATGCGTTGTCTCTAAGCCGTTGATGTTGTTTCAACGTGCCACAGGCCATTTTGGAGGTTGGCACACGGATCCGCGAGGTGGCATGCCAATTTGGCGCCACTCATAGGGCGGGCGCCCTATGTAGGGGCGGGCGCCCCTCCTCTGGCTCCCATGTGGCAGCTGAGGTGCTGAGGTGTCTTGGTATGCTTCAGTTTTGCCTGTTTTCTCCATTTTTCCTGCATACACAAGATTTCTCCAAGGACAAGTGGAACTAGGTAAGTTTCAAAGTGAGTTCTTTGCTTTTTATGTGGTTTTACCTTGATTATGGGTAAAATGTTGATAGTAAAATAGGGAGTTAGCGACCGTCAACAAGAGCTAGGGTTGAGGTGGAGCGGCCGGAGACGAAGCTACGGCGGCGGATTTTATCGAGGCGCCGGCTCGGCGGCCATGGCGCTCGGCGAAGCGGAGGAGAGGGAGAGAGAGAGGGAGTGGAGGGGACAGGGGATAGGGTGGAGTGTCGTCTTCAAGGTTTGCAGGGCGGCAGAGGGGCAGCGATGGCATACGGCGCCACCTGGCGCGCGATGAGCCACGGCGGCAGGTGGCCACGTCGGCCGATTCAAACTGAATTGACCCGATTCAGTTCAGCGAGCAGAGCCTGAAACCGCATTTTTGATGCGCCAAAACTCGTGATCCATCGTGTTTCAGTCAAAAAGTCACTAATACGGTTGAAAGAGCAACATGAGATCTTCAACCCATAGTAACACAATTTGAACTGATTCGAGTTCATCTGGAAATTATAGATCAAAGAAGATGAGTACATGGAAACTGTTAGTAGTTTAGACTTAGGAAAAATTTAGAAACTGCAAAACAACCCCCAACCCTACACTAAAAGCCACTTTTGAGCATTTTGGGCACATTTTCAAGACTCGATGCAAACATAAAGTTTGTTGCTTACAAAATTCTACACAACTTTGATTAAGGGTGCACTGACATGCAAAGTTTCTAAGACCAGCATTTCTATTTGGTCAAACAAAATAGGTCTAGAAGAGCTTTTTTTTTGGTCAACTAGGAGATAGAGGGGTAATTAGAGGATTTTACCAACATGAACATTGATCCAAAAGTTAACCCAAACATGTTTAAGATGTTTAGGACAGTAAACAACCACCCACTTGCATTTCTACTAACTTACTAAGCATAAGCAAACATAGTCAAATCAAAACCAAATAACAACATAAAGCAACTTAACCCATATAGTGTATGTGCATGAATGACATGATCAATGCATAATGCTATGCAAATGCAAGTGTAAAATAGGTAACTAACACTAGGGTGTTACAGCCCTTCCCTCCTTAAAAGAATCTCATCCCCGAGATTGCAGTTAATTACCATTGTGCATAGAAAGAGGGGTAGACTTCCTTGAGATAATCTTCTTGCTCCCAAGTCGCATCACGTTCCCCTTGGTTGTTCCAAACAACCTTGTAAATCTTGATTATTCGGCTGCGAGTGACCCTCTCATTGTAGTCCACCACTTGAATAGGCTTTTCTTCATAAGTTAAATTGGATTTTTACTTGATATCCCCAATGTCCACTTGCTCTTCCAGAATTCACAAACATTTCTTGTTTTGAGAGACATGGAAGACGTTGAAAATAGCTGACATGTGTGGTGGCAAACGCAACTTGTATGCCACATTCCCGCTCTTTTCCAAAATCTGAAAAGGACCTACAAACCTAGGAGCTAACTTCCGTTTCACTCCAAAGCGCTGAACGCCCTTCATGGGTGACACCTTTAAGTAAACATAGTCACCAACTTGAAATTCCAACGGCCTTCTATGCTTGTCGGCATTACTCTTCTGATGAGTTTGTGCGGCTTTAATATGTTGTTGACTGGTATGCACCCGTTTTTTGGCTTCTTTCACAAAATCAATCCCATAATACCTTCTTTCTCCTGGCTCAACCTAGTTGAGAGGGGTTCTGCATTTGCGCCCATACAAAGCTTCAAACGGAGCCATCTGAATACTCTCTTGGTAGCTATTGTTGTATGAGAAATCCACTAACGGTAACCACTGTTCCCATGAGCCCTTGGACGAAATGACACAGGCTCTCAACATGTCTTCTAGAATCTGGTTCACTCTTTCAGTTTGATTGGAAGTTTGAGGATGATAAGCGGAGCTGCGGACTAAATTTGTTCGCAATTGCTTGTGCAGGTGCTCCCAGAAGTGCGCAATGAATTGCGGGCCTCTATCGGAGACTATTGTTCTGGGTACCCCATGCAACCGGAGTATCTAAGCGAAATAAAGTTGTGCATATTGATGTGGTCAATCTGTAGTTCGAACTGGTAAGAAATGTGCGGACTTAGTTAGGCGATCCACAATTACCCAAATTGAGTCATGACCTTTCTGTCTTAGGGGCAAACCAGAAATGAAATCCATTGTTATTTCTTCCCACTTCCATTCTGGGACTGACAAAGGTTGCAGTAGGCCAGCCGGCTTAAGGTGAATGTCCTTCACACGGCAATAGGTATCACACCTGGCTACATAGGCCGCAATCTCTTTCTTCATTTTAGTCCACCAGAACCTAGGCTTCAAATCCTGATACATCTTACTACTACCAGGGTGAATCGACAACTTGGAAAGATGAGCCTCGTCCATAATCTGGTTTCTCAATTCTCGATCCTTTGGTACCACCAATCGGTCCTTGAACCACAATATGCCTTTTTCATGTGACAGAACCGCCCAAATTACCATGGCCCACGTGCACCTGCTGTAGTCCAACGACCTCTGACTGCTATGCACGGGAGTCTGACAACTCCGGAAGCCCTGTCAGGTGCTCACGCGAACACCACAATGTCCCACCGAGGATCATTTCATGGAACGGAAACCAACCATCTTATTACATTCATTCATAGAGTTCAAAATATATCAGAGTAAAATGCGGAAGAGATTACAACCATAGTTTAAAAATTTCAGTGATAGTCTTTACAAAACTACTTGTCAAAAATGACAACGTAAGGTAGCTCTTACACTTCTAAGTATCATAGATGACATCTTGCCCAAGGAAGTGCTGATAAGCACATGTCATCTACAGAATATGGCAGCTCGTCGGATGCCACCAGCTTGGCGATAGCCAAACCTGTACAGCTCCTGACTTTAACCTGCAACAGGGGGTTAACAAACCCTGAGTACATGGGGTACTCCGCAAGACTTACCCGACCAAAAATTGGGGAGAAGACTCAGGAATGCAGGCTGAGGGGAATCAAGATGAGGCTTTAGCAAGAATCAAAGAGTTTTGCAGAAAAGCTCTCTAAGCCAGCTTAACATTTAATCTCAAAGCTAGATTGTTTCATTCAGTTATCTCGTCATCAATTCCCTTTCCCTTTCCCACATTTACCTAGTTCCGAACCACTCTTCGCTGTAAGTCAGTGGATCAAGTCTCCATTGACCGAGGAGCAACGACGATTCGAATCGATTGAAAACCCAGCTGGGGATCCCTATCCACACTGCATATGTAGCACCTAAGCTTGCATATGCCAGCCCCGCCTACCTCGGCTTTTCCAAAACTTGAACCGGTCCTGCGCCACCCGAGAGCACAGTACTCCTCTCGTCTCCAGGCACGACGGCCACGAGGGTACACTCTACTCTCGCGATCTCTCCACTCTCAGTGCGTGGTTGTCGGTTCAAGTAGAGGAGCGACCGGAGTCAGAGGCTTTCCGTAGTATGTGGCTAGTTGCAAAGTCTTGATCCAGCAGGCCGACAACGAATGGTCCCTAATGGATTCCATTTTGTTTTCTTAATAGACAGTCAGAGACACTACATTGAGATTCCTTTCTCAATGCAAGTCTACTGCCCTGCCAAACAATTATAATAGTTCATAGCAGTATACCCAAAGCATACAAAATATCTTTTTCATAAAAGCTTAACTATTAAGCAAGGCTAAGCGTTTTATAAACATTTGCCTTTAAATCAGGTTTCAAAGATAATATATCAAGGCAGGTAAATGCAGCAAGTAGGTGACAATCAACTCCTATCAACCTAATGCGGCAATTTAACTCAAGGTGATAAAGATTTATAAAACACAAGGAGGGGCTGATGCACTGGGGCTTGCCTGTTGCTTGGAGCAGATACAACCCTGAAGTCTATCACCGAGGAAACTCCACGTCCAGAGAGTGAAGACCAACTCGGGACTTGCTTCAGATTCAAATATCCAGCGTTCACTACACGAAATATTAATGCATGATGAAATGCATGGCATGATGCATAATGGAAACATACAAATACATTACATTAAATGTTCAAAGAAAGTTAAATACTACTTTCCTTTGCGATAAAGTTGCAAGCCAACAAGACTAGCTTGTTGTCCAACAACTTGGGTTAGCGGTCTACGGGTACCTATAAGGAATTCTATGCACGACTTAGGGTACGGAAAGGTTCCAAAAGAAGTCGTTCTATTTGGATGTTTTTACCCATGAAGTTGCATCTTAAAGAAACAACCTCATGACACTACAGGTCAGGATAACCTGTAATTAAGGGTTACTTTGTTTTCGTAAACCTCAAGGTAATTACCAACTAACAATAAGGGTCATTAAGATTCTATTATCATGGTGGTTATTATCTCACCTAATCATTTTATTAACTATTATTAACCACCACATAACAATAATAAATTATTCTACTAAATAAGTTGCCAAGGGTTATTTAAAGTGTTAACAATCCCTGGTCTTCACTCAATCCAAAAACCACAAGGCACAATACATTTCATATATTAAGAAAGAAAATAAATAAATTTATTTAACTACTCAGCCTCTACTGTTGGACCGGCCCTAACGACCAACACGGTCCAGATTGGCTCCCTTAGCACTCCCAATACAAATGGCTCGACCCAACACGGCTCCAGCCTGCCCTGGCCAAGCTAGAGAGGTGCAACCATGGCCACCGGCCGGCCGGGGCAAACTTGGCCAGGGCCGCAAGCGGCCAGAGGTGGCCGAGAGGGCGGCAATGGGTCGCAAAGCTCCCAGACCCATAACTAAGCTCATGGTAATCTCAGTTCCCTAATTCGAAGATCCGGAATAAACCCTAAGCCATTAATACTAAACACCATTTTAATTATTAATTAATTAGGGATAAATTACAAAACAATTAAACTTTATCTAACTGAGCTACAAATTTTTCTGAAGGTAACTCACTACTCAAAATAGTGGCACAAAAATTTTCACAATTTCTGGGTAATTACTGTAGGCTATAAAAATCATGGAAAAGCCCTTTATTAATTAAAATGTCCATTTTCAATACATGCAGAAATTACCCAAACTGTAAGTTTTATATTTTTCATAAATATAATATAACACATAGAAGCTCCAGATTTTATTTCATGATTTTAGGAGCTCTATAAAAATTCGTATGAAAATAACAAATTTCATTACTGTTCATTTACTCAAGAAAATGGAAAATAAACTTGAAATACATCAACCGGACTGCTGGGCCTGCTTCCCTCTGGCTCGGCCTAGCAAGGTTGTAGCCGGCCCAGCCTGGCCCTGTCGGGCCTTCTCCTTCCTCTGCCCTCTCTCAGACAGGGCAGAGAGGGCACGCACGCGCGCGCTTCGCCGGCCGCGGTGGCCCAGCCGCGGCGACCAGAGGCGGAGGCCACACCAGCGCGGACTAGCTCACCAGCACGTTCAGAGACGCCTCCTGCACCGATTCCCGTGGTTTACTCGACCAGCTAGGGTTCCTAACGGGCTTGAGCTCAACCATGGCGGCCACGGTGGTTCGACCACGGCGGCACCGGCGTTCCGGCGGAAAAGAGACTCCCCGAGACTACCTAACTATACGTAAAGCACCTAGAGACTCACCAAGATGTGATGCTCACGCTGGGTGACGACGGAGATGGGCGGAGTGGCTCTCTTGACGTCAATGGCGGATTCGGTGACGCGAACCGACGGCAAGACCTTCGTTCCGGCGGTTTCTGTGATTCAACGAAGGAACGAGCTAGCTCATGAGCTTCGGGCCATCAACGCCTAATGGAAACACAAACCAGCACGACACCAGACTCACCTGAACAACATGGCCACGGCAAGGTAAGCACGGCGGCACTACCGACCGGCAGGGAGGAAAACGACGCGCACCGGCGACTCCGACCAGAAGAAGACACGGTAATGGGCTCACTTGAACCGCAAGAAGGTGGCGGACCTAGCTACGAGATGGAGATGGTGGAGGTTGAGTGTCGGCGACGGATTTCACCGGCGACCAAATCTCGACGGCAACGAACAGGAACGGAAAAAAAAAGACGGCGAGCTCGGCTTCAGGCTTATAAGGATGATAAGGATGCTCAGAACGTTGCCACGACACCCACCGAGCGCGACACGTCGCCAGGCCGCGTGCCCGCGCACGCTGCGGCGGTGGAGGGCGGCGGCTCGTCGGCAAGCAGCTGCGTGGCAGCGAGTCCGACTGCCCTGTTCTAATCTTGATGACCGTTTTGCATTTTACCCCTCCCGAGGCTATTCACTAAATTACTCTCAAATTCGTGTATAAACTTAAAAAAATGTGCCATATATGAAACGTGCAGAATTTCATTCTATACAACTTTGATATAGAAAACATTTTCAAATTTTGAATATTTTTGAAATTATTGAAAAGGGGGTAAATAGGCCTTTTCAAATTCGATTTAAATCTCAAATATTCATTGATTAACTTCAAATTTTGTAAATACCAAATTTGCTCAATTTAGTGAGCTTTACAACTTTTATTTAAGACTTATCTTCAGATTCCAAGTAATTTTTGAATTAGAGTTTTAAATTCAAATTTGAAGATAGAAATTCAAGTTTAATTTAAATTTCCTAATAGTAACTTGAAAAACTTTGTATACCAAAGTTGCTCCACTAAATAAGAGCTACAACTTTGCTTTTGGGACCAAGGCCCAATTCTACATAGTTTTGAAACTAGGGTTTTAGCCCGATTTAGGGTTTTAAATTAATTCCAAATTGTATTTTTAAGCGGTGATTAATTAATACACCCAATTAACAAGCCATCAAAAGATAAAATTAAATCACTCTAAATTACTTAAGCACAAACAACCTATGAAATTAAATTTGTTTTAATTTCTATGCATAATAAATTGAATTTAATTATGAATGCGGTGCAGTGCACATGATGACATGTCTGATTTTTACTTCAATAACACCAGGGGTGTTACATTTCATCTACCTGAAAACGAAGTGTTTCTTTTTCCTCCATCTTTCTCTTGATGTGATACACTCCCGGGTCCGTTTTTTGGCCCTCAATAATTCTACTTTCCAAAGAAGAACTGAGACTAATATTATTCAACACCACAGGATGCATAAGATTGAACCTACTTGCCAGCAATGGTTGCAATGTGTTGCAATGAGATTTCCGGCTCAGAGCATCAGCGACAACATTAGCCTTACCCGGATGGTAATACACCTCTAAATCATAATCTTTGATCAACTCCAACCACCTTCTATGCCTCATGTTTAGCTCAGGCTGAGTGAAAATATACTTGAGACTTTCATGATCGGAGTAGATATGACACTTATGACCCATCAAATAATGTCGCCAAATCTTCAGAGCATGGACCACTGCAGCGAGTTTCAAATCATGGGTAGGATAATTCTGCTCATGTTTCCTTAATTGACATGAGTCATAAGCAATAACTCGGCCTTCTTGCATGAGCACACAACCCAACCCAGTACCACAGGCATCACAATACACATCAAACGACTTCTCAATGTCAGGTTGAGCAAGAACAGGAGCAGTGGTCAGCAACGTTCGCAGAGTACGAAAAGCTGCTTCACACTCCTCGCTCCAAACAAACTTGGTATCTTTATGTAACAACTTGGCCATAGGTTGAGCTATCTTGGAAAAATCTTGGATGAAACGACGATAATACCCAGCTAAACCCAGAAAGCTATGAACCTTAGACACATTAGTGGGCGACTTCCAATCCAATACCTGCTGAACTTTGGAAGGATCTACAGAAATATCTTCAGCAGACAATATATGTCCTAGAAAAGGTACCTTGGTTAACCAGAACTCACACTTGCTAAACTTTGCATAAAGCTTATGCTCTCTAAGTTTGGTTAACACTATCCTCAAATGCTCAGCATGATTTTCCATATTCGCAAAATATATCAGAATATCATCAATAAAGACTACCACAAATTTGTCCAACTCTGGCATGAACAACGAATTCATCAAATACATGAAGTGTGCAGGGGCATTGGTTAACCCAAAGGACATAACCAAATACTTATACAACCCATACCGAGTGGAAAATGCCGTCTTGGGAATGTCTTGCGGCCGGATCTTAATTTGATGATATCCCGACCTCAAATCTATCTTAGAGAACACCTTAGCCTTAGACAATTGGTCAAACAAGTTATCAATACGAGATAAAGGATACTTATTCTTAATTGTCACAGCATTGAGTGGTCTGTAATCCACACACATAAGCAATGTCTCATCCTTTTTCTTCACAAAGATTGCAGGACAACCCCATGGAGAAGAGCTAGGGTGAATGAAACCCATTGTTGGCATTTCTTAACGTCGTTACAGAAGATAGACTAAAAGTCCATCTCTGGCAAAGGCGCCAGAAATGCTTGTTGGCGTTTCCTAGCATCACTACTAAAGATAGACTATAAGTCTGTCCTTAATAATAATACTAGAAATGTAAGTTGACATTCCCAACCACCATTACTTCAGAAAGGTAACCCTTGGCCCTTAATGGCACCAGCCTAGGTAATGCAGTCTGGAAATAGCAGTTAGAAGTGCTTGATTGGCCTTCCTAACCGTCATTACTTACGATATGCAAAACTGTGACACGGCGCCATGGGGTGCACAAGAATTATAATCCTTAAGTAATCGTACTTAGGTACGCCAATCGATAGCTCAGTAAGAAATAAGATTACTCTGCAAGCACACAGAACTATCATTGTAGCATTTCAACCCGTGAGTATTCAAGGGTGTCGTATTTATAATTTCCCGTAGGAGGGCAATATGCATCAAGTGTGGTGTAAACATGATCACTTATTGAGTGCAATGGTAGGCATAGAGTAAACAGGAATAAGACATGATTTCAAAATAGTGGACACACATCTGGGTCAACCTCAAGGATAAAAAGGGAAAATAAAGAATAAAAGAATATAACTAACTGAGCAGGCGTTGGTCATATATAATTATACAAAGAACTGCTAGCAACACATCTAATTAGTAAGTCTAGTATCAGGACTAAGTCTGGGGTGATAGGGAGATCCCCGCAGCTGGTCTGCCAGTCGATAGAGACTTTACAAACTCCTACTTCAATATCTGAACGTGGGGGAGTGCTAGGGATGGACAGGGCTGTCACCACCTACCCACCTACCCCTCTGACCATGGGATACCGATATATTCGCCGATCTCCGCATACCTGAGCACCATGCTCACGTACTTGGAAACAACTCCTAACCTCCATGGACCCAACCCTTCGGATTGACAGGCTAGGTTAAGAGCAACCAAGAAGGCACGACGAACCATCACCTCATTCCTAGTTCTTCCTCTATTCATACTAATTCGATGAACAATGAAGAAGGACGACGAACAAGTCAAGAATATGACACATAAACTATATTATAGTCCATATATTATGCTCATAACAAGATCATAACTTTGCTCTAGTTCATATGCATGATCATATAAATATAATAAGAACTTGCTCATGTAAGAAGACCGAATTGTATTCATACCAAGATGATCCTTTTCTTCCAAGGAGACAAGCTCTCCTTGATAGCTCTTGCCTTGCTCACAAACTACTAGTACTACTCTAAAGATACAAATGAGAGGTGTGAGGTAGATGACTCCAAAATGATGTGTGTGTTGAATAAAAGAGCACCATCTATTTATAGTTGAACTAGGACGGTTGGCGTCTCTAAACTTGCAAGGAGGTGAAACCGCCTTTGGGAAACCGCCTAGAGCACCACCACCGAAGACTGGGCCCGGGAGGCCCCACCAGGGGGCGGCCGGTCCTGGGGGCGGTCGCACCCGTGGCTGGGCCCGCTGGCCACCGCCTTCTGGTGGTCGGTTGCTATCTGGGCCTGGGCCTCTCCCGTGGTTACGGATGGATCCAATTCAGCTTTTTCAGGTGGGCTTTCTTATTTTCTTGGTTTGCGCATTTGCGGAATACGTCGTTTGCTTTTGCGCTTTTTCCATGATGTTGTGCATTTGCACTTGTTACACTATTAAACCTGCAAAACATGAATACAAGGGGTACAAGTGGAACTTGTTAGTAGTAAAGGCATATGTGCTAGAATATGTTTGTGTTTCTTCTTTTTAGTCTAAATTGGCGGCATAAAAGTGATCCATAAGGACCGCCAACAAGACCCCTAAGCTTAACCTTTGCTCGTCCCGAGCAAATAGCTAAGTATGGTTGTTGATCAGGAGGTTCTATGATGCTGATATAATTCATAAGTGCCATGCCTATAACAAAGTATTCATTCGTAATTTAAATAGGTTGGCATTCTATCCACTCTTTACCTTGATTTCTCATAGGGCCTATAGTTCTTCCAATTTCTTGGGCGGTTGCAAGACAGAATGGTTATAACAGATTCACCAATCATTCATTCTTTGATAGACCTTTTATCCGGAGTTTTTTATGAATTTTTGTAAAATAAAACAAGTTCCTCAAATGATTCTCTTAATCGCTCAATGTGTATGATTACCTCACCAAAGGCATTGTAGTGTTGCCTTTAAATCCTACCACTAAGGCTGAGAGTGGAGCTTTTAGGTAGGTATGTGGGCATACTTACATCACCTGTATTGCTGAGTCAAAGACCGGACCATAAGGAGATACAAGTCATACACTTTGATTGAGATGTGCAAGTGTGTGGAATATAAGTATGGTGAAAACCTATCTCTAATTTTTGGCACTCCATGCATCATGACTCTCTTTTATTGGATGGAACAAAGTTTTTTTTGGAGAGATATAGGCTATAGAAAGATCATCCTCTTCTTTTTTTTTGAACGGGTATTTGGATTTTCTTTCCCATTTGTTTTCTCATGCCCTTTGGCTTTATTTTTTTCTTTTCTTCTTCTTCTCTCTTTTTTTTACATAGCCCATATCTTTTTATAGATGTATGGAAACTTATGGATGGAGAGATGTCATGATGGTGAATGCAAGGAGTGAAAATTTTGTATGAAGAAAGCACGACTCTCATAGTGACGGTCGGTCATTTTTATATTGTAAAAACAGAGGGCGCAACTCTCAGGGTAAGAGTTGGCTTATTTTTTTTTGGTGGATGGAAGGGTGCATGTTGTGCGTAACTCTCAGGGTAAGAGTCGGCTTTATTTGGTGGGTGTACGTGAATCTCAATCATGGGTGCATGACTATAATCTCACTAGGTCTCAGCTTTTTCACTCGACTCAAAGTTTCGCAAGCAGCATATGACTAAGGTTTTGCAAAAGTAGAGCATGTCATATGGCCTTGGTAGGTATTTCATAATCATTGGGGAACTTTTGATTTTTGAATTTTTGAAAAGAAAACTCTGGATGCCAAGTTTCTCTTAGAACAAAGTCATAGCAAAGTCTATTTGTACCATCTCATATCTTGCAACAACTTAGAAAAGGATCTTGCAATTGCAACCCACAAGATTTCAAGTTCTCAGAATGAGACATTTTTAGCCAACAAACTTAAATCTTGAGGAATACTAAGTTATAGCTTAGGCACAAACGAATTATAGACAGAGCAACTATTCATCATTTCAACAGAAAAGAAACTAACATATATTAGCACATATGGGAGTGGAATATTTTATTTTATTTATATATATATTTTTATTTTATTTTTATTCTTTTTTTATAAGGAAATAAAATTATAGAATTTAAAAATGCAAGAAATAAAGTGCAAGAAATTTAAAGATACATGTTACCTCTGTGGGGTCTCCTCCCCCAAGCTAGTTCAATGCCTAGGCCCTGGGAACTGTCCCATAGACCGAAGGTAGGCCATCTGTGCCTCGTGCCGCCGCCGGTTTGCATCTTCGAGGTCCACGAAGTGCTGCTGGTACTGCTCATGCCATTGAGTGGTAGTCTGGATGTGAGCGTTGAGCGTACCTTGGGTCTGCCTGTTTTGCAGCTCTAGTCCTCCCATGCGTGTGTTGAGAATCTCTAGTGTGATCGGCTGTGGGTGAAGTAGAGGTGGCATGCCTTCAGAATCTGAGGAGTGCACATGCTCGTGCTGCCTTGATCCTCTTGCCTCGTGTGAGTGCTGCCACCCTGACCCTCCAGCCACGTGAGGGTGAGGAATGTGTCCCATACCATATCCATACCCTGGGCTGAACCCAGGTGTAGACATGACAGGGGACCATCCCATCCCTGGTGTCATGGTGGGCATGGCTGGTGGTGTAGACTGTACGGATGGTGCAGACTCCTCCTCCTATACTCCTCTCCTTCGTGATCTCCTGTGGGAAACAGAACTCCTGCATGCTTCTTCCTTCTCAACAAGGTCGAAGGTGAGAGATGGGGATTTATATAAAGCGAGATCCAGGTTAGGTAACGGTATCTCGTTTATATATCCCAGAAAATAAAATACCAAATTCTGTCCCGATTCGTCACGTTTTAGAGTGTGGGCTTGTACGAAATAGAACTCATTGAGCATAATATGAGGAGTGGAGAGATAAACAATAGTATTAGCACCATGAGGATCAATACTAGTGGCAAGACGAGTGACGAGTGAAGTGCACATGATAGGTGTAGAAGTTTTGAAAGAATTCAATCAGTGCTTAACAATATCATAGACAAGAGCGACTTTAATCTTTTTAAGCACGGCATAAAGCAACTTCAACTCAATATCATAAGCATGATGCGTGTCCTCTCTAGGAAAGAAAGAATTAGCAATCCACTTAAGCATAAACCTCAAAGTAGGATGATGGATGTTGTTGATATTAGGTTGGAATTTTCCAGTCATATTTTGTCCGGTTATCAAATGCCAAAAAGTATGACGATGATAACCCGAGAGAGAAAAACCCAAGTCAACAGAGCATCGCTCATGAAAGCCTAAGTGGTTAGCAAAATCCTTTCAATAAAGACTATGCTCCTTCCCAAAGCAGCGTAAAGTAATACCATAATCGACAATTTGTAGAGTGCCCAAGACCTGGATGGTCAAAAGACGAGATCCAATTTCGTGCACAGGGGCAACTCGGCTCCAACCAACATTTTCGAAAATGGTATTAAATTTGACGTCCATACTTGTTTGCTGGAGAAAGTGTGGGTCAAAAGCCGGTGTATGCAGGATCTCGCGTTCCTTGAGGAGGTTGTATGCTTGCATCTCCCGCTCGCTCTCCAGGTTGATGAAGGGGGAGTCGGCCTCGTCGATGGTGTGGCCTCTTGGCGCCTCCTCTTCTTCATGCAGCGGGCTCTCCTCACTTGCGGGGCCTTGGCTAGACTCCCCACGAGAGCGACGGCCTTTTCGGAACATGCCGGAAATCCGACCTCTGATCCCACTCATGGTGAGTGAGCTTAGCACGAGAACTTGTTTTGTGGAAGAGGTTTTTGCAGGAATTTTTCTTGCACTTGATCTTTATGGAAAGAAGTTGGAGAGTGATGGGGCAAAGAAGTGATGGAGGGAGTGTAGAATGTGTGTGTGAGAGGGGTGAGGAGCACCACCCGAACTCTCTGGTATTTATAGGCTTGATCGCAGGCGGGGGAGTGTTGCTTGCAACAGCTAGTAGCCGTTGGCAAAAGGCCGCGCTATAGAGCCATTGGGCAGGGGGCGGTCGCCCCTGGGATCGGCCGGTCCCCTGGTGGGGCCGGTTCTGTCCCGTCTTTTTGTAGCTCCCTCTAACGGCGACTCCCAAGATGTAGCCGGTACGAATGACTCCCATTCGGAACTTTGCTCCAGATTTTGATTTTTCACAAATTTATTCGAAACTTTTTGGTTTTCAAAAATTAATTAAAAATAAGATTTAGATATAGCAAAATCTAAACTTCCTAAGAATGATTTTTATAGAATTTTTGGAGAAGAGTTTATTTTGGACTAAAAATAGAGTTTTATAAAACTAGGAAGAGGGGAACTCTTTTTTAATGTAAGAAAGTGTATTATATAAATACGTTTATATTATTATTATATATTTTTTTGAAAGGATGAGATACAATACCTGAGTGGGGGCGCCTCCCCCAAGCTTGAATGATGGTGTGGGCCCCTTCAGATAATTATTATTTATATATTTTTATTTATTTTTAGATAACTGCCGATGTCCTTCGGCAAGGGCTCAACATTTACAGTCTGTTGGCAAGACTCTTCTTCCTTTATTGCTCTGCAGCTGCATGAACAATCTTGGGAGAAGCCTCGGGTTGCCCTGGGATTTTTCCCATATTGTTGACAGGAATAGAAGCAGCTATTTGAGCTATTTGGGTTTCTATCATTTTGTTGAAACTTGCTTGATTCTGAATAGAAGAAGACAGAGTTTCAAGCTTTGCATTTATATTTTCAAACATTTTATCTTTGAAAGACAGCTTTTTGGTTAGATTCTCATTGATCTTAGCTTGTCCTAGCATGAGGTCTTTTAAGGAAGGTTGGTTTGAATTGTAATTTGAATTAAAATTATTACCTTGCGGGCGGTGTTGGTTGTTCCACCCGTTATTACCTTGCTGAGGTTGGCGAAACCCATTATTGACGTATGAAGCTTCTTCTTGGGTTTCAGGGCAGTTGTTCCCTGAGTGGCCAATGTTCCCATAGACCTCACACGTCATGTGTGAGTCCATGCCCTGGACGGTGCTCATGGTAGGGTTGGTGGTACGATCGTCTAGCTTCTGCATCAGCAAGTCTATTTTTGCGGCTAGCAAGTCCGTCTCCTTCACGGTATGCCTGCCTTTTTGTGCTTTTCTTCCTTCTCCCCAACTCTGGTTGGCCACCATCTTCTCAATAAGTGCAGTTGCATCCGCATTGGTGAGGGAGAGGAATGCACCTCCAGCTGCGGCGTCTACGTGCCCTTTTGACATGGCCGTGAGGCCTTCATAGAAGTTTTGGAGCACGAGCCAATCTTCCATTCCATGATGAGGACAGGCTTGGATGTATTCCTGAAGCCTTTCCCAAGCATCGGGGATGGACTCTAGTGAAGATTGCTGGAAGTTTGAAATCTTTCCCCTTAGAGCGCTGATCTTGCTCATGGGGAAGAACTTGGCGAGGAACGCCGTGGAACATGTGTCCCACGTGTTAACAGCTTCCTTGTTTTGGTAGAACCATTGCTTCGCTTTCCCCGTGAGGGAGAAAGGAAACAAGCGGAGTCTGATGCTGTCCTATGCGATATTCTTGATGATAATGGTGTCGCACAGCTCAAGGAAGTGTTGCAGGTGAGCATTTGCGTCCTCACTTGGCAAGCCACAGAACTGACTCGCCTGCACCATCGAGATAAGACCCGTACGGATCTCAAAATTTCCATCTCCAACATTGACAGCGGGCCCAATGGGCACGTTGGCAACAACGGGAGTGGAGTAGTCACGGAGTGTCTTGGCCATAGCGGTAGTGGCGGATGGTGCAAGAGTGACCGGTTCGTCTGCCGATGGGGTAGCAGAGGAAGAAGCGGTATGAGACCTTTTCTTCCTTAGGAGTGCTTCCGGATTACTGGTGAAATTTTTCGGCAGAGCAAAACCGCTCATACACTATCCTGTTTTCATTCCAATAAAAAGAGGAAGAAAATAGCAAAGTTAGCCTATTTAAATTACGTCTACCAATGCTTTATTATGCAATCGATGTTTATGCCAGCTTAGATGTTTTCGCCCTCCCCGGCAACGGCGCCAGAAATGCTTGTTGGCATTTCTTAACGTCGTTACAAAAGATAGATTAAAAGTCCATCCCCGGCAACGGCGCCAGAAATGCTTGTTGGCATTTCTTAGCATCACTACTAAAGATAGACGATAAGTCCGTCCTTAATAATAATACTAGAAACGTAAGTTGACATTCCCAACCACCATATTTCAGAAAGGTAACCCTTGGCCCTTAATGGCGCCGGCCTAGGTAATGCAGTCTGGTAATAGCAATTAGAAGTGCCGGATTGGCCTTCCTAACCGTCATTACTTACGATATGCAAAACTGTGACACAGCGCCGTGGGGTGCAGAAGAATTACAATCCTTAAGTAATGGTACTTAGGTACGCCAATCAATAGCTAAGTAAGAAATAAGATTACTCTGCAAGGGCACAGAACTATCATTGTAGCATTTCAACCCATGAGTATTCAAGGGTGTCGTACTTATAATTTCCCGTAGGAGGGCAATATGCATCAAGCATGGTGTAAACATGATCACTTATTGAGTGGAATGGTAGGCATAGAGTAAACAGGAATAAGACATGATTTCAAAATAGTGGACACACATCTGGGTCAACCTCAAGGATAAAAAGGGAAAATAAAGAATAAAAGAATATAACTAACTGAGCAGACATTGCTCATATATAATTATGCAAAGAACTGCTAGCAACACATCTAATTAGTAAGTCTAGTATCAGGACTAAGGCTGGGGTGACAGGGAGATCCCCGCAGCTGGTCTGCCAGCCGATAGAGACTTCACGAACTCCTACTTCAAAATCTGAACGTGGGGGAGTGCTAAGGATGGACAGGGCTGTCACCACCTGCCCACCTACCCCTCTGCCCGTGGGACACCGACATATTCTCCGATCTCCGCATACCTGAGCACCATGCTCACGTACTTGGAAACAACTCCTAACCTCCATGGACCCAACCCTTCGGATTGACAGGCTAGGTTAAGAGCAACCAAGAAGGCACGACGAACAATCACCTCATTCCTAGTTCTTCCTCTATTCATACTAATTTGATGAACAATGAAGAAGGATGACGAACAAGTCAAGAACATGACACATAAACTATATTCTAGTCCATATATTATGCTCATAACAAGATCATAATTTTGCTCTAGTTCATATGCATGATCATATAAATATAATAAGAACTTTCTCATGGAAGAAGAGCGAATTGTATTCATACCAAGATAATCCTTTTCTTCCAAGGAGATAGGCTCTCCTTGATAGCTCTTGCCTTGCTCACAAACTACTAGTACTACTCTAAAGATACAAATGAGAGGTATGAGGTAGATGACTCCAAAATGATGTGTGTGTTGAATGAAAGAGCACCATCTATTTATAGTTGAATTAGGACGGTTTGGCGTCTCTAAACTTGGAAGGAGATGAAACCGCCTTTGGAAAACTACCTAGAGCACCGCCACCGAAGACTGGGCCCGGGAGGCCCCACCAGGGGGGCAGCCAGTCCTGGGTGCGGTCGCACCCCTGGCTGGGCCCGCTGGCCACCGCCTTCTGGTGGTCGGTTGTTATATGGGCTTGGGCCTCTCCCGTGGTTACGGATGGATCCAATTCAGCTTTTTGAGGTGGGCTTTCTTATTTTCTTGGTTTGCGCATTTGCGGAATACGTCGTTTGCTTTTGCGCTTTTTCCATGATGTTGTGCATTTCCACTTGTTACACCATTAAACCTGCAAAACATGAATACTAGGGGTACAAGTGGAACTTGTTAGTAGTAAAGGCATATGTGCTAGAATATGTTTGTCTTTCTTCCTTTTAGTCTAAATTGGTGGCATAAAAGTGATCCATAAGGACCGCCAACACCCTTGTCCAATAACTTCTGAAGTTGTTTCTTGATTTCTGCCAACTCATGCGTTGGCATTCTGTACCTCTCCTAGAAATAGATGCCGTTCCTGGAATAAGCTCTATTGCAAACTCTGCATCCCGACCAGGAGGAAGTCCAGGAAGGTCTTCAGGAAAGACATCCAGAAATTCACACACAATAGGAATATCGGAGAGACTTGTGGCACTGGTTGCACAAGAAATACTAAGGAGACTTCCCTTGCGAGGTAAGATGACTTGAAAAACACCTTTGTTTTCCGGATCTTTCAAAGAGAGAGTACGGTTTGAGATGTCTAGGAGTGCACCCCACTTTTTCATCCAACTAACCCCCAATATTACATCCAAGCCTAGACCAGGTAACACAATGAGACTGGTGTGAAACAATTTACCCCCAATCTCAATTTTGGCCACAGGGATACACTACCTTGTGGTAACCTCAGCCCCCGCCGAGGTGATCCGAAAACTATAATTTAACTCTATGATCTGGAATGCATGCTTTTGTGCAAAAGATTGACTCACGAAAGAATGTGATGATCCAGAGTCAAACAAAACAATAGCAGGGTGCTCATTCACGGAAAACATACCCGCTGTAACTGGTTCTCCTTCAGGAATTTCTTTCAGAGTAGTATGGTGCACACGGGCTTGCTTTGGATGAGGACAATTACGGACAAGATGCCCTTGCTGACCGCAATTGAAACATGACCCATAACCTTGAGGTGCTTTAGCTTGAGCGGCACTGCCTGGAGGAGCGTTGTTCTTGTTCAAAGGTACTCTGAACCCCTTCTTATATCGCGGTGGCGGAGCCGGCTACTGTTTCTTTGGAGGAGGCCTGAACTTTGCTCCTGAAACAGCTGGACGATAAGAGGAACGGCCTGCCACTAGACGATTTACCACTGGGGCCCTCTGCTGAGAAGAACCTCCTTCTAATGGCCTCTTGCCTCCCTTTGCAACCATGTGCAAATTGTTCTATTTCTCTTGGATCAGGGCATCACTGATGAATTCATTGAAAGTGGTGCGAGTATTGTTGGCCATAGTCTTCATAAGCTTGGTTCCAAGACCTCTCTTTAATGATTCGATCTTTTTCTCCTCAGTATCTACTAACCAAGGGGCATACCTCGACAAATTGTTGAAGACGTGAAGGTACTGAGTAAGGGTCTTAGTACCCTGAGTAAGCTGCATAAACTCATTAACCTTCATCTTCATCAAACCAGCAGGAATGAAATGACCCCTAAAAGCCCTTGTGAGCTGTTCCCAAGTGATATCAGCAACCACAGGATAGGTGGTCTTGTGTTGTGCCCACCATATCCCTGCTGGTCCTTGCAACAAGAGAGCAGCATAGCTAGCCTTCAAAGTCTCGCTTAACCTCAGCACCGAGAACGATTGCTGCACCGAGTTCAGCCATTCATCTGCCTCCAGTGGTTCAGCGACATGCTTGAACACTGGCGGCTTAGTGTCCATGAAGTCCTTGTAAGTACTTTACTGATCTTCACCATTGCCACGACACTCATCCCGATTGCGATTGTTGTTGTTGGAGGCTACCATCTCTCGCAGGATGGCCTGCTGGGTTGCCAAAAACTAGGCAAACATCTGATCCGAAGTGAGTGGAGGAGGCAGTGGTAACTCCTTATTTTCACGTTCATTTCCACCGCCACTACCCGACCCATGGCTACAGGTTTGGATCGGCATCTGCAGTAAAGCACAACAACCATTATTAGATGTCAGCCATGCAAATGATAACCGAAAAATCATGCCCCAAAAGATATCAATGATTTTTCTTGATAACATGCAGGCGGCACAATAATTCAATATCCATCATACAACCACAGAATAACAAGGTGCAACAAAAGAAAATTCTTTTCGAACTGCATCAACTGCCATTGCTTAATTAAAAGTTTGATGGTCTCCACCCTTGCATGTAACACCCCAGGTGTTAGTCACGAGCTAACCAGCGAGTGTGGACCTAATCGAGTTATTTCAATCAATGATCCTAATCACTATTTCATATTCATCTCCATCTACCTTGATCATTGGAGAAGTTGCATGAAGATTTAAATTGGATAGTCACATGAGATGACAAGCCCTCTGCTTGATTTGATTGCAGGACTACGTGAACATGAGCATGCAAAGCCAACCAAACCTTGCAACCTTGACCAAACAACCCTATTTGAACTCTACAACAAAAGTCATGAAGGACTCATGTGGAGCAAATGCCAAGAAAATACCTTTATTGGCCTAAACATCTACTTTGAGCTCTCTAATTACATTAGTTTGACCAAAGTGGAAATATTATTTCTGAGCAAGATATGAGGTTTGACCCAAAATAAGAGTTGCAGATATTTTGGAGTAGAACAAATGTTATGTTTGGACCAAGTCATGATTCAACTCCTAACTGCCTCAAATAGTGGACACAAGATAGAGGAAAAGATGATTTCAGGACTTCAAATATTTCTAAGTCTGAAATCTGCCCTTATTGCAATGACGTGTTGCTTTCTCCAAATTTTGTTAAGCAACTCAAGTTGGACCAAATATAGAAGCTGAAGGGAATTTGTGAGGGCACAACATATCCAAATTTGAGGCTAGGCCGACACCGTTTGACAAGGTTTGCCACTCGATCTTTGGCCATAATTAAGCCGCTGACACTCTCAAATTGGGACATCATTATCTCCTAAACCATTGATCAAGAGGCCGAGAGCCCCTAACCAGTATTGAAGAGCAAAGCGTGAGCAACAAGTTTCGTATTCGCGCCCAAGTCAGAATATGCCCAGAAGATGCCATAATCGGCCGCCCAAATTTGCCACAACGTCGCCTGCCACGTGTTCGTCGAAATGCTGCAAAGATGGACGCATGCTGCTCATGTCCAGAGCTTCGCCCATGATTTCCTTCGCCCCAGCTCAATGGAAAGCACCAGAGCACTTTCCTGCTCGCCCTCTTCCATTGCCCATTCATCCTCTCGCCTTCCCATCCCTTCCCTTGCTCTCTGGCCATAGGCACGGACGCGGCCACCATTGCCGACGAGCTTGAGTCCCACTGCCCTTGCCGTTCCTCCACCTCCGGTGCTCCTCCGATCAAATCAACAGCGCCATCGCCTTTCCCCGCGTCGTGACGCATCCGGAAGACCCTGTCTCCGAGCTTCTTGTCGCCGGTGTGCGGGTCTTCACGACCACCGTCGCGACATGTCGCCGGCGTGAGCGGCTGAGCCGCCTCAGGCTGCGCGAGGTCAGGCCCGGGCCCCTGCGGGTGCGGCTCGGCTTCCTGCCTGCATGGCCGGCCTTCGCCGCCGTCGGCCTGCTGCTGGCCGCAGCTGACCGGAAGAGCTGACCGCGCGCGACACCCTGCTCTTCCGTGCTGTCGCAAGGAGGAAGAAGGCAGCCAGCTCTCTTTTGTGTCTATGACATGTGGGACCCACGGTGGTTATTTGTGCATCAAAAATTTCAGATTCTTGCAGTTATTTAGAAATTCATATCTCATGTTTGGCAACTCCAAAATTTATGAAACTTGTTTTGTTAGATTCGTGGTGAAGTGTTCTGCATGTTAGATCCATAAAATGTGCTTTGTTATTTACATTTATGTGCCGTAGAAATTAATTAGAAAAAGTGGTTTAGGAAATGGATTAACTTGCTTTTGGTCATAATTTGAGAAATATAAGTTCAACAATTGTGGTTCTAATTTTTTTAGGCTTCTAATGACATGCACTAGCTCATAAAAATATAAAACATATATGTTGTTTACTTTTTTCAAGGTGTTTCACATTAATCTTTTTAAATAGCAAATAAATGGTTGAATTGCTTGTTATTTTTGTATCTGAAGTTATATTGCTCCAAATATCATGAAAATTTAATTACAGACTCTATTTATGATGTGTAATGTATGGTTAAAATTTCATGATTTATGGTGCATGTATGACTGAATTGTTGATTTATCTTTTTTGGTGCATATTAAGTAGATTTAAATACATTATAAATAATATATTGAGGTAAAAATAGAAAATGGTGTTCCACTACCTTTGTATGATATTGTGTTAGTCTGAGAATCAATAATATGGCCATGTTGTTTCAGAAAATGTTGGGTTTCGTATTTAATTTGCTCTCCAATGGTTTATTGCATTATAGATTTGTTTATTTTGTAATAATTAAACTATGGAACCTGAGCACGTAAGATTTGAACTTTGGGCATGCTTTGTAATTGACTACCTCTCATAAAAATATCAACTCCATTTGAGATGTTTACCATATAACTTAAACAATTAAATAATAGACTTTTATGTGATTTTTGGTGAAAGATTGGAGGTAATTACACATATGCATGTTGTTTATGACTTATTGCCTTGTCTTAACCTGAGATGAATTCTTTATGTTTGTGTTATGATGTTTGGAGCTATTTAACTAGCTCACATATGTGTTTCTTGGGTGAAAAACCAGTAACCAAATTAATTGCAATCCTGCTGAGAAAGGGCTGCAGGAGCAGTCCCTGTTATTGTGATGTTTTACACATGAAAATGATGTTGCATGTAAATATGTTCTATACAAAAGTTGTAGCTAACTTCATTGCATAGCTTTCCTAAATCTTCATGGTCATAGGCCTGATAGTTTAGGAGTTATGGCTTTTGGAAGTCTGCTGTCAGGTTTGGATTGTTTTCTGTCCAGATCCGAATGTTTGCTTTGTTGAATCAATTTATGCTTTGAATCACCTCTTGTTGATAATAAAAGAGTTTTAGTAAACTTCATTGGCTTTCCAAATTGTCTAGGATCATCCTTTTTGGTGGTCTAGATCTCTAGTTTTGATTGTTTGAAGTGTGAGGACAGAATCTGTCCAAATCTAGACAGAGCTGTCTTCTTTGTGTTGTTTGACCTTTATATGTATTGAATCATCTTAAGATGATAATAGCAAAGTTGTAGAAAATTTCAATAGCTTTACAAAAAGCCTTATATCACCCTGGTTGGATGTGTATAGCTTGAGTTATGGTTAAATTTTGTGCTTGCTGTCCTGCTGCTCATAAACTGCATGTGTGGGATTATGATTGCTTTGACTTTACTTTGCTTGGTGTGATTGTTAGCTTATGGTTCAGTGATGGTAGATTAACATGCCTGGTATTACTTTCTTTTATTCATACATGTGCATTGTGCATCTCATTTAGGTACGATAGATGAACACGTGAAGTGAAGGACGTGATGATGGAACTAACCACATGACGGTGTGGTGGACTAATCATGAAGATGGAAGGACTAATTGAGTGCTTGGATGGGAGATGCTCGTCGAGCGAGTGTCATCTAACAAACACTGACTTAGTGTTGGAGTCCATGCAAGCCCCGGAGCATCCCTAAGCCTCCACCTATCTCTTTTTATAAATGCACCGTTCTTTATTAAATCGTATGATTGTGCACTTAAGTATAGGAGTTGGTTGATACCGTTGTTGCATAATTACCTTGTCCACTCTACATATGATCCTGGTACTATTACTAGACAGGTGATCGATCTTCTGCTTAGCCCTGCTTAGACCGGTAGAAGTCGGGTGATTTCCTGTCATCCGCGAGAAAGTCGGGTGATTTCCTGTCATCCGCGAGCATAGGTGGTGACTGATGAGATCCACATGGATGGCTATATGTGTCACCATGCCACAATGTTTAATGAGAGAATCAAGGCTAGGTAGTGGGGAGCTGCATGACATGGGTCATGTTGACTTCGGTGCTACTTGCGGCCGATTAGGATTGAGGCCACCAGACATCAGTTGAGATTGAAGGACGTCGTCACATAGCTGGCCAGATAAGTCGTTCTGACCGCGAAACCGAGTATTTCTTTCTGAGCCGGGAATTTGGGCTGATAAGGTAGACATATTCTGGAGGCAGGAAGGATGTGCAGAGACACCATCTTACCAAGGGCAGGTCAGGGACCTGATGCATCCTGGAAGTGGGTTTGTCTCTGAGAATATGGAACCCCTCCAAACCCGCGATACATATTATGTCTCAGAAAGATCTAACGGTGACCCAAGAAGCCACTGATCAGGCTGACAGGGTTTGTGATTGGCATGTTTGCCAGCTGGTAAAATCGATTCGAATCGCCATCTCTCCTGGTTAGTGAGAAACTGAACTGATCTTCTGGTGAGGTAGAGGTTAACAACTTGAACGTGATTATTGGTGAGATGAGGAAGATATCTGTGGATATCAGAAATCATATGGTTGTATTGTTTGCTATAATATCAAGTGATTGTTTAGTATAGCTACAAACCTTAGCTTAATAGCTTAACTGAAATCGAAGCTAAACCATATCTAAAATTTATAAGTTGAGGAACTACTGTAGTAATGCTTTTTATGCAAAATGTTGCTATCTCCTGAGCTCCACCAAATAAGCCTTGCATATCCTTGAGAGTCTTTTTATTTACTTCCTGTCGGGTAAGTCTAGCTGAGTACAATTGAGTACTCAGGGTTTTATTCCCAATGTTGCAGGAGGAATACTTCGTTGTCTAAAAGAGCTACTTCTATCCTTCGGGAGAGGAAGACTAGACCTTGGGCAAGGTCATGTATCTATCTTATCTATGTTGCTGTGACTGGTCGGTACTTGGCACTGTATTATGAACTTAAGTGTGTGTAAATCTATTTCATTTCTGCAACTGAACTTTTATGTAAAAGTCTATCTCGTACTCTGATGTAATTGAACCATGTGCGAATCTATGTATCATGTGTATGTGTGCTGCTGAGTTTCTGCGATCTTTGGGTAAGTGTTGTGTAAAAGTTTGAAATCCTTCGAGATTTCACGGACTACCAGGTTTATATTGGCTCAAGTGTGGCTTGATAGCTGGGAAAACAGCTGTCGCTGTACTTGTGCTCGTATAAATTGTTCGGTTCTATTACAGTTGGTACCAGAGCAAAAATTCAGCACGTACCGTCACATGAGTATTTGAAAATACAAAGTTTTGAGTTTGCAAAACTAATTGCCAACTTATAGTTATATGTAGGTGTTTTAAACTAATGGTTTATACAAACTAAGTGTGCCAAGGACCAAGTCTTATAGCCCATATAAGGATTATTAGGTGGCTTATGTAAGTACTAACTTGGGGGAAATTGCATCATGTTTTTGAGTGCTTCTTATTGGCTTTGTTTCTTTTTTTTTATCGACGCCCAGGTAAGGTGAAGACGGGCCAAATGTGCCACTTCGGATGAGGTAAGGTGAGATGTGAGAGCATGATCGAACAAGCGTCGATCTAAGGGGAGTGCTTATTAGTTACTGAAGTAAGTACATGTTGTCTATATGTACTTATGGAGGTATCTCTGTGTGGTGTAATTACTTTCTGGGGTCGCAAGTGCTCATGGGAGCATTTCCGGTAGAAAGTGCTTCTTATTGCCATGCATACATGTGGGGTTGGGCTGAAATGAATCTTGTGCAGGTACGCTAACTCGAATGCATATATGGTAGCTAACGACTAGCTATATACCGCGAGAGTACGTATGTTATGCCACCGACGTAGAATGTATTTGCCATGTTATATAGGCAACTGAGTGAAAACGAATAGGACAAGCATACATCATGATTGTTGCATCATGTGATTGTTACTTGTTGCACGAATATGCTTCTCTCATCCTTGTTCTATGTTGTCTGAATAGCCTTATTAGGTTTTCAACTTGTGACTGCCTCTCTTCCTTGCTTGTTTTGAAAACCAAATAGTTGTTAAACCTTTAAGTAGCCTCTATAAATGTTTCTCAACCATAAATGTTGTCAGAGACTAAACTAATTCAGCCTGTAGGTCTTTCATTTGGCACAATAGACCCATCTGAGTTTTCTCTAATGCTAGCCTATGGTTGTCATATGTTCTCGTTCGAGATCTGTGGAACCATGCCGGCATCTTCTTTCAACTAGAGCCTTATCCAAATCCTATCTGGAGTGTCTCCTCTACTCTTTCTAGATGCCATGATAATTGCTTGATCTTTCTTAAATTAGATTTTGTAATCTTTTCTTTGGAAATCAGGTTATGCCCAATCAATCACATCTACAGATGATTTTATCCAGTCTGTTCCTTGTTTCTAGCAGTCATCTCCACATCTAGAGAATGTTCTGGTTTCAGTCTGTAAAGCTTGCCTATATCATGTTCGTTGGAGTCTTTGCCCAAATCCTCAATTTAGACCTCTTTTCAGCTTATCCAGAAGTTGCCTTGTAATCTTTCATTATGGATCGTATTATGGTTTTGGTAAATTCAATCTCATAACTCATGCATTGGACCTATTCCCTGATCTTGTTGTTTTCTCCAACTCTCCCCAAAAGCCTAGTGATGTTGATCAGTAAGAGTCTTATGGTACTAATTAATCGTACACAAGCTCATGCAATTGGATGGTCTTGATAGATACAAGATGCATGTAGAATTAAAGAATCTCATGTTGGTTATTCTTGGTAGCTAACCTATAATTCCCTTATGCCATGTTCCTATCTAGAACCGTATCCTTGTTACTCACTTGAAGGAAACCATCTTGTGTGAGTTAAATCCCTCCTTCCCCACCATCCTTACATTCTTACTTGTTGATCATGTTGACGCTTTATCAACTAAATCTAGGAATTGTGTATCCGCTTGGTTGCATGAACCATGTTGTTATTTATGGTTCTCACATGTCTCTAGAGTGTCAATCCTTGTCTCATGATTTTTCCTCCTTGTATCTAATCTCTTGCAAATCATGGATCTCATAATCCCCATGGTAGTCACACAAAAACCGCGTGGGGCTGAAGCAAAGTCTCATGTTCTGCTATTTTGGCAACTAATCTATTTTCTAACTCATTTCTGCGTTGCCAAATCATACTCTTGTTGGCTCTTAACCTTGTAGGTCATCCTTGTTTGTTGACCTTCCTCTATGTAATGTTATCCTTGCATAATCTATTTTTGCCACGTGGGATTTCCTTATTGGTTGTATGTTCGGTAGTGTTTTTTTTATGATCCGCGTTTGATGATGCAGCGACGAAACCGAGAGCCTCTTTGTGGGGGCGCACACAAAGTGGTGCTACACGGCATGCGCTGATATCAAGATCTCTGGTCATGAAACATTGCAAGAACTACACTGATATGTTATCTTTCGTAGAATTATCCTAAAATTTATCCATGCCTCATAAGATTTCTTGCTGGTTATGTTTGATAGTGGCGTTATGCTTACTGACTGATGGTGCCACGACGGAACCTAGAAGCCTCCTTGTGGACCGGCCGGCACATGGTTGTGCTGCTGGGTGTGCGTTGGTATCACGGTCCCTAATCGTAATCCATTATGAAACAATACCAATGTGTTATCTTCCGTGGATTTGCCCAAAGGTGTCTTTTAGGGTTTCTACAAATTGAATTGATCCATTGATCCCTGTGTTTCTTAATCTATCTTGCAAGTCTCTACCAAATTGATCCTTCTATGTTCTATCCGAAGTGCATATATGGAAATCAAGTATAGTAGAGCTTCCTTCAGAAGTTACAAAGAGAATGACCTTTGAAGAGCAAGCCACTAACATCAACATTAACAGACTACAAGAAGTGGTAAACAAAGAACCTGTCATGATCTACCGAGAAAATCAAGCACCATATGCCATTATAGTTGGATTGAAAGAGCACATGAACATTAACGTTGGACAAGTATCAGTCAGTAATAATCAGCAAGATATGATATGTTCCTGATAGGTTGCCAACAAGTTCAAAAATTTCCATCTCAGCTCAATGTCCGTTTGCATGATGATCATACAGTTAAGATCAATCTTCTCATGTGCTGCTTCATGTCTGCTGATTGTGGTGACCATGTGCATGTATATCATCTGCAACCATTTGCTACAAAAGCTGAAGACGTAGAACCTTTTTAGGGACAACTGACTAGTTACCCCAGTGTGAAGAATAGTCTGCAGGTAAGTAATGAAGTGTACTTGATTCTCGTGAGAAGGAAAAAGCAAGACCGACTCAATATCACTTTTTGCTCGATGAGATAGTTTCCTCTGCTGTTGAAATGCAGGAGTTTGTTCATTTGCTCTCTCATGTGAGCAATGTATTGCCCAATTGGATCAGTTTGTCTGACATGAAGAAATGGATGCCTAAAATTGCTGAATAGATTTCTATCAAGAAGTGTTGTTTCATGCTAACAAATATGTCCCATGGGTATAAAGAAGTAATTAACCCCGTTTTTGAAGGCCATGTCTCATAGAACAATGCTATACAAGAAACCTATAAGCCAATTGGTACTGTTTGTTGTACTCTCACTTCCAAGACCCTGCTATAATGAAGCCAATTTCATCTTAGACAATCACTCAGATAGTGCAAAATATGGTTTCAGCGTAGTGAAGAGCTACAAAAGACACACCGATAGATGTGGTCAATGCCATAATACATGTAAGTGCACTCAAGTGCCCTGCTTGATATGCCTTTGGATGAAAAACAAAAAGAACGTTTATAATTAGTCCCTTATTCTTGATAAGTCAACGTGTTCCACCCACTCAATTCATAGAAGTGTGAATTGAAGACAAGTTAGAGAGTGTTAATAAATGGATTTCTGAATTATGTGAGGACACTCAAACTTTGGATCACCACTGCAAAAGGTTTACCTTGTGTCAAAGGTACTTTATCAAGTTAGTTTTGATGACTACAGTCGGATCACAAGAAAAGTTGTACTCAAGTTGTTGGTAGAGGACTGCTTCTCAAACTTTGTGAATAAACACTTAACTTTGAGGATAAACACTCTTCACAACCGACCTCTTTGAACCTGCCAATCCGCTCCAATTTTGTTTATTCTCAGCTGCAAATGAGAAGAGATAAGTTTGGATTTTATCATTGGTTTTCCTTGTGTATAAAAATATTTTGATTCGATGTAGAAAATTGTGGTCCGTCCCATCAATCTGCACAATTCATGTTTGTCTGGACCGACTATCGTGCAACTGAGTATGCAGAGTTGCATATTGCACAAAACTTGCAACTACATGTTGTACCTCAGTCCATTGCCTCAGCTCATGAAACTGGAGTTTATAGCTCATTTTCGGAAGCATTTACACGAATCACCCTTGCTCGAGTAAATGCCTGCAATAATCTTGTGCTTTTCTACCATGGAGTTACGGAGAACCTTGCTTACATCATGATCCTAATCAAGAGTTCATCCTATCTTCAACATAGCATACCTTAGGCCAATCAGAAAGAATTAATCAAATCTTGGAATACATATTAAGAGCATATGTGTTTTGTTTTCAAGGATCTTGTCAAAAATGGCTACTGCTATTAGTGTTTTTCTTACAACAATAGTTATAAAGATGTCACCTCAAATTCACCCAAAATGATTGTTGCTGCTTGGACAAGGATTTCTTTATTTTAATGATCATCAAAGCACTGAACCAACAGAATTAGCTATCACATTCGCCGTTCACTCAACAGATTCAGATAATTCTGTGTTGCTATCAGAGAAAAGAAAACTGGACACATGGAACATTATGTAGCTTTCCATCACTCTACATTTCAGTAATTTGGCATCGACGACCGACATGAACCTTGTATGTTGATTAACAATTTCCTCTGCTCAGCAAATATCTGCCTCGTCTATGATCTCATCCCATATGAAGATGGTGGTATGTGCTATATCCTCTAGGGAAACAGATGTTCTGAAACTACTCTTGGACACTCCAATTCGCACCCTCATACTAAGAGTGCTAATTGGGACATTTTGTCTTGGGTTCATCCCAAATTAGCTGTGTTGTCTTGAATTCCTCCCAAAGTAACAATGCTTCATAGAAGTCAATGAAGAAAATTCTTCAAAAGAGTCAACTACTAAGAATTCTTGAATGATCAAAAAGTTGTCCTATCCTTAATGATCTCTCTTGCATTTGCATCAAGATAAATGGAAGTACATGATACCTTGGAGTAACGACTCAACAAACCTTTGCCATCCGTACATTTTCATGAGCCATGAGGTGATCACCCCTGCCTATGAGCGCTATGGAATTTTTAAGTAGGTTCGTACTAGCACCGCCTTGGAAAAGGAGCTAACATGCTTCTCTACCCTTGAAAGCTCTTACGTTCTGAATCTCGGGACGAGATTCCTTTAAGGAGGGAAGGCTGTAACACCCCAGGTGTTAGTCACGAGCTAACCAGCGAGTGTGGACCTAATCGAGTTATTTCAATCAATGATCCTAATCACTATTTCATATTCATCTCCATCTACCTTGATCATTGGAGAAGTTGCATGAAGATTTAAATTGGATAGTCACATGAGATGACAAGCCCTCTGCTTGATTTGATTGCAGGACTATGTGAACATGAGCATGCAAAGCCAACCAAACCTTGCAACCTTGACCAAACAACCCTATTTGAACTCTACAACAAAAGTCATGAAGGACTCATGTGGAGCAAATGCCAAGAAAATACCTTTATTGGCCTAAACATCTACTTTGAGCTCTCTAATTACATTAGTTTGACCAAAGTGGAAATATTATTTCTGAGCAAGATATGAGGATTGACCCAAAATAAGAGTTGCAGATATTTTGGAGTAGAACAAATGTTATGTTTGGACCAAGTCATGATTCAACTCCTAACTGCCTCAAATAGTGGACACAAGATAGAGGAAAAGTTGATTTCAGGACTTTAAATATTTCTAAGTCTGAAATCTGCCCCTATTGCAACGACGTGTTGCTTTCTCCAAATTTTGTTAAGCAACTCAAGTTGGACCAAATATGGAAGTTGAAGGAAATTTGTGAGGGCACAACATATCCAAATTTGAGGCTAAGCCGACACCGTTTGACAAGGTTTGCCACTCGATCTTTGGAGAAAATTAAGCCGCTGACACTCTCAAATTGGGACATCATTATCTCCTAAACTATTCATCAAGAGGCCGAGAGCCCTTAACCAGTATTGAAGAGCAGAGCGTGGGCAACAAGTTTCGTATTCATGCCCAAGTCGGAATATGCCCAGAAGATGCCATAATCGGCCGCCCAAATTTGCCACACCGTCGCCTGCCACGTGTTCGTCGAAATGCTGCAAAGATGGACGCGTGCTGCTCATGTCCAGAGCTTCGCCCCACCATTACCAGTGCACCCCACCTCCATTTCCTTCGCCCCAGCTCAATGGAAAGCACCAGAGCACTTTCCTGCTCGCCCTCTTCCATTGCCCATTCATCCTCTCGCCTTCCCATCCCTTCCCTTGCTCTCTGGCCATAGGCACGGACGCGGCCACCATTGCCGACGAGCTTGAGTCCCGCTGCCCTTGCCGTTCCTCCACCTCCGGTGCTCCTCCGACCAAATCAACAGCGCCATCGCCTTTCCCCGCGTCGTGACGTATCCGGAAGTCCCTTTCTCCGAGCTTCTTGTCGCCGGTGTGCGGGTCGCCACGACCAACGTCGCGGCATGTCGCCGGCGTGAGCAGCTGAGCCGCCTCAGGCTGCGCGAGGTCAGGCCCGGGCCCCTGCGGGTGCGGCTCGGCTTCCTGCCTGCATGGCCGGCCTTCGCCGCTGTCGGCCTGCTGCTGGCCGCAGCTGACCGGAAGAGCTGACCGCGCGTGACACCCTGCTCTTCCATGCTGTCGCAAGGAGGAAGAAGGCAGCCAGCTCTCTTTTGTGTCTATGATATGCGGGACCCACGGTGGTTATTTGTGCATCAAAAATTTCAGATTCTTGCAGTTCTTTAGAAATTCATATCTCATGTTTGGCAGTTCTAAAATTTATGAAACTTATTTTGTTAGATTCGTGATGAAGTGTTCTGCATGTTAGAACCATAAAATGTGCTATGTTATTTACATTTATGTGCTGTAGAAATTAACTAGAAAAAATAGTTTAGGAAATGGATTAACTTGCTTTTGGACATAATTTGAGAAATATAAGTCCAACAATTGTGGTTCTAATTTTGTTAGGCTTCTAATGATATGCACTAGCTCATAAAAATATAAAACATATATGTTGTTTACTGTTTTCAAGGTGTTTCGCATTAATATTTTTAAATAGGAAATAAATGGTTGAATTGCTTGTTATTTTTGTATCTGAAGTTATATTGCTCCAAATTGCATGCAAATTTAATTATGGACTTTATGTATGATGTGTAATGTATGGTTAAAATTTCATGATTTATGGTGCATGTATGACTAAGTTGTTGATTTATCTTCTTTGGTGCATATTAAGTAGATTTAAATACATTATAAATACTATATTGAGGTAAAAATGGAAAATGGTGTTCCACTACCTTTGTATGATATTGTGTTAGTCTGAGAATCAATAATATGGCCATGTTGTTTCAGAAAATGTTGGGTTTCGTATTTAATTTGCTCTCCAATGGTTTATTGCATTATAGATTTGTTTATTTTGTAATAATTAAACTATGGAACCTGAGCACGTAAGATTTGAACTTTGGGCATGCTTTGTAATTGACTACCTCTCATAAAAATATCAACTCCATTTGAGATGTTTACCATATAACTTAAACAATTAAATAATAGACTTTTATGTGATTTTTGGTGAAAGATTGGAGGTAATTACACATATGCATGTTGTTTATGACTTATTGCCTTGTCTTAACCTGAGATGAATTATTTATGTTTGTGTTATGATGTTTGGAGCTATTTAACTAGCTCACATATGTGTTTCTTGGGTGAAAAACCAGTAACCAAATTAATTACAATCCTGCTGAGAAAGGGCTGCAGGAGCAGTCCCTGTTGTTGTGATGTTTTACACATGAAAATGATGTTGCATGTAAATATGTTCTATACAAAAGTTGTAGCTAACTTCATTGCATAGCTTGTCCTAAATCTTCATGGTCATAGGCCTGATAGTTTAGGAGTTATGGCTTTTGGAAGTCTGCTGTCAGGTTTGGATTGTTTTCTGTCTAGATCTGAATGTTTGCTTTGTTTAATCAATTTATGCTTTCAATCACCTCTTGGTGATAATAGAAGAGTTTTAGTAAATTTCATTGGCTTTCCAAATTGTTTAGGATCATCCTTTTTGGTAGTCTAGATCTCTAGTTTTGATTGTTTGAAGTGTGAGGACAGAATCTGTCCAAATCTGGACAGAGCTGCCTTCTTTGTGTTGTTTGACCTTTATATGTATTGAATCATCTTAAGATGATACTAGAAAAGTTGTAGAAAATTTCAATAGCTTTACAGAAAGCCTTATATCACCCTGGTTGGATGTGTATAGCTTGATTTATGGTTAAATCTTGTGCTTGCTGTCCTGCTGCTCATAAACTGCATGTGTGGGATTATGATTGCTTTGACTTTGCTTTGCTTGGTGTGATTGTTAGCTTATGGTTCAGTGATAGTAGATTAACATGCCTTGTATTACTTCCTTTTATTCATACATGTGCATTGTGCATCTCATTTAGGTACGATAGATGAACACGTGGAGTGAAGGACGTGATGATGGAACTAACCACAAGACGGTGTGGTGGACTAATCACGAAGATGGAAGGACTAATTGAGTGCTTGGATGGGAGATGCTCCTCGAGCAAGTGTCATCTAACAAACACTGACTTAGTGTTGGAGTCCAGGCAAGCCCCGGAGCATCCCTAACCAACACCTATCTCTTTTTATCAATGCACCGGTCTTTATTAAATCGTATGATTGTGCACTTAAGTATAGGACTTGGTTGATACCGTTGTTGCATAATTACCTTGTCCACTCTACATATGATCCTGGTACTATTACTAGACAGGTGATCGATCTTATGCTTAGCTCTGCTTAGACCGGTAGAAGTCAGGTGATTTCCTATCATCCGCGAGAAAGTCGGGTGATTTCCTGTCATCCGCGAGCATAGGTAGTGACTGATGAGATCCACATGGATGGCTATATGTGTCACCATGCCACAATGTCTAATGTGAGAATCAAGGCTAGGTAGTGGGGAGCTGCATGACATGGGTCATGTTGACTTCGGTGCTACTTGCGGCCGATTAGAACTGAGGCCACCCGACATCAGTTGAGATTGAAGGACGTCGTCACATAGCTGGCCAGATAAGTCGTTCTGACCGCGAAACCGAGTATTTCTTTCTGAGCCGGGAATTGGGGCTAATAAGGTAGACATATTTTGGAGGCAGGAAGGATGTGCAGAGACAACATCTTACCAAGGGCAGGTCAGTGACCTGATGCATCCTGAAAGTGGTTTCGTCTCTCAGAATATGGGCCCCCTCCAAACCCACGATACATATTATGTCTCAGAAAGATCTAACGGTGACCCAAGAAGCCATTGATCAGGCTAACAGGGTTTGTGGTTGGCATGTTTGCCAGCTGGTAAAATCGATTCGAATCGCCATCTCTCCTGGGTAGTGAGAAACTTAACTGATCTTCTGGTGAGGTAGAGGTTAACAACTTGAACGTGATTATTGGTGAGATGAGGAAGATCTCTGTGGATATCGGAAATCATATGGTTGTATTGTTTGCTATAATATCAAGTGATTGTTTAGTAGAGCTGCAACTCTTAGCTTAATAGCTAAACTGAATTCGAAGCTAAACCATATCTAAAATTTATAAGTTGAGGAACTACTGTAGTAATGCTTTTTATGCAAAATGTTGCTATCTCCTGAGCTCCACCAAATAAGCCTTGCATATCCTTGAGAGTCTTTTTATTTACTTCCTGTCGGGTAAGTCTAGCTGAATACAATTGAGTACTCAGGGTTTTATTCCCAATGTTGCTGGAGGAATACTTCGTTGTCTAAAAGAGCTACTTCTATCCTTCGGGAGAGGAAGACTAGACCTTGGGCAAGGTCATGTATCTATCTTATCTATGTTGCTGTGACTGGTCGGTACTTGGCACTGTATTATGAATTTAAGTGTGTGTAAATCTACTTCGTTTCCGCAACTGAACTTTTATGTATATGTCTATCTCGTACTCTGATTTAATTGAACCATGTGCGAATCTATGTATCATGTGTATGTGTGCTACTGAGTTTCTGCAATCCTTGGGTAAGTGCTGTGTAAAAGTTTGAAATCCTTCGAGATTTCACGGACTACCGGGTTTATATTGGCTCAAGTGTGGCTTGATAGCTGGGAAAACAGCTGTCGCTGTACTTGTGCTCGTATAAATTGGTCGGTTCTGTTACATTGCACACACAGGGTCTAGCTACAGTACAAATTTAACCCAACCACTTAAGAGTACATGAAAGGATTAGTTACAAAAGAGCGCCAACATGGCGAGAGCACTGGAATGATCTACTCATCGTGGTCACTGTCCATACCGAACACGTTCCCACCAATGTTGTCACTCTCGTCAACAGGCACCACCTCCTCAGGGTCTTCTTCTTCTTCGGAGACTGCAGCGGCATCATCATCCGCCACACGCACCTAGGGACCGAACTCTGCTGCGCCCGAAGGATGGAATGGGTCGACGATGTTGTTTAGACGGTACACCTCCTACTGCAGCTCCCTAATCTAGTGATGACACTGACGTATCTCACGCTCATAGTCGTCCTGCTGACGTGCCATGTTCATGTTGCGAACAGCAAGCTGATGGCAAAGATCATCATTCTGCCTCTCAAGAACATTTACCCATCGGTCCGCTGACAACAGGGCGTTGATGGCTTGTTGCAACTCAATGCGACATGCGCTAAGAGATTCCACTTTGTCTTCTGCACTATGGCGAGCGCTGCGTGCCTGCTCTTCCACATCCAACCTTTTCTCAACAGTGTCATGCAAAGCCTGAATGCACTTCATCCATCCATCTCTAGTGACATAGTGCATCTTCAAGACAGCGAACATAGCACTCATAGCAGCCCCAGTGCTATGGGCACGCTCATCTCGACCTCGGACCAAAGGATCTTGACTTGACTGCGCCCAATCTACATGTGGTGCATCCACCCTTGGAAACACGTTGGCTGGCCCCAAATCAGCTCGTTTGTTAAACCTTAAACAAATCTCCATCAGCACCTCGAAAGCTGCAAACTGAGCACCACCCCATGGCGTCTTCATGTCCACCTCAACCTTCAGCTCGAGCAGTGACCAATCCCCCTCAAGAGTAGGAATCGCCACCCAAACATCAAACCAAGGTTGCACCAAGGTGTCTACTGGCTTCCAGAAGTACAGTGGCGGCTCTGGATACCCCAACGACTCCAGCACCCTCCACAGCACGGTAGGCGTGCGAAACTGCTCCAAAAACTGACCACTCTGCGGCTCACCCTCGGCTGCCATCTGGGAGAATGCAACATCTTGAAACATTAGAATAAGACACAATAGCATTGATTCATTACGGGAAAGGAGCAGTGCAGTAATTTAAATAATTTCATGACCATGATGCATGCTCGTGCCATACGACCTCACACTTCTACATATATTTAGCTGACGTTATAGTCGGTGGCATACCACGTGCTCTCATATACGTAACTAATCGCTCTACACGTTTGTGTGGTTAGCGTACCTGCAGAAAATTCATTTCAGTCCATTCCCAATGTATGCATGGCAATAAGAAGCACTTTTTGCCGGAAATGCTCCCACGAGCACTTGCAACCCCAAAAGTAATTACTCCATACAGAGATACTTTCACAAGTACATATATGAACAACATGTACTTATTTTAGTAATTGATAAGCACTCCCCTTAGATCGATGGCTGTTCGATCATGCTCTCACATCTCACCTTACCTCATTCGAAGTGGCACATTTGGTCGGTCTTCACCTTACCTGGGCGTCGATAAAAAAATAAAACAAAGGCAAGGCGTATCAACGACAAGAAGCACTCACAAACATGATGCAATTTCCCCCAAGTTACTACTTAAATAAGCCACCTGAGTACTATACATATATATATGGGCTTATAAGACTTGGTCATTGGTACTAATATTTTCGCAAAACACTCAGTTTAAAACACCTACACATAACTATTAGTTGGCAATTAGTTTTGTGAACTTGCAACTTTTTTGTTTTTGAAATAATCAAGTGACGGTGTATGCTGAATCATGCTCTGGTACCAACTGTAATAGAACTGACCAATTTATACGAGCACAAGTATAACGACGGTTGTTTTATGAGCAGTCAAGTCACGCTTGAGCCAATATAAACCCGGTAGTCCGGAAATCTCGAAGGATTTCAAACTTTTACACAGTACATACCCCAAGGATCACAGAATTCAGCAACAACCGATCACATGATACATAAGTTCACAACAGAGTTTAAACATTAGGGTATATCACCGTCGTTTACATAAAAGTAGCAGTAGCAAAAACCAACATAGTTTTAAACAACATAAGTTCTGATAGTAGTATCAAGAGCTGACCAGTCACAGCATAAAACAAAAGATGAGATAGATATACGACCATGCCCAAGGTCTAGTCATCTTCACCCGCAGGGTAGAAGCAGTTCTTGCAATAAGCATAGTAGACCACTCCTTCTGCAACAATCAGGAATAAAACCCTAAGTACTCAATTGTACTCAGCCATACTTACCCGACAGGAAGTAAATAAAAAGACTCTCAAGGATATGCAAAGCTTATTTGGTGGAGCTGAGGAGATAGTATCATTTTGCAGAAAAAGCATTACTACAATAATTCCTCAACTTACCAATTTTAAACAATGTTCAGCTTCCATTTCAGTCAATCTATTAGTACTAAATTTGCAGATGTACTAGTCAATCACTTGATATTTAACAGTCGATAAACCATAGCGATTTCTGATATCTACAGATATCTTCCACATCTCACCAATAATCTCGTTCAAGTTGTTAACCTCTACCTCACCAGAAGATCAGTTCAGTTTCTCACTAAACAGGAGAGATGGCAATTCGAATCAATTGTACCAGCTGGCAAATATGCCGATCACAAACCCCGTTAGCCTGATCAGTGGCTTCTTGGGTCACCTTAGCTCATTTGAGTCTTAATACTTCGCGAAGTCGGTGGGGTCCACAATCTCAGGGACTAGACCTATCCGGTCTCTCAGGACGCACCTGCCATCGGTATGATGTCCCTGACTAGAAAGTGTCTGCCAAGCACACCAACACTCGGCTCAAATGAAACTACTCGGCTTCACGGTCAGAACGACTTATTTGGCCAGCTATATGATGACGTCTTTCAATCTCAACTGATGTCTGGTGGCCTCAGTCCTAATCGGCCGCGAGTAGCACCGAAGTCAGCATGACCCATGTCATGCAGCCCCCCACTACCCAGCCTTGATTCTCTCATTTAATTAGTGTGGCATGGTGACACATATAGCCATCCATGTGGATCTCATCATCATTAGTCACCACCTATGCTCACGGATGACAGGAAATCACCCGACTTCTACCGGTCTAAGCAGGGCTAAGCATAAGATCAGTCACCTATCTAGTGGTAGTACCAGGATCATATGTAAAGTGGACAAGGTAAATATATAGTAACGGTATCAACCAATTGCTATACTTAAGTGCACAATCATACATTTTAATAAAGGCCGGCGCATTTATAAAAAGAATAGGTGTAGGCTTAGGGATGCTCCATGGCTTGTCTTTCACAAAGTTAGTAGGCTGACGGTCAGTGCACTCCGGTGGCTCAGTCTCCTCTTCCTCTTCTGGAGCTTCCGGCACCTCGATCTCCAGTGGTACTCCGCCCTCCGAAGGGTCAAACTGCAGCAACGTAACTCTTTCCGGCGATCCTGTATGCATGTGTGCGCGTATGAGAATTTTGAATACACATGGGATGCAAGAGATAGCGAATGGTTATGTGCATATGGTGCATTAGATAACCCTGTAAACATACAAATTAACACAACAATCATTTACTGAGTACGTGCATATTTCTTCTCTGACCAACAATTACTTACTCACCCCACTTAAGCAACCTATAGAACAATTTCTCGTCCTCAGTAAGAGGCCTACAACCTGAACTAAAAATTAATTTCGATCAAGCTTAAGCTTACCCATCTGCAACTTAAAACTACTTAAGCAAGCATGTTGTTCAAAACATCCATACAGCAAGTGCATGAATTAAATATTTACTTGCCACTCCACAACATGATCAGGACAAATACTGCAACAATCCAGCAAGCTCTAAACATCTGAAACATATCATTGAAACATATATAATTACCCCTTAAACCAAAACATGAGCCATAATCTCCTCCCAAAGAGCCTAACATGTAACTGGACCTGTTAGTTGCAGTGCTCAGAAAATTCCAATAAAATTACAGCAGCTAATGCACCTTACAAACAAGCTATTGACCAAATTTCAAGTCAATTCAGCAGGTAGAACATCCTACACAAAAATGACAAGCAGACATCCTAACATGCATAGGAAAATACTTTTACTATAGAGAAAAGTATCAAACAATAGATTTCCCATTTTTCTTAACTTCTTCACTACACCGCAAGCCCTAGGAAAAATGTTCATGACCATATCTTTTATACACTAAGCATGGTGAATTTATCAAAAAGATAACATAGAGGGCACTTATACAAGACAGTACATCTAAACAGTGATAACACAGGACATACATTTTTCCTAGATTCTACTGCTCAAAACAAGACTAATTCAAGTGTAATCACATTTTTAGCATCTTCCTACAATTAGTTATGCATTTTCCAAGTTTACAAGCATATACCAATTTAAATAGAGTTGCATAGAAAACTTATTCCAAAAGCACATTTTATATTTTTCCTGCATAGGTCTCAGAAAGACAATCACAGCAAAATTTGGTTCACCTCATTTGGATACTTCTAGCTCCAAATATGAATTTTAGAAGATTTTACACACTTTCTGGAAATCCATTTAATTATTTCTTTTAAGACAAACCAACCCTCAAACGCTAAACACACCCCGCTTAGTGCACCAGAAGTGCACCCGAGCAGCTGACCGGTGGGATCCCCGGTCAACCGGGCCCACAGCACAGAGAGAGGGGGAGAGCGCCGGCACTGACCGGCGCTAGCTTGCCGGCGGCGAGGTCACCGGCGAAACCGACACCAGCTACGTGTTCCTAGGAACGAGACAAACCCACTGAGCTAACTCCTGAGACCTAACCTTCACCGGAGCTGGCTCGTCGGCGACGATGGCGGACGTCGGAGATCCGGCGAGCGCAGACTCACCGAACCTGACCTTCGCCGGCGAAACCGAGTTCCGTTCCGCGAACCCTAAACCCTAACAGACCTCCATGCTCGACGAATCGAGCTCTGACGCATGGACTCGCACTGACCGCATGCACATGGCGACTCAGCGGCGGACAGAGCCACTGCGAACTTGCGTTCTGGTGAGCCTAAGGGACGAACGGTCCAGCCAACTCCACGAACTCACTCTACAACTGCCTGGGACCCAACGACAAGGAAGGAAGAGAGGAGCCATCTATGGCATTGCCATGGACGCGACGAGCAGAGAGCTTGACGTGCTCCAACGAGGTCGTGGCGGTGACGAACCCTAGAAACTTTACCTCTACTCGATAGGCTCTAGAAATGGGTCGAGGAGGTAGAGCAAAGGACGGCGAAGCTAGGGTTGAGGTGGAGCGGCCGGAGACGAAACTACAGCGGCGGATTTTACTGAGGCGCAGGCTCGGCGGCCATGGCGCTCGGCGGAGCGGAGGAGAGGGAGCAGAGGAAGACGAGAGGGAGAGAGAGTGAGTGGAGCGGACAGGGGACAGGGTGGAGTGTCGTCTTCAAGGTTTGCAGGGCGGCAGAGGGGCAGCAACGGCGTACGGCGCCACCTGGCGCGCGATGAGCCGCGGCGGCAGGCGGCCACGTCGGTCGATTCAAACTGAATCGACCCGATTCAGTTTAGCGAGCAGAGCCTGAAACCGCATTTTTGATGCGCCAAAACTCATGATGCATCGTGTTTCAGTCAAAAAGTCACTAATACGGTTGGAAGAGCTACTTGAGATCTTCAACCCATACTAAGACACTTTGAACTGATTCGAGTTCGTTTGGAAATTATAGATCAAAGAAGATGAGTACATGGAAACTGTTAGCAGTTTAGGACTCAGGAAAAATCTGCAAACTGCAAAACAACCCCCAACCCTGCACTAAAAGCCACTTTTGAGCATTTTGGGCACATTTTCAAGACTCGACCCAAAAATAAAGTTTGTTGCTTAAAAATTCTACACGACTTTGATTAAGGGTGCACTGACATGCAAAGTTTCTAAGACCACATTTCTGTTTGGTCAAACAGAATAGGTCTAGAAGAGCTTTTTTTTGGTCAACTAGGAGCTAGAGAGGTAATTAGAGGATTTTACCAACATGAACATTGATCCAAAAGTTAACCCAAACATGTTTAAGATGTTTAGGACAGTAAACAACCAACCCACTTGCATTTCTACTAACTTACTAAGCATAAGCAAACATAGTCAAATCAAAACCAAATAACAACATAAAGCAACTTAGCCCATATAGTGTATGTGCATGAATGACATGATCAATGCATAATGCTATGCAAATTCAAGTGTAAAATAGGTAACTTAACACTAGGGTGTTACAGTTCGGTCATACCAGGTTTTAGCTCTCCCTCTCAAAGAGAAAGGAAAAGCTTCCACTTTAAGGTTTCATTGGACATGCCCTTTATACGGTGGCAGTCACAGGTCTATTCGAACTCTCATAGGTGAAGGTGTGGATCATTATCTCCCTCTCCTGAAAAGGATTGGCTTTGGACCATTTCAATCAGACACGGGCGTAGCTCATAGTTAGGGGTTTGGATAGGCTTTGAAGATTGCCTACGCCTATGGCTTGTACTCGTGGATGGAACATATTTATAGATGGGTGTGGTTTCAATGGCATCCATAAGGATGAAAACAAAAATAAGGTGATAATAAATGTAAAAGTATGAATACAAGGTTAAGATAGACTCTAGATGTTTCAACCATTTTCCCTGGCAACGACGTCAGAAATGCTTGTTGGTATAAGATAACTCAAACAAATAAACACTAGGATTATCTGCAAGTGGACAGATACCGATGTAGCACTTCACCCGACAGTATACCAGGTATCATTATTTATATTTTACCACAGGGAAAATAGGATGGCTAGAAAATAGGTGTAGGAGATTGCTAAGGCTTCTAGTTCTAATCCTCACAAGATATGATATGATTGTTCTGAAAGGGGTATTACTATATGAATACACCAGCGCATCAAGCATATGAATATGCACAATCAAATGCTTGCAATCATGCTTGTGAGCTTACTCCCCCTAAGTGTGAGATCAAAAATTTTAAAAATTGTGATCCCTCTCACTTGGCCTATACCTCTCTGAGTAAGCACCGGACGCTGGAACAGTAACTCTAGCGCGTCCGGTGATGTTTTTGGAGCGTCCGGTGAGACTTCGCGCTTTCTGACTGAGTGAAAGCACTGGACGCTGGTAGCGTCCGGTGACCTAACAGCGGACGTGTCTAGTGCCACTTTAAGCTCTCTGGATGCTCTTTGGTGGCGCATCGGACATGGGCGTCGGAGCGTCCAGTGCGACGTCTCCGCATCCGTTGTGTTGGCGTGCTGCAGGAAGTTTGAAACGACTAGTACATGTGTCAATGGGCGGCACACTGGACAACCACCGGACGCATCCGGTGCAAACTTAACCAGCGTCCGGTGTGCACGCAGAAACTGTAAAACAGCTAGTTTTTCACCATCACTTATAAATAGCTGATCAAACGGTTTTGGGAAGCTCTCTTGCGCATTTCACTCATTGCTAAGCATCTCTTGAGCCTTCCAAGCCTCTCCCACTCACTCTAGAGCTTGATTCTCATCCATAGTGAGCTAGGGAGTGATCCAAATGCTTTGTGTTCATCTAGATCATCTTTGGACACTTGTTGATCATTGTTGCTGCGGATTTTTATCTATTCTCTTAGTGATTGCCATCACCTAGATGGTCTTGGAGTAGCGGAGGAGTTGGCGGAGTTGGAGATTGTCTCTGCCCACTCCCGGGGGAATTTGTGAGGGGTTTGCACCTTTCCCGGTGGAGAGCCGCAAGGTAGCTTGTTGACTGTGGATAACGTCAACTTTTATAAGAACTTTAGACACCAAAGGATATATGAATACACACTAGTCTAGGGTTTTAACTGACAATTTTCATGAGTTTTGCATAATCTATATTTCCCAGGGAATTATCTAGAAAAGCTTAAGAGAGGGATTAAACTACTTAATTATCACGAAACTTGAACGCCAAGGCAACATACGTCATCGACAAGCTAGAAGAGTGTAGAAGGCACCCGAAGCAACCAGAGCCCCACCTGGCAGGTGGTGGGGCCGGCCGGCCCCTAGGGGGGCCGGGCGACGCCACCACTTGGTTTCGCCGCTGCCTTCTGGAGTCTTCTTCCACCGCCTTTGAGGAGTCATCTCGGCCCTTGGTTAAGTCGGTTTGATCCTACGGTGCACGTGCATCCCACCGGGCTATAAATAAAGGGGCAGACCCCCATGGAGGCATCCCATCATTCATCCAAGGCATCAAGTCTTCGGTCAAGCCATCAAGAGCCTCCTAGTTCATCTAGAGCCATCTAGTTCATAGTTCTAGCCTAATTAGATTAGAAGTAGAGGAGTTCTAGTTCTTCAGCGGGATCTAGAGCCCCGGCATCTGTCTGGAGCGCGGAGTTCGGTATAGTTCTAGTTCTTTCTCTATTATTGTATTCCTTCATTATGATTAGGAAAACATTGTTCTTAATAGTTCATATATTCTTGATTACATTAGTCATTGTCCACTTTGATTATATGTCTAGTATAGTTAGTTTGATCTTATTGAATTCATGTAATTGCTCGTATAGCGTTTATCCATACGATCGATGGGTAGATGATGAACGATATGTAGACGTGGTGCCTAGGTATTCTATTTATCTGTGAGTGCATCCTGATGTCCCGGGTCGTGTGGTAGATCGCGTAGGTGACAACTGCGTTGAGTCCTCTGTAGTCCACCCCTCGTATGTAGGCAAGCAGGCACGTTCGCAAAGTTGGGTGATGCCTCTGTTTCACATCCTTCCTAAATGATGCCCTTTACATGTAATCATGATATAGGACTAATCTAACAATGATTGCTAGATGTAGTTGCACTAATTAGAGTTATTCATTGACGTAGTTATAGAATTACCTTAGATATTAATTCCTTAGTTTATCCATTGGCTAGCTATTACTATGACTAGAGAGTGCTCTGATGTTTATCCTTCATTTATGATGCCTGATCATACTTATCACTTTATTTTTATTATCTTGTGATTTCTACCTGTTATGAGTAGAGTAAATGACATCGGTAATTGTTGACGGTAGTTATTTCTCATTTTTACCCATCAAATAAACATGAATCAGGGGCATAAAACAATACACAACATAGTTATGGGGTTTGATTCTAACAAGTTCCACGAGTTTTGGTGTTCTCACTTGTTTTGCAGGGTATAAAAAGATATTCAATTTTCACTGATTAAAAGTATCTCAAATGAGAAATTGGAGCTCACCATTGCATAGAGCTCTTCGAGATGATCGAAACGGACCTATGGTTTGCTACTTTTGGAGTCCGGAATAAAGAGATATGGATTTTACAAACACTGGAAGATTCTACAACCTAAGCTGCGGGATTAATTAAAGTCTGCGGGATTAATTGGGCCTAAATCAGAATTTGGCCCATTAAAGCTTATGTGCACATGGTGGAAAGGCTTAGTACCATATCGCTTGCCCAAGGTGGAGGGGAGGCCAAGCGCCCCCATATAAGGAACCCAGGACCCCACGAGTCAAGTGCACCATTATGGAATTGTAGAGGTGTCCCTCGAATGGATAACCTCTCAACTCTAGAGAATTAGGGCTAGGCTTTCCAATGTAGTAGATTAGTTCTAATTGAGAGTTACGGAGAGCGGAGCTGCGCTTCGGTTCTGGAAAAGTTTTCAGGGGTCTGGTATATCTTTGTATCTCATCTTTGTAAGACTTATGCTTTAATATATTTATCTTCTCTATTTACTTTATGCCTTGAATTTGATTGGTTAGTGTAGTTGTTATATTTTGGCATAGGATCTCCGCTCGCATCGAGTGCTCTACTTTTCATATGGGATTAGAGTAGTAATTAATAGTGTAGGCATGGTGTCTAGACTAGATGTTACCTGAGATTGCACTCAACCTTACGAATAGTTGTGGTAGCCCCAGGAGGTGACAGCCCTGATGGCTGACGTATTCCACCTCATGTAGGTTGATGATTGTAGGACCATAGTCAGAACTTCCTAGTCCCATTCTCATCCCGTTCCGTGGCTAGTGTTCTGATGTCCCGAAGTGTTATTGTGTGATTGCTTTATCTACCGTGAATCAGTTATTATAGAACCCCAGTAATAGATAAGTATTTAGGAACCTTGAACTCTCCTATTGCCCTCTCACTTTAGCTATCTACTCTTTTATCATAGAATTCTCCTCTGTGTCTATGTCATTTAAGCATAGCTCCTATCATTTATCGTTTACCCCCTACTATAGTCTAGTTGGTGTACTAAGTTAGTAGACACATGATGGTCAACTATCAAACTTCTTTAATCATTGTTTTCCTGTGGTAAAATATAAATAATGATACCTGGAATACTCCTGGTAAAATGCTACAATGGTATTCTGTGCACTTGCGGAATCTTTTATATTCTATTTGGACTTAATAAATACCAACAAGCATTTTTGGTGCCGTTGCCGGGAAAGCAATTGGCATAAGAGTTTTATAGTGATCTTGATGTCTGCTAATTTAGTATACTACTAGATTTAGTAGGATTACCCCTGTTCTGTTGAGTTGTGGAATAAGACAAGACAACAGAAACTGTTTTGACCTTCCGGCAAGTTTTCACATTGAAGAGCCCAGGGTGGCTGAACATTTAATATTCATCAACAATGGAACCCTGCCATCTCATAGGTTTGCACAAATATTTGTATTTCTTTCTGACCTTGTGTAGATTGGAGAGAAGGACATCGTCACAACAATTCAAATCACATCTCAAGTGACGAACATAGAGGCTGTGCTACACACGTCATGCTAAGTATGATCAAGAGGGTGAGAAAGTCTTGCTCATGGACTTTAAACTTTTGAGTAGTTATCTTTTAATTCTTGCATCTCATTGCATATTTATTTTAATCCATGCATTCACACCATTTAGTTTATATTCCCTCATATTAAATCCATAGCATGTTTATTTCTTGCATACATCCATATACCACTTGCATATTAAAAAGAATATATATATATATATCCTCACTATGACCATATTATTTTATCTCTATTTGAATAAATCCTTGTAATGCTTTCATGCTACCTTTATTTACTATAGTTTATGGCTGGAATAATTTCATACATCTCTTAAATGAAGTATGGTGCCAAGTTTAGGAGTGTTTGATCTTACTTTCAAAGGTTTTTAATCTAAGTTTATTAACTAAAAGTGTAATAATTAGAAGGTCTTCCAAGAACGACTTTGTGTCCTAAAGTAACCACTCTTGAAAAAATAATGTGAGCTTGTACCTTTTGATGTAATAGCCTTGAGAATTGAGCATAGAATTATAATTATAAAAATATTCCCTCGGGTATTTTTTGTTACTAACCATTTCAGGTTTGAAGTAGAAGGATGACATCATTAGGTATGTCCAACCAATCATCATGCAACATTAATCCATCCAAACTTAACCTTGCCTTACAAAATTCAAGCTTGGGAAATGGGCTTATTTATAAAATCTTATGTTGCTAATATTGGTTGTCTCTACCTTGTCAATCCATGTTCAAATTGTTAATCAATGATCATGCTCTTTCATCTCTGTTTGCATAACTCTCTATAAACTTTCATGTTACCTTTGTTCGCTATAGTATACTTAAGGTTTGGAGAAATTTCATACACCTTTTAAAATTAGGCATGGTGCTTAGTTTAAACTATTTTCTGGAATCATAATTAGACAAGGTGTTTAGTTTCATTTCCGAACCAATAGGTGTGATGATTTTACTTTCAAAGGCTTTTTGAATTAAGCGTGGTGCTTAGGTTAAAATGCCTTCCCAAGTTAAATTGGACGTGGTGTCTAGGTTGATTTTTGAGCCGCTCGTATGCTGTAGTAAACATTGGATATTCTGTTGGACTAACCCTTGCAGAAAACTTCAAATTTAACTTGGGTAAGTCACGAGATAAATTCAAATCAGAGATGAGACAGGGCACATGCTGAACTTCAATAACTTTGCAGAGAAAGACATAGCTCATTCATTATGGATGGAAGAACTGTGAGTATTAATGATTCATTCACTTTATGTTCTGCTGCAAGTTACCTGGACTCAAGTCATGCCGGTATAGAACATGATCTATGCTAACATAATATCAACCCTATCTTCTTAGTAGCGTAGATGGAACATGATAAAATTCTGGACAAATAATCTATGTTCCAAAGTTGTACATCCCTTCGGATATGTGTTGTCTACTAATCTGTTGCAGGCATAATAATGAATGAAGTGATAAGGTGTCATAAGATCAAAGAAGCAAAAGATGGCAAAGAGGATAAGCAAAAAAGGAGACAAGATGCTCATGAACAACTCAAGATGCAAGAGAAGGAAAGGACCACCAGTCATCTACCCTTCATTAATTAGTGCCATCACGCTCTAATAATGAAGGTAATATCTTAAGGTAAGTGGTCACTATTTTCCTCTTGATCTTAGAATGCAGAAAAATAAAGACAAATCTGTTAGAGCTACATCTTTAATTGATTAACCTAATTAACTCAACATGCTTTGTCCTTTAAGAATGTTCATGGCATCATTATTTTGATCTCAATCTTAACCAAATGTGCTAAAACATTGCATTCTATCTTTGGAAGATGATAGTCATACTCATGTGAAAATTTATATATTATGCAGAGATAGACAACCATTCCATTGGTTAAGCAATTTAAATCTTTTTTGCCATATGAACTTAGATGCAACATTAATGCTTAATCGTCTGATCTTACCACTCATGTCATTAGTAAAACAAATTATGTAACATCAACTTTGTCTTTTTCAATGTGCCTAAGGCCAGAGAAGAATAAATAAAGAAATAGATTCGGTTCTGTTGGTGTTTTTCCACCAGCAGAGCCCATGCACTTGATTTCTATCTTGGTTTTGCAAACAGGACAACACTTCAAGCAAATTTGTTAATTCCCAAAATTCTACAAGTGAAAGTTCTGTGAACATGCACGCTAAGCAAGATGCTACCAACTTCCACTATTAATGCTCTACTTCAACCTGCTGGCTAAGCGAAGAACAAAAGTGCATCACCATCACCAGAGGTGCAACCATTAAGACCTTCATCTCTAAGACGGAGAGATACACAAGAGTGGAAAAAAAGTCCTGTCGGTAGACTTTAAATTCCGCACCCTTGCCATAAGGTAACATGGTAGTTATCTAATTAATTAGTATTCATAATTTACATTAGTCATTTTAATTTAGCATATTCATCTTTATGCATATAAAAAAAAGAGAAAAATCTTTATTGCCTTATTTACTGCATTATGAAACATTAAAGCCCCATGTCAACAAACTTATAGAATATTCGCTATGGTGGCAAAAAAATATAACAAAATAAAAAATGATAATAGCATCTGTATTTACTTTCTTGCATTATGCAAATCCTAAGCCCCATGAGAATAAATATTCTCCGTGGTGGAATAAAAATATATAGCATGCATGCATATTTGATTGTTGCATAAGAAAGTTAGAAAACCCTAAAAAGAGAATCCTGCTAGAATCTGTCAATTAAAATCAACTCAGAGAATAATCAATTACTTATTGGCTGACCGCTAACCCCTTAACACATTCGAGCCTCGAGTTTTGGTTTTCTTGTTGGATTATAATTATGCAGGATAACACTATGTCTGAGGAGTGAGTCCATCAGTGGCGCCCACCAGACTGCTGCTGGTAAGCCCACTCTAAAGATCATCAACACCAAGTATTACAAACATCTAGCTTGGGGAAGGAGCATTCCCTAATTATCAGGTAACTATACCTATGCGATTATCGAGTCTGTTTTATAAAGTCATAAAATACAAAAAAATAGGTGAACACATGAAGGTTCACCAAAGTACCATAAGAAAATCTAAAAATACCAAAAATATGTGGGCACATGAAGGTCCACACTTTTTAGAAAAAAACCCAAAAATATGTGGCCACATGAAGGTCCACCCAATTAGGAAACTTTTGCTAGAAATATAAAACCAATCACTTACCATGGAGTGGTATTAACCTAACCCCTCTCCATGAAATTTGATATTCTTGTTGGCAATTGAGTTTTACAGGATAATACAAGATCAAAGAGCTAGTCAAACCGATGCCCTTACACTGCCGATGCACTTGCTCCCATAAGGATCACTCAACTTGCAACATCAAAGACCTCGTCGAAATCCAGCTTGGGGGAGGGCACCCTCCACTTAAATCCAGTTAAGTATAAGTTTCCCATCTTTATTATTGTATCATAATGCTTTTCGTGTGAGTTAGCTAGTGAAATAAAATTTGAAAACTAAATAAATAGTGTTTAGGTTAGTTAGTGTGTTTGAATAAAATAAAAAGAGAGTGCTACAATAATTTTGCTCAGACTAGATGGAAACCATGCTCAGGAATTTAATTAGTAGCACCTCACCATGATTCCTCATACCAACTTAGTTTTCAACCTTGAGTCATCCCAAGTTTTAGATACAACCATTTTAACTTAAAGATTTGCTTTGAACCTGAAACTTGTGGGTAGCAAATGCTTGATTTAAGTCTAAGTAATTGAGGGATATGATATGCAAAGTTTGAGCTGCTATTTATCTTGTTCCTAGTGATACTTGAATTCTGGAGATTTATTTTGAAAATCCTTAAAACCACATGATGAGTTCCTGTATGATAAGAGCTTTATAATCCCACCACAGCCATACATGCTAGATTAGGAAACATACACATTATTTGGTACTTACTTTGTTTTGAGTTTAGTCAAGCTTTGTTGATACCTTAAGAACTTGTCATGCTTTTACAATCAAGATCACATGCACTCCACCCATAATGCACTACTCATATCCGAGTGGGCGCATCCACATTCCACATTTTCCATCTAAATTCACCTAAAAATGTTCTACTCCTACACTAGGAGTGAACACTAAAAATATCCCATTGGTTACCCTAGATCAATGCTCCAAGGTTCTTGTTGCTATCTCTCAAAAGAAAAAGAAAAAGGGAAGTATTGTCGCAGCGAAGAGGCATATGGCTATGCAAATGAGTGAGATGAGAGAAAGCAATGGGTACAAAGATGCCCGCCTGAGAGGTAAAAATGGATAAGTGTCCGAATTTATCAAAGCAATGGGTACTCTGATGCCCACCTGAAAAAAAAGAAAAAGAAAAGAAAGATAGCCCATGTTGTCCTGCAACACAATTCCCTAGTGTTTGAAAGAGAGAGAGAGATGTCTCAAGGAGCAAACGAGTAGAATTAGGATTAGCCACCATACATATCCACGTAGCACCTGATATCCACACACATGCACATCTTGATTTGATTGTATGACTTGTTCCTTTGGATCCATTGTTTGACTTTACAATATATTTGCAAGTATGTATGAGCTGTCTCCTTACCCATAAGCTCCACACAAGCTATTAGTTATAGGGTGAGAGAGAGAAGAGAAGGCATGCATCACTATTGCCTTGGTAAGGATCCACAAATATCACATATTGAGAGACTTGAGAGAGTCATACAAAGGAAGCTCTGAGTTTTATTTTGAAAACATGCAAAAGCTCCAGGATAAGAGTTGAACGACAGAGCTTGAGACGTAGTGTTTAACTTAGACATTCTATCCTTCAATTACCCAAGACTCAAGAGAAAGCTACAAGATCCAAGGTAAAGGTAATACATGTAAGTCTAAAGGTTAGCTTGGCCTACTCTAATCCTTGAGTACTTCTTGGTTTAAAACTGAATACTTGTGAGGGGTACCTATAACTTTTGATTTATGATAAAGTTTGGCTTTGCTAAGAGACTAGCAAAGGGTAAGGTTGGGGGAACTTGTTGATGGTAGTTATTGCTCATTTTTACCCATCAAATAAACATGAATCAGGGCATAAAACAATACACAATATAGTTATGGGATTTGATTCTAACAAGTTCCATGAGTTTTGGTGTTCTCACTTATTTTGCAGGGTACAAAAGGATATTCAACTTTTCACCAATTAAAAGTATCTCAAATGAGGAATTAGAGTTTTCCATTGCATAGAGCTCGTCGAGACGATCGAAATGGACCTATGGTTTGCTATTTTTGGAGTCTGGAATAAAGAGATATGGATTTTACAAACACACTGGAAGGTTCTAGAACCTCAGCTGCGGGATTAATTAAAACCTGCGGGATTAATTGGACCTAAATCAGAATTTGGCCCATTAAAGCCTATGTGCACATGGTGGAAAAGCTTAGTACCATATCGCTTGCCCAAGGTGGAGGGGAGGCCAGGTGCCCCCATATAAGGAACCCAAGACCCCTCGAGTCAATTGCACCATTATGGAGTTGTAGAGGCGTCCCTCGAATGGATAACCTCTCAACTCTAGAGAATTAGGGCTAGACTTTCCAATGTATTAGATTAGTTCTAGTGGAGAGTTAGGGAGAGCGGAGCTGCGCTTCAGTTCTGGAGAAGTCTTCAGGGGTCTGGTATATCTTTGTATCTCATCTTTGTAAGACTTATGCTTTAATATATTTATCTTCTCTATTTACTTTATGCCTTGAATTTGATTGGTTAGTATAATTGTTATACTTTGGCATAGGAGCTCCGCTCGCATCGAGTGCTCTACTTTTCATATGGGATTAGAGTAGTAATTAATAGTGTAGGCATGGTGTCTAGACTAGAGGTTACCTGAGATTGCACTCAACCTTACGAATAGTTGTGGTAGCCCCAGGAGGTGACAGCCCTGATGGCCGAGGTATTCCACCTCGTGTAGGTTGGTAATTGTAGGACCATAGTCAGAACTTCCTAGTCCCATTCTCATCCCGTTCCGTGGCTAGTGTTCTGATGTCCCGAAGTGTTATTGTCTGATTGATTTATCTACCGTGAATCAGTTATTATAGAACCCCAGTAATAGAGAAGTATTTAGGAACCTTGAACTCTCCCGTTGTCCTCTCACTTTAGCTATCTACTCTTTTATCATAGAATTCTTCTGTGTGTCTATGTCATTTAAGCATAGCTCCTATCATTTATCGTTTACCCCCTACTATAGTCTAGTTGGTGTACTAAGTTAGAAGACACATGATGGTCAACTATGAAACTTCTTTAATCATTGTTTCCCTGTGGTAAATATAAATAACGATACCTGGAATACTCCCGGTAAAATGCTACAATGGTATTCTGTGCGCTTACGGAATCTTTCATATTCTATTTGCACTTAATAAATACAAACAGTAATGTCACTTATCCATTGTATATAATCACTATCGATATAATAGACTAAAGTTTATCCAGTCCTTCCCAGTGATATAAATATAAATCGACAACCTGGTAGAACTCTAGGTAAAATGCTACAATGGTATAATTATCTGTCCGCTTGCAGAATTATTCTTAGTTTATATTTATATATTTCTGCCTAGTCACATTGAATAACATATAAAACCTTTATTTATTCTTAGCATATATGATTAGGGATGACAACCTAGTTCATGCATAAGAATGTTGGTAATAGATAAGTGACTAGTTGCATAATGACAAGTTAATTAATTACCATACATCTCTAATCTCGTCCTTAGTAGTAAAAGTTATATAGTTATATTTGGCGACGTTAGTAGATGTCAACCAGCATTTTTGGCGCTGTTGCCAGGGAAGGCACATTAAACTTAGAAAATATTGATAACATATATACATAATGGATAAGATTGTGTTACCGATTGATCTCTAACTCAAACAAGCACACCCTTGTTTTTATCATTTGTTTATCTTATGCAGGGTGATGAATGAATGGTTTTTCTCTTCCAAACAACTTTATTGACGATCCAGAGAAACTTCTTAGAAGGAAGAAGGTTGTAGAGGCGAGGGACAATTTCGAGTCACTATCAATAATAACCATCGCCACTCAAGCTCGTCCATCAGAGGAGCCAGCTCTAACATCGGAAGAAGAACATTTAGGAGAAGATTTAACTCGTGTGTTTGAAGACATGGCTGAGAAGACACTGCGCGAGTTCTCTGCCCCAACAACAGAAAACATCCAGACTGGACCAGCAGTCAACACTAGGGAGAATGGATTCGAGCTCAAGCCTGCTCTTATCACCATGGTTCGAGCCAGTCAATTTTATGGAAAAGCTCATGAAGATGCAAGTGCACACTTACAACACTTTCTAGAGATCCACAGCACCTTCGCGATCAGAGGAGTACCAAGAGATGCTATTTTACTCCGTCTTTTCCTATTTTCACTTTTGGGGAAAGCTAAGCAGTGGTTCTATGCCAACAAAGAAAAGAACACTACATGGGACCGATGCTCAACTGCTTTTCTGGCAAAGTTCTTTCCTACAGGCAAGACGAATGCTCTGCGTGGGAAAATTTCAAGCTTTCAACAGCAACATGACGAATCTTTCACTGAAGCATGGGAAAGATTTTAAGATTATATTGAAGACTATCCTCATCATGGGATAGAGGATTGGCTATTCATGCAGACCTTCTATCATGGGCTTATCTCTAGCACCCATGAGTCCATAGATGCTGCAGCAGGAGGAGCTTTCCTGTCACTTAAGCTTCCAGAAACTAAAGCACTTGTTGAGAAGATGGCCTCAAATCCAAGCTGTAATGAAGAACGTACTCAACCTCGCAAGAGAGCAGGAGGCATCCATCATCTCAAGGAAACTGACATGGTCACTGCCAAGCTAGACCTCATCATGAAGAAGCTCGATATAGAGAAGAAGGAAGTCATGCATATTAATGATTCTCGCATGACCTGTGAAGAATGTGAAGATTACGGGTATTCAGCTATCAACTGCACTACGCTGCAAGAGGATGTGAACTTGAACAACAATAACACCTACTATCGTCCTCAGCATGGTCAAGGATGGAACCAGCCAAACCAAGGATGGTAACAACCAAGGTAATAATTACAATAATTATAATCTTTCACCTTTCAGAGATTTAGTTGCTGGTCAATCTAAATTGTTAGACCAAATGTCGAGAAAGGTAGCCTCTAATGATAAAGCTTTAGAAAATATTAATGCTAGAATAGATACCTTTGCTTCTGCTATAAAGAATCAGCACAGCTTGAATAAAATGTTAGAATCACAATTAGCTCAGCTAGCTGCCGCTGTCCCTCCATTTGAGAAAGGTAAGATTTCGGGCCAGCTAGAGGATTTAGAAACTGCTAACCTTGTTGATATTCACAATGCAACCCAATACCATATTGAGCCTGCAGATATACAGTGGATTGATCACTCACTACCTGAGAAGATGGGAGACCCTGGAAGACCTGTCATTCCTATCTCTACAGGATTCATAGCTTTCCAGAGGCTATCTGCGATTTCGGCGCAAGTGTCAACATAATGCCCAAGGTAATTTATGAGAAAATTTTAGGTGATCCTTTGTTGTACATAGATATGCGTTCGCAGCTTCCAAATCAGTGCATTTGCTACCCTGAGGGAGTGCTAGAAGAAGCTGTTATCAGAGTGGGGCAATCATATGTCCCAGTTGACTTCGTGATCATGGAGACAGGAGGAGATGAGAAGGCACCCATTATTTTGGGATGACCATTCTTGTGCACAACCAAAGCCATCATCTATGCGGAACATGTGTCGCACCCAATTTTAAGGATAAAATGGGATGCATAATCTTATGTACGCCCAAAGATCAGTCACACACATAAGCCAACAAATTGCATAAATTGTATCATAACCAATGTTTAATACATAGCGAATAATATCAAAGTCATTACACAGCGGAAAATAGAAATAAATCTCGCGGTAGCTCCATAGCACAGGGACGTCGACTGGTGAAGCACAAGTCTAGTAGTCCTCTGGGTAGTCCTCATCACTATCACCATCTGTTACCCATCCGGGATTTTTAACCAAGTAATGAAAAATAAACAAGCGTAAGTACATATCGTACTCAACAAGACTAGCATGGGTTAATGAGGCTCAAAAGGGTTGACACGGTTTTAACAGCAGGTTGCTTTTAATTAATCATCTTTTATGCAGTTGGATAGCAACAAATGAATAAGCCCATTCTCAAGATCATAGTAAACAGAATTAATGAGTAGCAATAAATAGATTTAGCAATAAGTAAGCATCACCCCAAAAGAATAACTACTCCATAAGACGTCCAAGGCCGCTCTTGACCGTGAGCTCGGCTAGTATACCAGTTTTACACTCTGCAGAGGTTGTGCACTTTCACTATGAGCCGTGATTCCCATTTGCTCGGGTTAATTACTCCCATAACACTACCAAGGTGAGTGAGCAGGGTTTCACTATGAAGTCTTTCAAAGAACTTCGCCTAACAAGTTAGGGCCGCTAGGAATCCGGCAAGCAGATGTAGAGCCCCCCTTCTTCGTGGCACAAGGTCACGCAGGTTATACACAGTCGGGCAGGAGCCGCACTATACCCGAGTCGTCAGGTCCCATCATGCCTTTCGGTAACCTCTAACAAGCTAGAAAAAGTACCCATACTTGACTAAAACCAGAGCCATGTAGCCCTCATAGTTGCACTGTCAATCCCAGTGTCATACTTACAGATCATTATCAAAGGTGAAGGATTTTGAGCATCACAAAACTATGCTCGAATCCTCTAGCTCCATGTTGCTAAAAAGGCATCTTTTAATCATATTGCATAATCAATTAATCAAGTTTACATGATCATGATATCAATAACGCACTAGCATCAATTACCACATGCATAATCCCATAGGTTGCAAGGAACTGGATAACAAATCTAGGAAGTAACTATGGTTAACAAGGAAGACACATGCAAATGCAATTATTTATTTGGTGAATAGGACAACAAGGATGATCCATGCTAATACTTGCCTTGATCAGCAAACTCCTGGTGATCCGGGTTGTCGCAGTACTGATCTTGATCACCCACGTAAAGCTCACTGTCTATACTCGATCCATCATAACAACACACACGCATACAGGGGCAATCATGCATACAACAAGAGTTTTCATTAGAACAGTACACCAACAGAGAGAAAATAAATTAAAAAGGTTATAAAACAAATCTACACGTTGCTACGATCACATCGATATAAAGTTTGCGCAAATCAGATTTAAAACGAGGAAGATATGAATTTTACAAGGTTTATAATAGAATATTAATAGATTAAATATAATCTCGAATTTTCAAAGTTGAAAATATATTAAACAGTGGTACCATCAAATAGATTATGAAATTACGAATCTACCGCAATTTGAATCGTTTAAAATCGGATCTAAAACAAGTAAATTATGATCAAATGAAGTTTAGTGGCAAATCTGTACATAATAGAAAACACATTTTCCAAATACCGGGAGAAAATACGTTTTCTAACTTAAAAAGCGCAAATCACAGAATACGCTAAGGGATCGCAGGTTTAGCATTAAAAACTGCAGGGGGTTATACGCTGGCCGAATCGGTAAGGGCTGCTCTCGGCCGTCCGATTCCAAATCGGCGAATCAGATTAAAAGAGAGGAGGGGTGGCGGTGCTCTCGGCCGGAAAACAGAGGCCGACGGCGGCGCCATGGCCGGAGGGCCGCCGGAGAAGGCGAACTCGGCCTTCGATGCATGAAATAGGTCAGGAAGGGTACCCATAGATCGGGAAGAGCATCGCAAGCTCACCTAGGGTGATGGGAAGGTCGGAAATCGACTCGGAGATAGCTCGCGGCGTGATCCGGTGGACGGTGGATCTCTGCAACGGCAGCGGAGGCGTGTCAGTGCACAAATCGAAGGGGGAAAGTGCTCGGGAACTTCACAAGATCACAGCGAAACTCCTCAAAAGCTTACCGAGAGGAATTGGTGGCGAATCGAGCTAATTGCTCGCGGCAGCGGCTGCTCGGTTCTCGCGGGAGCTCGGCAATGGCGGCGAGAAGAGGCGGCTAGGGTTAGGTGACGGCTACGGGGGGGTGTGGCGCTGCTTAAATACTCCCGAGGTGTGACGACAATCTTGGATATTGAAACAAACTCGGCGAGCGGAGAAATCGGCTTCGGCCGTTTCTTCTCTGCTACAGACTCTCGGCGCGGCGACGAACTCGGCTTCGGCCGTTTCTTTCTTGCCCGCGTCAGACTCTCGGCGAGCAACAGAGGGAAACAGGGGAGGGGCTGTTCTGTGGGTCCACAGGTCGGTAGCACCGAGCGCTGGGGTCGGGCTGGCAGTCACGGTAGAGGGACGCTTCGCGCGCGTTCGGCCGCGGTGGATGAACACGGCAGCGGCGTCTCTGTTCGCGCGGCGGGGGAGGTGGAGAAGGAAGGGCTGATCCATGGGTCCCACTCGTCAGTCAGGTGGGGTAAGGGGAAGGGAGGGAGCAGGTCGGCCGAGCTGTCCTCGGGCCATCCGATCTGGATCTGCTGGGGCCAGGGAGTGGAAAACAGGCCAAGCTGCTGTTCGGGCCAGAAAAGAGAGGGGAAGGGCTCTGCTCTATTTCTTTTTTCCATTTTCCATAAGGATTTTCAAATTGGGTTTTGAAATAGTTGAGAAATTCAAATAATCTACAACAGTACAAAGAAGAAATGCTCCAGCATGAATGCGTCATACATGTGTATGACCTAGGTTTGATTTTATATTTAAGAAAAATTATTATTTCCCTATATTGGAATGATCAACTAATTGCATAATTAAATAAATTCCCACTATTTAAAAGAATGCAATTTTTCGGGTGTTACAACATGCCAAGAGTGTCCTTTTCATCAAGGACAAGAAAGAGAGATTCTCGTTCAAGAACTGCATCTTGAAGACTCCTGCAGTCCCGAAACAATTCCATTAATAAGAAGAGCAACAACAACCAGCTCCCAAGAAGAAGAACAATAGAAGATGGAGGAAGAACAAGCCCCAGCATGTACCTGAAGAAACTGCTCAACTAATCACTGCTCTTAACACAAAATGATCATATGCTTCCCCAACCATTCCCAACAAAGAAAGGTGACCTAGGTGTACCAATCATTGAATGCACAATCGGAGACACCACTTTTGCCGACACCATCTGCGACACTGGATCAGGCGTCAACGTAATGTCCAAACAGGGAGACGATGAATCACCTATTGTTTTCGGAAGACCGTTCCTCTACACTGCCAATGCTAGTATCTACATCAGGTCTGCACATTATCCACTTCAACCTACCCACGGAAAAGGTACGCTGTCAATTTAGAACACTTGTTAACCATGAGCAGGTCAGAAGCAACGCAACAGGAGAAGACACCAAGCCCGCCGTCTGGCTGCCCAGCCTCACTATGGATTGGAGGAATTTCCTGGCAAGATTGTGAAGTATGAAGACTGCTACAAGGAGCAAGAGGAAGCCGTACAAGCACCACGCTGGAGTGAGTGGGAAGTGGAAGCTGAAAGGATGGATCAGATGGCTAAGGCAGAGAAAGAAGAGATCCACGCACAATTAGAAGAATGGATGAAGAAGGATAAAGAGTTAAAAGAAGCATACCTGAGGGAGTGTGACAAGGAAGAGCTGGAGCTAGAAAAGAGAGAAGCAGAAGAGACAGAAATGAGATGGAAGGAGAAAGAAGAAGCACCCACTACACCACCGCAAATTGGAGAATTGGCTGAGGTTACCTCAGACGATGAACCTGCTGAGTAAGAATTCTCCTCTATCTAAGTCCTGTCGGTAGACTTTAAATTCCGTACCCTAGCCATAAGGTTAGAATGGTAGTTATCTAAGTTAGCATTTATTAGTAATTTTGCTTTAACACATTTATTAGTACAATCACTTTTGCACATTAAATATAAAACAACAAAAATATTTACTACTTTATTTACTGCATCATAAAAAAACTAAGCCCCATGTGAAAGCACTTATGGTAAACCCTGTAGGAATATTTACCGTGGCGGCATAAAAAATAAAAATAATATATATATATATAAATGGTAGTAGTATCTGTATTTATTTTGTTGCATTATAAAAATCTTAAGCCCCATGAGAATAAATATTCTCCGTGGTGGCATAAAAAAATATATACAGCATGCATACATATTTGATTGCTGCATAAGAAAATAAAAAAAAACCCAAAAGGAGAATCCTGTTAGAATCCTGTTAGAATCTGTCAATTAAAATTAACCTAGAGAATAATCAATTGCTCATTGGCTGATCACTAACCCCTTGTTAAATTCAAGCCTCGAGTTTTGGTTTCCTTGTTGGAGTATAATTATGCAGGAACAATATTATGACTAAGGAGAGAGTCTATCAGTGGCACCCACCAGGACCACCACTAGCTAGCTCACTCTGGAGATCATTCAACGCCAAGTGAAAGGACCGTGACGCCTAAGGGGGGGTGAATTAGGCGACTAAAAACTTTACTTCTAATCTATGGCCTCTTTTTCTAAACCTTAGTAAAACCTATTTATGAAATAAACTATCCAATGTGCAACTAAGGTTTTGCTAAGTGTGTTGCTATCTCTACCATAAAAAGGTATGCAACCTAGGTTCCAACCCTATCAACTAGCCTATCAACTAAGCTAGGAAAGGTAAAGCACACAACCAAGGAAGCAAGTAAATGCGGAAAGTAAAGATGAGGTAGAGATGCAAACTCCCATCGACGACTCCGATATTTTTACCGAGGTATCGAGAAGCGCTCAAGCTTCCCCCTAGTCCTCGTTGGAGCCCCTCGCAAGGAATCCCTCGCAAGGGCCAAACTCCCGGTCGGGTCACTCCGTGGATAGCCCCGGTCCTTCCCCACACGCAAGTGGGTCTCCGTTGTGCCTCGCAAGGCAAGCTCTCCTCGGATGCTTCCCGCCGTCTTCACTATCAAGCTTCCGGCCAAACCGCCGCGGGCCTTGTTCCCTTTGGTACACGGTGGCGGCCACACCACAAGCGCAGTTGGTGTGATCTCACAAGACTACAAGCCCCGCCGAATACAAGCACGGTGCACGCAAGCACCTTGGATCAAGAGGTATGGAAACCTCACTAAACACTAGGCATAACCTAGAGCAAGCGCATAAGCGGTGGTCTAATCAACCTAAGCACTTCGCAAAGCACTTATGCTAATCACCAAGTGTATCACTAAGCACTATGCAAGTGGAGAGCTCTAGAAAGGTGTAGCAACAACCTTGGAATGATTCCTCACTTCTCCACACCCTCCATAGCCGGTAGGAGGTGTATTTATAAGCCCCAAAGCAAAGGTAGCCGTTGCAACATTCAATGGGCTTCTCTGCGAACCGTCGGACCGGACGATGCAGGGGCGTCGGACCATTCCTCTAGCGTCCGATGCTTCTCCTAATTTGACCGTTGTAGCACGCGATGCAGTCGCTGACAGGTGGGCCACCAAGACGGTCGGACGATAAACATTGGTCCGACGCTCTCCGCCGGACGACGTCCGACGCCTTTTTTTCTTCTCTGATGCTCTCTAGAACCGTCGGACTGAGACGCCGATTGGTCCGATGCTCAACTGTTCACACCGTCCGACGCCTTCTCTTGCTCTCAGGCACCGTTGGACGAACGTCCTTTAGTACGATGGGCTTCAACCTCAGCGTCCGACACCTTCCGCGCCAGAGGAACTGTCTGGGGCCGTCGGACTCCAAACATTGGTCCAACGCCCTTGATCCTTAGCGTCCGACGCTCTTGTTTTGTCCGGTTGACTCCGTTTCTTCGTGATCTTGTTGTCCAACTTGGTTCCATCTCATGTCTTGGACTTGTGCATGATCTTTGAGGTCCGGTGCATGTTTTCCATAGTGACACATCCAGAAATCTCTGAATCCTGCCTCGCAAGCTCAGCAGGAGGGAGAGGGAAACCAAAACCTCTCTTCACTTGACTTCGGCACGCCTTCTAATGTCTTGCTTGAGATGTTGATCACTTGGATCACACCGTTGCTTAAGTCCAAAACACTTTTGCATCCTATTGAACTTCAAAACAAACACTTGTAAAATGATTAGTCCAATATTGGTCATGTTGATCATCAAACACCAAAATCCATTATAAATGGGCCTAGGGTCCATTTTTCTTACACCAAGTATTGCAAACATCAAGCTTGGGGAGGAGCATCCCCTAGTTATCAGGTAATTATACCTAGGCGATTATTGAGTCTGTTTTATATAGTCATAAAATACTAAAAATATGTGAGCACATGAAGGTTCACCATAGTATCATAGGAAAATCTAAAAATACCAAAAATATGTGGGCACATGAAGGTCTGCGAATTATAGAGTCCTTTTTAAGTCCAATCAAAAATAATTAAAAACCAAATAAACACTTAGTTATATATTAGATTATGTTCAGAGTCAGTCTAAGCTAGAATTAATTAAAATTGATGAACACTAAAATTTATCTTGGAGATGATGAATAGTTGCTCTGTTGTCATTCCTTTCAAGCGCCTAGTTTTCAACCTTAAATTCTCCCGAGTTTTGGTTATTGCTGTTTTAATTTGAGAATTTACTCTGAACCTAAAACTTGAGGAGGCATATGCTTGGGCTAAGTCTAGGTGATTGATTTATATGATTCATGAAGGTCGAGCTGCTATTTATCTTATTCCTAACATTACTAAGTTCTGGAGATTCATTTTGAAAACTTAAAATCTACATGATGAGCTCTTGTATGACAAAGTATGAATTCCTACCAAAGCCATATATGATACATTTAGATAGGAAACCTTTGCACATTTATGCTACTTGCTTTGCATTGAGTTCAGTCAACCTTTGTTGTATACCTCATGAGAGTCTTGTCATGCTTTTAAAACCAAGATCACTTACACACTCTAGCCACATATGCATTATTCCTACCCTGGGAGTAATTGCAACCATTTCCACTTTCATCTATGTTCATCATAAAAATGTTTTTCTCCTTCATTGGGAGTAAACACCCAAAAACATATCCTATAGGACAACCCCTGTTTAATTACTCTAAGTTCTTATCATTATCTCTACAAATGTTGATATTCAAAGGATACATGTGGTTATGCAAAAGTATGAAAAGAAAAGGGAGTAAAAGATGGACAAGTGTCCCAGCAATTAAAACAATGGGTACTAGATGTCCGCCTCCCTAATGAAAAAGAGAGAGGAAGAGAAAAGAAGAAAAAGAGAATAAAGTTAACCCATGTTTTCCTGCGAGTCCTAAAGAGAGATTTATTTTTAAAAGAGCATAAGTAGAAATAGGATTAGCCACTAAAATACACCTATCCACCATATTCCATACATGCACTTCTTGGTTTGATTGTATGCCTCGATTCTCTGTGGATCCATTGTTTGACTTTACAACATATGAATTGCAGGTATGCTCATCCTTATTATTGCCACTCCTATGAGCTCCACTATATATTCTTAGCTATAAGGAGGCATGACATCGTTAATGCCTAAGTAAGATCCATAAATACCACATATATTGAGGGACTTGAGGGTGTCATACAATTAAACTCTGAGTTTTATTTTGAAAACTTATAAAAACTCCAGAATATTGGTACTGTGAAGAATTTGCTACATAGGGCTTGACTTGATTGTTCTATCTTTCAATTGCTCAAGACATACGCGAAAGCTGCAAAGCTCCATAGTTAAAGGTAAAATGGGTAAGTCTGAAAGTTAGAGCAGTTATTGTCTAAACCGGAGGAGAATCTCTGTTTGAACGCATGTGTACATGGAAAATATGAAAGCATTGTAGCAACTCCTGATCCAAATACTTTGATAAATTAGGCTTAGTTTGTTTGCCAAGGGACTGGCAAACAGGTAAGCTTGGGGGTGTTGTTGACGGTGGATAACGTCAACTTTTATTAGAACTTTAGACACCAAAGGATATATGAATACAAACTTGTCTAGGGTTTTAATTGATAATTTCCACGAGTTTTGCATATTCTGTATTTCCCAGGGGATTATCCAGAAAAGCTTAAGAGAGGGACTAAAGTGCTTAATTATCACGAAACTTGAATGCCAAGGCAACATACGTCATCGACAAGCTAGAAGAGCGTAGAAGGCATCCGAAGCAACCAGGGCCCTACCTGGCAGGTGGTGGGGCCAGCCAGCCCCTAGGTGGGCCAGGCAGTGCCCCCTAGGGTTTTGCCGCCACCTTCTGTAGACTTCTTTCACCGCCTTTGAGGAGTCATCTCGGCCCTTGGCTACGTCGGTTTGATCCTACGGCGCACGTGCATCCCACCGGGCTATAAATAAAGGGGCAAACCCCCTGGAGGCATCCCATCATTCATCCAAGGCATTGTTGATACACACTAAATGCACATTTTAACAATCAAAATTGATAGAATTGAGTAAGAAAATGGCACATAGAAGGTAGGAATTTGGTTTAAACTAACGGAGTTCCACTTGTACTTGAAGAGTTTTGGTTGCAGGTGAAATACAGGTAAAAATGAAGCAAACCAAGGCACATTTGTGTAGTACACGTGACAAGAGCCATATTGGGGCCAAGTCACAGGGCGCCCGCCCCTATTTGGTTCCTTCTGCACTCCACCACATCATGGATCCGTGCCCCAACCTCCTAAATAGAGTTTGGCACATTGATTCAACATCAATGGCTCAAAATCAACTCACTTGGATCCGGTAGCCCTGTTGGACAGGGCGCCCGCCCTGTCAATATGGCCTGCCACGTCCACAATCCGGCAGAGAGGCACCCAAGAACTTGTGTCCATTCATTTGAAGTCGGTTTTCATCAAAGGGAGATCAAAGGTGGTGCCAAGGATTCATGGACCCACTTGTCATCCTCCAAGGGCCATAAACTGCCTCTCCAGCTGCCGAAACGTGCTCAGCCGACCTTGCAACCGCCATTGGGGAAGATCCTGGATCGTTGGATGGCGAGGCGGTGGAATCCACCGGGCGCCCACCACCCTAGTAGGGTGCCCGCCCACAAGTTCGGCCCACCGACCTTCGGCCAACTCTACAAGTGCCCCAGGGGTCTCCAAGTGCTATAAATATCCCCCGAATGCTTCAGTTGTAATCAGCTTAGGAAGAATAGAGAGAAATCTGGAGTTTAGTCCATCGTAGCTCATCTAGTGAGAAGCCTCCTACCAAGGCTAGTAGTGAGAGTGTGAGTGAAGAGAAGCAGAAGAATAGGAGCGCTCTGCGAAGGACTCTCTCTCTCTCGGGTGCTTCCTTTGTAAGGTACTCTTTGATTCGGTAATATAATTTCCTTTCTAGTACTTACATTTCCCGCATTACTTTCAGTATTTACTTTTAGTATTTACTTCCAAGTATTTACTTTAAGTATTACTTTGAGTGCTCTAGTTGCGGTAGTACCAGGGGATTAATTATCGGTTCTTATACACTTAGTGCAGGATCTTCGCCCCAGGATGGTGCTCTAATCTTAGCGCGAGGTTAGAGTAGTAGCCTTTAGTGTAAGCGTGGTGCTTGGACTAGAAGTTACCTTGTATTGCTGCTAGACCCACGGATAGTAGTGGTAGGTCTTAGGTGGTGACAGCCCTAAGATCCTCTGGATTCCACCACGTTCGGTCTAGTTTTATTGGCGTAGGGCTTTTCTGGATGTGAGTAATCCCAATCTTTTGGGACCGCGTATTGGCCCCGAAGTGCTAATTGGAGTCAACCTACTGTGTTACCTTGCATTCCACTCTTGAGCTCATCACTGTCTATGTCGTTGCTTGGCTCCATTTTAAACTAGATTATTTGGATTAGTTATCACTACACTAGTTCATTCTTATCATAAATTGTGATTGTTTTTAGTTTACCATTGGATATCTCTAGCCACTAGAAGCTTCCCTGTGAAAATAAATACGATGCTTGGTTACTTCCAAGTGAAGTGCTAAATCGATAGATTCTGTGCGCTTGCGAAATTCTGCAATAGTCATAGGAATTATCAATAAGCTTTTCTGACACCATTATCAGGAATACTCTATTCTTGGTAGTGACATTAGAATCGCCAACAAGCATTTCTGGCGCTGTTGCCGGGGAAGAAATTGGCCTAGATTTTATTTTGTGTTTGCTATAGAACTAACCCCGTTCTTTAGCGGGATCACACCTATCTGTCTTTTTGTGGTGACTGTTAAGCTCGATAGCGAGAATGGCTGGATTCAATCTACTTAAAGATTTTCATGAACACCCTGAGTCAATCCTTAGAAGAGCAAGAGCTAATCTCACTCCTCCAAGAATGACTTCTGGATCTCGTCCATCTTCATCGAGGGAACCTACAGTGCAAGATCATCCGTCAGAGGAATCCGAGCATCCTAGTACTTCGGAGCCGACCAATTCATCTACATCAAGAACTATTTGTGAGTATTCTACTCCATCTATTTCGAATATTGCTACTATGCCTAGTGCTGATAGCGGAAGTAGAAAATTCAAGCTTAAACCCGCATTGATCATGATGGTGCAAGCAATTGTATTCCATGGCAACCCTTTAGAGGATGCCATTGCTCACCTCCAGAATTTTCTGGAGATATGCAATACAATCTCTATTCCAGGAATTTCGCAGGATACAATCCATCTACGCCTGTTTCCTTTCTCATTACTTGAGAAAGCAAAACAGTGGTTCTACATCAACATGGGATCAATGAACACTTGGGAGAAGTGCTCCAACCACTTCTTGATAAAATTCTTCCCTGTTGGTAAGACAAATCTTTTGCGTAGCAAGATTTCTAACTTTCAACAGGAGATTCGTGAATCCGTCCCCGAAGCATGGGAGCGCATGCAAGAGTACATACAAGCCTGCCCTCACCATGGCGTCGAAGACTGGCTATTAATCCAAAGCTTCTATCATGGACTCATGATGGATTCTCAACAACATCTTGATGCTGCCGCTGGAGGTGCATTCTTGTCTCTCAAGGTGAGTCAAGCCAAGAAGTTGATTGAGAAGATGGTGGATAATCAAGGATGGACTGAAGATCAACTCAAAGGTAATTCTAATACTTTCAAAGTTAAATCGCTATCTTTTGATTGCCTTATGAAAAAGTTAGAAGAAAGAGCTAATTGGAAAAGAGATCGTGCTGCTATAGAATATTATGCAAATGCTAAAACACCATGTGCATTGTGTGGAGATAAAAATCATAACATAGATATCTGTCCAATAAAAGATGTTAAATCTCCTTTAAATGATGGCAGATATGATCCCCCACCAATTTCACCTTACCAAAGATGGAATCCACGTAGGGGGGATAATGATTCTTTACATGCTAGCAATCATTCTCTTGAGGAACTTGTTTTAAATCAAGCTAAAATAAACTCTGGTTTAAGTTTAGTGTTGATTGATCAAGACAAAATCCTAGACGATATAAATGCTAGAATAGATAAATTTCATGAGCTGTTAAGGGAACAACTTGACTTTAATAAAATGGTAGAAAAGCAATTATCAGATATTCATGCAAAACTTTCATGCCATAATGAAAAAGTTAATGCTGTGACCACGAAAGGTGGTAAGACCACTTGTGATCCCCCTTATCCTGATTCTACGCCCAAGAAGAAGGTAGTAGAAGAAGCTGAAAAAGAAGACTCTACTGCACCTCAAGAAAAGGTAAGAACTTCTCCTCATGAATTTTATGATACCGAGGTGTTGCCTTTTCCTGACTGTAACAGGAAATCAAAGGAGGATGAACAATTTCGGAAGTTCATGGAGGTAATACAAAAATTATATATACATATACCTCTAGTTCATGCGATGCAGGTACCTACCTACGCAAAATATTTGAAGGACATCCTCAACAGAAAGAAACCAATCCCGAGCACAGAAATGGTGAAATTGACGAAGCAGTGTAGTGCTGCTATCCTCAATAATTTCCCCGAGAAGAAGAAGAAGGACCCCGGAAATCCCACTATCTCATGCTCTATCAGAACTCAACAATTTGATCAAGCTCTATGCGATCTTGGAGCAAGCGTCAGTGTCATGCCCAAGGTAATATATGACAAACTTAATCACGCGTCTTTATCTCCAACTACTATGTGTTTGCAGCTCACCGATCAATCAATACGATATCCGGCGGGAATAGCGGAGAATATCCCTGTTCAAATTAAAAATTGTTTCATTCCTGTGGATTTTGTGGTGTTAGATATAAATCCTAATTTTAGAACACCACTAATCCTAGGAAGACCATTTTTAAGTACTGCAAATGCAACCATTGATGTAGGAGCCGGAGAAATCTGACTCAACATCAATGGAAAAGAAGAAATCTTTCATTTCAGGCCACGTCCGGAGCAGTGCTCGTCAGTAGAAGACGCACCTGCTAACACCACCATGCATGATGAAGATTCTCTGGAGCACGAAGACAACGTGAAGTGTTGATCATCATGTAAGCATCCGATGCAGCTAACCAAGGTAAGTTAACTAAGGTAAGTTCTAATCTCACTTATTTTCTTAAGTAATCTCAATTTTCCTTCGCAAACTTGCTTGGTATCTCACTTAGGATAACAAAGTTAGCTAATAGGAGGGATTATAAGGCCGGAGGCCCACTTTGATAGGGTGGCCGCCCTGCCCCCTTTGGCTTTTAGCTCCCCTAGCTGCTCCACTATCTAATCTCATGCAAGTGGAGAGCAAAGCACCAGGATATGGCAGGCAACCCATCCAATCTTTATTTGCTTTCTTTCTTATCTTGTCCCAAACACTTCCAAACTCCCCTCTCATTTCTCTGGCTACTAGCTGAGCTTTTGAATAATGTAAGATGCTCTAGAGTGGAGACTTTGGCTTGTGAGAGTGCAAAGCTGAGATTTTGACAAAGCCATAGGGCGGGCGCCCTGTCATGTAGGGCGGGCTCCCTACCCCCTGTCCATTCCTGCCCCCTCTGCTATCCATTTTCTCATTTTAAATTGCCACAAGGTCGAGCAAGTCCTCCACCAGGCATCTTAGCTCACACTCTTGCTTCACACTCATTTTCTTTCCTCCGATCAACTTCGTAAGCTCTAGCCACTAATCACTAAGCAAAGCAAAGGAAGGAGAGCCACGGGAAGGTAGCACGCACACTCCCGAGAGGAGTGGTTTGTTATACTAACCATAATCCTTGCTTTATTAGTATTTTTGGTGTTTCATCATGTTGAAGAACTTGTTCAGGAAGAAGAAGAAGAAGAAGAAGACATGAGGGAGCAGTGATGGAAGCAGTAGTGGAAGACCGAACCAACATCTACGCTTCTCGTCCGGAAGCCATTCAAGTTTAGGAAGTCAGCACTGCCGAAGAAGCAACATGTTTGTTGATCAATCAAGCCGCGACGAACCTCCCGAAGAACAAGGCACTCAACATGTACCCATTCATATTCTTGTGGATGAGGCCCAGATTATTTGGCTAAATAATCGGGAAAGAGAAGCCTTCCGCATACTACGCGAGCGCACATTCATCCACACCCCCGAAATCGACCGCGACTCGCTCAACGCTACAGGTATGATTACTGAATTTCAAACCATATTTCGTACTTTGGGGTGGGGAAATGTATGGATAGTTGATGAACTAGGGTGTAGAGAGCTTACTTTAGAATTTTTATGCACCCTAGAAGTCACTAGTAGCCACTGCAACTTTCGTATGTTTAATGAAAATTATTCTTATACATGGACACAATTTAGTGAGCTGCTAGGATTTAACAAGAATTGCGCGGTAGACTTAGATAAAGCCTGTAAAGATTTTAATAAGAAAACTTTTGGTATGAAATTTCAGGCCGCCATGATGCAGCATATCCTAGAACTTCTCAGATACATAACCCAACTCTTAGGATGTTGTAAAGATTTATTGCTATAACCTTTTATCCTAGACATGATCCTAGGAAGGTTAGAACCAATGAATTACAAATTTTGTTTGCCGCACTAAAAGAAATTCGTGTATCACCAGTTAAAACTATGATGGATTATTGGTCTAAAGTGTTTACACGGGTAACGGATACAACCATTGAAATGACTTCACTTGTGACTAGGATAGTCAGTAACATGGGTTTGCTGGGAAATGCACAAATTAATTTTATTAACACTGAGAGGGTAATTTTAGACATAGAGCATTTTAGGCAAGCACACATGATGAAGTATGATGTGAAAAACGAAAAATATATCATGACGTACCAAGGTTTTATTAATGAAATTCCATTGCCTGACATGACTTTATGGTTAACAAATGTGAACTCTTTGCATTTACCCCTCAAGACCGAGGAACAGCACGCCGCAAGGCTGGCATAGGAACATGTTGTGCAGGTTATAGGAAGGAGAACTAGAGCCCAGACGAGAGCTGCTCAGGCTGCAGCACAAGAGCAAGCAGAGCGGGCGGCACAAGAAGCATTTCACCAAGGAGCCATGCCACACACTAGTCAGTGGGGTCCATGGCCGGCTCCTGGCTCTCAACAAGCAGGAGGTTCCAATTGGTACCAGCCACCCCACAGTAGCAGCACCAGCCGACTGACCCATGGGATCCTTATGGACAAGCATCTGCACACAACAGCAGTTCTGGGAGTACCCAACACTTGGGTGGCTCTTACAGATACACTAGTGCTGACGGTGGATATACCATGAAAAATCCACATTCAAACACCGTCAACAGGACTCGGTTTTAATGGAAGATCAACATAACATAAACATATTTTTTATCAATAACTAGTTCCATTTGTACTCTTAGCTTGTGAATGCAGGGAAGATCAAAACAGAACAAATTGGAGCACTTGGAGTCCAAATTGCTGGGTCGGCCGAACCAGTTATTCGGGAACCAAGTCATCACACTTCAACAAATGACTCAACGCATCACATAGAAGAGAGTGGAGATCCGGGTGGGCTCATGTGTGGGTCGGCCGACCCCACCATGGGGCCCACCTAGCTCTGGTGACATGGCAGGATCTGTGTGACACTCTACCCAGCTCAATTTCACCATCAGATCAACATGTGTTTCCATTCAACGGTGGAGAATCAAAGCACACGGATCAAGGTGTGAAACAGCACAATCAAGACAGAACTAGCACAAGGAAATACTCTATGACTGGTGGGGACCACACCTGGCCGGGCCCACCTGTCATAGGGGGTCGGCCGATCCACCCCAGGTGCCCAGCCAGGTTGGTTGGCCTCCACCGCCTTCCTGCATGTTTCACGCATGCTGGTTTCATCATTGTCATTGGTCTGAGGCGGTTTCAAGGTTGGTTCATCCAAGGGCCAAGGTGGAAAGGCACACGGATCGTTGACATGGCACCCGTCCACTCTCCCCTATAAATAGAGGCTACATCCACCCTCTCAAGACATGATTCATTCAAGATACAAGTGAAGAGTAGTGTAGTTCCACCTTTAGTAGTAGTTGTAGTCTAGTGTGGGAGTCAGAGTTGAGTCGAGCTGCGCTCGGGGTCTCCGGAGTCGTCTACTGGAGAGTCGGGTATAGCTCTTGTATCTTTCTCTTTCTGTAAGACTTAGCTATTTTTAATATATTATTCGTGCTTTACTTTACTGAGTCTTTACTTAGTGCATTACTTTAATAGTATTGTTGTGAGTTATCATATTACTTGGTCGGTTTGCATTAGATTGTGATCCTGTAACCAGCTCACGTTTGTAGTTCATCACCTATCATAGGGTGCTCTAGTTGCCTTGATCACTGCTAGAGTAGTAAGGCTTGGTGTAAACGTGGTGCTTAGACTAGATCTTGCCTTATAATGCCGCTTGTCGCACGGATTGTTTGTGGGTGCTAGCAGGTGGTGACAGCCCTGTCTAGTCTTAGACGTATCCCTCCACGTGTTTTACGCAAGTTCTTAAAAGGTAGGCTCCCATAAGAGAGTAGGCGCTTCGGGTAGAGGTTATATCCTCTATTGTCTCGCACTACCCACTACACACCGGAAGTAAGGTAGCAGTCTTAGTGTACTTCGTCCATTTAATAGGATAGATCACATGAGTAAAGTTTGAATCACAGGAACCTTTCTCACTCGTTGTCCTCCCACCTAGCTACACTACACTAGTTATCTTTTAGTATTTCATTTGTTATCCTTGAATCATCACCTTCCTATCATACTTCGATTCCTCCCTCTGCACTAGTTGTGCTAAGTTGAGATAGATTTAAGGATCTCCTTCTATTAACATTTCTAGCAATCGCTTTCCCTTGGGATAAAATAAATAACGATACCTTGGAATACTCCCGGGTGAAGTGCTACAGCGGTATATTCTGTGCGCTTGCGGAATTATCCAATAGACATAATAAATACCCCTCAGGGCACTTCTGGCGCCGTTATCAGAGATAGCCTAACACTCTGTCTTTGGTGGTTGCGCTAAGAAGTGTCAACAAGCATTTCTGGCGCCTTTGCTAGGGAAAGCATAGCCTAGAAATTTTAATAAGATCGAATCCGGAACCTATCATCAATTTAGTATCAATTAGTTGTAGTAGGGCTTACCCTTGCCTCTGCTTCTCTTTATCGTGAAGCAAGGCAAACATGAGTGGATTTTAGTTTCAAGCCATAGCAATAGAAAATCTAGAGACATCCACTAGGAGTTCTCGACACCATTCAGTCTCCGATCGGAGGTCCGATTTGGTATTGAAACCACTCAAGGAAGGAGGCTCAGCACTATCACTTAAGGAAGCTATGGCCCAAAAGACCATCTTCGAGCATTCTGCTCCATCGGTCGACAATGTCGCCACCGGTCCGCAGCTTAGCTTGGGGGATGCCACTTTTGAGCTCAAGCCATCCCTTATCAATATGGTGCAAGCCAACCCATTCAGCGGAAAGCCCCATGAGGACGCAAATGCACATCTCCAGAATTTCCTGGAGTTGTGTGGCATGATTGCCATAAAAGGAGTCAAAGTGGACGCCATCTGTCTTCGCCTTTTTCCGTTCTCCTTGATTGGAAAGACAAAACAATGGTTCTATGCTTATCCTGAAGACATTGGCAATTGGACAAGCTGTGCCAATGCATTCCTCAAGAAGTTCTTCCCGATGGGCAAAACCACCACTCTTCGAGGAAAGATCTCAGGCTTTACACAGCAATTGGATGAGACAATTCCCGAAGCATGGGAACGTCTCCAGGAATACATTCGGGAATGTCCTTACCATGGAATCCAAGAATGGCTCCTGATTCAAGTTTTCTACCATGGGCTAACCCCAATAGCCCGAAGTCACCTTGATGCCGCTGCTAGAGGAGCATTCACTTCAGTCAATGTCACACAAGCCAAGAATCTGATAGAAAAGATGGTGACAAATCAAGGATGGAATGAAGATCGACTCCAATCCAAGAAGAACACACATACCATCCATGAAGTAGATGCAATCTCTGAGAAGATGGATCTCCTCTTGAGAAGGTTGGAAGAACGTGCTAACTTCAAGAAAGACCGAGAGGCCATTCGACACTATGCTTCCAAGCATCAATGGAATCAGGTATGTAGTGTATCATATTCCCAATTAAATCTTGAGAAGATAGGCGCCATCAACAACAATTTAAAATATCCTCAACAAGGAAGATGGGCGTCGAACTCCAAGTTTCAAGGTAAGGCAAATTTTGGTAATCAATTATCATTAAAAGATCTTGTTATGAATCAAGCTAAAATTAATGAAAGCATGAATAAAAATTTGATAGAAAATGATAAGACCCTTGAAACATTAAATTGTAAAATGGATGCTCTCGCTTCTTCTGTTAAAGAACAAATGAGTTTTAATAAAATGTTAGAATCTCAATTAGCTCATCTTGTTGCTACTAGTTCATCTCCTAAAAATACTTGCAATACTCCAAATGTCAACGCGGTGATCACAAGGGGAGGTAAGTCCACTCGCGATCCACCACATCCTAACATGGCAGGGAAGACTGCAAGAAAAGATAAGGAAGATGATGAAGAAGAAGAAGAATTGCCAGCACCTGATGACAACACCAAGTTCCAGGGAAAGACAGCCCCACACGAATATTATGACACCAATGTGCTGCTACCTTTCTCAAGAACAAGGAAGCAAACCACCGACGAACAATTCGGGAAATTCGTCGAGGTAATTCGTCATCTTTATGTGCATATTCCATTACTTGACACAATGCAGGTACCAACATACGCCAAGTACCTAAGAGACATCCTTAAGAATAAGCGCCCGCTACCCACAATGGAAATTGTCAAATTAATGGAGGAATGCAGCGTGGCTATATTGAACCAATTGCCAACCAAGAAGAAGGACCCGAGGTGTCCCACCATTGACTGCTCCATTGGGACACAATACTTTGAACATGCACTGTGCGACTTGGGAGCAAGCGTCAGTGTCATGCCAAAGGTATTGTTCGATAAACTCAATCATAATATCTTGTCCCCTACATCAATACGTTTGTAGCTGGCGGATCAATCGGTCCGTCACCCGGCGGGAATAGCGGAAAACATCCCCATAAAGATACGCGGGTTCTTTGTCCCCGTGGACTTCGTGGTCCTGGACATGGAAGTGGATGAAAAGACTCCACTCATCTTGGGGAGACCGTTCCTCAGCACCGCCAATGCACATATTGATGTTGGAGCTGGAGAAATTCAATTCACTATCAATGGGACCCTGGAGACATTCAAATTCCGACCGAAAGTTGAGCAATGCTCATTGATCATGCTAAGGGAGATACATGCTTTTTCTATTGTGAGAGATCTAAAGAAGCCCAAATCACAACCACGAGCAAAGAGCAAGCAAATATGGAAGAGAAAGGTAATACAACCGGCGATGCCTCCGAAGAAAATTCCTACACCAGCACAAGAGGGAGATCCTACTGCAAGAACCTGAGGGAATAACTCTCCCATCAAGGTAAGTACACTAACACTTAATTAAAGTTTATTTCATTTAATTGCTTGTTTTATATTAGCATTTGGCTCCAACCCCTTTCTGTCGACCAATAATTAAGCTCAACATTATAATAATCAATTAATTAATCTCCTAAGTAAAATTGACACCAGGTGGGGACCATGGTGGGGTCGGCCGACCCCACCCTGATGTCTCCCACCTGCCACCTCTTGTCCATTTCCATGCATGCCATAACCTAATATGTCCCATGCACGACAACACCTTAAAATATAGTATATCAACCTCGATCGTCTAAATGAAAGTAGCATGGCAACCTGAAAATTTTCTCAGTCACTTTTCTGTGCACTCGCATGTTCTAGTCTTTTCTGTCTACACTTCCTATGAGCTGCCCTATGAAGTGCTGCAAGACATATATTTGTCAACTTACACTCTGGGAGCTGGATTCTTTCTCTCATCTTCTGCTGTATTAAAATGCTGACAAGAAAAGTGCACAGCAACCATGAGTGAGCCGAGAGCAAAATTTTGTCATGACAAAATCCATTCTCTCTCTCCTTAATTCCACTCATGCAAAGCTTGATCAAAACACCTTTTGCTAATCATGGGAAATATTCTTACTTAAATCCTTAAACAAATCACCTTTTGAAAGAATTCTCCCGTGAAGCATCTCATGAGCAGACATCCACCAGCCATGGTCATGTCTTGCCCCTCCTTTGGCCCTTTGTTCCATTCACCACTCACTCCAAGAAAGGATTCCATGAGCAAGCATCCAAGGGAGAGAAAAGTTGATGTTTCACCAGGCAATAATAGACCACAAGAGCAAGCCATCAACCTGTGAATCACTGGCCGACAACATGCTTCACATGGCACCAAAGTGGAGGTGATGGGGGGTTTAGTCAACCCATAGATTGAACCCCCATCACTCCTACTTTTGTTCCTTTCACTAAGGCAGGGATTCTTCAAATTATTGATGCATATAGAGAGAGGCTAGGGGTCGGCCAAACCAGGCCAAGTACCCCCCTACACCTCACTTCCTTCTCCATTTAATTGCCATGCTCGTGAGCTCATTTCTCGAACCAAACCACTAGCAGAGCACTCCAACACTCTAAAACTCTCTCTCACCTCCCGACAAGGCTCTTTCCTTTCCAAAAAGAAAACCCAAAAATATTTTCCTCTTATCCTTGTTCAAGTGTTCATCACCCGAGGGAGCTAAGTAAGGTAATCATCCGGTAAGAGGCTCATTAAATTAAGCTAACCCCTATCATCCGAAGTTTGGTTCGTGTCTTTGTTTTGTGCAAATATGAAGAACCCATTCAAGGCCGCAGCAAAGAAAGTGCGCTAAGCATTGAGCGGGAGTTCATCGCGACGATCATCCTCCCATGACACTGAGATACGACTCCCGGGGTCACAAGATGAATATTTGTCTAAGGCAACTGAGCCAAGCAACAACACGGAAAATGTTGAACAACCTTCTCATGATCATGAAGAATCTGAAGAAGAGCAAGAACCTGTTAGAACACAAGACCAAGAAACAGGCATTTGGGTCACTCCACAAGAACTTCTCGTCCTCAACTCCATCCGCAACCGCAACTTTGAACACATCAGGGTAATTGATTTAGGACTCCTCCAACGCATAGGTATGTATGAGGAGTTCTTTGATGTTTTTGGTGCAACAGGATGGGGTGAATTCTGGGATTTTTCTGGGTACCAAGGTAGCAAGAGTCTCACTTTAGAATTTATGTGCACAGTAAAAGCAACTAGAGACAACATCCATTTTTGCCTGTTTAATCAAGCTTATGATCTTACTTGGGACCAGTTTAGTGCTTGCCTAGGCTTCATGAACAGCACCTCAAATTTAGAATCTGCTACTCGTAGGTTCAATAAACTTAAATTTTGGCATGACATAACTGGAGAAAATAGAATGGGGAAACTACGCACTAGTCGCATTTGCAACCCCACACTGCGCTTTTTGCATAGATGGCTAGGAATCACTTTGTTTCCCCGGGATGATGTTAGAATTGTGAGGGAAATTGACTTAAGAATAATGTATGCCATGGTATATGAAATCCAAGTATCACCTGTAAAAGCCATGGTAGAGCATGGGATTACTGCACCATCAAGAATTGGATCATATGATTTCACATCCATCATCACAAAATTGTGTAGTTACCTTGAACTGCTAAATGGATTTAATGATTACATACCTACACAAAGAACCATCCTAGATGAGGAATATTTCATAAAAGCTCATATTATTGCCAGTGGTCCCCAAGGAACAATAGAATTTAAATTCAATAATAGCGATGCAAGACTCACTTTGCCATGCCCAGAATTAAAACTATATCGGGGCCACCCTTTAGTGCCTAACATTGCAAGAGTAGGCGGCCGCTGGAGTTTTTCAGGACCTGCTACCCATGCAAGAACGCATGCTGCACAGCGTAATAAATCATCCGAAGAAGATGACAGCACCTATGCAGGCAACTCAAATGCCATGCAGGCCTCCAGCTCTGGAGGAGGGCGCCGGTCAGGGACACAAAGTGCCAGATTTTCTTACTGATCTATGCAGGATGCAGGGACACGAAGCCATTGACATGACATGGAGTTGCTAACACATCAGTTTGGTGTGCTGCGGGCTGGCCATGAGGCGATTCACAACATCACTGCACAAACCCAGCAGAAGCTCCAAAATTTTCAAGAGCAGACTGCCAGACAGTGGGCTACCCTCTATGCACATCACAACATACCTCCACCTCCATATATTCCACAGCACCCACAGCAGTTCCCACGGCCATATCCACCAGCATATCCACCACAATATCCTTCTCACTATCCACCACCATATCCGCCACGTCCACCCCAGTGAGATAACTGCAAAAGTGCAAGCTTGGGCGAGATTCTCTCCCCACCAAGGTAAGTATTCTATCTCAGTATTTTATATTGTTTTTAATTTAATGCATTTAAATAAAATAAACTAAAAACACCAAAAATATTTTCTGTTCATGTATGTTAATCTTTCTCATTGGAAATGATGAATAGTTGCTCTGTTAATATTTCTGTAATGCCTAGTTTACAACTTAGTATTTCTTTGAGTATGAATTACTTGGCTTATTTAAAATCATCATGAACCTGAAAAACTTTATGGATGCTAAGTGCTAGAACTAAGTCTAAGTTGTTGTGAGATATGGTATAGTGAAATAAGAGCTACTATAATATTATTCAAAGCATGAATGATTACTGGAGATTTATTTCTTAACAACCAAAACCTTATTGTTCCTCAATGGTGATAAATTCCTACCATAGCCATATATGCTACACAAGTTTAAACCTCCCACATAAGCTATTTGCTTTGTATTGAGTGTTGTCAAGTCTTGTTGACCCTTATTGAGAGTCTTGTCATGCTCCCAAGATCAAGATCACGTACACACCACATATATATGCTGCTTCTACAATGGAAGTATGCAACCACATGCCTTTCATTTCCACCAAATAAGTGCTCCATGTGTTAAAGTCATAGAATATCTCTCTTGGTTATTATGGTAGAAGAGACAAAAGGCTATGCAAAATGAAAAGAAAAAGAAAGAAAGATGGACATAGGAAGTCCATAGAAAAGAAAAGAAAAATATGAGCAAGTCTAGCTCATAAATAAAAAAAGGAAAGAAAAAATGATAGCCATGTCTCTAAAAATTTATTAGAGAGAGATACAATTTCAAATAGAGGAGAATTATAGTCCACTTTTTCCACACACTTGCACATCTTGATCTAAGGGCATGACACTTCTCTCTCTTTGGATATTGGATTTGACTCTACAATATATGCAAAGTAAGTATGCTATACTCTTTCATTCCTACCTTAAACTCCACATAAGCCATTTTTAGAAGTAGGATGATAAAGAGAAGGCTTTTACTTTGTGCCTTGGTAAGGAATCATACACCATTTGAGCGACATGAGAGAATCATATGAGGAACATTAAGTTTTCTTTTGCAAAACATTGCTAAAACCTCCAGTATGAAACTTGCAAAGAATGAGAAAATTAGTGCTCAAGTTAAACTGTTCTGTCTCTCAACCACCTAAGGCAAAAGAAAGGCCATTAGCTCCATAAATATCTAAGGTAAAATGGGTAAATTTTTATAGCCAATTTTTCCATTCAAAAGAGAAGTATTTTGTTGTGCACTTGGTACTAAGGAAATAAGAACATTGTAGCAACTCCTGATCCACCGAGACTAAGTTTAATTATTTGCTCGGGACGAGCAAAGGTTAAGCTTGGGGCATCTTGTTGATGGTGGATATACCAAGAAAAATCCACATTCAAACACCGTCAATAGGACTCGGTTTTGATGGAAGATCAACATAACATGAACATATTTTTTTTATCAATAACTAGTTCCATTTGTACTCTTAGCTTGTGAATGCAGGGAAGATCAAAACAGAACAAATTGGAGCACTTGGAGTCCAAATTGCTGGGTCGGCCGAACCAGTTATTGGGGAACCAAGTCATCACACTTTAACAAATGACTCAAGGCATCACTTAGAAGAGAGTGGAGCTCAGGGTGGGCCCATGTGTGGGTCAGCCGACCCCACCATGGGGCCCACCTGGCTCTGGTGACGTGGCAGGATCTGTGTGGCACTCTACCCAGCTCAATTCCACCATCAGAGCAACATGTGTTTCCATTCAACGGTGGAGAATCAAAGCACACTGATCAAGGCGTGAAACAGCACAATCAAGGCAGAACCAGCACAAGGAAATACTCTATGACTGGTGGGGACCACACCTAGCCATGCCCACCTGTCATAGGGGGTCGGCCGACCCACCCCAGGTGCCCAGCCAGGTCGGTTGGCCTCCACCGCCTTCCTGCATGTTTCACACGTGCTGGTTTCGTCATTGCCATTGATCTGAGGCGGTTTCAAGGTCGGTTCATCCAAGGGCCAAGGTGGAAAGGCACACGGATCGCTGACGTGGCACCCCTCCACTCTCCCCTATAAATAGAGGCTGCATCCACCCTCTCAAGACATGATTCATTCAAGATACAAGTGAAGAGTAGTGTAATTCCACCTTTAGTAGTAGTTGTAGTCCAGTGTGGGAGTTAGAGTTGAGTCGAGCTGCTCTCGGGGTCTCCGGAGTCGTCTACTGGAGAGTCTGGTATAGCTCTTGTATCTTTCTCTTTCTGCAAGACTTATCTATTTTTAATATATTATTCATGCTTTACTTTACTGAGTCTTTACTTCGTGCATTACTTTAATAGTATTGTTCTGAGTTATCATATTACTTGATTAGTTTGCATTAGATTGTGATCCTGTAACCAGCTCACATGTGTTGTTCATCGCCTGTCATAGGGTGCTATAGTTGCCTTGATCACTGCTAGAGTAGTAAGGCTTAGTGTAAGCGTGGTGCTTAGACTAGATCTTGCCTTTGAATGCCGCTTGTCGCACGGATTGTTTGTGGGTGCTAGCAGGTGGTGACAGCCCTGTCTAGTCTTAGTATCCCACCACGTGTTTTAAGCAAGTTCTTAAAAGGTAGGCTCCCATAGGAGGGTAGGCGCTTCGGGTAGAGGTTATATCCTCTATTGTCTCGCACTACCCCCTACACACCGGAAGTAAGGTAGCAGTCTTAGTGTACTTCATCCATTTAATAGGATAGATCACAGGAGTAAAGTTCGAATCACAGGAACCTTTCTCACTCGTTGTCCTCCCACCTAGCTACACTACACTAGTTATCTTTTAGTATTTCATTTGTTATCCTTGAATCATCACCTTCCTATCATACTTCGATTCCTCCCTCTGCATTAGTTGTGCTAAGTTGAGATAGATTTAAGGATCTCCTTTTATTAACATTTCTAGCAATGGCTTTCCCTTGGGATAAAATAAATAACGATACCTTGGAGTACTCCCAGGTGAAGTGCTACAGCGGTATATACTGTGCGCTTGCGGAATTATCCAATAGACATAAGAAATACCCCTCAGGGCACTTCTGGCGTCATTATCAGAGATAGCCTAACACTCTGTCTCTGGTGGTTGCCCTAAGAAGTGTCAACAACTGGTGTGGAAGGCTCACACTCATCCAACACTAAAGGATACCCTCCACCGAGACACTCAGTTTCAATGCATGGATGGGAGCGAGACCTTGGCTATGTCCAGCATCAAATAGAGGGCCTGCAGATTGGCCAAGACCAGCTTCACCGAGGGTTACAAGATTTGTCATATGAGTTCCGGCAATACAGGCAAGAGAATGAGGAGGAGACAAGGGATATGCACTACCTGGCTCGTCGTATTGACCGCCGTTGGGACGATTTCTATCGTTGCCAGGGGTGGGATTTCCAGTGATGCTTTCAGAACCAGTTTGGGGGAGGTCCCCGCGAAGGTAAGTATACACAGCCCCATTTATTTACGCATTTATATTATTTGATTTCCAGCATTTAAAAAATATATATAATAATAATAAATAATAATTATATAGTAGTAATGGTTATGTTAGTATTGTTATGATTGAAAAATATAAATAAACACCCACACTGTCACACTACTAGAAACAAGAGAATGAAAATGTTTATTGCTTATAATTACTTCAAGTTAGTAATTCGCTGATGATTTGACTGTTAATGTGATTTTACTTATGCCATGAACTTGAACTCCGTGAGTTGCAAATGCTAGAACAAGGCTTGAAAAATTTGAGTATCATGATTTAGCAAAGAAATGAGTAAGTTTCTATCCTGTCATGAGAAAGGTTAATATGTGGAGAATTTCTTTAAATAATGATAAAACTTGCTTAAGATCTTCTGTGGCAAAAGAGAACACCTGCCAGAGCCATATCTGTTAGATAGGAAAACTCCATATTTGTTGCCTATATTTATGTTGAGTCTTGTCAAACTTTTGTGAATCATAGTAGAGAAACTAGTCATATTCTCATGCCTTTTATGTTAGGATCTACTCCATGGAATTATCATTTGTCCCTCTGAAATATTCCTCAAAAAGAGGCATGGCTAGTCTCTAGTAAAAAAAATAAAAAAAAGAGAGCAAGTGCTCTGATGAAAAAAAAAGAAAAGAAAGAGCTAGCCATGTTTCTAAAAAGGGAAAGGCCATGAAAGGAGTAATTAGCATCACCACCATACACATGCAAATTCTCGGTCTAAGTCTATGACTTGTTGCTCCTTTGATCCAATTGTTTGACTTAGCAATATTACATTATATAAGGTATGCCCAATTTTCCTGTGATCCTAAAACTCCACATAAGCTATTAGAGATAGGATGTGAGGGCATTGCAAGCTTTTTGAGTGAGATCAAAAATTCCACACACATATTAAAGAGACTGAGACTGCCACAGAAGAGTGTAAAGCATGATTATTGCAAATACTCAAAAACCTCCATAAGATTTAATCAGGCAAAAAGGGCATGTAGAACAAACCCCTTTTCTAGCTAGTCTGTGCTCTATTTTTTAGGTTAAGGATAGATAAAAGCCCGATGGGTAATGGTGATTGGATATGGGTAGTCACATTAACATGTTGAATCAAAAGTGAGTCATTAATAAGAAGTTAATTATAAGCATAGCATTTCGAGTCTTTGCTCAGGGATGAGCAAAAGGTAAGTTTGGGGGGAGTTTATTGATGCTCACTAAATGCACATTTTAACCATCAATATTGATAAAATTGAGCAAGAAAATAGCACATAGAAGGTAGGAATTTGCTTTAAACTAACGGAGTTCCACTTGTACTTGAAGAATTTTGGTTGCAGGTGAAATACAGGTGAAAATGAAGCAAATCAAGGCACATTTGAGCAGTACACGTGACAAGAGCCACATTGGGGCCAAGTCACAGGGCGCCCGCCCCCCACTTGGCGCCGTCTGCACTTCGCCACGTCATGGATCCATGCCCCAACCTCCTAAACAGAGTTTGGCATGTTGATTCAACATCAATGGCTCAAAATCAACTCACTTGGATCCAGTAGCCCTGTTGGATAGGGCGCCCGCCCTGTCAATATGGCCTGCCACGTCCACAATCCGGCAGAGAGGCACCCAAGCACTTGTGGCCGTTCATTTGAAGTCGGTTTTCATTCAAGGGAGATCAAAGGTGGTGCCAAGGATTCATGGACCCACTTGTCATCCTCCAAGGGCCATAAACCGTCTAACCAACTGCCGAAACGTGCTCAACCGACCTTGCAACCGCCATTAGGGAAGATCCTGGAGCGTTGGATGGCCAGGCGGTGGAATCCACCGGGCGCCCGCCCCCCTAGTAGGGCAACCGCCCTACAAGTTCGGCCCACCGACCTCCGTCCACCTCTACAAGTACCTCAGGGGTCTCCAAGTGCTATAAATACTCCCCGAATGCTTCAGCTGTAATCAGCTTAGGAAGAATAGAGAGAAATCTAGAGTTTAGTCCATCCTAGCTCATCTAGTGAGAAGCCACCTACCAAGGCTAGTAGTGCGAGTGTGAGTGAAGAGAATCAGAAGAGTAGGAGAGCTCTACGAAGGTCTCTCTCTCAGGTGCTTCCTTTGTAAGGTACTCTTTGATTCGGTAATATAATTTCCTTTCTAGTACTTACATTTCCCGCATTACTTTCAGTATTTACTTTTAATATTTACTTCCAAGTATTTACTTTAAGTATTACTTTGAGTGCTCTAGTTGCGGTAGTACTAGGGGATTAATTATCGGTTTTCATACACTTAGTGCGGGATCTTCGCCGCTAGACGGTGCTCTAATCTTAGCGCGAGGTTAGAGTAGTAGCCTATAGTGTAAGTATGGTGCTTGGACTAGAAGTTACCTTGGATTGCGGCTATACCCACGGATAGTAGTGGTAGGTCTTAGGTGGTGACAGCCCTAAGATCCTCTGGATTCCACCACATTCGGTCTAGTTTTATTGGCGTAGGGCTTTTCTGGATGTGAGTAATCCCAATCTTTTGGGACCGCGCATTCGCCCCGAAGTGCTAATTGGAGTCAACCCACCATGTTACCTTGCATTCCACTCTTGAGCTCATCACTGTCTACATCGTTGCTTGGCTCTATTTTAAACTAGATTATATGGATTAGTTATCACTACACTAGTTCATTCTTATCATAAATTGTGATTGTTCTTAGTTTACCATTGGATATCTCTAGCCACTAGAAGCTTCCCTGTGGAAATAAATACGATACTTGGTTACTCCCAAGTGAAGTGCTACATCGATAGATTCTGTGAGATTGCGGAATTCTGCAATAGTCATAAGAATTATTAATAAGCTTTTCTGATGCCATTATCAGGAATACTCTATTCTTGGTAGTGACATTAGAATCGCCAACAGGCTTCAAGTCTTCGGTCAAGCCATCAAGAGCCTCCTAGTTCACCAAGATCCATCTAGTTCATAGTTCTAGCCTAGTTAGATTAGAAGTAGAGGAGTTCCAGTTCTTCAGCGGGATCTGGAGCCCCGGCATCTGTCTGGAGCGCAGAGTTCGGTATAGTTCTAGTTCTTTCTCTATTATTGTATTCCTTCATTATGATTAGAAAAACATTGTTCTTAATAGTTCATATGTTATTGATTACATTAGTCATTGTCTACTTTGATTATATGTCTAGTATAGTTGGTTTGATCTTATTGAATTCATGTAATTGCTCGTATAGCGTTTATCCATACGATCGATGGGTAGATGATGAACGATATGTAGACATCATGTCTAGGTATTCTGTTTATCTGCAAGTGCACCCTGATGTGCCAGGTCGTGTGGTAGATCGCGTAGGTGACAGCTGCGTTGAGTCCTCTGTAGTCCACCCCCCGTATGTAGGCAAGCAGGCACGGTCGCAAATTTGGGTGATGACTCTGTTTCACATCCTTCCTAGATGATGCCCTTTACATGTGATCATGATATAGGACTAATCTAACAATGATTGCTAGATGTAGTTGCACTAATTAGAGTTATTCATTGACATAGTTATAGAATTACCTTAGATATTAATTCCTTAGTTTATCCATTGGCTAGCTATTACTATGACTAGAGAGTGCTCTGATGTTTATCCTTTATTTATGATGCTTGATCATACTTATCACTTTATTTATCTTTATTATCTTGTGATCTCTACCTGTTATGAGTAGAGTAAATGGCATCGGTAATGTCACTTATCCATTGTATATAATCACTATCAATATAATAGATTAATGTTTATCCAGTCCTTCCTAGTGGTATAAATATAAATCGACAACCTGGTAGAACTCTAGGTAAAATGCTACAATGGTATAATTATCTGTCCGCTTGCAGAATTGTTCTTAGTTTATATTTATATATTTCTGCCTAGTCACATTGAATAACATATGAAACCTTTATTTATTCTTAGCATATATGATTAGGGATGACAACTTAGTTCATGCATAAGAATGTTGGTAATAGATAAGTGACTAGTTGCATAATGACAAGTTAATTAAATACCATACATCTCTAATCTCGTCCTTAGTAGTAAAAGTTATATAGTTATATTTGGCGACGTTAGTAGATGTCAACATAGCTTATTGGATTGCTCGTGGTAGGTTCTATTGGCGCTCATTGGTTGAGCTTGACATTGGTTCTCAATTAGCCACCGAACCACCGAGTAGTGGTCAACACAACAGGGACTACCGTGCCGGCAAGCACGTGAACCTCGGGATAAATTGGTGTTCATCTTTGTGTTGATCTTGGACCATCACCTTCGAGTGTATTGGTATTATTTCCAGTGATTGGCCATCTACTCTACTCAGCGGTATAACCACTCTACACTCTCTCCCATACTTTGAGCACCTTACTTGTGTAGTCTTAGTGTTTGTGTTTGTAGTTTGCTTGTCCATCTAGGAGTAGAGTTACTCAACCTAGGCTAGCTTGAGTGTGTTCTTAGTGACTTAAGTAGAATGGTTAGGAAGGCTTGCACTTTGAGTAGGCTAGTGCAAAACTCACTTCGCCATTTGTTATTCTAACCACTTGATCAAGTGTTGTTTGTAGAGTTTTTAAATAGGCTATTCACCCCCTCTAGCCTCCTTGGACCTATCAATTGGTATCGGAGCCGTGGTCACTATTGTTGCAAGGCTTAACATCCTTCGGTGTCAAGTATGGCTCACAACAACTTGATCAATCATATGGGCAAGCCACCTCGGTTTGATGGCACAAGCTATGGTTATTGGAAGAAGCAAATTAAAGGTCACTTGAAATCAATGAATAGAAAGATGTGGGAGATTGTTGAGAAGGACTTTGTTGTGATTTACATGAATGATCCCACTCCAAGAGAAGAAGAGAAGCTTCAATTCAATGACATTGCTCTCAATGCAATCTATAGTGCTCTTGATGAGAAGGTCTTTGAACAAATCAAGGAGTTGGAGTATGCTTATGAGGTGTGGAAGAGATTGGAGGACACATATGAGGGCACCATCGCCGTCAAGAGTGCCAAGCTATACATTCTTAAGGATAGATATGCAAGCTTCAAGATGAAGGATGATGAGAGCACACCGGAGATGTTTCACCGATTGAGCGTCATTATTAGTGATCTCAAGGCTCTCGGTGAGACAATTAGTGACAAGAATTTCTCCCACCACTTTTGAGATCACTTCCTCCTCGGTTTGAGACCTTGGTTACTATCATAGTGAGGGAGGATCTCTCAAAGGTGACTCCAACACAAGTGCTTGGTGATGTCATGACACATGAGACATACCGAGTAGAGAAGGATGGAGGAGTCAAGGAAGAGAAGGAGGATGAGAAGAAAGACAAGAATGAGAAGAAGAGCATTGCATTCAAGGCAACTTCATCAAGGCACAAAGGCAAAGCAAAGAAGCAAATCTCAAGTGTTGATGAACATAGCTCAAGTGATGATGATGATGACGAGATGTCACTTCTTGTGAGAAGATTTGGAAGGTTCATGAGAAAGAAGGGCTATGGTGCTAGAAAGAGAAGGGATTTAACCAAAGGCAAGGGTCCAACCATGAGATGCTATGAGTGCAAGAGCAAGGACCATTTGATAGCTGATTGTCCTCACAAGAACGATAGTGATGATGAGGATGACAAGAAGAAGAAGAACAAGAACAAGAAGGACAAGAAAGACAAGAATATGCAATTCAAGAAGAAGAAGAAGGGGCATTCTTATTGTGTCACATGGGATAGTGATGCTTCTTCTTCCGATGATGATGATGATAGTGATGATGATCACAAGATCACCAAGAAGAAGGCCATTGCTAGTCTTGCTATTCCTAGCAAGCCATCTCTATTTGACTCTTCACTGACTTGTCTCATGGCTAAGCCATCTAAGGTACAATCTGAATTCGATGAGAGTGGTAGTGAGAGTGAGGAGGAGGACTTCTCCAAGGATGAGCACCTTTACATGTTGCGTGACACACACTCCTATCTTAAGAAGAAAGTGAAAGAGTGTAAAGAATTAAACAAGAAAAATAAAATTCTTGAGCAATCCTTTGATGAGCTAAGTGCTTCTCATGAGTGTCTAAAGGAAGACCATGAGAACCTTAAAGAAGCTCACTCCAAGCTTGAGAAGGCTCACTCTTCACTTTCGGAGTTGGCTAAGATAGAGGATGTGCCCATAACATGTGACGTAGGTGTTACTTGTTATATTCTTGATACACCTATTATTGTTGCCTCTACTAACACTTCTTGTAGCACATCCATCTCTACCTCATCTAAGGATGTTGGTGTCACTTATGATGCCACAATCTTGGTTGAGAACAAGAACATCAAGAAGGAGGTGCATGAGCTCACTCTAACTTTAGGCAATGCCTATGGTGGAGATGCCCGCTTGCTTAAGTGTTTGGGTAGTCAAAGGTTCTCCATTAACAAGGAGGGTCTTGGCTATACCCCAAGAAGGGCAAAGCTGCCTTTGTCCCTCACAAGACTACCTTTGTGAAGGGCAATAGTGTGGTTTGCTATAGTTGCAAGCAAGTGGGGCACAAGGAGCAATATTGCAAGAAGAGGATGATGCAGCAAAGCAAGCCTAATGTGTCATCCATTAGACTTGATTCTTGCTATGTGCTTACAAAGAGTGTAAAGGGAGTGAGAGTCAAGTATATTGGTGCACCTAAGGAGAGCCCAAAGAAGAAGGCTATTTGGGTGCCCAAGAACTTGGTCACTAACCTCCAAGGACCAAAACCAACGTGGGTACCAAAATCTAATTAATTTCTTTGTAGGTGAACTACAAGTCCGGAGGGAGGCATTGGGTGCTTGATAGTGGGTGCACTCAACACATGACTGGAGAATCAACCATGTTCAATTCAATCAAGCCAAATGATGATGGGAATCTTGATAGTATCATATTTGGTGACAACAAGAAGGGCAAGGTTATTGGCCTTGGAAAGATTGTAATTTCAAATGATATGTCTATCTCCAATGTCTTGCTAGTTGAGAGCTTGTGGAGATTGTTAGTGTTGATGGAAGCAACTTGATATTCAAGGGATTTCGGTATGGCAATCTCTATTTGGTGGATTTCAATGCTAGTGAAGCTCAATTATCGACATGTTTGATCACCAAATCAAGTATGGGTTGATTATGGCATAGAAGGCTTGGTCATGTTGGAATGAAGCAACTCAATAGATTGGTCAAGCATGACATGGTGGGAGGACTAAAGAATGTGCAATTTAAGAAAGATAAGTTGTGTAGTAGTTGTCAAATGGGAAAGCAAGTTGGAAACACACATCCTAATAAGAGCATGATGAGTACATCTAGAGCATTTGAGTTATTGCATATGGATCTATTTGGCCGAACCAGTTATGCTAGTGTTGGTGAAAATTAATATGGCTTTGTGATAGTGGATGATTACACAAGATACACATGGGTCTTCTTTCTTACTGACAAGAGTGAAGTGTTTGGCATATTCAAGTCATTTATCAAGTGAAGCCAAAATGAGTTTGAAGTGACAATCAAAAAAGTAAGAAGTGACAATGGCAGTGAGTTTAGAAATGCAAGAGTTGATGAGCTATGTGATGAGTTTGGAATCAAGCATCAATTCTTTGCCAAGTACACTCCTCAATCAAATGGCCTTGTTGAGAGGAAGAATAGAACACTTATTGATATGGCAAGGTGATATGACCACGCCGACCAGCAGGCCGACCACTCCGATCACTACATCAGCCACGCCGACCAACACGCCTCCGATCACTACGTCGACCACTCCGATCACTACATCAGCCACGCCGATCAGCACACCTCCGATCACTACGTCGACCACTCCGATCACTACATCAGCCATGCCGATCAGCACGCCTCCGATCACTATGTCGACCACACCAATCAGCACGTCTACCTTGACACCCGCACAAGTAATTGATGGACCAAATACACGTAGCCGGGCTAAGAAGTTACAACAAGAGGTAAACGCGCTACTTTGTAAGATTCAAATTAACGTTAATGAGAATTTTATACTACGTTGTGCACATTGTTAATTGCTCAGGTTCACTAAGGAGAAAGACAAGAACAAACAAGAAGGTGACTGCCGACCATGAACTACACTCGAGTCAGTCCAGTCCTGCAGAACTGTACGAAAGAAAAATTCATAACTTTTGATTGCCAATAGCTATGAAGGTGTATCAGTACTTGTTGGAAAGATTGAGAAGTCTCGTTTTCAGTGGTACTACCCCCGATCAGTTAGGATCTGCCATTTGGGCTCCCGATCAGTTTTTGTGCTAACTGGTCAGAGCAATAACAGTCAGCCTGATGTCCAAATTGACATGCAATACTGTACCATTCTACAATATTTCGTCAGGCATGGTATACATGGTGTGAAAGCTTATCAAGTCAACTTTGCAATGCAATAGACGGTTCTTGGAGTTTCCTAGAAGGAGTTATTGCCAAAACATTGAAAACTGCGTAGAGACCAACAACCACGCGGGAACCCTCTAGGAACTGATTTCGTGGAGGCCCTTTCACATTGTTGATCTTTTCACTTCTATTTCGTGTTTTCACCTATCTAGCAGGGCTGTTGCTAGTATAAATACCCCCTAGACTCATTGTAAACTAAGATTATGATGATGAATATAGAGAACCCCTTTTTGTTTAGCTGTGTGCTAATAAAACCAGAGAGTTGTCTCTACCCTTTTGCTCTTGTGATTTCCTTCACGGGATTTACAGAAGCGGCAGCTTCATCCGCTCCCAATTGGTGCTCCTACTCTCTTCATGATCCGCCTTGATTGATTGTAGGTTGTGTTGGTTGGTTCCTTGAGAGTCTGGTTGGGCGAATCCTCGATTCAGGTTGCCGGTTACAGACGGTGGTTGGCTTGGAGTTTTATTCATCAGGTTGCACTAGTTATCGCTGCTTGCAGCAAGTTATCTTGGCTTCTTGAAGCTAGTTATCTGGAGATTGAACCTACGTCGTGAAGATCAGGAATCCGTGCCGTATCATCTGGTATCAGAGCTTTCGTTACCACGGTGGTTTCATTATCCCTAGCTACTTATATATTTATGTTCGTTCTATCCACCAAAAATCTACAAAAATATTTTGCCATAGCCCTTTGTTTCAATCTGTTATTCTTGTGAGTTTTGTTAAGTTTCAGTCTATTAGAGTCTTTGTCTAGTTGTTGATCATTAATCTTTCGTGTATCCTTTGTGCCTCTTATATATTTATATATCTGAAAATTCTCACAAAAAAATATAACCTATATCATCCTTCACGTTAACTTTGATCCTATCAAGATATAACCACTGGTTGTGTGTTTGTTTCTATCATAAAGTGTTAAGTGTTATATCCAGTCTTATTCTTTGTTCTATAAAAAAAGAGTATCAAAAAAAGAGAAGAAAGAAAGTTGCTGAAAAAAAGTTGAGAAAGTTGTGAAAGAAGAGTTCAAAAATCAGTTTTGTTTATGTGCACAAGTGCTAAAATTTTTATCAAGTTATACACCAGATTGCTATCTTTCTGTTGGTGCAAAATTTTACTTGGGTTTGCTTGCAACACCTGCATCCTAAGCATAATCCTAGTTTGCATCAAATCTGAATTTTCTTTGCGCATGTGTTTGATCTATTTTCTACACTCATATCTTGTGGTCAGAACTAGGCAGGGAATTTCTAGTTTGGATTGTTATTTAACATTACAACAACTAGAATTCAGATTGCATTCCTTGTGTTTATTACTTCCCACGAAGCTCCACATACAAGCCATCGTAATCGGTATACTTTGGTCTTGTATTCTTCCAACTATCACTTTCAGATACCACCACACATTTATCACTCTGTAATCCACAAGGAATTCATAAGAGTTTCGGTTGGTAAGAGAGGTGAGATTGTGAGATTTCCACATAATATCCTATACCACATATAAGCTTGCTGTTTTGTATATGTAATAAACATGGCACTTCGAAGATATACCAATCTTCCATTCTATGGAAGTACCGATCCGGAAGAATTTCTTGATTGGCAAGAGCAAATGGAGATTGAATTTGAAGTCCAAAAATTTTTAGAATCTAAGAAGATATCATGAGCTGTACTTGAGTTTGAAGATTATGCTCTTGATTGATGGAAACAATATCCACATCAGCGTCTCATCAAGAATTGGGATGATCTGAAGAAGGCCATGAGAAAGGAATTTGTTCCAAAAGAATATCGGCTGACTTTCCTTCGTCATTTGCAGCGTGTGAAGCAAGGTAGTAAATCTATCCAAGCATATTATGATAAGCTAAAATCTTTGATGCGTCGAGCAAATGTTGTTGATGACGTAAGTACAATGGAGTATTTTGAGAAAGGTCTTAATGCTAACATTGCTGCTACACTTGAGGATAAGTATTTTAGAAGTATGCAAGATCTTCTAAGTTGTGCAATTAGAGAGGAGAAGAAAGCTTTAAAGGTGCAGCAAGGCAAGATCAGAAGAAGCAAAGATCAAATTCATGCAAGAAGAGAGGATATGTGTCCCAAAAATCTCTGCTATTGATTATAGAGCTAGAAGAGATGAAGATCAAGAATTGAACTCCAAAAACTCTTTTTAGAAGAAGCCACTATGCAAGTTGTGGAAGATCAACAACCGAGTTGTCAGATTAGAGAACATCTTTCTCTATTGGAGGATGAATTTTTGAGTAAAGAGTTGAGAGAACATGCTGCAGTTCTAGATCCTAAAAATCTGAATTTTGATGACAAGGATGGCATCATTCCTGCTACCCTTTCTTGTGAAAGTGTCCACTTTATTGAACAAGAAGATCCATCACAATGCATGAACACAAGTCTTGTAAATCCTACAAGTCTTGTACCTTGTTTGAAAACCAATTGTTGTGAATTTATAAGCTCATATAATCTGGATTTGAAGGCCGATGATAGTGATAGTTTGAAGGCTGAATGTGAGAAGGAAGATGTTATTGTGCTGCCACCTAGTCCAAGTGAGAAATCTGTCCAAGGTGAAGCTTGTCATGATGCAACACCTCTGAAGTTTCAAACCAATATTGTTCCAAGCTTGAATGTGATGCCATGGTGTGGTGTACCATCAGCTGCTATACATGATGAATTATTGGACAGTGGTGCTGAAAGTTTGTGCTCAAACAAGCCACCGATAGTTCAGGTTGAAGGCAATATTAGTGATGATAACTCCACATCAATCAATGAAAGTTTAGAGTTGTTTGAGAAGGTTAAAGAGGATTATTTGGCTGCAGCTATTGCTATCCCAATGCTACTGGAGCAAGCCATAAATGATGAAACATATTCATATGATGCTTCCCAAGATGTTGAAGTGATTGTGCATCAAATCCCAAGTGAGAATGAAAACCACATAGCCAAATTGAGTGAGAGTGAAATCAAACGTGAGTTGTGAACTCCACTAAATGTGAGGTTGAGAGCATCATCAATATGAGTGTGAGAGATACACGACATACTGCTTCTAGTGTTGCCTCTGAAAATCTGCAGGTGTGCTAGGAAAAAGAGAAAGATATCGATGCTCATACCACCACTATACTTGTCGAGAGTATTGAAAAGGTAATCAATGTTGATAACCAATTCATTGCTGCCCCAAGTCTTATTCTCGACAATGAAGGAGGTAAAAAATTCAGAGGTACAATCAATTCTTCATCCATCATCATCAAACCTGAAAGGTAATGAAACTAATCTAGACATGAATTTTGAATGTCAATTGTTGAGCAAATGTGATGACCCCATGTTAGAATTGACCATAGACAAAATCTTTGTGCTGATTTGATAAATTCATATGTTCATGAAAGAGATGTAATTTTGGAAGTTGATAAGCATATTTTAATCAATCATGATCATTACTATGCTTTGACTGATATTCGTGAGACTTTACATACTAATAATATTGACAATGTGAAATTTATTAGTCATGCTGAATTTTTAACAAGAATATCTCCTGCTGAATGTGTGAGCTATGTTGTGCTTAATAAATTTGTTCAGATTGATAAAATGCTTGAAAAAGTTATTGACATATCATCTATGAAATCTTTCAATAATAAATATGGTTGTGAATTTATATTTAACTTGATTGGACGTTATGCTATAAATCAATTCTATGCTTGTGCCCTTTGCATAACATGTGACAAGATTGCTGAATTAAAAGTTAATAAGAGGAGTATTGGTATAAATTAACTGCACTTTATTAAATATTGTTATTATCAAAGTATCCGCAAGCGCACTGATAAAACACCGATGTAGCACTTCATCAGACAATCTCAGTTTTAATATCGAACCCAAAGGAACAGTAGGTGATACTGACTAAGTCTATTGGTTCTTAACCCGATAACACAATCAATCCAGAGAATATCAAGAATGAGAAGATAACTAATGATTATCTAGATCCGACAACCGATAAACTTTGAATAATATCGTCCTAATCGGGCAGTAAAATGAATAAGAGCGGAAATCAGAGTTCCCTCCTACCAAACACTTATACACCTATCGATCCTATTAACGGGAAGTGGACTACAAAGGAATCAACGCTGCTGTCACTTACGCGAACTACCACTATCCGGCCAATCAGGGGACATTCACAAGTAATTATAGCCCAGACACCACGTCTACACTACAAACTACTACTTCAACCAAGGAGCTACCAAGATCAAAGCACTCAAATAGAGTTATAAACTTAAGAACGAATAAGAACAAATGCTTACTTGAATCAGGATGTTGAATACAAAAGTACTTCACAACGCAACTCTGGGCGAGGGAGCTGAATCCAGACGAATACAGCTACGAAGAAGCTCGGACAGGCCGGGACTCCTCCGAATCTCTACTTATCTACTCTATCTCTCTAATCTCTCTCTTGATTGCTAGCCTAGATCTAGTGGATATCTATCTAATGCTTCAGGGTCTTCATCTCTTGATCTGCCTCTCCTCCAGGGTTGTCTGGCCCCCTATTTATAGCTCGATGGGATGCACGCGTGCCATTAGATCAAACCGACTTAACCAAGGGCCCAGATGACTCCTCAAAGGTGGTAGTAGAAGACTCTAGAAGGCGGCGGGTGGAAACCCTAGGTGGGGCGCTGCCCGGCCCCATCAGGTGCGGGCCTCCGGTTGCTTCGGGTGCCTTCTACACTCTTGTCTTCGTGATGATGTTTCCTTCGCGGTCAAGTTTTGTGTCTTTTATGCACTTTAATCCCTCTTTTATGCTTTTCTGGAATAATCCCTAAAAAATATACAATTCACCAAAACTTGTGGAAATTATTAGTAATAACCATATTCTACTCGATATTCATGTTTAATGGAGGTGTTGACATCTACTAACGTCGCCAAGTATAACTATATAACTTTTAATGCAAGAGGCGAGATTAGAAGATGAATTGTGCTTAATTAACTTGTCATTAGCAACTAGCCACTTTTCTATTGCCAACATTCTTATGCTAGAACTAGGTTGTCATCCCTAATTAATAATGCTAAGAATAAATAAAGGTTTTATATATTAATCTATGTGACTAGGCAGAAATAAATATAAATATAAAATAAGATCAGTTCTTCTAGTGGACAGATAATTATACCATTGTAGCATTTTACCTAGGAGTTCTACCATGTTGTCGATTTATATTTATACCACTGGAAAGGACTAGGATAAACTTTAATCTATTATATTGATAGTGATGGTATACAATGGATAAGTGACATTACTAATGTCATTTACTCTACTCATAACAGGTAGAGGTCACAAGATAAATAAAGATAAAGGTGATAAGTATGATCAAGCATCATAAATAAAAGATAATCATCAGAGCACTCTCTAGTCATAGCAATAGCTAGCCGATGGATAAACTAAAGAATTAATGTCAAAGGTAATTCTATAACTACATCAATGAATAACTCTAATTAGTGCAGTTACATCTAGCAATCATTGTTAGACAAATCATATATCATAATCACATGCAAAGGGCATCATCTATGAAGGATGTGAAACAGAGTCATCATCCAACTTCGCGACCGTGCCTGCTGGCCTACATACGGGGGGTGGACTACAGAAGACTCAACATAGCTGTCACCTACGCGATCTACCACATGACCCGACACATCAGGGTGCACTCGTAGATAAACAAAATACCTAGACACCACGTCTACATACTGTTCATCATCTATCCATCGACTGCATGAATAAACACTATACGAGCAATTACATGAATTCAATAAGATCAAACCAACTATACTAGACATATAATCAAAGTAGACAAAGACTATTGTAATCAAGAACATATGAACTATTAAGAACAATGTTTCCCTAATCATAATGAAGAATACAATAATAGAGAAAGAACTAGAATTATACCGAACTCCATGCTCCAGACAGACACCGGGGCTCCAAATCCGCCGAAGAACTAGAACTCCTCTACTTCTAATCTAACTAAGCTAGAACTATGAACTAGGAGGCTCTTGATGAACTAGGAGGCTCTTGATGGCTTGAGGACTTGATGCCTTGAATGAATGATGGATTGATTGATCCAGGGGGTCTGCCCCTCTATTTATAGCCCGGTGGGATGCACGTGTACCGTGGGATCAAACCGACTTGAAACAAGGGCCAAGATGACTCCACAAAGATGACGGAAGAAGACTCCAGAAGGCGGGCCGAAACCCTAAGGGGGGGACCGGCCGGCCCCACCTTGGCGCCGGCCGGCCCCACCTGGTGGGGTTCGGGCCCCGGTCACTTCGGATGTGTTCTAAACTCTTTCAGGGTCTTCATGATGATGTTTTATTGGCGGTTATGTTTCGTGGTAATTATGCTCTTTAACCCTTCTTTTATGCTTTTCTGGAATAGCCCCTGAAAAATACAGAACATGCAAAACTCATGGAAACTGTCAGTTAAAACCCTAGACTAGTGTGTATTCATGTATCCTTTGGTGTCTAAAGTTCTAATAAAAGTTGACATTATCCACCGTCAACAGCAGTGATAATTGATAATAAAATTTAGACGATAACGAGTGTCAACAATTACCCCCACACTTAGGCTTTTGCTCGTCCCGAGAAAAAGGTTGGTTTTAAGATGTAAGATTCTTAGAGAGAATGGAGCATTTAAAGTATAACTTGAGAGTGCATTATATAAAACTAGTCTAGTCATGCATATACTATGAAATTCAAAGTGTCTACCATGAATCTTTGAGTAGTTGAAGAACAGAATAGCTTGAAAACAGAGCACTCTCTTCCTTTAGTTAAGTCAATTGGAGGGTATGTAATTTTGCAAATAAACTTAGCTCTACCTTCTCCTTTTGTAGTACTCTCGAATCACTGATATATCTGGTATTTTTGTATCCTTACCAAGGCGTTAATGATATTGCCTTCTTTATCCTACTTCTAAAAAGCTTTTGTGGATCTCAGGTAGGTAAAATTTGAAAACATACTTGCATTGTATTTATTGTAAGGTCAAACAATGAATCCACAGAGAAATGAGACATATAATCGAATCAAGCTTTATTTGGTAGAATATGGTGGAACCTAATTCAACCTTGGTCCTTGAGAAAATAAGTACCTCTTTTATACAATTGAGCTTATTCAGAGAGTATCAGCTATCTCTCTTTCTTTTTTTTCTTCTTTTTTTTCAAGGGAGGCGAGTATCTAAGTACCCATTGTTTTAATTTCTTCGGACACTTGTCTATTTTTTTATACTCCCTTCTTCTTTTGCATAGCTCATACCTCTTTTGAAGTTAGTAGTTGAGAGACTTTAACAAAACATGGAGCAATTATTTGGTGACTATGCTATATAATTATTTTTGGTGTTTTCTCCCAGTGTAGGAGGGAAACAGTTTTAATAAAATGACTCGCTATTACTCCGGGTTAGAGTAATGCTTATGTGGAATTGGCACTTGATTCGAAAATATGACAGATTTCTTCAAAGGGTTATAAAGGTTGACCAAACTCAATACAAAGATAAGTATTATATGTAGCAAGTTTCTATCCTATATATGGCTCTGGTAGGACAGTATTTTTACCACAAAGGAGAGGTATAACTAATCATTTAAATTTTTGAAATAAAATCTCCAAAGACAAAACATCAGAGATTGAGTTCTCATTATTCAACTATATCATGTTTCACAATGACTTAAGCAATCATGGGGTCCCTATAAATAGTTTCCAATAGTAACATGATTCCTAGAAAAGTGTTATATAATTTATTCTTAAGCCATGAATTAAACAGTCTCTTCTTCTCTTTTAAAAGTAATTTAGCATGTGAATTTTAATTCGGATCGAAACAAAAATCGACACATGTGCAATTATATTGTATAGGGATCAAACCTGACCATGACCGAGAAGGGGATGCAGACGGTGCAGAGGGGGGCGGCTGGCCCAGGTAGGGTACCGGGCGGCGTGCCTCTGTGGTCCCACGGGGTCCACTTCGGTGCGCGAGGTCCTGGTTCGATTATCTTCCGAATTATGTGATTTTCCCGAGCGAATTGATTTCCATAGTTGCGATGTGCCTCCCCCACACTTGTTTTCCTATATACTTTTCTGCGCAACATGTGGAGACAACATGCGTACCAAAATATAGAGAGTAGAGTAGATTAAAACATTAATATTGATAAAAAGAATAAGGCACTTTATTCATTAACGATACTAGATAACTCTAATAACTGACTGATCTAACGACTGCCTTAGCTCATTAGGCTTGCCTAACACACTTAATATCATAAATCAAACCTAGCACTCTATTTCACGCTTGAGACTGTGAATTAACTTGACATTGACTTCTATCTGCTTAGTCATGTCGCTCATAACCTTGTTCCTTAAGTCTTCATTCCTCTCTATACCCCTAACGGTGCTAGAGAGAGCTTCCATCTTCTCATTGAGGATTCGTAAAGAGAGCGGGGGCTGTCTAGGGACTTTCTCTAGTGCTGATGTTGATGTAGCCTGCTGTCTCTTGGGCGGAGGTGGTACAAACTCGGTGTAGCAGACATGGCCTGGATGTGCACGAACTCCTTGGATGGCAGGGCAAGCAGTGGTGTACTTCGCACATACCAGCGTTTCGTTCTTATCGGTCTTGACCGATAGGAGTCGCTCATTGTCTCTAGTGAAAGAAGTGGGGTGCCTCAGCGAATAGAGATCTGCTTTCCCTTGGTACCATCTTCTAGCAGCAGTCTCTCAGGTGGCGATGGCAGAGCAGGCTGAGCATGCGTGTAGTAGACTTGCTCAAACTGCTGGGGCACGGTAGCAAGATGCTTCGGTGGCACAATGGCGAGGTGTTTCGGTGGCACAATGGTGAGGGGATTCGGCTGCGCGAGGACGATGGCCTTCGAGTTGTCGCCTTGGATCTTGCCAGAGTTAGCGCCGACGACTGCCTTGCCTGTCATTGCTACTAGATCTAAACTAGAGAGTTTCTTTGGAGGAGAGAAAGGCAATGATGATTGGATGCAATCTGAGGGTGGTATAGGTGCGTATTTATATGGATTTTCAGGAGACAGGATAAGATCAAATCTAGGTTCTACAAGATTCGTACGAAAGATTATCCGTACGCAACGAGAATTGTTGACGGTCGATAACGTCAACTTTTATTAGAACTTTAGACATGAAAGGACACATGAAAACACACTAGTCTAGGGTTTTAACTGACAATTTTCATGAGTTTTGCATGTTCTGTATTTTCTAGGGACTATTCTAGAAAAGCATAAAATAAGGGTTAAAGAGCATAAAAGACACGAAACTTAATCGCCAAGGAAACATCATCACGAAGACCCTGGAAGAGTCTGGAACACACCCGAGCAACCGGGGCCCGAGACCCTACAAAGTGGGGCCGACTGGCCCTAGGGTGGGGCCGGCCGGTGCCCCCCTACGGTTTTGGCCTCCGCCTTCTGGAGTCTTCTTCCACAGCCTCCCACGATGCATCTCGGCCCTTGTTTCTAGTCGGTTCGATCCAACGGCGCGTATTCATCCCACCAGGCTATAAATAAAGGGGCAGACCCCCCTCGAGGCATCCCTATTACTGAGCTTCAATTCAATATCTCCAGTTAGGGTTAGATGTAGCAATTAGGAGAGACTAGTTCTTCTAGTCTTGTCTAGAGAAGTAGAGAGATAGAGTAGAGGAGTAGAGATTCGGAGGAGTTCCGGCCTGTCGGCGCTTCTTCGTAGCTGTATTCATCTGGATTCTGCTCCCTCGCCTGGGGCTGGATTCTGAGGTACTTTTGTATTCAACTTCTAATTGAAGTAAGCATTTGTTCTTCCTTGTTCTTAAGTTTGCAACTCATATTGAGTACTTTGATCTTGGTAATTGCTTGATTGAAGTAGTATTTCGTAGTGTAGGTGTGGTGCCTAGGCTAGGATTACTTGTGAATGTCCCCTGATTGGCCAGATAGTGGTAGATCGCGTAGGTGATAGCTGTGTTGAGTCCTTTGTAGTCCACTTCCCGTTGATAGGATCGATAGGTGTATAAGTGTCTAGTAGGAGGGAACTCTGATTTTGCCTCTTATTCATGTCACTGCCCAGTTAGAACAATATTATTCAAAGCTTACCGGTAGTTGGAACTAGATAATCATTAGCTATTTCCTCTTTCTTGATATTATCTAGCCTAATTGTAGGTTTAAGTTCATCGGCTTGGTCATTATCACCTACTGTTCCTTGTGGATATGATATTTAAAACCTCCGGGTAAAGTGCTACATCGGTATTATATCTGTGCACTTGCGGATAATCTGATAATAATAATATTTAGTAGAGTGCTCTTAATTTATACCAACAAGCATTTCTGGCGCCGTTGCCGGGGAACGGTTTGCTGATTTTGACAAAGTTTAGCTTAATCTTGTATTATACTTTTATCTTTTCTATTTTATCCCTACCTTTTCATCATTTTATGTTCATCCTTATGGATGCTTTAAATTCCACACCTATCTATCTATTTGGCATGCGCAAAAGCTTCGGACCACCAAAATCTGTAGAGCCTATCATAACACCTAGCTATGAGCTGCGTCCATGTCGAATTAATATGATTCGAGATAAACCCTTCTCGGGAGAAGGTAACGAAAATCCATACTTACACCTACGAGAATTTGAGCAGACCTGTGCATGCTTGCACATTGCTGGCATGTCTGATAAGACTTTAAGGTGGAAACTTTTTCTGTTCTCTTTGATCGGAAGAGCTAAACGTTGATATAATCGAGCCGTAGGAAGTATGCAAGGGGATTAGGAAACTTTATGCTCTGAATTTTATTTATATTTCTTTCCCATCCATAGAGTAGTTAACCTTCGAAAAGAGGTTCTAACTTTTAGACAACTAGAACAAGAATCTCTTAGTACATCATGGGATCGTTTTAATGAAATTTTTACATCTGGCCCTGACCTTGGTTTTTCAGATCCCGTACTCATTCAACATTTCTATTTGGGTCTTACCAAGAATCTAGGGAATCCCTTGATTTATCCTCTGGAGGACCCTTTCCTTATTTGCCTACAAGTAAAGCAAGTGCAATGATTAACAAGGTTGCTCTAGCTAATTCCGAGCTCCCCAAGGAAGAGAAGGAATCATACCCCGAACAAGCAGAGGAAGTTTTGGTAGTTAAAATACAACCACTCCAATCCCAAGATTTAGCTATCAATTCTAAACTATCGAAACCTCATTTTGATGATTTAGACTTCCAATTAGCTAAGATGCTTATCAATCAATGTAAATCAGATCTTCTTAGAAGAGTATCTTGGAAAAAATGTCATCAACTTCCTTTCCCCCTGAAAGACATTGGGAAGAATGCAAGAATGGCATTTCTAGTGATGCCATAAAAGGAGAGCCAAGCCACTTAGAAATTAATTCAATCTTCTCCCTTTCTATGCCCACATTAAAAGCCTCATCTGAACCCATCTATAAACCCATTCTTGACCCTGATGATCCTTCTTCTGCTCTCTCTCCTAAGTCTCATAATGACCCTAGGATCCCATTAAGACATCCCAAGAATAAGAGTCATGAAGATTTTTGGAATGACCAAGAAGAGCTACGACAATGGTAAGAATGCATAGAACATACTAGAAACACATACGCTATTGTCAAAGAATGGATGGAAGAGGACGAAGCCTTAGTGCTAGCATCTAAACTTGGTCTAGATTCAAATGGTGAGCTTAAATCAATTTCTGTAATAAACATAACTCATCCAAGTTTAGAGAATGCCTTAGACAAAACCAATATTAGAGACACCAATCCATGGGAAATCCAAGAAAATAAAACATCCAATGAAAGTCGTAGACATGAAATAATAAATACAAACTTGTTGCCTATAGATATCCATAAAGAAACACCCTTGGAGTTTGAAAATGGAGATCACATCAATGAGCATGGAAATTACTTCATTAACACCTCATCGAATCTATGCTCATATGAGGAATCTCCTGTATCAATTGGTCTCTCTAACATTATCACACACGAGATCTTCAACCCCCCTCATTCTACCTTTTCATAAATTTTCCGAAAGGGTGGTTGTAGATGCATATGTTTATCACAAATATTGTAGATCTCGTTGTAATCTTAATATAGGTGCACAAAGACTGGTGTTCTAGAGGAAACCACTCCATGAACTTAAAGTACAATAATTAGAAGGTTTCCCAAGAATGACTTTGTGTCCTAAATTGCCACTCTGGAAAGATAATGTGAATTTGCACTTTTTGCTGCAATATCCTTGTGAATTGAGCATAGAATTAAAATTATGAAAATATTCCCTCAGGTATTTTTGTCACTAACCATTTCAGGTTTGAAGTAGAAGAGTAACAACGCAAGGTATGTCCAACCAATCATCATGCAATATTGAATTATATCCATCCAAATTTAACTTTGCTTTGCAAAATTCCAGCTTGGGGGAATGGGCTCAATTAGAAAATCTTATGTTGCTAATATTGGTTGTCTCTACCTTTCTAATCCATGATTCAATTGTTCGCCTTTTTCATCTCTAAATGAATAAATCTCTATAAGTGCTTTCATGTCACTTTTGTTTGCCATAGTAAGATTTGGTTTGGAAGTACTGCAAATACTTCCATTGGCATTTAAATTGAGCATGGTTCTCAGGTTAAAAATGCCTTCCTTAATTAAAACTAGACATGGAGTTTGGTTTGGTTATTGAACTAAAAATTGTTGTAGTAGACATTGGATATTTTGTTGGACTATCCCCTGCAGGTAAGTTTCAAGAATTAATCTGGGTAAGTCATGAGATGAATTCAAATCAAAGATGAGACAGGGCACAGGCTGAATTTCAATAACTTCGCAGAGAAAGACACAGCTCATTAATCATGAATGGAAGAACTATGAGTATTAATGATTCATTCACTTTATCTTCTGCTGCAAGTTACTTTACCTCAAGCCATGCCTGTCTAGAACATAATCTATGCTAAAACAATATCAACACTATATTCTTATTAAGCATATATAGAATATGATAAAATTCCGGACAAACAACCTATGTTCCAAAATTATATATCCTTTCGGGTATGTGTTGTCCACTAATCTGTTGCTGTTATAATAATGAATGGAGTGACAAGGTGTCATAAAATCAAAGAAACAAAAGATGGCAAAGGGGATAAGCAATAAAGAGACAAGATACGCATGAACAAGTCAAGATGCAAGAGAAGGAAAGGACCACCAGTCATCTACCCTTCATTACTTAGTGCCATCACACTCCAATAATGAAGGTAAAATCTTAAGGTAAGCGGTCACTATTTTCCTCTTGATCTTGGTATGCACATAAATGAAGATGCAAACATGTTAGAGTTACAGCTTTAATTGATTAACCTAATTAACTCAACATGCTTTGTCCTTTAAGATTCTTCATGGCACCATTCTTTTGATCTCAGTCTTACCCAAATGTGCTAAACATTGTATTCTATCTTTGGAAGATGATAGTCATACTCATGTGAAAACTTATATATTATGTAGAGATGGACAACCCTTCCATTGGTTAAGCAATTTAAATCTTTTCTGCCATATGAACTTAAATGCAACATTAATGCTTAATCTTCTGATTTTACCACTCATGTCATAAGTAAACAAATTATGCAACACCAATTTCGTCTTGTTCAATGTGCCTAATGCTAGAGAAGAATAAATAAAGAAATAGATTTGGTTCTGTTGGTGTTTTTCCACCAACAGAGCCCATGCACTTGATCACTACCTTGGTTTTGCAAACAGGACAACACTTCGACCAAAGTTTATTGATTCCCAAGATTCTACAAGTGAAAGTCCTGTGAACATGCACACTGAGCAAGATGCTACCAGATCCAACTATTGATGCTCTACTCCAACCTGCTAGCCAAACAAAGGACACAAGTGACATCACCATCACCAAGGGTGCAACCATCAAGACCTCCATCTCTAAGACGGAGAGATACATAAGAGTGGAAGAAAAAGTCCTGTCGGTAGACTTTAAATTCCGCACTCTTGCCATAAGGTAATATGGTAATTATCTAATTAATCAGTATTTCTGTCTGCATTAGTAATTTCACATTAGCATATTCATCTTTATGCATATCAAAACAAAAAAGAAAAAATAAAAATCTTTATTGTCTTATTTACTGCATCACAAAATATTAAAGCCCCACGTGAATAAACTTATAGTAACCCTGTAGGAGTATTTACTGTGGTGGCATAAAAATATGTGATAATAGCATCTGTATTTACTTTCTTGCATTATGAAAATCCTAAGCCCCATGAGAATAAATATTCTCCGTGGTGGCATAAAAATAAAATATATATCATGCATACATATTTAGTTTTCTGCATAAGAAAATTAGAAAATCCTAAAAAGAGAATCCTGCTAGAATCTATCATTTAAAATCAACTCAAAAGAATAATCAATTACTTATTGGCTGACCGCTAACCCCTTATCACATTCGAGCCTCGAGTTTTGGTTTTCTTGTTGGAGTACAATTCTGCAAGAATGACACTATGACTGAGGAGTGAGTCCATCAGTGGAGCCCACTAGGACTGTTGCTGACAAGCTTGCTCTAAAAGATCATCAACACCAAGTATTGCGAACATCTAGCATGGGGGAGGAGCATCCCTTAGTTATCAGGTAACTATACCTATGCAATTATCGAGTCTGTTTTATAAAGTCATAAAATACCAAAAATATGTGAACACATGAAGGTTCACCATAGTACTATGAGAAAATCTAAAAATACCAACAATATGTGGGCACATGAAGGTCCACACTTTAAAAAAAACCAAAAATATGTGGGCACATGAAGGTCCACCCAATTAGGAAACTTCTGCTGGAAATATAAAATCAATCACTTACCATGGAGTGGTACTAAACCTATCCCCTCTCCATAAGATTTGGTATTTTTGTTGGAAATTGAATTTCACAGAAAATACAAGATCAAAGAGCTAGTCAACCCGACGCGTTACGCTGCCGATACACCTGCTCCGAGAAGGATCACTCAATTTGCAACATCAAAGACCCTGTCAAACATCCAGCTTGGGGGCACCCTCCATTTAAAATCCAGCTAAGTATAAGTTTCCCACCTTATTATTATTGTACCTTATCGTTTTTTCGCGTGAGTTAGCTAGTAAGATAAAATTTGAAAACCAAATAAATACTTAGCTATATATTAGAGTGGTCTTAGAGTGTGTCTATAGTCAGTCTAGGTTAAAGTCAAATAAAAACTAGAGAACATTAAAATTTTATCTTGGAGATGATGAATAGTTGCTCTGCCGTAATTCCTTTCAAGTGTCTAGTTTTCAACCTTAAATTCTCCTGAGTTTTGGATACTACTATTTTGGCTTAATAATTTACTCTGAACCTGAAACTTGTGGAGGCATATGCTTAAGTTAAGTCTAGGTGATTGATTGATATGATACATTAAGGTTGAGCTGCTATTTATCTTATTCCTAGTAATACTATGTTCTGGAGATTTATTTTAAATTTAAAATCTTACATGATGAGATCTTGTATGACAAAGTGTGAATTCCTACCAAAGTCATATATGATACATTTAGAGATAGGAAAACCTTTTTATGCTGCTTGCTTTGTATTGAGATTAGTCAACCTTTGTTGTATACCTATGAGAGTCTTGTCATGTTTTTAAAATCAAGATCACTTACACACTCCACCCATATTTGCATTACTCCTACTCTAGGAGTAAGCGCAATAATTTTCCACTTCCAACCAGATCCACCTTAAAAATGTTTTTCTCCTACACTAGGAGTAAACACCCAAACAATATACCCTATAGGATAGCCCCTGTTTAATTGCTCTAAGTTTTTATCATTATCTCCCCAATTATTTATATTCAAAGGATGCATGTGGCTATGCAAAAGTATTGAAAAAAGAGAAAAGGGAGTAAAAGAAGGACAAGTGTCCCAACAATTAAAACAATGGGTACTGAGATGCCCGCCTCCCTAAAAAACAGAGAGAAAGAAAAGAAGAAAAAGAAAATAAAGATAGCCCATGTTTTCCTGCGAAAGTTCTAAGTTCCAAAAAGGAGAGTGAGTCATCTTCAAAGAGCAAAAGTAGAATTAGGATTAGCCACCTTATATGCACCCATCCACCATATTCCATACACACGCACATCTTGGTCTGATTGTATGACTTGACTCTCTATGGATCCATTGTTTGACTTTACAATATATGAATTGCAAGTATGCCCATCCTTGTTATTGCCACTCCTATAAGCTCCACTATAATCCTTAGTTGTAGGAAGGCATAACATCATTAATGCCTCAGTGAGATCCATAAATACCACGTATATTAAGAGACTTGAGGGTGTCATACAATTAAGCTCTGAGTTTTATTTCGAAAACTTGCAAAACTCCGGAATATTGGTACTGTGAAGAATTTGAGACATAGTGCTCGACTTGATTGTTCTATCTTTTGATTGCTCAAGACTTATGCAAAAGCTGAGAAGCTCCATAGTTAAAGGTACAATGGGTAAGTTTGAAAGTTAGAGCAGTTTTGTCTAATCCGGAGGAGAATTTCTGCTTAAAAGCATGTGTACTTGAAAGGCATGATAGCATTAGCAACTCCTGATCCAAATTTATTGGTAAATTAGGCTTAGTTTGTTTGCCATGGGACTGGCAAACAGGTAAGCTTGCGGGTGTTGTTGACGGTGGATAACGTCAACTTTTATTAGAACTTTAGACATGAAAGGACACATGAATACACACTAGTCTAGGGTTTTAACTGACAATTTCCACGAGTTTTGCATGTTCTGTATTTTCCAGGGACTATTCCAGAAAAGCATAAAAGAAGGGTTAAAGAGCATAAAAGACATGAAACTTAACCACCAAGGAAACATCATCACGAAGACCCTGGAAGAGTCAGGAACACACCCAAGCAACCGGGGCCCGAGACCCCACAAAGTGGAGCTGGCCGGCGCCCCTAGGGTTTCGGCCCCCGCCTTCTGGAGTCTTCTTCCACCGCCTCCCACGATGCATCTCGGTCCTTGTTTCAAGTCAGTTTGATCCAACGGCGCGTATTCATCCCACCGGGCTATAAATAAAGGGGCAGACCCCCCTGGAGGCATCCCTATTACTGAGCTTCAATTCAATATCTCCAGTTAGGGTTAGATGTAGCAATTAGGAGAGACTAGTTCTTCTAGTCTTGTCTAGAGAAGTAGAGGGATAGAGTAAAGGAGTAGAGATTCGGAGGAGTTCCGGCCTGTCGACGCTTCTTCGTAGCTGTATTCATCTGAATTCTGCTCTCTCGCTCTGGGCTGCATTCTGAGGTACTTTTTTATTCGACTTCTAATTGAAGTAAGCATTTGTTCTTACATGTTCTTAAGTTTGCAACTCATATTGAGTCCTTTGATATTGGTAATTGCTTGATTGAAGTAGTATTTCGTAGTGTAGGCGTGGTGCCTAGGCTAGGTTTGCTTGTGAATGTCCCCTGATTGGCCGGATAGTGGTAGATCGCGTAGGTGACAGCGGCGCTGAGTCCTTTGTAGTCCACTTCCCGTTGATAGGATCGATAGGTGTATAAGTGTCTGGTAGGAGGGAACTCTGATTTTGCCTCTTATTCATGTCACTGTCCAGTTAGAACCATATTATTCAAAGCTAACCGGTAGTTAGAACTAGATAATCATTAGCTATTTCCTCTTTCTTGATATTATCTAGCCTAATTGTAGGGTTAAGTTCATCGGCTTGGTCATTATCACCTACTATTCCTTGTGGATACGATATTTAAAACCTCCGGTTGAAGTGCTACATCGGTATTATATCTGTGCGCTTGCGGACAATCTGATAATAATAATATTTAGTAGAGTGCAGTTAATTTATACCAACAGGAATCTACATGATTGTGTTTAGGAAGGATGGAGAAAGAAAAGGAAACGAGAGTCGGGACAAGAGGGGACAGAGGGGCGCTGCCCGACCCCATAAGGGCGCTGGCCGGCCCCACCTGGTGTCCTCCCAGGGTGGCCGTGCTCGTGAAGCCTCTAGACTCTTCCTACTTCCTGTTAGTTGCGATGCGGGATAATTTTTTCATAACGGATAACGACGGGACTAAAAAGTTGGTAGTTGGACAAAGTCCAGCCCGTCAACAACTTCTGAATTAAATGGTTCTAAAAATAATTTAAGTCGGTGACCATTTACCTTGAATAACGTACCTTCGTGTGATTGTAGAGTTACCGCTCCATGTGGCGATGCATTCACAACTATAAATGGTCCTTCCGATTTGCTTCGCAGCTTTCCAAGCCCGAATAATTTAAACCTAGAATTAAAAAGTAATTCCTTATCTCCTGGTGCAAACTCTTTCTTCTTGATCCTCTTGTCATGCCATCTTTTTTTTCTTTCTTTATAGATCTTTGAATTGTGATAAGCCTTTTCTCTCCATTCTTCTAATTCTGATAATTGCATTTTTCTCTTTTCTCCAGCGGCTTCAAAGTCCATGTTCCATCTCTTAATAGCCCAGTGAGCCTTATGCTCTAATTCTACTGGTAAATGATAGGTCTTACCATATACTAGCTGGTAAGGTGACATGCCCAAAGGTGTCTTGTATGCGGTCTGATATGGCCAAAGTGCTTCGGATAATCGGTCCTTCCATGCAGTACCCATCTCATTTACTGTTTTCTGAAGAATATTCTTGATTTGTTTGTTTGATGTTTCTGCTTAGCCACTTGTCTGAAGATGGTATGGAGTAGCAACATTATGACGGATGCCATGAGCTTGCAAATATCAGTGAAACTTTTTATCAGTGAAGTGTGTCCCTCCGTCACTAATGACCATCCTTGGTGTTCCAAACCTTGGAAATATAATCTCTTCGAACATCTTCTTTTAATGTTTGGAATCAGCATTCATGCATGGCATAGCTTCTACCCACTTGGATACATAGTCAACTGCCACCAGAATGTATTCATAATTTCTTGATTTCACAAATGGTCCCATGTAATCAATTCCCCAGACATCAAAAAGCTCGATCTGGAGATTGTTAGTGAGTGGCATAGCATCTCTTGCATTGCTATTCCCGTGCCTCTGACATGATCCACATCTTCGGACAAAATCTTTGGTGTCTTCATACATAGTTGGCCAAAAGAACCCGCTCTGCCAGATTTTAGCAAGAGTGCGGAATGCTCCATAATGACCTCCATATGGTGATGCGTTGCATTTCTAAATGATTTGCATGCCCTCTTCTACTGGTACACATCTTCTAAGTAATCCATCTGAACAAATTCTGAAGAGGTATGGTGGATCCCATATATGGAGACGACTTTCATAAATGAGCTTCTTTTTATTTTCCCCTGGTGGTACATAACCTGTAACCATAAAGTTGGCAATATTCGCGTACCAAGGATCTGACTTGGTCACTTTAAACAACATGTCACCTCTCAATGAGTCATTAATAGGCAATTCCTGAGGTTTCTCAAAGTGTATTCTAGACAAGTGATCAGCAATTAGATTTTCTATTCCTCTTCTATCTTTAATTTCTAAGTCAAATTCTTAGAGTAACAAAATCCATCTTATCAAACGAGGTTTAGCATCTCTCTTAGTGAGCAAATATTTTAAAGCAGCATGATCAGAATAAACAATTACTTTTGCTCCTACTAAGTAAGATCTAAATTTATCAATAGCAAAAACAACAGCCAGGAGTTCTTTTTCAGTTGTTGCATAATTTAATTGTGCTCCTATCATAGTTTTACTAGCATAAGCAATTGCATGATGCTTCTTATCTTTTATTTGTCCTAATACTGCCCCTGTAGCATAATCACTAGCATCACACATAATTTCAAAAGGTAAAGACCAATTAGGGGGTTGAATGATTGGTGCTGATGTAAGTGCTTCTTTAAGAATATTAAAAGATTTTAAACATGCATTATTAAATTCAAAAGGAACATCCTTAGCTAGCAAGCTAGTCAGTGGTCTAGCAATATGTGAAAAATCTTATAAATCTGCGATAAAAACCACAATGACCATGAAAACTTCGGATTCCTTTTATATTGATAGGTGGAGGTAGTTGTTCAATTACTTCAATTTTTGCCTTATCTACCTCTATACCTCTTTCAAACACTAAATGTCCTAGCACTATTCCTTCTCTAACCATAAAATGACATTTTTCCCAATTAAGGACTAAGTGCTTTTCTTCACATCTCCGCAAAACCTTATCTAGATTTTCTAGACAATCATCAAAAGTTTTTCCATAAACTGAAAAATCATCCATAAAAACTTCCATGATTTCTTCTATCATTTCAGAAAATATAGACATCATACATCTTTGAAAAGAAGCAGGTGCATTACATAATACAAAAGACATTCTACGATAAGCATAAGTTCCATAAGGACATGTAAAAGTGGTTTTCCTTTGATCATCAGGGTGAATAGGAATTTGGTGATATCCAGAATAACCATCAAGGAAACAAAAGAAAGAATTATTTGCCAAACGCTCTAACATCTCATCAATGAAGGGCAGCGGAAAATGATCTTTCTTGGTTGCTTTATTGAGTTTTCTATAATCTATACACATTCACCATCCTGTAACAGTTCTCTGGGGTATCAATTTATTTTTATCATTTTTAACTACGGTCATACCACCCTTTTTAGGTACAACTTGAACAGGGCTTACCCACTCACTATGCGGAATAGGATAAATAATCCCAGCATGCAAAAGTTTCAAGACCTCTTTCTTAACAACTTCCCTCATTGTATTTTGAAGCCTACGTTGGAGCTCTCTAGAAGGAGTAATTTCTGGGTTGGTTGGGATACGATGGGTGCATAAAACAGGACTAATCCCCTTAAGGTCTTGGAGTGAATATACAAAAGCAGCACGATATTTTTCTAAGACAGTTATTAGTCTAAAAGACTCTTCATCAGAAAGTTTATCACTAATAATCACGGGAAATTTTGATTATTATTCAGAAAACATACTTAAGATCAGAAGGTAGTTGTTTAAGCTCAATAGAAGGCTTCGGTAGCTCTAGTAATTCATCCAGAGGTTCAGGATCAATCGGATTCTCCTCCTCTTCATTAATGAAGAACTGAGTATCATCCTCTAAATTAGGTTCAAAAAATTCCTCAAATGACACAGCCTTAACTTCTTCTATCGGATCTAACTCAGGAGGTGGCTCTGCCTTAGCTTTTAATGCATGAGTTATAGGCACTGAGAGATTAAATTCTTTCCCAAGTTTAATATCTAAATTGCCCGCACAACCTTGTCGCAAAAGCTTTCCTATTGGTAATCCAATTATTACATCAAAATCCCAAACATCAAAGATATAGAAATTCAGCAAAATTTGGAATTCATTAATCACAATAGGAAGAGAACATAAAACACCTAAACTAAAAATAATATGTTCTGAACAATTTTTTCAATAATTTATTTGTAGGAATTGATGGCATATCTTTCAAGAATTTTTCAGCAAATGTAAGAGACATGATATTGACACCTACTATTGGATTATAAAAGACATCAAAAGGATATGCATCAATTTGATATTTAATAGTAATGGCAGGAGAATTTATACGAATTATATCATTTGAAAGCTCAGATTCTATCAACCACTCATTACTCATAACAAAAATCAATTCTCTTATTATCTCTCTAAGGAATTTTAAATCAGCAGGATTTGAAATATTAAAAATTTTAAAATTCAGAGATTTTTGTGGTTTCATAATTTTATGATAGCATGAGGTGTTTCCATAATCATCAAAAAGTTCATCTTCAAATTCAAGCATAAAATCAGAAATCCTTCTCATTAGATAGTTTAGATAAAGGTTCAGATGAATCAGACAAAAGTTTAGAATCGAATGACAAAAATTCATCTTCTAACAACTCTTCTTTTTCTTCAGGAAGATCAATTAAGATATTAGTAAGAATAGTTTTAGCATGTGAAGCAGTAATATGCATAAATGCTCCTCCTGCGGCCAAATTAAGATATTATTTATTTTTATCATCAAGGCCTAAAAAGAAATATTGCAAAAGCATAGGTTCTGGCAAAGCAAGATTAGGTCCAGAATTTATAAATCCATCAAAGCGTTCCCAAGCCTTGCCTAATGATTCGTTATCTAATTGTTTAAATCCAATAATTTCAAAAAGAAGCTTAGCGACCTTTTCGATAGGGAAAAATTTAAGACAAAAATTAGCACGCAATACTTCCCAATCTCCTTGGCTACTCCCAACATGGCGACTATACCATTTCTTTGCTTTTCCCATTAATGAAAATAGGAAGAGTTTCCATCTTAAAGTTTCATCTGCCATGCCCTTAATGTGCAAACATGAATATGTCTGCTCAAAACGGCTAAATGAGAATAGGGGTTTTCGCTAGAACTACCAGAAAAAATATGATCCTGAACTAACTTAATTAATCTCGGGCGTAACTCATAGCCAGATGATGTGATGGGTAAAGATGATTCTTTTGGCTGGAGATACGATCCCGATGGTGCTCCATATTGATATAAAAGTTAGGACGTGGGTTCCATACTTTAAAAGGTAAAAGACAAAAGATAAAAGTATAATACAAGATTAAGATAGACTAAGCCAAAATCAGCAAACCGTTCCCCGGCAATGGCGCCAGAAATGCTTGTTATTATAAATTAACTGCACTCTATTAAATATTATTATTATCAAAGTATCCGCAAGCGCACAGATAAAACACCGATGTAGCACTTCACCAGACAATCCCGGTTTTAATATCGAACCCAAAGGAACAGTAGGTGATACTGACTAAGTCTATTGGTTCTTAACCCGATAACACAATCAATCCAGAGAATATCAAAAATGAGGAAATAACTAATGATTATCTAGATCCGACAACCAGTAAACTTTGAATAATATCGTCTTATTCGGGCAGTGAAATGAATAAGAGCGGAAATCAGAGTTCCCTCCTACCAAACACTTATACACCTATCGATCCTATCAACGGGAAGTGGACTACAGAGGAATCAACGCAGCTGTCACCTACGCGAACTACCACTATCCGGCCAATCAGGGGACATTCACAAGTAATTATAGCCCAGACACCACGTCTACACTACAAACTACTACTTCAACCAAGGAGCTACCAAGATCAAAGCACTCAAATAGAGTTGTAAACTTAAGAACGAATAAGAACAAATGCTTACATGAATCAGGATGTTGAATACAAAAGTACCTCAGAACGCAACTCTGGGCGAGGGAGCTAAATCCAGACGAATACAGCTACGAAGAAGCTCCGACAGGCCGGGACTCCTCTGAATCTCTACTCATCTACTCTATCTCTCTAATCTCTCTCTTGATTGCTAGCCTAGATCCCGTGGATATCTATCTAATGCTTCAGGGTCTTCATCTCTTGATCTGGCTCTCCTCCAGGGGATCTGGCCCTCTATTTATAGCCTGGTGGGATGCACGCGTGCCATTAGATCAAACTGACTTAACCAAGGGCCCAAATGACTCCTCAAAGGCGGTAGTAGAAGACTCTAGAAGGTGGCGAGTGAAAACCATAGGGGGGCGCCACCCGGCCCCACCTTGTCAGGTGCGGGCCTCTGGTTGCTTCGGGTGCGTTCTACACTCTACCAGGGTCTTTGTGATGATGTTTCCTTCGCGGTCAAGTTTCTTGTCTTTAATGCACTTTAATCCCTCTTTTATGCTTTTCTAGAATAATCCCTGGAAAATGTACAATTCACCAAAACTTGTGAAAATTATTAGTAATAACCCTATTCTACTGGATATTCATGTTTAACGCAGGGATAATTGATAATAAAATTTAGACGATAACGAGTGTCAACAAGGAGTAACTTACTTTGTGACATATTTCTCTAAATTTGATATGAATAGATTGATTACTGTTGTTGTTTAGAACCATCATTGTTGTTTTCTTATCCATACTTCTCCATAAAAGATAGAAATGTTGCACAAATATGTTGTACTCATTCACCAAAAATTTTTCCATCGACATTTGAATCCATGAAGTTTGAAAGGTACATCTCTAAACCTTTGAATCTATTCCGCAATAAGAATCTTTATGATGCCATGAATGTTTCATTCCCATCTTTTGATATATTTGATGTTGTTAAGATGAAGCATGATAACATAAATAAATTAAATTGTCTAAAAGAATTTTTTGTGCTCTCTTTCTCTAAGCTAATCACAGATTCACGAGAACTGAGAAAAAATTCCCTTCATAGGAATGGAAAAGATGAAAATATAAATTTTAATCACAAATTGAGAAATGTGCAAGGTAAATTAGGTGTTCATAACGAATGGCATATACATCCACTCTCTATTTTATTTAGACTCATTTCAGGAGAACAAAAGCCGAGGTCGGCTTTTCTTGAAGGGAGGGGGATGATATGACCATGCCCAGGACATCAATATTCACTCCAAACTCTAAACATCAATTCAAGGTGAAAGCTAAACTTGATTCTAAATTGTATTGGTTTCCACATTCAAGACTACTTCTTGGTTTATATGATTACAGATTCAAACACCTTGCTGTGATGGAAGAAGAAGAAAGGAACATAACATGTAGTTTTATTGGTCAAACACAAATCTTGAGCTTCAATGGTTTAGAGTCGAGGACGACTCTTTTTGAAGGGGAGGACGATGATATGACCACGTCGACCAGCAGGCCGACCACTCCGATCACTACATCAACCATGCCGACCAGCACGCCTCCGATCACTACGTCGACCACTCCGATCACTATATCAGCCACGCCGATCAGCACACCTCCGATCACTACGTCGACCACTCCAATCACTACATCAGCCATGCCGATCAGCACGCCTCCGATCACTATGTCTACCACACCGATCAGCACGTCTACCTTGACACCCCCCCCAAGTAATTGATGGACCGATTACACGTAGCCAGGCTAAAGAGTTACAACAAGAGGTGAACTAGCTACTTTGTGAGATTCAAATTAATGTTAATGAGAATTTTATACTACCAAAGTCATGCACATTGTCAATTTCTCAGGTTCACTAAGGAGGAAGACAAGAACAAATAAGAAGGTGACTGCCGACCATGAACTACACTCGAATCAATCCAGTCCTGCAGAACTGTCCGAAAGAAAAATTTATAACTTTTGATTGCCAATAGCTATGAAGGTGCATGAGTACTTGTTGGAAAGCTTGAGAAGTCTAGTTTTCAGTGGTGCTACCTCCGATTAGTTAGGATCTGCCATTTGGGCTCCGGATCAATTTTTGTGCTGACTGGTTAGAGCAATAATAGTCAGCCTGATGTCTAAATTGACGTGCAATACTGTACCATTATACAATATTTCATGGGACATGATATACATGGTATGAAAGCCTATCAAGTCAACTTTCTAACGCAACAAATAGTGCATCATTTGGAGTTTCCTAGAAGGAGTTATTGCCAAAACATTGAAGACTGTGCAGAGACCAATAGCCACGCGGGAACCCTCTAGGAACTGATTTCGTGGAGGCCCTTTCAAATTGTTGATCTTTTCACTTCTATTTCGTGTTTTCACCTATCTAGCAGGGCTGTTGGTAGTATAAATACCCCCAGACTCATTGTAAACTAAGATTATGATGATGAATATATAGACCCCTTTTTGTTTAGCTGTCTGCTTACAAAACCAGAGAGTTGTCTCTACCCCTTTGCTCTTGTGATTTCCTTCGCGGGATTTACAGAAGTGGCGGCTTCATCCGCTCCCAATTGGTGCTCCTACTCCCTTCAAGGTTTGCCATGATTGATTGTAGCTTGTGTTGGTTGGTTCCTTGAGAGTGTGGTTGGGCGAATCCTCGATTCAGGTTACCGGTTAAAGACAATGGTAGGCTTCGAGTTTTATTCGTCAGGTTGCACTAGTTATCGCTGCTTGCAGCAAGTTATCTTGGCTTCTTGAAGCAAGTTATCTTGGCTTCTTGAAGCTAGTTATCTAGAGATTGAACCTACGTCGTGAAGATCGGGAATCCATGGCGTGTCACAAGGTCTATGCTTAGTGAATACAATGTGAGTTTGGACTTTTGGGACGAAGCAATCAACACGGCTAACTGTAACACCCTAAAATTTGCATTCTTGGAATAGGAATTTAATTTGATTTATTTATGCAATTGTTTGGCATACTAATCTAGTGAATAATGATTTTTAGCAATTTAAAATAAACCATAGGCCATAGAAACTTGTATCTATGCATTCATGATGTTGCATACTCTTTTTATGTTGCTTGAACTTTGTTTGGTTTAGCAAAATATTTAAAAGTATAGTTGAAAATCTATTTGGAAATGCTTTTGGAAAATATAAAAAAAAGAAAGCAGCAAAATCCTCAACCCTCCTCTCTTTTGGCCGAAGGCCACCTCAGCCCGTTTCCTTCCTCTCCCCTCCTTGGCCCAGGCCAGAGCCAGGGCGCTGCCCAATCTCTTCCTTCCCCGCGTGGGCGAAGGCCACACGAGCCGGCCCATCAGCTTGCGCAGTGCCCTCCCCCTTCTGCGATCGACACGCGGGGCCCGCGCGTCATCTTCTCCTACCTCTAGCGAATGTTCGAGCTGGACACGAACCGAGCCCCGCTCGGCTGTTCCAACCTCGGAATCCGCCCTATATACGCCTTCTCACGCCCCTATAAAACCGCCCGGGCCTTGCGCACCCTCCAACAAATCCCTAGAGCAAGCCGCCGCCTCCAGTTGAGCCCTAGCAGCCGCCGCAACCACAGCCACCGCGAAGCGCTCGCGCCGCCGCCGTCAAGTTAGCCGCTGGGAGCTCCTCCGGTGAAATTGGTCTCCCCCGAAGCTTCATAGATAGGTAACGAAACTTCCCCGGCCATTGTTTGATCATGGTTCGCCCTCTCGAGCCACCCGCGAGTTCACTGTAGCGAACCAGCCGCCATAGCCCGCATCGCCCCTTCCCCGAGCCACCTCTGCCAAAATTGATGCATTAGCCGAGTTCGTTTCGATCTTCTCATCCTCCAGAGCCTTTTCCTGCACCAAACAAGCCACCCTAGCCCCAGAACCGCCCTCTCCGATGAGAGCGCCATCGCCTGCCGCCGTCCTCCGGTGAGCAGAGCCCCTGCCCCTCACTGTTTTTAAACTGAGCCGTCTAGATCTAATCTGACGGCTAATATTCATCATACCCCTTCAGTTGCTATTTTACAGAACACCCCCTGTCTATTTTGAAGTCTCAACCCGCAGTCCTTTGCGTCTTTTGCTAAATACGCTTTTCTTCTTAGAAAACGTATTTTTATAATTAGATCCAGAATGTGTTTTCTAATAATTACAGATTTGCCACTGTTAATAAACTGCTTATAATTTCTTCGTTTTAAATTCAATTTGATCCATTCAAATCTCGTTAGATTCGTAATTTCGTGATATACGTAATCATACCACTATTATACATGTTTTTAACTTTTAAAATTTGATATTATATTTAATCTATTATTTTATTAAAGGAAATCTTGTTTAATTTATAACTTCTCCGTTTGAACTCCGATTTGCATGAACTTTATATCATTGGAATCGTAGAGATGTGTAGATTGGTTTTATAAACTTTCAAATCTAGTTTGCTACTGTTGGTGTACTGTTTCTAATTTAGATCTTGTTTGATTCATGTATGATTGCCTCGATGTTTGTATGGTGATGTTATGATCGAGTTCAGGCGGTGAGCAATACGTTGGTGATCAAGAGTTCTTCGTAGAGGATTCAAGTTCTCAGGATCCCTTTGATCAAGGCAAGTATAGCATGGACCATCCTTATTGCCTATTCACCTTAATCATTAAATTCATGATGCATGTGTCTACCTTGGCAACCCTAGTGATTATTTCTAGTTTTGCTTACTTGATCCTTGATACCTATGAGATTGCATTTGAGTAGTAATGCTAGTGCTTTGATGGGTCATGATCTTATGAATTTGAACAATTGATTATGAAATAAAGATTAAAAGATGCTTTTTAGCAACATGGACTAAGGATCTATCTGTAAGTATGACACCGGGACTTACAGCGCAACCATGGGGGCTATATGGCTCTGGCTTTAGTCAAGTATGAGGTTACTTTCTATTATGTTATTAATCTTGAAAGGTTCCTTGCCGAGCTGGTTGTTTTGTGGCTTCTGTCTTTGTGTGTACTGCTGCGCGTGTGTGCCACTGGAAGGAGGGTCTACCTCCCCTTGCCACTGCGCCTGGATTGATTAGTAGCATGTTAGCGAGGCTTTTGAAAGACTTCATAGTGAACCCTGCCGATCTACCTTGGTAGTGGATCGAGAGGCTGATCACCTCAAGAGAAAGGGTAAATCACGACTCATGGTGAAAGTGTGCAACCTCTGCAGAGTGTAAAACTGATATATCAGCCGCGCTCATGGTCACGAGCGGCCTTGGATGTCTTACAAAAATTGAAACAATTGAATAATGATTAATGAATGCTGGAAGGTTTCTATTGATGTTTATTCCATATTAATTATCATGTTTATGTGATCATGCAACCTTGTTCCTTGGTATATTCTATTGCTATTACTTAATTGCTAAAATATGATCAACTAAAAGCAACCGCTATCAAACCTGTATCTTGCCTTATTTGAGCATCATGAACCCGTGCTATTCTTGTTGAGTACGACCTGTACTTACGCTTGCTTTATTTTTCATACTTGGATAAAAATCCCGGATGGGTAACAGATGACTATGGTTGTGAAGACATCTATGAGGGTTACTAGGATTGTGTTCACCAGTCAACTATTCCCTATGGATTGGAGCTTCCACAAGAGAGTTACTTATATTATTCCGTTGCTATTTATGTAAAGACTCTGTGATATTATTCATTATGTATTAAACCCTGTGATAGTACTATATAATTTGTCGCTTATGTGTGTGATTGATCTCTGGGCGCACATAAGTTGGTTCATTCAATTTTATTCTTAAAATTGGGTGTGACAAATTGGTATCAGAGCATAGGTTGACTGTAGGACACAAATCTAGTTAGAATGGACACATTAGGATATGCTTTTCTCACCTTATTCATGCTTTCTACCTTATCCTTGATAATTGCTAATCTTTTTGCTTCCCATATCCTTATTCCGTTTTAAAATATTGATTCTATTATAATTCTATTATATTTTAAATCTAGCTCTATTATGCTTTCTCATCTTGTTCCATTATGAAAATTTTCGATTCCATTCTCATTCTACCTTTGTCTTGGTCGATGGTTAAGAAGATGGCATATGATCACCAAACTGCCCACAAGCGTGTTGAAGAAGCCAAGCCGCAAGCATGGCCATCAATCATGAACGTAGGAATAAAAAAAGATGCCTAAGATCTACAAGAAGAATCAAGATAGGAATCCAACTAGATAATAGAACGATTTAGTTGTGAGTCAAGTTGAGTCGAGTTTTGTGTGCGTGTGAATTTTATTTGCCTGTTGCTCTGTGCTTATGAATTATGAATGATTTGGTTTTTTGTAATGAGTGTTGAGAATTATGGGCATGTCTCCAATTCTCTTAATTAAAATATTTAAGGGATAAAGATTGTTAAATAAATAGTTGGGTTCAATAAATTCTAGTTTTCTCAAAATCTGTTTTTCAGACATCTCTGTCTTGTTGATTTTTCTTAATTAATTTAGAAAATCCAAAAATTATGAAAACTTAATGGGGAACAGTAGAATTCCATACCTTTCCATGGTCTCAAGAATCACATTAATATCTATTATGGTTTTGGAGATACAATTGTTGCAAGTTAAGATTTCTGCGCAGTCTGGCAGCCTGGACAGTTTCTCTTAGTGTCTGTTTTTGGTTTACTTAACATCAGAATCTAGAAAAGTGGTCAACATGAAAGTTGTAGAAAATTTCTCAATATTTCCAAAGGTATAGAGGATGCCTCTATTTTCTTTCTAGTACTCCATATATGATCGTTTTTCTGCACTGCTGTTATCGGATCTCGCCCAGAAAATTCAGATTCATTATTTTAAGTGTTCGCATGATGGGAAAAATTTTAAAACTCATTTATATGTTGTAAAATAGATGGCTGGTAACAGGAGGAATGCTAATCCACCACCACCACCACAACCTAGCATTCAAGATCACATAGCTTCATAGACACAGCTGATGGAGACCATGATGCAGTTCATTCAGAACCAACCAGCTGGAGGACCATAGCCTGCTCAACCACAAGCTAGAGATAAGCGAGGAGAATTTCTGAAAGGTCGTCCACCTGTGTTCAACCACGCCGCCGACCCATTGGATGTTGATGATTGGCTTCGCGATGTGGAGAGACAACTCAACATTGTGCAGTGCAACGATCAAGAGAAGGTGTTATATGCATCTGGACAGTTGCAAGGTGCTGCTCAAGACTGGTGGGTGCATTCCAGTATGGTCACCCCAATAATGCGCCTACTATCACCTGGCAAGAGTTTTGTGAGAACTTTAGGTCATACCATATTCCTGAAGGTCTGATAGAGCTGAAGCAGGCAGAATTTAGAGCTTTGAAGCAAGAACAGATGTCTATGCCAGAGTACCATGACCAGTTTGTTCAATTGTCGTGGTATGCTTCCGATGATGTTGCTAATGACAAGGACAAGCAACATCTCTTCCTCAAGGAACTTTACGATAATTTGCAGCTCCAGCTTATGACAACCACCTACCCCAATTTCCAAGCGCTTGTGAATCGCGCTATAGTGATCGACAACAAGCGCAAGGAGATGGTTGATAACAAGAGAAAGAAGCAAGGACAGACCTTTACAGGAAATAGTCATTCGTGTCCCAATCCCCCACGGCAGAATTTCCAGCAGAAGCACCAAGGGCCTTCAAGTCAGTGGAACCGCAATCGGAACCAGTCTCATTCTCTATCTCCACCACAACAGCAGAAGACTCCTACCCAGACTCCTCAGCAAGCTACCCCTAGCAAGACCCCCATGAGGACCAATACATTTGGCACCCCAATCAAGTGTTTTGCCTGTAGAGAATCAGGACATCTCTCTTACCACTGTCCCAAGAAGCAAAACCAACAGACTCCCCAGAGTAGCAACCAGAAGGGAAGACATCAGCCACCATCTAATCAAGGAAGGTTGAACCATGCGTCCGGAGAGACCGCTCAGGAGACACCAGAAGTTATGATGGGTACGTTCAGCATTAACTCCATCCCCGCTACCGTTCTTTTTTATTCTAGTGCTTCGCATTCGTTCATATCACAAAGTTTTGTTAGGATACATGGCATACCACTATTAGCCTTACAAAACCCAATATCATTGTCCTTCAGTTAGCATTGCCCTAAGGGGGTTAGACTTCAAAGTGAACCTTACAGTAATAAGAACAATTGGGATTGCTGTTATATTGGGTCTGGATTGGATGAAGAAGCATAAGACAGTTATTCAGTGTGAGGAAAAGGTCATTGTGTTAACTACAACCAAAGGAGATAAAATTAGTGTTGATGTAATAATGCAACCACCACCAGCAGCGACAGTCAATCAGTTACATGAGGAGTACCCAATTAAAATCATGGAAACCACGGAGAAATTCACAAAGAGTGCAATTGTAAAGATGTGTAAGGTACAATGGAATCGGGATTCGGAGAGTGAGGCAACTTTGGAAAGGGAGGAAGAATTGAGAAAGTCGTATCCCCAGCTATTTGAGTAAGCGCTAATAAAATCTCAAGGACGAGATTATTTTTAAAGGGGGTAGAATTGTAACACCCTAAAATTTGCATTCTTGGAATAGGAATTTAATTTGAATTATTTATGCAATTGTTTGGCATACTAATCTAGTGAATAATGATTTTTAGCAATTTAAAATAACCATAGGCCATAGAAACTTGTATCTATGCATTCATGTTGTTGCATACTCTTCTTTTGTTGCTTGAACTTTGTTTGGTTTAGAAAAATATTTAAAAGTATAGTTGAAAATCTATTTGGAAATGCTTTTGGAAAATAGGAAAAAAGAAAGCAGCAAAATCCTCACCCCTCCTCTCTTTTGGGCCGAGGCCACCTCAGCCCGTTTCCTTCCTCTCCCTTCCTTGGCCCAGCCCGCAGCCAGGGCACTGCCCCCTCTCTTCCTTCCCCGCGTGGGCCGAAGGCCACACGAGCCGGCCCATCAGCTTGCGCAGCGCCCTCCCCCTTTCTGACTGACACGCGGGGCCCGCGCGTCATCTTCTCCAACCTCCGGCAAATGTCCGAGCCGGACACGAACCGAGCCCCGCTCGGCTGTTGCAACCTCAGAATCCACCCTCTATACGCCTCCTCGCGCCCCTATAAAACCATCCCAGACCTTGCGCACCCTGCCACAAATCCCTAGAGCATGCCGCCGCCTCCAGTTGAGCCCTAGCAGCCGCCGCAATCACAGCCACCGTGAAGCGCTCGCGCCGCCGCCGTCAAGTTAGCCGATGGGACTCCTCCGATGAAATTGGCCTCCCTGGAAGCTTCATAGCTAGGTAACGAAACTTCCCCGGCCGTTGCTTGATCATGGTTCGCCCTATCGAGCCACCCGCGAGTTCGCCGTAGCGAACCAGCCGCCATAGCCCGCGTCGCCCCTTCCCCGAGCCACCTCTGCCAAAATCGATGCCTTAGCCGAGTTCGTTTCGATATCCTCCAGAGCCTTTTCCCGCACCAAACAAGCCACCCTAGCCCCAGAACCACCCTCTTTGGCGAGAGCGCCGCCGCCGGCCGCCGTCCTCCGGTGAGCAGAGCCCTTTGCCCCTCACCGTTTTTAATCTGAGCCGTCTAGATCTAATCTGATGGCTAATATTCATCCATACCCCTTCGATTGCTATTTTATAGAAAACCCCCTGTCTATTTTGAAGTCTCAACCCACAGTCCTTCACGTCTTTTGCTAAATACACTTTTCTTTTTAGAAAATGTATTTTTACAATTAGATCCGGAATGTGTTTTCTAAACAATTACAGATTTGCCACTGTTAATAAACTGCTTATAATTTCTTCGTTTTAAATCCGATTTGATCTGTTCAAATCTCGTTAGATTCGCAATTTCGTGCTCTACGTAAACATACCACTGTTATACATGTTTTCAATTTTTAAAATTTAATATTATATTTAATCTATTATTTTATTAAAGGAAATCTTGTTTAATTTATAACTTCTCCGTTTGAACTCCGATTTGCGTGAACTTTATATCATTAGAATCATAGCGACGTGTAGATTGGTTTTATAAAATTTCAAATCTAGTTTGCTACTGTTGTTGTACTGTTTCTAATTTAGATCTTGTTTGCTTCGTGTATGATTGCCTCGATGTTTGTATGGTGATGTTATGATTGAGTTCAGGCGGTGAGCAATACGTTAGTGATCAAGAGTTCTTCGTAGAGGATTCAAGTTCTCAGGATCCCTTTGATCAAGGAAAGTATAGCATGGACCATCCTTGTTTCCTATTCACCTTAATCATTAAATTCGTGATGCATGTGTCTACCTTGGCAACCCTAGTGATTATTTCTAGTTTTGTTGACTTGATCCTTGATACATATGAGATTGCATTTGATTAGTGATGCTAGTGCTTTGATGGGTCATGATCTTATGAATTTGAATAATTGATTTTGAAATAAAGATTAAAAGATGCTTTTTAGCAACATGGACTAAGGATCTAACTGTAAGTATGACACCGGGACTTACAGCGCAACCATGGGGGCTATATGGCTCTGGCTTTAGTCAAGTATTGTAACACCCTAGTGTTAGTTACTATTTTACACTTGTATTTGCATAGTATCAAGCATTGATCATGTCATTCATGCACATATACATTATGACTTTATGTTGTTTTTTTGTTTTGATTTTGATTATACTTGCTTGTGCTTAGCAAATGTGTTAACAGCAAGTGTGATGATTTTTTACTGTTCTAAACACCCTAAACATGTTTGGATTAACTTTTGGAATAATGTTCATGTTGGTGAAATCCCCTAAATACCCCTCTAACTCCTAGTCGACTAAAAAGCCCTCCTAAACCTATTCTGTTTGACCAAACAGGAAAGTGGTCTTAGAGACTTTGCATGTTAGAGCACCCTTAATCAAAGTTGTGTAGAATTTTATAAGAAATAAATGTTATTTTTGGGTCAAGCCATGAAAATGTGTGCAAAAGGGTTAAAAATGTGTTTTAGTGCAGATTTGGGGCTGTTTTGGAGTTGCCAAAAATTTGCTAAGTCTAAAGTGGTTTTCAGTTTCAATGTACCTCTGTTCTTCAACTTGTGGCTCTCAAACTAAGCCGAATCAGTGCAAAATGTTCTAATACCGATTAGAGATCTCATGTAACTCTTCAATCCATAGTAATAAAGTTTTTCCTAATACGCACTGGATCGAGAGTTACAGAGCCTCAAACATTCGGTTTCAGTCGGTCTGAATCGACCGATTTCAAACTGAAAACGGTCAGCGGCCACCTGCCGCCACGGCTCCTCGGCCGCCAGGTGGCACCGTACGCCGTCGCTGCCCCACTGCGCCCCTGCAAAGTCGAAGTCGACACTCCACCCTGTCCTCGTTCTCTCTGTTCTCCCTCTCCTCTGCTCCGCCGTCGCCATGGCCGCCGAGTCAGCTTCACGGTGAAATCCTCCGCCGCCGTCCAGTCTCCTGCTGCTCCATCTCCCTCATAGCTTTGCCACTCTCTGCTCTATATCCTCGACCCCTTTCCAGACCAAGCCGACCTAAGGTATAGCCGTAACGAGCTCCTCGCCGCCACGCCACTGCTGGAACGCCGTCGATTTCTCTGCTCGCGATGACCAGCGTCTTCCCGTAGTCGTTCTTCCCCGTTTTGCTTTGTCTCTAAGTCTTCTTGAGTCGCAGTTTAGGTCTGGGGAGTTGGTTGGGCCATTCGCCCCGTAGGCTCGCCGGAACACGGCCTCACCGTGGCTCTGCCCGCCGCCGTGCCGCCATGCCCGTGCGGTTGGTGCGCGTCCGAGCGCCATAGTCCGATTCGTCGTGCACGTAGATTCGTTAGGGTCTAGTGTTCACGGAACGGAGCTAGGTTTCGCCGGTGAAGGCTGGATTCCATTAGCGTGCGCTCGCCGGATCTCCGCCGCCGCTATTGTCGCCGTCGAGCCTGCTCCGGTGGTAGTTAGGTCTCGGGAGTTAGCTCATCGAGTTCGTCTCATTCCCAGGAGCAAGTAGGTGGTGTTGGTTTCGCCGGTGACCTTGCCGCCGGCGTGCTAGCGCCCGTCAGCGCCGGCGGGCTGCTCTCTCTCTATCACGTGGGTCCGGTTTGACCGGGGACCCACAGGTCAGTTGCTCTGTTGCGCGTGAGGTGCACTGAACCGGGTGTGTGTAACATTTTGAGTCAGGCTCGTCTAAAAGAAAAAGATAAAATGAATTTTCAGAAATTGTGATAAACCTTCTAAAATTCATATCTGGATCTAGATGTATCCAAATGAGGTGAACCAAATTTTGTTGTGTTTGTCTCTCTGAGAACTATGCGATAAGTTTTCTGTGCAACTTTATTTAAATTGTTATATGCTTGTAATCTTGAAAAATGCATAACTAAATGTTGGAAGGCGCCAAAAATGTGATTCCACTTGAGTTAGTCTTGTTTTGAGCAGTAGAATCTGGGAAAAATATTTGTCCTGTGCTTTCACTGTTTTTAATGTATGGTCTTGTATAATGGCTTGTTATTGTTATCTTTGTGATAAATTCACCATGCTTATAGTATGAAGGATATGGCTGTGAATATTTTTCCTAGGTCTTGTTGTGTAGTGAGGAAGCTAAGAAAAATGGGAAATCTATTGTTTGATACTTTTCTCTGTAGTAAGTATTTTCCTAGGCATTTTAGGCTGTTTTCTTGTCATTTTTGTGTAGGAAGCTCTACAAGTCCAATTAACTTGATTTTTGGTCAGTAGCTTGATCTAGAGGTGTGCTATCTATTGTAATTTTGTTAAAATTTTCTGGATGAAGGAAATAAAAGGTCCAGTTGTAAGTTGGGTCTAAATTGGATTGCTTTTTATTGGTTAATAATTATTTGAAGGTGTGATGAGGACATCAACACTGATCATACATCCATGCCGTCCACGCCGACACCTGCTAGTCCTATTACTCGTGCTCGTGCTCGAAAACTTAATCATCAAGTGAGTTCCTTCTTGAGCTCTTGTCCATCCTGTTTAGATCTCGTAGACACGTGCACTCTTGTTTTGATTAGGAATCAAGGAGAAGACCGAAAGGAAAAAGGACTCGCGTAGGCTGGATTCGGACTGCAGCACACCTCCAACTTGCGACGGTCGCCACGGTTACATACGGACTCGGATTGGGGTGATTCTGGACTTGTTGGAAAGCTAATCAAGTATACTTTCCTATAGATCTGACCTCATACTCATACCTGCTCAGAAGCGGTGTCAACAGTCCAAAAATCACCAAGAGGTCTATTCTGTCCAGGGTGCTGCGCCACCTTAAGTTAGCCCAATGGGCTTGTATCGTTTAGAGCCCAGTAGGGACGCGTCCTAGGGTTGGAGTACGACCCAAACTCTCTTGTGGTCGTCCTCCACACGTCATATACCCCTTAGCCGCCACCAGGAATACTTGGGTTTTGTTTAGATCAAGTTTAGCCATCGCTACTTGCTTGTAGGCGCGTGCTGATCCAGTCGCCCGTCTTCTTATCTTCAGAACCCCACTCATAATAAGATTCAGTGTGAAACCTTCAATTTCATCTTGCAATTTCAGTGCTTGTTTCCTCGTTCTTGCTAGTTCTTCGATTGCTTGCAGAACGGGAGCCCTAGGGGCTGGTTGTCGTGCTCCACAAGATCATGACGGCCTTTGGAAGTGGTGTATCGGTCGCTAAGGCGCGGTCTTGGAAGGCTGTAGTCGGGCCGTGAACGTCATCTCCATCCACCAATCGAGTTATCTCACGCCTCTTATCGAAAGATCGACCATAAACCCTTGCGGGTTCATATCAATTGGTAATCAGAGCAAGGTTTATCGGTGAGAGACTTCCAATCCTTCACTGTTTTATTTTTCCTATACTCCAGAAAAGCCAAAAAAATAGTAGATTAGTTTCCTGCAATCCTATATACCTTTGAGCCGTGGCTAGTGCTACCTAGTTAGGGCTTGTTGAATATTCGGTTGCATCGGGTGTGTCGGATTGCTGGTCTTAGTTTATTCCCTTAGAGTTTCGAGTTCTCGTCACTTTCCTATCACAACACGTGCTATCATATAGTCTCTCTGTTGGCTGAATCCAAGTAGGGTTTGAAGTTTGAATCGGACAAGGAATCGGCTGTTCCTCTCTGTTGGCCGAATCCAAGTAGGTTTTCAAGTTTGAGTCGAATCAAGGAATCGGTTATTCCTCGCTGTTGGCCAAGTCCGAGTAGAATTGGAAGTTCCAATCGGACGAGGAATCAGTTCACCCTGTGCTACAAATATCAAACTAACCACGCAGCAAGTATTTATATCTAAACGAGTGGCTTACTCTAGAGAGAGAGAGAGAATACCCCTGCCCTTTCGGAAAAAGTGTGTGTGCTGAGTTACTCTTTGGGAGTGTTCTTGTTCATATAATCAGTTTTGAGTGCCCCCTAAAAAATATATATATTCAAAAAAAAGAAAAGAGAGAAGAAAAAGAAAAGAAGAGAAAGGGGCTGATCTTGGAGATTTTTCGTTCACTTCGGCTGGTGTGTTGTGCTCTCCTTTGTGTCCAGGCTCGTGTCTCTAGCACGGTCTAGGCTAGGACCAGCACAGTACCGCTAGTTGAACGATTATTCAGCTTGCTTTTTGTAACTAACGTGGTGCTAGTTCGTTCCTTGTTTCAGCCCACCTATAGCTCCACATATTCTACAGCTTGACAGGTCTCGTGCTGCGGCACCGATACACTTCATCCATTGCTGCAGACTTGTTGGTAGACGACCCCTCCTGTCGAGCAAGGTAAGAACTGGTAAGAACTTGTGTAACAGGTGGAGAGTGAGCGACTTGCTATAGCTACATCCTAGTAGTTGTAGGGCTTTTATTTCTTCACTTGTCTTCTTGTTGTCTTTGTCTTTGAACCATGCTAGGGTCCGACGAAGATAACCAAATTCCACATTCGCCTCGCACAAAGGGCGTCATACAACATTTTAAAAGGAAAGTGAAGCTGCACACGGAGGGACTTGATAATGACTTACAGGTGACAAATGACAAACTTGGGCAGTTGGAGGCTACGCAGATTGCCGCAAACAACAAGCTTGCAGGTTTGGAGAAGTCCATTGCTAGTGTGGACAAAAGCCTTGCTACTCTGCTGAGGCGTTTTGATGACCTCCACAACGATGATAAAGACAAGCATAAAGAAGAAAAGAAGGAGGAAGATCGAGAGGATGGTAGTTATGATGAAGAATACACAGGTGATACTGAACATGATGATCGAGACACTCGTGATCGACGTCGCCTACATCACAACCGTAGAGGTATGGGTGGCCGCCGCCGGCGCGAGGTACACAATAATGATGATGTTTTTAGTAAGATTAAATTTAAAATACCTCCTTTTGATGGTAAATATGACCCCGATGCATACATTACTTGGGAGATTGCTGTTGATCAAAAGTTTGCATGCCATGAATTTCCTGAGAACACACGTGTTAGGGCTGCTACTAGTGAGTTCACAGATTTTGCTTCTGTTTGGTGGATCGAATATGGCAAGAAAAATCCTAATAACATACCTAAAACTTGGGATGCGCTGAAACGAACCATGAGAGCTAGATTTGTTCCATCTTACTATGCCCGTGATATGATAAATAAGTTGCAGCAATTGAGACAAGGTTCTAAAAGTGTAGAAGAATACTATCAGGAATTACAAACGGGTATGTTGCGTTGTAAATTAGAGGAGGATGAGGAACCTGCTATGGCTAGATTTTTAGGCGGGTTAAATCGGGAAATTCAGGATATCCTCGCTTACAAAGAATACAATAACGTAACCAAACTGTTTCATCTTGCTTGTAAAGCTGAACGGGAAGTGCAGGGACGACATGCTAGCGCAAGGACTAATGTTTCTGCAGGGAAAGCTAGTTCATGGCAGCAGCGCACGTCTACAACTCCGTCTACACGTACTCCTATGCCATCATCTAGTGACAAGACTCGAGCTGCCCCCACCAATTCAGTAGCGAAGATAGCGCAAAAGCCGGCTGCGAGTACTTTATCCGTGGCATCGACAGGTAGAACAAGCAACATACAATGTCATCGGTGCGAGGGATATGGCCATGTGATGCGTGACTGCCCAAACAAGCGTGTTATGATTGTCAAAGATGATGGCGAGTGTTCATCTGCTAGTGATTTTGATGAAGATACACTTGCATTGCTTGCGGCTGACTATGCAGGTAGTGAGAACACATAGAAGAACACATTAATGCAGGTGACGCGGAGCACTATGAGAGCTTGATTGTACAGCGAGTGCTTAGTGCACAAATGGAGAAGGCGGAGCAAAATCAGCGACACACTTTATTTCAAACAAAGTGTGTCATCAAGGAGCGTTCGTGCCGCATGATCATTGATGGAGGTAGCTGCAACAACTTGGCAAGCAGCGACATGGTAAAGAAGCTCGCCCTCACCACCAAACCACACCCCCATCCCTACTACATCCAATGGCTGAACAACAGTGGTAAGGCAAAGGTAACGAGACTTGTGCGAATCGATTTTTGCCATCGGATCATACAAAGATATTGTTGAATGTGATGTTGTGCCTATGCAAGCTTGCAATATTCTGCTAGGTAGACCATGGCAATTTGATAGAGATTCGATGCATCATGGTAGATCAAATCAATATTCGTTTCTATACCATGATCGAAAAATTGTGTTGCATCCTATGTCTCCTGAAGCTATTATGCAATCTGATGTTACTAAGGCTGCAAAAGCAAAGAGCGAGAGCAATAAAAATGACAAATCTGTTGTTGATGACAAAGATGAGATAAAATTGAAAGGACGTTGTATGCTTGCTACAAAATCTGATATTAATGAGTTCAATGCATCCACCTCTGTTGCTTATGCTTTGGTATACAAGGATGCTTTGATTTTATTTGAGGATATGCAACGTTCTTTCCCCCTGCTGTTGCTAACATTTTGCAGGAGTATTCTGATGTGTTCCCCAGTGAGATACCAGCGGGGCTGCCACCAATACGCGGGATTGAGCACCAAATTGATCTTATCCCTGGTGCATCTTTGCCAAACCGTGCGCCATACAGGACCAATCCGGAAGAAACGAAGGAAATTCAGCGACAAGTGCAAGAACTATTAGACAAAGGTTATGTGCGTGAGTCTCTTAGTCCTTGTGCTGTTCTAGTGATTTTAGTGCCTAAGAAAGATGGAACATGGCGCATGTGTGTTGATTGTAGGGCTATTAATAATATCACCATTCGATATCGACACCCTATTCCACGATTAGATGATATGCTTGATGAATTGAGTGGTGCTGTTGTGTTTTCAAAGGTTGATTTGCGTAGTGGGTACCACCAGATTCGTATGAAATTGGGAGATGAATGGAAAACTACTTTCAAAACTAATTTCGGTCTATATGAGTGGTTAGTCATGCCTTTTGGGTTAACTAATGCACCTAGTACTTTCATGAGATTAATGAACGAGGTTTTGCGTGCTTTCATTGGGAAATTTGTTGTCGTCTACTTTGATGATATACTGATTTATAGCAAATCCATGGATGAACACCTTGATCACTTACGTGCTGTTTTCAATGCTCTACGTGATGCACGTTTGTTTGGTAACCTTGAGAAGTGCACTTTCTGCACCGATCGAGTATCGTTTCTTGGCTATGTTGTCACTTCACAGGGAATTGAGGTTGATAAAGCCAAGGTGAAAGCTATACAAGAATGGCCTGTACCCACGACGGTCACATAAGTGCGGAGTTTCCTAGGACTTGCTGGTTTCTATCGCCGTTTTGTGAAGGACTTCAGCACCATTGCTGCACCATTAAATGAGCTTACAAAGAAGGGAGTGCCCTTTTCTTGGGGCAAAGCACAAGAGCACGCCTTCCATGTGCTGAAAGATAAGTTAACACATGCACCTCTACTCCAACTCCCTAATTTTAATAAGACTTTCGAGCTTGAATGTGATGCGAGTGAAATTGGATTGGGTGGTGTTTTGTTACAAGAAGGCAAACCTGTTGTATACTTTAGTGAGAAATTGAGCGGGCCTATTCTTAATTATTCTACATATGATAAGGAATTATATGCTCTAGTACGGACATTAGAAACATGGCAGCATTATTTGTGGCCCAAAGAATTTGTTATACATTCTGATCATGAATCTTTGAAGCATATTCGTAGTCAAGGAAAACTGAATCGTAGACATGCAAAATGGGTTAAATTTATTGAATCTTTTCCTTATGTTATCAAACACAAGAAAGGGAAGGATAATATCATTGCAGATGCATTGTCTAGGAGATATACTTTGCTGAATCAACTTGATTACAAGATCTTTGGGTTAGAAACAATTAAAGACCGATATGCTCATGATGCTGATTTTAAAGAAGTGCTGCTGCATTGTAAAGATGGGAAAACGTGGAACAAATTCATCGTCAATGATGGGTTTGTGTTTAGAGCTAACAAGCTATGCATTCCAGCTAGCTCCGTTCGCTTGTTGTTGCTGCAGGAAGCGCATGGAGGTGGCTTGATGGGGCATTTTGGAGCGAAGAAGATGGAGGACATTCTTGCTGGTCATTTCTTTTGGCCAAAGATGTGATGAGACGTGGAGAGATTTGTTGCTCGCTGCACAACATGTCAAAAGGCTAAGTCCCGGTTGAATCCACACGGTTTGTATATGCCTCTTCCTGTTCCTAGTGCTCCTTGGGAGGATATTTTTATGGATTTTGTGTTGGGATTGCCACGGACTAGGAAAGGGCGAGATAGTGTTTTTGTGGTTGTGGATCGATTCCCTAAAATGGCACATTTCATACCATGTCATAAAACTGATGATGCTACAAATATTGCTGATTTGTTCTTTCGAGAAGTTGTTCGCTTGCATGGTGTGCCAAATACAATTGTTTCTGATCATGATGCTAAATTTCTTAGCCATTTGGAGAACTTTATGGGCTAAATTGGGGACTAAGCTTTTATTTTCCACCACTTTTCACCCCCAAACTGATGGTCAAACTGAAGTTGTGAATAGAACTTTGTCTACTATGTTAAGGGCTGTTTTAAAGAAGAATATTAAGATGTGGGAAGATTGTTTGCCTCATATTGAGTTTGCTTATAATCGTTCGCTGCATTCTACTACGAAGATGTGTCTCTTTGAGATTGTTTATGGCTTGTTACCACGTGCTCCTATTGATTTAATGCCATTGCCAAGTTCTGAAAAGTTGAATTTTGATGCTAAGCAACGTGCTGAATTGATGCTAAAACTACATGAAACCACTAAAGAAAGCATAGAGCGCATGAATGCTAAGTACAAATTTGCTAGAGATAAAGGTAGAAGGGAATTGATTCTTGAACCTAGAGATTTGGTTTGGTTGCATTTGCGAAAGGATAGGTTTCATGAATTAAGAAAATGTAAATTGATGCCTAGAGCGGATGGTCCTTTTAAAGTGATGCAACGAATAAATGAAAATGCATATAAGCTTGATCTTCCTGCAGATTTTGGGGTTAGTCCCACATTTAACATTGTAGATTTGAAGCCTTATTTGGGTGAGGAAGATGAGCTTGAGTCGAGGACGACTCAAATTCATGAAAGGGAGGATGATGAGGACATCAACACCGATCATACATCCACGCCGTCCACGCTGACACCTGCTGGTCCTATTACTCGTGCTCGTGCTCGAAAACTTAATCATCAAGTGAGTTCCTTCTTGAGCTCTTGTCCATCCTGTTTAGATCTTGGAGACACGTGCACTCTTGTTTTGATTAGGAATCAAGGAGAAGACCGAAGGGGAAAAGGACTCGCGTAGGCTGGATTCGGACTGCAGCACACCTCCAACTTGCGATGGTCGCCACGGTTACATACGGAGTCAGATTGGGGTGATTCTAGACTTGTTGGAAAGCTAATCAAGTAGACTTTCCTACGGATATGACCTCGTACTCATACCTACTCAGAAGCGGCATCAACAGTCCAAAAATCACCGAGAGGTCTATTCTGTCCAGGGTGCTGCGCCACCTTAAGTTAGCCCAATGGGCTTGTATCGTTTAGAGTCCAGTAGGGACGCGTCCTAGGGTTGGAGCACGACCCAAACTCTCTTGTGGTCGTCCTCCAAACGTCATATACCCCTTAGCCGCCACCAGGAACACTTGGGTTTTGTTTAGATCAAGTTTAGCCATCGCTACTTGCTTGTAGGCGCGCGTGTTGATCCAGTCGCCCGTCTCCTTGTCTTCGGAACCCCACTCATAATAAGATTCAGTGTGAAACCTTCAATTTCATCTTGCAATTTCAGTGCTTGTTTCCTCGTTCTTGCTAGTTCTTCGATTGCTTGCAGGACAGGAGCCCTAGGGGCTGGTTGTCGTGCTCCACAAGATCGTGACGGCCTTTGGAGGTGGTGTATCGGTCGCTAAGGCACGGTCTTGGAAGGCTGTAGTCGGGCCGTGAACGTCATCTCCATCCACCAATCGAGTTATCTCATGCCTCTCATCGAAAGATCAACCACAAACCCTTGCGGGTTCATATCAAGGTGCATCACCTGTCCTTTTGTGGTGTTCCAACTTTGAAAAGCTTGCTAGATTGTTGTAGTGCTGATTTTAATCAAGTTATAGGGAAGCAAGGTTAATATCTCTTGTGTATGTGCTTGTTTATGCTTGCTCATTAAAGTTTGGTTGTAGTTAGGTGAGTTTGATTTAAATTAATTGTTAGTGCAGGTTGTAGGCCTCTTACTGAGGACGAGAAATTGTTCTATAGGTTGCTTAAACGGGGATCGCCAGAAGGAGTTACGTTGCTGCAGTTCGACCCTCCGGAAGGAGTTCCACCGGAGATCGAGGTGCCGGAAGCTCCAGAAGGAGGGGAGGAGACTGAACCGCCGGAGTGCACTGACCACCAGCGCTCTAACTTTATAAAAGGCAAGCCCCGGAGTATCCCTAAGCCTCCACCTATCTCTTTTATATAAATGCACTGGTCTTTATTAAATCGTATGTTTGTGCACTTAGGTATAGGAGTTGGTTGATACCGTTGCTGCATAAATACCTTGTCCACTTTACATATGATCCCGGTACTATTACTAGACGGGTGCTCGATCTTATGCTTAGCCCTGCTTAGACCGGTAGAAGTTGGGTAATTCTCTGTCATCCACGAGTATAGGTGGTGACTACTGATGATAAGATCCACATGGATGGCTATATGTTTCACCATGCCACACTGATCAAATGAGAGAATCAAGGCTGGGTAGTGGGGAGCTGCATGACATGGGTTGTGCTGACTTCGGTGCTACTCGCAGTCGATTAAGACTGAGGCCGCCAGACATCAGTTGAGATTGAAAGACGTCGTCACATAGTGTTCACGGTGGATAACGTCAACTTTTATTAGAACTTTAGACATGAAAGGACACATGAATACACACTAGTCTACGGTTTTAACTGACAATTTCCACGAGTTTTGCATCTTCTGTATTTTCCAGAGGCTATTCCAGAAAACCATAAAAGAAGGGTTAAAGAGCATAAAAGACACAAAACTTAACTGCCAAGGAAACATCATCACGAAGACCCTGGAAGGATCCAGAAGACACCCGAGCAACCGGGGCCCCGGATCCCACAAAGTGGGGCCGGCCGGCCCTAGGGTGAGGCCGGCCGGTGCCCCCCTACTGAGTATGGGCCCCGCCTTCTGGATTGTTCCTCCCACGCTTCCTTGGCACCCAAGTAAAGCATCCTCCGTCGATCCAAAGTCGGTTTGATCCGACGGTGCACATAACATGAGACGCGGATCGATGACGTGGCGGTTCCTTGCCCCCTACTCCACCTCGGCCTATATAAGGACGCCCCAGGTCCCCTCCGGAAGGCATTCTACACCCCGGTGCTTCATATTCTCTACATAAATTAGGGTTAGGGTCCCTCTAGTTGATCTAGTTCTAATTCATCTAGTTCTAGTTCATCTAGTTGTAGCAGTTAGGAGAGACTAGTTCATCTAGATCTAGTCTTGTTTAGAGATTAGAGAGATAGAGTAGGAGAGTAGACATTCTGGAGGAGTCCCGGCCTGTCGGTGCTTCTTCGTGGCTGTATTCTTCTGGATTCAGCTTCCTCACTCGGAGCTGTATTCTGAGGTACTTTTGTATTCAACTTCTAATTCAAGTAAGCATTTGTTCTTATTCGTTCTTATGTTTGCAACTCATATGTGCTTTGATCTTGGTCATTACTTAATTGAAGTAGTATTTCGTAGTGTAGGCGTGGTGCCTAGGCTAGGTTTACTTGTGAATGAACCCTGATTGGCCGGATAGTGGTAGATCGCATAGGTGACAGCTGCGTTGAGTCCTCTGTAGTCCACTTCCCGTAGATAGGATCGATAGGTGTATAAGTGTCTGGTAGGAGGGAACTCTAATTTCACCTCTTATTCATGTCACTGCCCAGTTAGAACAATATTATTGAAAGTTTACCGGTTGTTGGAACTAGATAGTCATTAGCTATTTCCTCTTTCTTGATATTATCTAGCCTAATTGTAGGGTTAAGTTCATCGGCTTGGTCATTATCACCTACTGTTTCATGTGGATTCGATATTTAAAACCTCCAGGTGAAATGTGACAGCGGTATATTATCTGTGCGCTTACGGATAATCGGAATACAATCTTATTTAAGTAGAGTGCAGTTAATTTATACCAACAAGCATTTCTGGTGCCGTTGCCGGGGAACGGTTTGCTGATTTTGACTTAGTTTAGCTTAATCTTGTATTGTACTATTATCTTTTCTATTTTATCCCTACTTTTTCATCATTTTATGTTCTTCCTTATGGATGCTTTAAATTCCACGCCTATCTATCTATTTGGCATGCGCAAAAGCTTTGGGCCACCAAAATCTATAGAGCCTATCATAACACCTGGCTATAAGCTACGCCCATGTCTAATTAATATGATTCAGGATAAACCCTTCTTGGGAGAAGGTAATGAAAATCCATACTTACACCTATGAGAATTCGAGCAGACCTGTGCATGCTTGCACATTGCTGGCATGTCTGATAAAACTTTAAGGTGGAAGCTTTTTCCGTTCTCTTTGATCGGAAGAGCTAAACATTGGTATAATCGAGCCGTAGGAAGTATGCAAGGGGATTGGGAAACTTTATGCTCTAAATTTTGTTTATATTTCTTTCCCATCCATAGAGTAGTTAACCTTCGAAAAGAGGTTCTAACTTTTAGGCAACTAGAACAAGAATCTCTTAGTACATCATGGGATCGTTTTAATGAACTTGTTACATCTGGCCCTGACCTTGGTTTTCCAGACCCCGTACTTATTCAACATTTTTATTTGGGTCTTACCAAGAATTCTAGGGAATCCCTTGATTTATCCTCTGGAGGAGCGTTTCCTTATTCGCCTATAAGTAAAGCAAGAGCAATGATTAACAAGATTGCTCTAGCTAATTCCGAGCTCCCTGAGGAAGAGAAGGAATCATACCCCGAACAAGCAGAGAAAGCTTTGGTAGCTAAAACACAACCACTCCAATCCCAAGATTTAGCTGTCAATTCTAAACCATCGAAACCCCACTTTGATGATTTAGACTTCCAACTAGCTAAGATGCTTATCAATCAATGTACATCAGATCTTCTCACAAGAGCATCTTGGAAAAAATGTCGTCAACTTCCTTTCCCCCTGAAAGACATTAGGAAGAATGTAAGGATGGCATGTCTAGTGATGCCATAGAAGGAGAGCCAGGCCACTTAGAAATTAATTCAATCTTCTCCCCTTCTATGCTCATATTAAAAGCCTCATCTGAACCCATCTCTAAACCCATCCTTGACCCCGATGATCCTTCTTATGCTCTGTCTCCTAAATCTCATAATGACCCTAAGATCCCATTAAGACATCCCAAGAATAGGAGTCATGAAGATTATTGGAATGACCAAGAAGAGCTGCGACAATGGCAGGAATGCATAGAACATACTAGAAACACATACACTATTGTCAAAGAATGGATGGAAGAGGACGAAGCCTTAGTGCTAGCATCTAAACTTGGTCTATATTCAAATGGTGAGCTTAAATCAATTTCTGTAGTAAACATAACTCATCTAAGTTTAGAGAAAGCCTTAGACGAGACCAAACTTAGAGACACCAATCCATGGAAAATCCTAGAAAATAAAACATCCAATGAATGTCGTAGACATGAAATAATAGAGACAAACTTGTTGCCTACAGACATCCATGAAGAAACACCCTTGGAGTTTGAAAAGGGAGATCATATCGATGAGCATGGGAATTACTTTATTAACACCTCATCGAATCCACGCTCATATGAGAAATCTCCTGGATCAATTGGTCTCTCTAACATTATCACACACGAGATCTTCAACCCCCTCATTCTACCTATTCATAAATTTTTCGAAAGGGTGGTTATAGATGCATATGTTTATCATAAATATTATAGGTCTCGTTGTAATCTTAAGATATGTGCACATAGGTTGGTGTTCTAGAGGAAACCACCCCATGAACTTAAAGTACAATAATTAGAAGGTTTCCCAAGAACGACTTTGTGTCCTAAAATAACCACTCTTGAAAAATGAATTGAGCTTGCATCTTTAATTATACTATAATGCCCTTTTGAATTGAGCATAGAATTGTAATTATGAAAATAGTCCTTTGGGTATTTTTGTCGCTAACCATTTCAGGTTTGAAGTAGAAGAGTAACAACGCAAGGTATGTCCAACCAATCATCATGCAATATTGAATTATATCCATCCAAGCTTAACTTTGCTTTGCAAAATTCCAGCTTGGGGGAATGGGCTTACTTAGAAAATCTTATGTTGCAAATATTGGTTGTCTCTACCTTTCTAATCCATGTTCGATTGTTCGCCTTTTCGTCTCTAAATGAATAAATCTCTATAAGTGCTTTCATGTCACCTTTGTTTGCCATAGTAAGATTTGGTTTGGAAGTACTGCAAATACTTCCATTGGCATTTAAATTGAGCGTGGTGCTCAGGTTAAAAACGCCTTCCTTAATTAAAACTAGACATAGAGTTTGGTTTGGTTATTGAACTAGAAATTGCTGTAGTAGACATTGGATATTTTGTTGGACTAACCCCTACAGGAAACTTTCACAATTAATCTGGGTAAGTCATGAGGTGAATTCGAATCAAAGATGAGACAGGGCACATGCTGAACTTCAATAACTTTGCAGAGAAAGACACAGCTCATTCATCATGAATGGAAAAACTATGACTATTAATGATTCATTCACTTTATCTTCTGTTGCAAGTTAGTTGAACTCAAGCCATGCCGATATAGAACATAATCTATGCTAACATAATACCAACCCTATCTTCTTAGTAGCATAGATGGAACATGATTCTGAACAAACAACCTATGTTCCAAAATTGTACATTCCTTCGGGTATGTGTTGTCCACTAATATGTTGCAGCCATAATAATGAATAGAGTGACAATGTGTCATAAGATCAAAGAAGCAATAAATGGAAAAAAGTATAAGCAACAAAGGAGACAAGATGCTCATGAACAACTCAAGATGCAAGAGAAGGAAAGGACCACCAGTCATCTACCCTTCATTACTTAGTGCCATCACGCTCTTATAATGAAGGTAATATTTTAAGGTAAGTGGTCACTATTCTCCTCTTAATCTTGGTATGTACATAAATGAAGATGCAAACATGTTAGAGTTACAGCTTTAATTGATTAATCTAATTAACTCAACATGCTTTGTCCTTTAAGATTGTTCATGGCATCATTATTTTGATCTCAGTCTTAACCAAATGTGCTAAACATTGTATTCTATCTTTGGAAGATAATAGTCATACTCATGTGAAAATTTATATATTATGTAGAGATGGACAACCATTCCATTGGTTAAGTAATTTAAATCTTTTTTACCATATGAACTTAAATGCAACATAAATGCTTAATCTTCTGATCTTACCACTTATGTCATAAGTAAACAAATTATGCAACATCAATTTTATCTTGTTCAATGTGCCTAAGGATAGAGAAGAATAAATAAAGAAATAGATTCGGTTCTGTTGATGTTTTTCCACCAGCAGAGCCCATGCACTTGATCTTTGCAAACAGGACAACACTTCGACCAAAGTTTATTGATTTCCAAAATTCTACAAGTGAAAGTTCTGTGAACATGCACACTGAGCAAGATGCTGCTAGATCCAACTATTAACGCTCTACTCCAACCTGCTGGCCAAACAAAGGATAAAAGTGACAACGTCATCACAAGGGGTTCAACCATCAAGACCTCCATCTCTAAGACAGAGAGATACACAAGAGTGGAAGAAAAAGTCCTGTCGGTAGACTTTAAATCCCGCACCTTTGCCATAAGGTAATATGGTAGTTATCGAATTAATCATTATTTCTGTCTGCATTAGTAATTTCACTTTAGCATATTCATCTTTATGCATGTCAAAAAAATAAATAAATAGATATTAATAAAAATCTTTATTGTCTTATTTACTGCATCATAAAATATTAAAGCCCCACATGAATAAACTTATGGTAACCCTGTAGGAGTATTTACTGTGGTGGCATAAAAAAAAGATAATAGCATCTATATTTACTTTCTTGCATTATGAAAATCCTAAGCCCCATGAGAATAAATATTCTCCGTGGTGGCATAAAAATAAAATATATATCATGCATACATATTTAGTTTTCTGCCTAAGAAAATCAGAAAATATCTGTCAATTGAAATCAACTCAAAAGAATAATCAATTACTTATTGGCTGACCGCTAACCCCTTATCACATTCAAGCCTCGAGTTTTGGTTTTCTTGTTGGAGTATAATTATGCAGGATAACACTATGTGTGAGGAGTGAGTTCATCAGTGGAGCCCACTAGGACTACTGCTGACATGCTTGCTCTAAAGACCATAAACACCAAGTATTGCAAACATCTAGCTTGGGGGAGGAGCATCCTCCAGTTATCAGGTAACTATACCTATGCGATTATCGAGTCTGTTTTATAAAGTCATAAAATACCAAAAATATGTGAGCACATGAAGGTTCACAATAGTATCATAAGAATATCTAAAAATACCAAAAATATGTGGGCACATGAAGGTCCACACTTTTTAGAAAAAAACCAAAAAATATGTGGGCACATGAAGGTCCACACTCTTAAAGAAGTTTCCTAATTGGGTAAAGAAGCTTAAACTTCTGCTGGAAATATAAAATCAATCACTTATCATGGAGTGGTACTAAACCTAACCCCTCTCCATGAGATTTGGTATTTTTGTTGGCAATTGAGTTTCACAGGAAAATACAAGATCAAAGAGCTAGTCAACCTGACGCCATTACACTGCCGATACACCTGCTTCCAGAAGGATCACTCAATTTGCAACATCAAAGACCCTGTCAAACGTCAAGCTTGGGGGAGGGCACCCTCTATTTAAAATCCAGCTAAGTATAAGTTTCCCACCTTATTATTATTGTACCATATCGCTTTTTCGTGTGAATTAGCTAGTAAGATAAAATTTGAAAACCAAATAAATACTTAGCTATATATTAGAGTGGTCTTAGAGTGTGTCTATAGTCAGTCTAGGTTAGAGTCAAATTAAAACTGGAGAACATTAAAATTTTATCTTGGAGATGATGAATAGTTGCTCTGCCGTAATTCCTTTCAAGTGTCTAGTTTTCAACCTTAAATTCTCCCGAGTTTTGGATACTACTGTTTTGACTTAAGAATTTACTCTGAACCTGAAACTTGTGGAGGCATATGCTTGAGCTAAGTCTAGGTGATTGATTGATATGATACATGAAGGTTGACCTGCTATTTATCTTATTCCTAGCAATACTAAGTTCTGGAGATTTATTTTAAATTTAAAATCTTACATGATGAGCTCTTGTATGACAAAGTGTAATTTCCTACCAAAGCCATATATGATACATTTAGAGATAGGAAAACCTTTGCACATTTATGCTGCTTGCTTTGCATTGAGTTTAGTCAACCTTTGTTGTATACCTTATGAGAGTCTTGTCATGCTTTTAAAATCAAGATCACTTACACACTCCACCCACATATGCATTACTCCTACTCTGGGAGTAAGCGCAATCATTTTCCACTTCCAACCAGATCCACCTTAAAAATGTTTTTCTCCTACACTGGGAGTAAACACCCAAAAATATACCCTATAGGACAGCCCCTATTTAATTGCTCTAAGTTCTTATCATTATCTCTCCAATTATTTATATTCAAAGGACGCATGTGGCTATGCAAAAGTATTGAAAAAAAAGAAAAAGAGAAAAGGGAGTAAAAGATGGACAAGTGTCCCAACAATTAAAACAATGGGTACTTAGATGCTCGCCTCCCTATAAAAAAGAGAGAGAGAAAGAAAAGAAGAAAAAGGAAATGACGATAGCCCATGTTTTCCTGCGAAAGTTCTAAGTTCCAAAAAGGAGAGTGAGTCATCTTCAAAGAGCAAAAGTAGAATTAGGATTAGCCACCTTTTATACACCCATCCACCATATTCCATACACATGCACATCTTGGTTTGATGGAATGACTTGACTCTCTGTGGATCCATTGTTTGACTTTACAATATATGAATTGTAAGTATGCTCATCTTTGTTATTGCCACTCCTATAAGCTCCACTCTAATCCTTAGTTGTAAGAAGGCATAACATCATTAATGCCTCAGTGAGATCCATAAATACCACATATATTAAGAGACTTGAGGGTGTCATACAATTAAGTTTTGAGTTTTATTTCGAAAACTTGCAAAACTCCGGAATATTGGTACTGTGAAGAATTTGAGACATAGTGCTTCACTTGATTGTTCTATCTTTCGATTGCTCAAGACTTATGCAAAAGCTGAGAAGCTCCATAGTTAAAGGTACAATGGGTAAGTTTGAAAGTTAGAGCAGTTTTTTCTAATCCGGAGGAGAACTTTTGTTTGAAAGCATGTGTACTTAGAAGACATAAAGCATTGTAGCAACTCCTGATCCAAGTTTATTAGCAATTAGGCTTAGTTTGTTTGCCAAGGGACTAGCAAACAGGTAAGCTTGGGGGTGTTGTTGACGGTGGATAACGTCAACTTTTATTAGAACTTTAGACATGAAAGGACACATGAATACACACTAGTCTATGGTTTTAACTGACAATTTCCACGAGTTTTGCATCTTCTGTATTTTCCAGGGGCTATTCCAGAAAAGCATAAAAGAAGGGTTAAAGAGCATAAAAGACACAAAACTTAACCGCCAAGGAAACATCAACAAGAAGACCCTGGAAGGATCTAGAAGACACCCGAGCAATCTGGGCCCCAGATCCCATAAAGTGGGGCCGGCCGGTGCCCCCTGCTGAGTCTGGGCCCCGCCTTCTGGAATGTTCCCCCCACGCTTCCTTGGCACTCAAGAAAAGCATCCCTCCGTTGGTCTAAAGTCGGTTTGATCTGACAGTGCACATAACATGAGACGCGGATCGATGACGTGGCAGTTCCTTGCCCCCTACTCCACCTTGGCCTATATAAGGACGCCCTAGGTCCCCTCTAGAAGGCATTCTACACCCCGGTGCTTCATATTCTCTACATAAATTAGGGTTAGGCTCCCTCTAGTTGACCTAGTTCTAGTTCATCTAGTTCTAGTTCATCTAGTTGTAGCAGTTAGGAGAACCTAGTTCATCTAGATCTAGTCTTGTTTAGAGATTAGAGAGATAGAGTAGGAGAGTAGAGATTCTGGAGGAGTCTCGGCCTGTCGGTGCTTCTTCGTGGCTGTATTCTTCCGGATTCAGCTTCCTCGCCCGGAGCTGCATTCTGAGGTACTTTTATATTCAACTTCTAATTCAAGTAAACATTTGTTCTTATTCGTTCTTAAGTTTGCAACTCATATTGAGTGCTTTGAACTTGGTCATTACTTCATTGAAGTAGTATTTCGTAGTGTAGGCGTGGTGCCTAGGCTAGGTTTACTTGTGAATGTCCCCTGATTGGCCGGATAGTGGTAGATCGCATAGGTGACAGCTGCGTTGAGTCCTCTGTAGTCCACTTCCCATTAATAGGATCGATAGGTGTATAAGTGTCTGCTAGGAGGGAACTCTGATTTCGCCTCTTATTCATGTCACTGCCCAGTTAGAACAATATTATTCAAAGCTTACCGGTTGTTAGAACTAGATAGTCATTAGCTATTTCCTCTTTCTTGATATTATCTAGCCTAATTGTCGGGTTAAGTTCATCGGTTTGGTCATTATCACCTACTGTTCCTTGTGGATTCGATATTTAAAACCTCTGGGTCAAATGTGACAGCGGTATATTATCTGTGCGCTTGTAGATAATCGGAATACAATCTTATTTAAGTAGAGTGCAGTTAATTTATACCAACACATAGCTGGCCAGATAAGTCATTCTGACCGTGAAGCCGCGTAGTTTCATTTGAGCCAATTGTTGGTGTGCTCGGCAGACACTTTCTAGGCAGGGACACCATACCGATGGTAGGTGCGTCCTGAGAGACCGGACAGGCCTAATCCCTGAGATTGTTTACCCCACCAACTTCGCGAGATATTAAGACTCAAATGGGCTAACGGTGACCCTAGAAGCCACTGAACAGGCTGACGGCATTTGTGATTGGCATATTTGCCAGCTGGTACAATCGATTCGAATCGCCATCTCTCCTGGTTTGTGAGAAACTGAACTGATCTTCTGGTGAGGTAGAGGTTAACAACTTGAACGTGATTAATGGTGAATTGAGCAAGATATCGGTGGATATCAGAAATCGCTATGGTTTATTGTTTGCTATCATATCAAGTGTTTGCTTAGTATAGTTGCAAATCTTAGCTTTAATAGCTGAACTGAAATGGAAGCTGATCAACATTTAAAATTGATAATGGAGGATTATTGTAGTAATGCTTTTTCTGCAAAATGATGCTATCTCCTGAGCTCCACTTATAAGCCTGCATATCCTTGAGAGTCTTTTTATTTACCTCACGTCGGGTAAGTCTGGCTGAGTACAATTGAGTACTCAGGGTTTTATTCGCTTCTATTGCAGAAGGAGTGGTCTACTATGCTTATTGCAAGAACTGCTTCTACCCTGCGGGTGAAGATGACTAGACCTGGGGCATGGTCGTGTATTTATCTTACCTTTTGTTCTATGCTGTGACTGGTCAGCTTTGGTACTATTATCTGAACTCGTGTTGTGTAAAACTATGTTGGTTTCCGCTACTGCTACATTTATGTAAAAGACAGTGATGTACTCTGATGTTTAAACTCGGTTGTAAACTTATGTATCATGTGATCGGTTGTTGCTAAATTTTGTGACCTTGGGGTATGTACCGTGTAAAGGTTTGAAATCCTTCGAGATTTCACGAACTACCGGGTTTATATTGGCTCAAGTGTGGCTTGATAGCTGGAAAAACAGCTGTCGCTGTACTTGTGCTCGTATAAATTGGTCGATTCTATTACAGTTGGTACTAAAGCATGGTTCAGCATACACTGTCACTTGAGTATTTCAAAACAAAAAGGTTTTTGGGTTTCCAAAACTAATTGCCAATTGTTAGTTGTGTGTAGGTGTTTTAACCTGAGTGTTTTGCAAAAATATTAGTACCAGTGACCAAGTCCTATAAGCCCATATATACATATACATATATATATATATATGTATAGTATTCAGGTGGCTTATGTAAGTACTAACTTGGAGGAAATTGCATCATATTTTTTAGTGCTTCTTATTGCCTTTGTTTCATTTTTTTTTATCGACGCCTAGGTAAGGTGAAGACGGGCCAAATGTGCCACTTCGGATGAGGTAAGGTGAGATGTGAGAGCATGAACGAACAACCGTCGATCTAAAGGGAGTGAATATTAATTACTGAAGTAAGTACACGTGGTCCGTATGTGTGCTTATGGAGGTATCCCTTGTAACAGAACCGACCAATTTATACGAGCACAAGTACAGCGACAGCTGTTTACCTAGCTATCAAGCCACATTTGAGCCAATATAAACCCGGTAGTCCGTGAAATCTCGAAGAATTTCGAACTTTTACACAGCACTTACCAAGGATCGCAGAAACTCAGCAGCACACACACACATGATACATAAATTCACACATAGTTCAATTACATCAGAGTACAAGATAGACTTTACATAAAAGTTCAGTTGCGGAAATGAAATAGATTTACACACACTTAAGTTCATAATACAGTGCCAAGTATCGACCAGTCACAGCAACATAGATAAGATAGATACATGACCTTGCCCAAGGTCTAGTCTTCCTCTCCCGAAGGATAGAAGTAGCTCTTTTAGACAACGAAGTATTCCTCCTGCAACATTGGGAATAAAACCCTGAGTACTCAAATGTACTCAGCTAGACTTACCCGACAGGAAGTAAATAAAAAGACTCTCAAGGATATGCAGGCTTATTTGGTGGAGCTCAGAGGATAGCAACATTTTGCATAAAAAGCATTACTACAGTAGTTCCTCAACTTATAAATTTTAGATATGGTTTAGTTTCGATTTCAGTTAAGCTATTAAGTTAAGGTTTGCAGCTATACAAAACAATCACTTGATATTATAGCAAACAATACAACCATATGATTTCCGATATTCGCAAATATCAACCTCATCTCACCATAATCAATATGTTCAAGTTGTTAACCTCTACCTCACCAGAAGATCAGTTCAGTTTCTCACTAACCAGGAGAGATGGTGATTCGAATCGATTGTACCAGCTGGCAAACATGCCAATCACAAACCCTGTCAGTCTGATCAGTGGCTTCTTGGGTCACCGTTAGATCTTTCTGAGACATAATATGTATCGCGGGTTTGGAGGGGGCCCATATTCTCAGAGACGAACCCACTTCCAAGATGCATCAGGTCCCTGACTTGCCCTTGGTAAGATGGTGTCTCTACACTTCCTTCCTGCCTCCAGAATATGTCTACCTTATCAGCCCCAATTCCCGGCTCAGAAAGAAATACTCGGTTTCGCGGTCAGAACGACTTATCTGGCCAGCTAAGTGACGACGTCTTTCAATCTCAACTGATGTCTGGTGGCCTCAGTCCTAGTCGGCCGCAAGCAGCACCGAAGACGGCATGACCTCATCCATGTCATGCGGCTCCCCGCTACCTAGCCTTGATTCTCTCATTATCATTGTGGCATGGTGGCACATATAGTCAACCATGTGGAATCCATCCCCATCATCATTAGTCACCACCTATGCTCACGAAGGACAGGAAATCTCTCGACTTCTACCGGTCTAAGCATGGCTAAGCATAAGATCGAACCCATCCCTTGTCTAGTAATATTTTCAGGATCAAAATATATATATAGTGGACAAGGTATAAATGCAGCAACGGTATCAAATCAACTCCTATACTTAAGTGCACAACCATACGATTTAATAAAGACCAGTGCATTTGTAAAAAGAATAGGTGGAGGCTTAGGGATGCTCCGGGGCTTGCCTGGGATTCAACACTAAGTCAGCGTTTGTTAGATGACACTCGCTCGATGAGCATCTCCCATCCAAGCACTCGATTAGTCCTTCCATCTTCGTGATTAGTCCACCACACCGTCTTGTGCTTAGTTCCATCATCACGTCCTTCACTCCACGTGTACATCTATCGTACCTAAATGAGATGCGCAATGCACATATATGAATTAAAAGAAGTAATACAAGGCATGTTAATCTACCATCACTGAACCATAAGCTAACAATCACACCAAGCAAAGCAAAGTCAAAGCAATCATAATCCCACACATGCAGTTTATGGGTAGCAGGACAGCAAGCACAAGATTTAACCATAACTCAAGCCATACACATCCAATCAGGGTGATATAAGCCTTTCTAGAAAGATATTGAAATTGTCTACAACTTTGCTATATCATCTTAAGATGATTCAATACATATAAAGGTCAAACAACACATTGAAGGCAGCTATGTCCAGACTTGGACAGATTCTATCCTCACACTTTAAAGAATCATAACTATGGATCTAGACCATCAAAAGGGATGATCCTAGACAATTTGAAAATCCAAAGAAATCTACTACAACTTCTTTATTATCATCAAGAGATGATTGAAAGCATAAATTGCTCAAACCAAGCAAACATTCAGGTCTATACCGAAAATAGGTGAAACCTGACAGCAGACTTCTAAATTCTATAACTCTAAAACTATCAGGTCTACAATCATGAAATTCTAGGACAAGCAAGTAAATGAAGTTAACTACAACTTTTGTATAGAACATATTTACATGCAACATCATTTTCATGTGTAAAACATCACAACAACAGGGACTGCTCCTACAGCCATTTCAGCACATATGCAAAGCAAGTCTTTATTTAATTTCTACCCAAGAATACATATGCACATGAGCTTTTGATACAGCCCGAACCATCATAATATGCTAACAGAATGTTTATATTAGACCAACATATAGCAAGGAATCATAAGAAGTATGCATGTGCCCATTCTCCACAAACCTTTCACCAACTATTGCATAAAAGCCTTTTATTTAATTATTTAGGTCATGTGGTAAATACCTCAAATGGAGCTGATATTTTTATGAGAGGTAGTTAATTACAAATCATGCTCAAGGTTCAAATCTTACATGCTCAGGTTCCATAGTTTAATTATTATAAAATAAACAAATCTATAATGCAATAAAGCATTGGAGAGCAAATTAAATATGAAACTCAACATTTTATGAAACAACATGGCCATATTATTGATTCTTAGGCTAACACAATATCATACAAAGGTAGTGGAACACCATTTTTCATTTTTACCACAATATATTATTTGTAATGTATTTAAATCGACTTAATATGCACCAAAGAAGATAAATCAACAACTCAATCATACATGCACCATAAGTCATGAAATTTTAACCATACATTACACATCATACAGAGAGTCTACAATTAAATTTGCATGCCATTTGGAACAAAACAACTCCAGTTACAAAAATAATAAGCAAATCAGCCATTTATTTCCTATTTAACAAGATTAATGTGAAACATCATTAAAACAGTAAATAACCTATATGTTTTATATTCCTATCAGCTAGTGCATTTCATGAGAAGACTAACAAAATTGGAACCACAATTGTTGGACTTATATTTCTCAAATTATGGCCAAAAGCAAGTTAATCCACTCCCTAAACCACCTTGCAATAATGAATTCCTACAGCATACAAACATGCACGCATGGCACAATAATTTATACTAACATGCAGAGAATTTCATGAGCAAACTAACAAAATAAATTTCATTATTTTTGGAGATCCCTAACTCAAGATATGGATTTTCAAAGAAATATCAAAATCTGTAAATTTGATGCATATTGAACCCCGCGGGTCCCACATGTCATAGGCACAAAAAGAGAACAGAGAGGGAGGTTCCTGTGCTTCTTCCTCAGGTCGTTCGAACAGAACAGCAGGGAAAGGACGAAGGCCGTCGGGGAGGAGAGGCTTTCTGCGGCTCGGCCCGGCTGGCCTCGGCCAGCGGCCAGCAGCGGCCGGCACAGTGCCGCGGCACCGCAGAGCCGAGGCGGCAGTGAGCAACAGCGGCAGCACGGCATGGCAGCCGCAGCTCCGCACGGTAGCAGCAGCACGGCAGGCAGCTCGGGCTGGCCGGTCTTGGCCTGCTGCCGGGGTCCTGGCTCGCGCGACGGCGGCCAAAGACGCAGCCAAAGGGCGCAGGAGGGTGGCGTGAGGTGGTTAGGTGCTGGCGTGGTGCGCTGCACGCGGCTTGAGCTCGGTAATGGCGGCCATGGCTGCTGCTCCAGCTCTGGGACAGCAGAGAAGGAAGGGGGCAAGGCAAGGGTGAGGGAGTGAATGGGAATGGAGTGGAGCGCTATGGTGTTCCACTTTTGGAGCTAGAGCGCGGGATGGTGGAGGTGGTGGCCGACATTGGAGCAGGGCGTCCAGAGCTTGGTTGCCACGTCCAGGACACGCGGAGCCCATAGAGGCATTTTGCCGAACTGCTGGCGGGCTCTGTTGGGAGCGAGTTAGGACGCCGATTTGAACTAGTTGTGCTCAGATTTCGGCCATGGGCCAACAATAGAAAATGTTTTCCAGCTGAAGCTCTACGAGTTTCATTAAGGGATCTTAGCTATTTAATGACTGGATTAGCAGATAATTAGTTGCCAACTTGATGTTGTCAACGCGATAAAATAGATCACAAATGGATGTCAACACCTTGTCAAACAGAGTCGGTTTGCTCTCGAATTTGGACATGCTATGCCTCAACCAATTATCTTCAACTTCTATTTTTGGTCCAACTTGAGTTGCTTAAAGGAATTTGAAGAAAGTGGCACGTCAATGCAATCGGCATAGAATTCCAGACTTAGAATTAATTCAAACTCTGGAATCAGCTTTTCCTCTATATTGTGTCCACTATTTGAGGCACTTAGGGGTTGAATCATGACTTGGTCCATAAATAACATTTGTTCTACTCCAAAATATCTGTAACTTTTATTTTGGGTCAAACTTCATATCTTGCTCCAAAATAATATTTCCACTTTGGTCAAACTAATGTAATTAGAGAGCTCAAAGTAGATGTTTAGGCCAATAAAGGTATTTTCTTGGCATTTGCTCAACATGAGTCCTTCATGACTTTTGTTGTAGAGTTCAAATGGAGTTGTTTGGGCAAGGTTGCAAGGGTTGATTGACTTTGTATGCTCATCTTTCCTAAATCAATAAATCCAAACAAGCATATGATTTGCTATTTCAAGTGGATTCTTGATTTGGATCTTTATGAGACTTTTCCAATAGTCATGGTAGATGGAGATGAATGTGAGACAGTGATCAAGATCATTGATTGACATAACTTGGTTAGGTCCACACTCGCTGGTAAGCTCGTGACTAACACCTGGGGTGTTACAGCCTTCCCCCCTTAAAGGAATCTCGTCCCGAGATTCGGAACGTAAGAGCTTTTAAGGGTAGAGAAGCATGTCAGCCCCTTTTTCCAAGGCTGTGCTAGTACGAAGCTACTAAAAAATTCCATAGCGCTCATAGGCAGGGGTGATCGCCTCATGGCTCACGATAAAGTGCGGACGATAAAGGTTGGTTCAGCTGTCATTCTTGATAGATCATGTACTTCCATTTACCTTGATGCAAATGCAAGGGAGACCATTAAGGACAGGACAACTTTTTGATCATTCAAGAATTCTTAGTAGTTGACTCTTGTTTGAAGAATTTCCTTCATTGACTTCTAGGAAGCATTGTTACTTTGGGAGGAATCCAAGATAACACTGCTAATTTGGAAAGAATCCAAGACAAATCGCCCTAGTTAGCACTTTCAGCATACAGGATGTGCATTGAAGTGTCAGAGAGTAGTTTCAAAACATCTATTTCTCTAGTGGATATAGCATATACCACCATTTTCATATGGGATGAGATCATAGGTGAGGCAGATATTTGCTGAGCTGAGGAAATCAGTTAACCAACATCCAAGGTTCATGTCAATTGTAGATGTCAAATTACTAAAATGCAGACTGATGGAAAGCTACATAAGGTTTCATGTGTGCAGTTTTCTTTTCCCTGTGGCAACACGGAATTATCTAAGGCTGTTGAATGAACAGTAAATGTGATAGCTGATTTGTTGGTTCCGTGCTTTTGATGACCATTAAAATAAAGAAATCCTTGTCCAAGTAGCAACAATCATTTTGGGTGAGTCTGAGGTGACATCTTTATAACTATTGTTGTAAGAAAAACACTAATAGCAGTAGCCATTCCTGACAAGATTCTGGAAAACAAAACATGTATGCTCTCAATAAGTACTGCAAGATTTGATTAATTCTTTCTGATTGGCCTGAGGTATGCTATGTTGGAGATAGGATGAACTTTTGATTAGGCTCATGATGTAAGTGAGGTTTTTCATAACTCGGTGGTAGAGATAACAGAGGACGACAGGATAAAAAGGGTAGCCAGATCAGTGTGTATAACTACACTCTGTTTATTCTGAGGCACAAGATTACTGCAGGCATTCACTTGAGGAGGGTGATTCTTGTAAATGCTTCTAAAATGATCTAAAACTGTAGTTCATGATCCGAGATAATGGTTCGGGATACACCATGTAGTGGCAAGAGTTTGTGTAATATGCAACTCTGCATACTCAGTTGCACGATAGTCGGTCCAGACAAACATGAATTGTGCAAATTAATGAGACGGACCACAATTTCCTACATGGAATCAAAATCTTTTTATACACAAGGAAAAACCGATGTGCAAATCCAAACTCATGTCTTCTCATTTGCAGCTGAGAATAAACAACATTGAAGCGGATTGGCAGGTTTAATGAGGTTCATTGTCAAGAGTGTTTATCCTCAAAGTTAAGTGTTTATTCACAAAGTTTGAGAAGCAGTCCTCTACCAACAACTTGAGTATAACTTTTCTTTGTGATCTGGTTGTAGGTCAACAAAACCAACTTGTTGAACTACTTTTGACAATGGGTAAACCTTCTTATTTTGCATCAGCAATCCAAGATCTTAGGGTTTCCAAATAGAGATCTGAAATATGTTGTTTGACATAATTCAACTTGTCTTCACTTCACACTTACATGAGTTGAGTGGGTAGAACACCTTGACCGATCAAGAATAAGGGACTAATTACAAATGTCCTTTTTGTTTTTCATCCAAAGGCGTATCAAGCAGGGCACTTGAGTGCACTTACATGTATTATGGCATTGACCACATCTATCGGTGTGTCTTTTGTAGCTCTTCGCTAGGCTGAAACCATAGTTTGCACTATCTGAGTGATTCTCCAAGATGGAATTGGCTTCATTATAGCAGGGTCTTGGAAGTGAGAGTACCACAAACAGTACCAATTGGCTTATAGGTTTCTTGTATAGCATTGTTTTATGAGACATGGCCTTCAAAAACGGGGTTAATTACTTCTTTATACCCACGGGGACATACTTGTTAGCATGAAACAACACTTCTTGATAGAAATCTATTCAGCAATTTCAGGCATCCATTTCTTCATGTCAGACAAACTGATCCAATTGGGCAATACATTGCTCACATGAGACAGCGAATGAACAAACTCCTGAATTTCTTCAGCAGAGGAAACTATCTCATCGAGCAAAAAGTGATATTGGGTCGGTCTTGCTTTTTTCCTCTCACGAGAATCAAGTACACTTCATTACTTACCTGCAGACTATTCCTCACACTGGGGTAACTAGTTAGTTGTCCCTAAAAAGGCTCTACGTCTTCAGCTTCTGTAGCAAATGGTTGCAGATGATATACATGCACATGGTCACCACAGTCAGCATACATGAACAACACATGAGAAGATTGATCTTAACTGTATGATTATCATGCAAACAGACATTGAGCCGAGATGGAAATTTTTGAACTTGTTGGCAACCTATCAGGAACATATCATATCTTGCTGACTATTACTGACTGATACTTGTCCAACGTTAATGTTCATGTGCTCTTTCAATCCAACTATAATGGCATATGGTGCTTGATTTTCTCGGTAGATCATGACAGGTTCTTTGTTTACACTTCTTGTAGTCTGTTAATGTTGATGTCAGTGACTTGCTCTTCAAAGGTCATTCTCTTTGTAACTTCTGAAGGAAACTCTACTATACTTGATCCAACATACGTACCTTCTGATCGAACATCGGAGGATAGATTTAGTAGAGACTTTGCAAAATAGATTAAGAAACATAGGGATGGATCAATTTGATTTGGAGATACCTTCAAAGATATATTTGGGAAAGTCCATGGAAGATAACACATTGGTATTGTTTCATAATGGATTACGATTAGGGACCGTGATACCAACGCGCACCCAGCAGCACAACCATGTGCCGGCCGGTCCACAAGGAGGCTTCCAGGTTCCGTCGTGGCACCATCAATCATTAAGCATAACACCACTATCAAACATAACCAGCAAGAAATCTTACGAGGCATGGATAAATTTTAGGATAATTCTACGAAAGATATTTCATCGATGTAGTTTTCTGCAATGTGTCATGACCGGAGACCTTGATACTAGTGCGTGTTGAGCAGCACTACCTTGTGTGTGCACCCACAAGAGGCTCTCGATTTTGTCACTGCATCAACAATCGCGGATCATAACAACATTACCGAACACACAACCAACAAGAAAATTGCACTTGGTAAAAAAAAGATTGTGCAAGGATATCATTTCGCAGAGCGAAGGTCAGCTACTAAGAATGATTATAGGGTTAATAGCCAACAATAGCATGATTTGGCAACAAAGAAATGAGTTAGAAAATAGATTAGTTGCCAAAATAGCAGAACATGAGACTTTGCTTCAGCCCCACGCGCTTTCCATGTGTCTAGTATGGAGATTACCAAACCCATGATTTGCAAGCGATTAGATACATGGAGGAAACAATCATGAGACAAAGATTGACACTCTAGAGACATGTGAGAACCATAAGCAACAACATGGTTCATGCAACCAAGCGGATACATAATTCCTAGATTTAGTTGATAAAGGGTCAACATGATCAACAAGTAAGAATGTAAGGATGGTGGGGAAGGAGGGATTTAACTCACATAAGATGGTTTCCTTCAAGTGAGTAACAAGGATACGGTTCTAGATAGGAACATGGCATAAGAGAATTATAGGTTAGCTACCAAGAATAACCAACATGAGATTCTTTAATTCCACATGCATTTTGTATCTATCAAGAAACCTTTAGACCATCCAATGGCATGAGCTTGTGTACCATTAATTAGTACCAGAAGACTCGTACTGATCAACATTGCTAGGCCTTTAGAGAGAGTTGGAGAAAACAACAAGATCATGGAATTGATTCAATGCATGATCTGTGAGATTGAATTGATAAAACCGTAACATGATCCATAAATGAAAGATTACAAGGCAACTTCTGGATAAGCTGAAAAGAGGTCTAAATCGAGGATTTGGGCAAAGACTCCAACGAACATGATATAGGCAAGCTTTACAGGCTGAAACCAGAACATTCTCTAGATGTGGAGATGACTGCTAGAAACAAGGAACAGATTGGATAAAATCATTTGTAGATGTGATTGATTAGGCATAACCTGATTTGCAAAGAAAAGATTACAAAATCTAATTTAAGAAAGATCAAGCAATTATCATGGCATCTAGAAAGAGTAGAGGAGACACTCCAGATAGGATTTGGATAAGGCTCTAGTTGAAAGAAGATGCAGGCATGGTTCCACTAGATCTTGAACGAGAACATATGACAACCATAGGCTGGCATTAGAGAAAACTCAGGTGGGTCTATTGTGCCAAAAGAAAGATCTACAGGCTGAATTGGTTTAGTCTCTGACAACATTTATGGTTGAGAAACATTTATAGAGGCTACTTAAAGGTTAACAACAATTTGGTTTTGAAAACAAGCAAGGAAGAGAGGCAGTCACAAGTTGAAAATCTAATAAGGCTATTCAGACAACATAGAACAAGGATGAGAGAAGCATATTTGTGCAACAAGCAACAATCACATGATGCAACAATCATGATGCATGCTCGTCCTATTCGTTCTCACTCAGTTGCCAATATAACATGGCAAATACGTTCTATGTCGGTGGCATAACATACGTACTCTCTCGGTATATAGCTAGTCGTTACTACCATATACGCATTCGAGGTTAGCGTACCTGCAGAAGATTCATTTTAGCCCAACCCCACATGTATGCATGGCAATAAGAAGCACTTTTTGCCGGAAATGCTCCCATGAGCACTTGCGACCTCAGAAAGTAATTACACCACACGGAGATACCTCCATAAGTACATATGGACAACATGTACTTACTTCAGTAATTAATAAGCACTCCCCTTAGATCGACGGTTGTTCGATCATGCTCTCACATCTCACCTTACCTCATCCGAAGTGGCATATTTGGCCCGTCTTCACCTTACCTGGGCGTCGATAAAAAAAATGAAACAAAGGCAATAAGAAGCACTCAAAAACATGATGCAATTTCCCCCAAGTTAGTACTTACATAAGCCACCTAATAATCCTTATATGGGCTATAAGACTTGGTCCTTGGCACACTTAGTTTGTATAACCATTAGTTTAAAACACCTACATATAACTATAAGTTGGCAATTAGTTTTGCAAACTCAAAACTTTTTATTTTCAAATACTCATGTGACGGTACGTGCTGAATTTTTGCTCTGGTACCAACTGTAACAGAACCGACCAATTTATACGAGCACAAGTACAGCGACAGCTATTTACCCAGCTATCAAGCCACATTTGACCCAATATAAACCCAGTAGTCCGTGAAATCTCGAAGGATTTCAAACTTTTACACAGCACTTACCCAAGGATCGCAGAAACTCAGCAGCACAAATACACATGATACATAAATTCGCACATAGTTCAATTACATCAAAGTACAAGATAGACTTTACATAAAAGTTCAGTTGCGGAAATGAAATAGATTTACACACACTTAAGTTCATAATACAGTGCCAAGTACCGACCAGTCACAGCAACAAAGATAAGATAGATACATAACCTTGCCCAAGGTCTAGTCTTCCTCTCCCAAAGGATAGAAGTAGCTCTTTTAGACAACGAAGTATTCCTCCTGCAACATTGGGAATAAAACCCTGAGTACTCAAATGTACTCAGCTAGACTTACCCGACAGGAAGTAAATAAAAAGACTCTCAAGGATGTGCAGGCTTATTTGGTGGAGCTCAGAGGATAGCAACATTTTGCATAAAAAGCATTACTACAGTAGTTCCTCAACTTATAAATTTTAGATATGCTTTAGCTTCGATTTCAGTTAAGCTATTAAGCTAAGGTTTGCAGCTATACTAAACAATCACTTGATATTATAGCAAACAATACAACCATATGATTTCTGATATTCACAGATATCAACCTCATCTCACCATAATCAATATGTTCAAGTTGTTAACCTCTACCTCACCAGAAGATCAGTTCAGTTTCTCACTAACCAGGAGAGATGGCGATTCGAATCGATTGTACCAGCTGGCAAACATGCCAATCACAAACCCTGTCAGCCTGATCAGTGGCTTCTTGGGTCACCGTTAGATCTTTTTGAGACATAATATGTATCGCGGGTTTGGAGGGGCCCCATATTCTTAGAGACGAACCCACTTCCAGGATGCATCAGGTCCCTGACCTGCCCTTGGTAAGATGGTGTCTCTGCACATCCTTCCTGCCTCCAGAATATCTCTACCTTATCAGCCCCAATTCCCGGCTCAGAAAGAAATACTCGGTTTCGCGGTCAGAACGACTTATCTGGCTAGCTAAGTGACGACGTCTTTCAATCTCAACTGATGTCTGGTGGCCTCAGTCCTAGTCGACCCCAAGCAGCACCGAAGACGGCATGACCTCATCCATGTCATGCGGCTCCCCGCTACCTAGCCTTGATTCTCTCATTATCATTGTGGCATGGTGGCACATATAGTCAACCATGTGGAATCCATCCCCATCATCATTAGTCACCACCTATGCTCGCGAAGGACAGGAAATCCCTCGACTTCTACCGGTCTAAGCATGGCTAAGCATAAGATCGAACCCATCCCTTGTCTAGTAATATTTCCAGGATCAAAATATATATATAGTGGACAAGGTATAAATGCAGCAACGGTATCAAATCAACTCCTATACTTAAGTGCACAACCATACGATTTAATAAAGACCAGTGCATTTGTAAAAAGAATAGGTGGAGGCTTAGGGATGCTCCGGGGCTTGCCTGGGATTCAACACTAAGTCAGCGTTTGTTAGATGACACTCGCTCGATGAGCATCTCCCATCCAAGCACTCGATTAGTCCTTCCATCTTCGTGATTAGTCCACCACACCGTCTTGTGGTTAGTTCCATCATCACGTCCTTCACTCCACGTGTACATCTATCGTACCTAAATGAGATGCGCAATACACATGTATGAATAAAAGGAAGTAATACAAGGCATGTTAATCTACCATCACTGAACCATAAGCTAACAATCACACCAAGCAAAGCAAAGTCAAAGCAATCATAATCCCACACATGCAGTTTATGGGTAGCAGGACAGCAAGCACAAGATTTAACCATAACTCAAGCTATACACATCCAACCAGGGTGATATAAGCCTTTCTAGAAAGATATTGAAATTGTCTACAACTTTGCTATATCATCTTAAGATGATTCAATACATATAAAGGTCAAACAACACATTGAAAGCAGCTCTGTCCAGACTTGGACAGATTCTATCCTCACACTTTAAAGAATCATAACTATGGATCTAGACCATCAAAAGGGATGATCCCAGACAATTTGAAAAGCTAAAGAAATCTACTACAACTTCTTTATTATCATCAAGAGGTGATTGAAAGCATAAATTGCTCAAACCAAGCAAACATTCAGGTCTATACCGAAAATAGGTGAAACCTGACAGCAGACTTCTAAATTCTATAACTCTAAAACTATCAGGTCTACAATCATGAAATTCTTGGACAAACAAGTAAATGAAGTTAACTACAACTTTTGTATAGAACATATTTACATGCAACATCATTTTCATGTGTAAAACATCACAACAACAGGGACTGCTCCTACAGCCATTTCAGCACATATGCAAAGCAAGTCTTTATTTAATTTCTACCCAAGAATACATATGCACATGAGCTTTTGATACAGCCCCAACCATCATAATATGCTAACAGAATGTTTATATCAGACCAACATATAGCAAGGAGTCATAAGAAGTATGCATGTGCCCATTCTCCACCAACCTTTCACCAACTATTGCATAAAAGCCTTTTATTTAATTATTTAGGTCATGTGGTAAATACCTCAAATGGAGCTGATATTTTTATGAGAGGTATTTAATTACAAATCATGCTCAAGGTTCAAATCTTATATGCTCAGGTTCCATAGTTTAATTATTACAAAATAAACAAATCTATAATGCAATAAAGCATTGGAGAGCAAATTAAATATGAAACTCAACATTTTATGAAACAACATGGCCATATTATTGATTCTTAGGCTAACACAATATCATACAAAGGTAGTGCAATACCATTTTCCATTTTTACCATAATATATTATTTGTAATGTATTTAAATCGACTTAATATGCACCGAAGAAGATAAATCAACAACTCAGTCATACATGCACCATAAGTCATGAAATTTTAACCATACATTACACATCATACAGAGAGTCTACAATTAAATTTGCATGCCATTTGGAACAAAACAACTCCAGTTACAAAAATAATAAGCAAATCAGCCATTTATTTCCTATTTAACAAGATTAATGTGAAACATCATTAAAACAGTAAATAACCTATATGTTTTATATTCCTATCAGCTAGTGCATTTCATGAGAAGACTAACAAAATTGGAACCACAATTATTGGACTTATATTTCTCAAATTATGGCCAAAAGCAAGTTAATCCACTCCCTGAACCACCTTGCAATAATGAATTCCTACAGCATACAAACATGCACGCATGGCACAATAATTTATACTAACATGCAGAGAATTTCATGAGCAAACTAACAAAATAAATTTTATTATTTTTGGAGATCCCTAACTCAAGATATGGATTTTCAAAGAAATATCAAAATCTGTAAATTTGATGCATATTGAACCCCGTGGGTCCCACATGTCATAGGCACAAAAAGAGAACAGAGAGGGAGGTTCCTGTGCTTCTTCCTCAGGTCGTTCGAACAGAACAGCAGGGAAAGGACGAAGGCCGTCGGGGAGGAGAGGCTTTCTGCGGCTCAGCCCGGCTGGCCTCGGCCAGCGGCCAGCCGCGGCCGGCACAGTGCCGCGGCACCGCGGAGCCGAGGCGGCAGTGAGCAACAGCGGCAGCACGGCACGGCAGCCGCAGCTCCGCACGGTAGCAGCAGCACGGCAGGCAGCTCGGGCTGGCCGGTCTTGGCCTGCTGCCGGGGTCCTGGCTCGCGCGACGGCGGCCAAAGACGCAGCCAAAGGGCGCAGGAGGGTGGCGTGAGGTGGTTAGGTGCTGGCGTGGTGCGCTGCACGCGGCTTGAGCTCGGTAATGGCGGCCATGGCTGCTGCTCCAGCTCTGGGACAGCAGAGAAGGAAGGGGGCAAGGCAAGGGTGAGGGAGTGAATGGGAATGGAGTGGAGCGCTATGGTGTTCCACTTTTGGAGCTAGAGCGCGGGATGGTGGAGGTGGTGGCCGACATTGGAGCAGGGCGTCCAGAGCTTGGTTGCCACGTCCAGGACACGCGGAGCCCATAGAGGCATTTTGCCGAACTGCTGGCGGGCTCTGTTGGGAGCGAGTTAGGACGCCGATTTGAACTAGTTGTGCTCAGATTTCGGCCATGGGCCAACAATAGAAAATGTTTTCCAGCTGAAGCTCTACGAGTTTCATTAAGGGATCTTAGCTATTTAATGACTGGATTAGCAGATAATTAGTTGCCAACTTGATGTTGTCAACGCGATAAAATAGATCACAAATGGATGTCAACACCTTGTCAAACAGAGTCGGTTTGCTCTCGAATTTGGACATGCTATGCCTCAACCAATTATCTTCAACTTCTATTTTTGGTCCAACTTGAGTTGCTTAAAGGAATTTGAAGAAAGTGGCACGTCAATGCAATCGGCATAGAATTCCAGACTTAGAATTAATTCAAACTCTGGAATCAGCTTTTCCTCTATATTGTGTCCACTATTTGAGGCACTTAGGGGTTGAATCATGACTTGGTCCATAAATAACATTTGTTCTACTCCAAAATATCTGTAACTTTTATTTTGGGTCAAACTTCATATCTTGCTCCAAAATAATATTTCCACTTTGGTCAAACTAATGTAATTAGAGAGCTCAAAGTAGATGTTTAGGCCAATAAAGGTATTTTCTTGGCATTTGCTCAACATGAGTCCTTCATGACTTTTGTTGTAGAGTTCAAATGGAGTTGTTTGGGCAAGGTTGCAAGGGTTGATTGACTTTGTATGCTCATCTTTCCTAAATCAATAAATCCAAACAAGCATATGATTTGCTATTTCAAGTGGATTCTTGATTTGGATCTTTATGAGACTTTTCCAATAGTCATGGTAGATGGAGATGAATGTGAGACAGTGATCAAGATCATTGATTGACATAACTTGGTTAGGTCCACACTCGCTGGTTAGCTCGTGACTAACACCTGGGGTGTTACATCCCTGTGTGGGGTAATTACTTTTGGGGTCGCAAGTGCTCATGGGAGCATTTCCGGAAAAAGAGTGCTTCTTATTACCATGCATACATTGGGAATAGGCTGAAATGAATCTTCTGCAAGTACGCTAACCACGCCAACATGTAGAGCGATTACACACGTATATGAGAGCACGTTGTATGCCACCGACTATAACGTTTGCTAAATATATGTAGAAGTGTGAGGTCGTATGGCACGAGCATGCATCATGGTCATAAAATTAATTTAAATTACTGCACTGTTCTATTCCTTTCCCTGCAATAAAATCAATGCTATCTATTCTTATTCTAATGCTTCAAGATGTTGCATTCTACCAGATGGCAGCTGAGGGTGAACCGCAAAGTGCTCAGTTTTTTGAGCAGTTTGGCACGCCTACTGTGCTTTGGAGGTTGCTGGAGTCGATGGGATATCCAGAGCCGCCACGGTATTTCTGGAAGCAAGCAAACACTATGGTGCAACCTTGGTTTGATGTTTGGGTGGCGATCCCTGCCATTCAGGGAGGTTGGTCACTGCCCGAGCTGAAGGTTGAGGTGGATATGAGGACGCCATGGGGTGGTGCTCAGTTTGCAGCTTTCGAGATGCTGATAGAGATTTGCACAAGGTTCAACAAGAGGGCTGATTTGGGACCAGCTAATGTGTTTCTATTGGCGGTCCTTACCAACATAAATATAACATCATTTTAATACTAAAATAAATAGAGAATAGGGCTCTATCTAATCTTTCCACGAGTTTTGTTGTGCACCTAACTTACAGGAATGGCACGTGGAAATGCATGCAAATCTCAAGGAAAGCGTACTTCCAGGAAGTGTATTCAAAGAAGGCGCAAACTAAGAAAATGAGAAAGCCTAAATTAAACAATAAACCAAATCCATTCGCAACCACGGGGGAGGCCCAGGCCCACAGAGGAACCTACCACCAGAAGGCGGTGGCCAGATGGCACTCCCCGGGGATCGACCGCCCCCGGGGGCAGCCGCCCCCCTGGTGGGGTCTCCTGGGTCCATCCTTCTCAGGCGGTGCTCATGGTGGTTTGGCAAAGGCGGTTTCACCTCCTATCATACTTAGAACGCCCAAACCACCCTTGATCAACTATAAATAGATGTGCTTCACCCCCTCCAACAAACACCAACATTTGGAGCACTACAACTCACATTTCTTACTTGTTCTCTCTAGTTTAGTAGTAGTAGTAGAGCAAGGCAAAGCTATCAATGAGAGCTTGTCTCCTTGGAGGAATCAAGAACATCTTGGTATGAATACACATCGGTTCTCCTCTATGAGCAAGCTCTTATCTTATTTATATAGCAATGCATCTGAATTAGAGTATAGTCTTGTCCATATTATGATCATAACATATAAACTAGTTCATAGTCTATGTGTTATGTTCTTGATATGTTCATCAAAGTTCTTCATCGTTCATCAAATTAGTATAAATAGAGAAAGAACTAAGGATGGGATAATAGTTCATTGTGCTGTCATGGTTGCTCCTAGTCGAGCCTGTCAATCCGAAGGGTTGGGGTCCCGGGGGGGCTAGGAGTTGTTTCCAATTACACGGGCGTGGTGCTCGGGTATGCGGGAATCAGCGGATATGTCGGTACCCCACGGGCAGAGGGGTAGGTAGGCAGGTGGTGACAGCCCTATCCATCCCTAGCATTCCCCCACGTTTGGGTATTGAGTAGGAGTTCGTAAAGTCTCTATCGGCTGGCAGACCAGCTGCGAGGATCTCCCTATCATCCCAAACTTAGTCCTGATCCTAGTCTTATTAATTCGATGTAATTACTATTCGTTGCATAGCTGTATATGACCAATGCCTGCTCACGTAGTTATTCTTTATTCTTTATTTTATCTTTTATCCTTGAGGTTGCTCCGATGTGTGTGTCCACTACCTTATAAACCTATTTTAACCCCTGCTTATGCTATGCCTACCTATGCATTCAATAAGTGATCATGTTTATACCAAAAGCTAGATGAATTCACCATGCCCTCCTACGGGAAATTATAAATACGACACCCTTGCTCAAGGGTTGAAATGCTACAATGATAGTTCTGTGTGCTTGCAGAATAATCTTATTCCTTACTGAGCTATCGATTGGTGTACCTAAGTACTGTTACTTAAGGATTGTAATTCTTGTTGCACTCCACGGCGCCGTGCCACATTTTGCATATCGTAAGTGATGACGGTTAGGAAGACCAATCCGGCACTTTTAACTGCTATTACCAGACTGCATTACCTAGGCCGGCGCCACTAAGGGCCAAGGATTACCTTTCTGATGTAATGGTGGTTGGGAATGTCAACTTATGTTTCTAGTATTATTATTAAGGACGGACCTTTAGTCTATCTTTAGTAGTATTGCTAAGAAACGCCAACATGCATTTCTGGCACCGTTGCTGGGATGGACTTTTAGTCTATCTTTTGTAACGACGTTAAGAAATGCCAACAAGCATTTTTGGCGCCGTTGCCGGGGATGGACTTTTAGTCTATCTTTTGTAACGACGTTAAGAAATGTCAACAGTTTCCAAGGGCGGATGCATCATAGGATGAATGGGCACAGTCAAGTCAAGCTCCCTTGGTCCGAGGCCATGATGAGCGTGCTCATAGCACTGGGGCTGCTATGAGTGCAATGTTTGCTGTCCTGAAGATGCACTTTGCCACCAGATATGGATGGATGAAGTGCATTGAAGCCCTACATGAAGCTGTTGAGAAGAGGTTGGAGGTAGAAGAGCAGGCAAAAACTGGAAGGGAAGCTCTTACCGCATTCCGCAATGAGTTGCAACGATCCATCGACGCCCTGCTGTCAGCAGACCGGAGGGTGACTGTTCTTGAGAGGCAGAATGAGGATCTACATCATCAGCTTGGTGGTCGCAACATGAACATGGCACGTCAACGGGACGACTATGAGCGTGAGATACGTTAGTATCGTCACCAAATTTGGGAGTTGCAGCAGGAGGTGCACCGTCTGAACAACGTTGTCGACCCGTTCCATCCTCCAGGCGCAGCAGAGTTGGGCCCCGAGGTGATTGTAGATGATGATGATGCCGCTGCAGTTTCAGAAGAAGAAGAAGACCCCGAGGAAGTGGTGCCTATTGACGAGAGTGATGATGAGGGTGGTAACGTGTCCGGTATGGACAGTGATCACGGCGAGTAGATCTTTCTAGTGCTCTTGCCTTGTTGGTGCTCTTTTGTAACCAATCCTTTGATGTACTCTTAAGCAGTTGACTTAAATTTGTGCTGTCGTGGACCTTGTGTGTGCAAGGATGGAAACCATCAAACTTTTAATTAAGTAATGGCAGTTTATGCAGTTCGAAAAGAATTTTTCTTTGTTGCACCTTGTTATTATGTGGTTGTGTGATGGATATTGGATTATTGTGCCATTTATATGTATCAAAAATAATCATTGATATCTTCTGGGCATGATTTTTCGGTTATCGTTGCATGGCTAACACCTAACAATGGTTGTTGTGCTTTACTGCAGATGCAGATCCACACCCGCAGCCATGGGACTGGTAGTGGTGGTGGAAATGAACGTGAGAATGAGGAGTAACCGCCGCCCCCACCGCTCACTTCCAAACAGATGTTCGCTCAGTTCTTGGCAACTCAGCAGGCCATCCTGCGAGAAATGGTAGCCAACAACAACAACAACAACAATCGCAACCGGGATGAGCATCGTGGCAATGGGGAAGGCCAGTACAACACCTACAAGGACTTCATGGACACTAAGCCGCCAGTGTTCAAACATGCCGCTGAACCACTGGAGGCAGATGAATGGTTGAACTCGGTAGAGCAGGCATTCTCGGTGCTGAGGCTAAGCGAGACCTTGAAGGCTAGCTATGTAGCTCTTCTGTTGCAGGGACCAGCCGGGGTATGGTGGGCAAATCACAAGACCATCTATCCTGTAGTGGCTGATATCACTTGGGAACAGTTCACCAAGGCTTTCAGGGGTCATTTCATTCCTGTTGGTTTGATGAAGATGAAGGTCAATGAGTTTATGCAGCTCACTCAGGGTACTAAGACCCTTACTCAGTACCATCATGCTTTCATCAACTTGTCAAGGTATGCCCCTTGGTTGGTGGACACTGATGAGAAGAAGATCGAGTCATTCAAGAGAGGTCTTAGCACCAAGCTTATGAAGACTTTGGCCAACAACACTCGCACTACCTTCAATGAATTTATCAGTGATGCTTTTAACCAAGAGAAATAGAACAATCTGCACACTGCTTTCAAGGGAGGCAAGAGGCCGTTGGAAGGATGATCTTCGCAGCAGAGGGCCCCAGTGGCAAATCGTCCAATGGCAAGCCATTCCTCCTATCATCCAGCTGTTCCAGGTGCAAAGTTCAAGCCTCCTCCAAAGAAGCAGTAGTCTGCGCAGCCACCGCGCTATAAGAGGGGATTCATAGTGCCCTACAACAAGAACAATGCTCCTCCAGGCAATGCCGCTCAAGCTAAAGCTCCTCAAGGTTTTGGGCCGTGTTTTAATTGCGGTCAGCAAGGTCATCTTGTCCGTAATTGTCCTCATCCCAAGCAGGCCCGCGTGCACCACACTACTCTGGAAGAAATTCCTGAAGGTGAACCAGTTACAGCGGGTATGTTTTCTGTGAATAAGCACCCTGCTATTGTTTTGTTTCACTCTGGATCATCACACTCCTTCGTGAGTCAATCGTTTGCACAAAAGCATGCATTCCAGATCATAGAGTTAAATTATAGCTTTCGAATAACTTCGGCGGGGCCTGAGGTTACCACGAGGCAGTGTATCCCTGTGGCCAAAATTGAGATTGGGGGTAGATTGTTTCATACCAGTCTCATTGTGTTACCTGGTCTAGGTTTGGATGTAATCTTGGGGGTTAGTTGGATGAAAAAGTGGGGTGCCCTTCTGGACATCGCCAACCTGTACACTCTCTTTAAGGGATCCAGAGAACGAAAGCATGTTTCAGGGCACCCTACCTCGCAAGAGGAGTCTCTTTAGTATCTCTTGTGTGACTAGTGCCACAAGTCTCTCCGATATTCCTATTGTGTGTGAATTTCCGGATATTTTTCTGGATGATCTTCCTAGACTTATTTCGGGATATTCCTATTGTAGAGTTTGCAATAGAACTTATTTCGGGATATTTCTATTGTAGAGTTTTCTAAAAGGCTGTATAGAATGCCTCCGCATGAGTTAGCAGAGCTCAAGAAATAGCTTCAGGAGTTATTGGACAAGGGTTTCATTCGTCCTAGTTCTTCTCCGTGGGGTTGCCCTGCAATCTTTGTGAAGAAGAAGGATGAAACGTTGCGCATGTGTGTGGATTACAGGCCACTCAATGCTGTGACAATTAAGAACAAGTATCCTTTACCTTGTATTGATATCTTGTTTGACCAATTGTCTAAAGCTAAGGTATTCTCAAAGATAGACCTGAGGTATGGGTATCATCAAATTAAGATCAGACCGCAAGACATCCCCAGGACAGCTTTCTCCACTCGGTATGGGTTGTATGAGTATTTGGTTATGTCTTTCGGGCTGACCAATGCTCCTGCACACTTCATGTATTTGATGAATTCAGTGTTCATGCCTGAGTTGGAAAAGTTTGTGGCAGTCTTTATTGATGATATACTAGTATATTCTGAGAGTATGGAAGATCATGCTGAGCATTTGAGGATAGTGTTAACCAGACTTAGAGAGCATAAGTTGTATGCTAAGTTTAGCAAGTGTGAGTTCTGGCTAACCAAAGTACCTTTTTTGGGTCATATATTGTCGGCTGAAGGCATTTCCGTGGACCCTTCTAAGGTTCAACAGGTGTTGGACTGGAAGTCGCCCACTAATGTGTCTGAGGTTCACAGTTTCCTGGGCTTAGCTGGATATTATCGTCGCTTCATTCAAGATTTTTCCAAGATAGCTCTACCTATGACCAAGTTGTTGCACAAAGATACAAAATTTGTTTGGAGTGAAGAGTGTGAGGTAGCTTTTCGCACCTTGCGAACGTTGCTGACCACTGCTCCTGTTCTTGCTCAACCTGACATCGAGAAGCCTTTTGATGTTTATTGTGATGCCTCTGGCATTGGGTTAGGTTGTGTGCTTATGCAAGAAGGTCGAGTCATAGCTTATGCCTCGCGCCAACTAAGGAAGCACGAGCAAAATTATCCTACTCATGATTTAGAACTTGCTGCTGTGGTCCATGCTTTAAAAATCTGGCGACACTATTTGATCACAAGAGTCTCAAGTATATTTTCACTCAGCCTGAGCTGAACATGAGGCAAAGAAGATGGTTGGAGCTGATCAAGGACTACGATTTAGAGGTGCATTACCATCTGGGTAAAGCAAATGTTGTTCCTGACGCTTTGAGCCGCAAGTCTCATTGCAACGTGTTACAACCTTTGCTAGCAGATGGGTTCAATCTTATGCATCCTGTAGTGTTGAATAACATTACTCTTAGCTATTCGTTGGAAAGTAAAATTATTGAGGGTCAGAAAATGGATCCGGGGATATATCACATCAAGAGGAAGATGAAAGAAGAAGAAGAAACACTTCATTTTCGGGTAGATGAAAAGGGTATATTGTGGTTCAAGGACCGACTGGTGGTACCAAAAGATCGGGAATTGAGAAATCAGATCATGAATGAGGCTCATCTTTCCAGGTTGTCGATTCATCCTGGTAGTAGTAAAATGTATCAAGAGTTGAAGCCTAGGTTCTGGTGGACAAAAATGAAGAAAGAAATTGCAGCCTATGTAGCTAGGTGTGATACCTGTTGTCGGGTGAAGGCCATTCACCTCAAGCCAGCTGGGCTACTGCAACTGTTGTCAGTTCCAGGATGGAAGTGGGAAGAAATAATCATGGACTTCATTACGGGCTTACCCCTAACACAGAAGGGTCATGACTCAATTTGGGTAATTGTGGACCGTCTAACCAAATCCGTGCATTTCTTGCCGGTTCGAACTACAGATCAACCTCATCAATATGCACAACTTTATATTGCTCAGATTCTCCGATTACATGGTGTGCCCAGAACCATAGTCTCTGACAGAGGCCCGTAATTCGTTGCACGCTTCTGGGAGCACCTGCACAAGCAATTGGGAACCAATTTAGTCCGCAGTTCTGCTTATCATCCTCAAACTTCCGGTCAAACTGAAAGAGTGAACCAGATTCTAGAAGACATGTTGAGAGCCTGTGTCATTTCGTCCAAGGGTTCGTGGGAACAGTGGTTGCCTTTAGCGGAGTTCTCCTACAACAATAGTTCCCAAGAGAGCATTCAGATGGCTCCGTTTGAAGCTTTGTACGGACGCAAATGTAGAACCCCTCTCAACTGGGTTGAGCCGGGAGAAAGAAGGTACTATAGGATTGAGTTTGTGAAAGAAGCCGAAGAATGGGTGCATATCATTCAACAGCATATTAAAGCCGCACAAGCTCGTCAAAAGAGTTATGCAGACAAGCATAGAAGACCAGTTGGAATTTCAAGTTGGTAACTATGTCTACTTGAAGGTGTCACCTATGAAGGGCATTCAGCACTTTGGAGTGAAGCGAAAGCTAGCTCCAAGGTATGTGGGTCCTTTTCATATTCTGGAGAAGAGTGGGAATGTGGCATACAAGTTGCGTTTGCCACCACACTTGTCGGCTATCTTCAACGTTTTCCATGTCTCTTAACTCAAGGAATGTTTGCGAGTTCCGGAAGAACAAGTGGATCTTGATGATATCAAGTTAAAATCAGATTTGACTTATGAAGAAAAGCCTATTCAAGTGGTAGACTACAAAGAAAGGGTCACTCGCAGCCGAGTAATCAGGTTCTACAAGGTTGTTTGGAATAACCAAGGCGTACGTGATGCGACTTGGGAGTGAGAAGATTATCTCAAGGAAGTCTACCCCTCTTTCTATGCGCAATGGTAATTAACTGCAATCTCGGGGACGAGATTCTTTTTAAGGGGGGAAGGGCTGTAACACCCTAGTGTTAGTTACTATTTTACACTTGCATTTGCATAGCATCAAGCATTGATCATGTCGTTCATGCACATATACATTATGACTTTATGTTGTTATTTGGTTTTGATTTTGATTATACTTGCTTGTGCTTAGCAAATGTGTTAACATGCAAGTGTGATGATTGTTTACTGTTCTAAACACCCTAAACATGTTTGGATTAACTTTTGGAACAATGTTCATGTTGGTGAAATCCCCTAAATACCCCTCTAACTCCTAGTTGACTAAAAAGCCCTTCTAAACCTATTCTGTTTGACCAAACAGTAAAGTGGTCTTAGAGACTTTGCATCTCAGAGCACCCTTAATCAAAGTTGTGTAGAATTTTATAAGCAACAAATGTTATTTTTGGGTCAAGCCATGAAAATGTGTGCAAAAGGGCCAAAAATGTGTTTTAGTGCAGATTTGGAGCTGTTTTGGAGTTGCTGAAAATTTGCTAAGTCTAAAGTGGTTTTCAGTTTCAGTGTACCTCTGTTCTTCAACTTGTGGCTCTCAAACCAAGCCGAATAAATGTAAAGTGTTCTAATACCGATTAGAGATCTCATGTAGCTCTTCAATCCATAGTAATGAAGTTTTTCCTAATACGTAGTGGATCGAGAGTTACAGAGCCTCAAACATTCGGTTTCAGTCGGTCTGAATCGACCGATTTCAAACGGAAAACGGTCAGCGGCCGCCTACCGCCGCGGCTCCTCGGCCGCCAGGTGGCGCCGTACGCCGTCGCTGCCCCGCTGCGTCCCTGCAAAGTCGAAGTCGACACTCTACCTTGTCCCCTGGCCGCTCCATTCATTCCCTCCCTCTCTCGTTCTCTCTGTCCTCCCTCTCCTCTGCTCCGCCATCGCCATGGCCGCCGAGTCGGCTTCACGGTGAAATCCGCCGCCACCGTCCAGTCTCCGGCCGCTCCATCTCCCTCATAGCTTCGCCACTCTCTGCTCTACATCCACGACCCCTTTCCAGACCAAGCCGACCAAAGGTATAGCCGTAGCGAGCTCCTCGCCGCCGCGCCACTGCCGGAATGCCGCCAAGCTCTCTGCTTGCGATGACCAGCGTCTTCCCGTAGTCGTTCTTCCCCGTTTTGCTTTGTCTCTAGGTCTTCTTGAGTCGCAGTTTAGGTCTGGGGAGTTGGTTGGGCCATTCGCCCCGTAGGCTCACCGGAACACGGCCTCGCCGTGGCTCTGCCCGCCGCCGTGCCACCATGCGCGTGCGGTTGGTGCACGTCCGAGCGTCATAGTCTGATTTGTCGTGCACGTAGCTTCGTTAGGGTCTAGTGTTCACGGAACGGAGCTAGGTTTCGCCGGTGAAGGCCGGATTCCGTCGGCGTGCGCTCACCGGATCTCCGCCGTCGCCATTGTCGCCGTCGAGCCTGCTCCGGTGGTAGTTAGGTCTCGGGAGTTAGCTCATCGAGTTCGTCTCATTCTCAGGAGCAAGTAGGTGGTGTTGGTTTCACCGGTGACGTTGCCGCCGGCGAGCTAGCGCCGGTCAGCGCCGGTAGGCTGCTCTCTCTCTGTCGCGTGGGTCCGGTTTGACCAGGGACCCACAGGTCAGTTGCTCTGTTGCGCTGGGGTGCACTGAACCGGGTGTGTGTAACGTTTTGAGTTGGGTTCGTTTAAAAGAAAAAGATAAAATGAATTTCCAGAAATTGTGATAAACCTTCTAAAATTCATATCTGGAGCTAGAAGTGTCAAAATGAGGTGAACCAAATTTTGTTGTGTTTGTCTTTCTGAGAACTATGCAGGAAAAATATAAAATGTGCTTTTGGGATAAGTTTTCTGTGCAACTTTATTTAAATTGTTATATGCTTGTAAACTTGGAAAATGCATAACTAAATGTAGGAAGGTGCCAAAAATGTGATTCCACTTGGGTTAGTCTTGTTTTGAGCAGTAGAATCTGGGAAAAATATTTTTCCTATGCTTTCACTGTTTTTAATGTATGGTCTTGTATAATGGCTTGTTATTGTTATCTTTTTGATAAATTCACCATGCTTATAGTATGAAGGATATGGCTGTGAATATTTTTTCTAGGTCTTGTTGTGTAGTGAGGAAGCTAAGAAAAATGGGAAATCTGTTGTTTGATACTTTTCTCTGTAGTAAGTATTTTCCTAGGCATTTTAGACTGTTTGCTTGTCATTTTTGTGTAGGAAGCTCTACGAGTCCAATTAACTTGATTTTTGGTTAGTAGCTTGATCTAGAGGTGTGCTATCTATTGTAATTTTATTAAAATTTTCTGGATGAAGAAAATAAAAGGTCCAGTTGTAAGTTGGGTCTAAATTGGATTGCTTTTTATTGGTTAATAATTATTTGAAGGTGCATCACCTGTCCTTTTGTGGTGTTCCAGCTTTGAAAAGCTTGCTGGATTGTTGTAGTGCTGATTTTAATCATGTTATAGGGCAGCAAGGTTAATATCTCTTCTGTATGTGCTTGTTTATGCTTACTCATTAAAGTTTGGTTGTAGTTAGGTGAGTTTGATTCAAATTAATTGTTAGTGCAGGTTGTAGGCCTCTTACCGAGGACGAGAAATTGTTCTATAGGTTGCTTAAACGGGGATCGCCGGAAGGAGTTACGTTGCTGCAGTTCGACCCTCCGGAAGAAGGAGTGCCACCGGAGATCGAGGTGCCGGAAGCTCCAGAAGGAGGGGAGGAGACTGAACCGCCGGAGTGCACTGACCACCAGCCCTCTAACTTTGTAAAAGGCAAGCCCCGAAGCATCCCTAAGCCTCCACCTATCTCTTTTATATAAATGCATTGGTCTTTATTAAATCGTATGTTTGTGCTCTTAGGTATAGGAGTTGGTTGATACCGTTGCTGCATAAATACCTTGTCCACTTTACATATGATCCTGGTACTATTACTAGACGGGTGCTCGATCTTATGCTTAGCCCTAATTAGACCGGTAGAAGTCGGGTAAGTCCCTGTCATCCGTGAGTATAGGTAGTGACTACTGATGATGAGATCCACATGGATGGCTATATGTGTCATCATACCACACTGATTAAATGAGAGAATCAAGGCTGGGTAGTGGGGAGCTGCATGACATGGGTTGTGCTGACTTCGATGCTACTCGCGGCCGATTAGGACTGAGACCGCCAGACATCAGTTGAGATTGAAAGACGTCGTCACATAGCTGGCCAGATAAGTCGTTCTGACCGCGAAGCCGCGTAGTTTCATTTGAGCCGATTGTTGGCATGCTCGGCAGACACTTTCTAGGCTGGGACACCATACCGATGGCAGGTGCGTCCTGAGAGACTGGATGGGCCTGATCCCTGAGATTGTGGACCCTGCCAAGTTCACGAGATATTAAGACTCAAATGGGCTAACGGTGACCGAAGAAGCCACTGATCAGGCCGACGGGGTTTGTGATTGGCAAATTTGCCAGCTGGTACAATCGATTCGAATCGCCATCTCTCCTGATTTGTGAGAAACTGAACTGATCTTCTGATGAGGTAGAGGTTAACAACTTGAACGTGATTAATGGTGAGTTGAGCAAGATATCGGTGGATATCAAAAATCGCTATGGTTTATTGTTTGCTATCATATCAAGTGTTTGCTTAGTATAGTTGCAAATCTTAGCTTTAATAGCTGAACTGAAATGGAAGCTGATCAACATTTAAAATTGACAATGGAGGATTATTATAGTAATGCTTTTTTCTGCAAAATGATGCTATCTCCTGAGCTCCACTTATAAGCCTGTATATCCTTGAGAGTCTTTTTATTTACTTCCCGTCGGGTAAGTCTGGCTGAGTACAATTGAGTACTCAGGGTTTTATTCCCTGATGTTGCAGAAGGAGTGGTCTACTATGCTTATTGCAAGAACTGCTTCTACCCTGCGGGTGAAGATGACTAGACCTGGGGCATGGTCGTGTATCTGTCTTACCTTTTGTTCTATGCTGTGACTGGTCAGCTTTGGTACTATTATCTGAACTCGTATTGTGTAAAACTATGTTGGTTTCCGCTACTGCTACATTTATGCAAAAGACAGTGATGTACTCTGATGTTTAAACTTTGTTGTGAACTTATGTATCATGTGATCGGTTGTTGCTGAATTTTGTGATCCTTGGGGTATGTACTGTGTAAAGGTTTGAAATCCTTCGAGATTTCACGGACTACCGAGTTTATATTGGCTCAAGTGTGGCTTGATAGCTGGAAAAACAGCAGTCGCTGTACTTGTGCTCGTATAAATTGGTCGGTTCTGTTATAAGTATGGGGTTACTTTCTATCATGTTATTAATCTTGAAAGGTTTCTTGCCGAGCTGGTTGTTTTGTGGCTCCTGTCTTTGTGTGTACTGCTACGCGTGTGTGCCACTGGAAGGAGGGTCTACTGCCCCTTGCCATTGCGCCTAGATTGATTAGTAGCATGTTAGCGAGGCTTTTGAAAGACTTCATAGGGAACCCTGCCGATCTACCTTGGTAGTGGATCGAGAGGCTGATCACCTCGAGAGAAAGGGTAAATCACGACTCATGGTGAAAGTGTGCAACCTCTGTAGAGTGTAAAACTGATATATCAGCCGCGCTCACGGTCACGAGCGGCCTTGGACGTCTTACCGAAATTGAAACAATTGAATAATGATTAATTAATTCTGGAAGGCTTCTATTGATGTTTATTCCATATTAATTATCATGTTTATGTGATCACGCAACCTTGTTCCTTGGTATATTCTATTGCTACTACTCAATTGCTAAAATATGATCAACTAAAAGCAACCGCTGTCAAACCTGTGTCTTGCCTTATTTGAGCCTCATGAACCCGTGCTATTTTTGTTGAGTACGACATGTACTTACGCTTGCTTTATTTTTCATACTTAGATAAAAATTCCCGGATGGATAACAGATGACTATGGTTGTGAAGACATCTATGAGGGTTACTAGGATTGTGTTCACTAGTCAACTATTCCCTATGGATTGGAGCTTTCGCGAGAGAGTTACTTATATTATTCCGTTGCTATTTATGTAAAGACTCTGTGATATTATTCATTATATATTAAACCTTGTGATGGTACTATGTAATTTATCGCTTATGTGTGTGATTGATCTTTGGGCGCACATAAGTTGGTTCATTCAATTTTATCCTTAAAATTGGGTGTGACACTAACTATTTTAGCAACCGGCTCTATTGTCACCGGCTATTGAAGAAGACACCATATCAGCTATTGAATGGAAGAAAGCCCAACATTTCATACTTTAGAGTGTTTGGTTGCAAATGCTATATCTTGAAGAAGGGTGCAAGATTGGGTAAATTTGAGAAGAAATGTGATGAGGGATTCCTTCTTGGCTACTCCACTATAAGCAAAGTATATAGAGTATGGAATCACACCACCAAGCTAGTAGAAGTTCATGATGTGGAATTTGATGAAACCAAGGGTTCACAAGATGAGGAAGAAAATCTTGATGATGTGAGAGGAACTCAATTTGTGAATGCAATGAAGAACATAGACATTGGTGATATTTGGCCAAGGCAAGTGGTTGATGTGAAAGATGAAGAGGACAAAGATCAAGTGCAAACTAAACCTAGTGTGCAAGCAAATCAAAATGAAGCAAGCTATAGTGGTTCTCGTGATCAAACTCAAGTGTAAAATGATGAAGATCAAAATGCTATTCCATCTCAAGTGGGTCAACCAAACTCAAGCAATCAAGTTCTCTAACCGGTATATTGTAAGAGATCATCCATTAGATCAAATAGTTGGGGATATTAGAAGTGGTGTTCAAACAGGATCAAAGTTAGTAAACTTTTGTGAGCACTTCTCTTTTATTTCATTTGAAGAGCCAACAACTATTGAGAAGGCCTTGAATGATAGTGATTGGGTGAATGCTATGCATGAAGAGCTCAATAACTTTCAGAGAAATCAAGTTTGGGAGCTAGTTGAGAGGCCCAAGAACTACAATGTCATTGGAACCAAATAGGTGTTCAAGAACAAGTAAGATCAAGATGGCATAGTTGTAAGAAACAAGGCAAGGCTAGTTGCACAAGGATTCACTCAATTGGAAGGATTGGACTTTGGAGAGACATATGCTCCAATCGCAAAATTGGAAGCAATTAGAATCCTTCTAACTTATGCATGTGCACATGATATCAAGCTATATCAAATGGATGTCAAAAGTGCTTTCTTAAATGGATACATCAATGAGTTAGTATATGTTGAGCAACCCCCGGGTTTTGAAGATGAGAAAAAGCCCAACCATGCCTGTAAGTTGAGAAAGGCTTTGTATGGTTTGAAACAAGCTCCAAGGGCATGGTATGAAAGATTGAGAAATTTCTTACTATCCAAGGGTTTCAAAATGGGGATGGTTGACACCACTCTCTTCACTAAAAGAATTGGCAAAGACTTGTTTGTGTTGCAAATATATGTTGATGACATTATTTTTGGGTCAACCAATCAAGACTTTTGTGAGGAGTTTGGGAAAATGATGGCTAAAGAGTTTGAGATGTCCATGATTGGAGAGTTAAGTTATTTACTTGGTCTTCAAATCAAGCAATTGAAGAATGGTACTTTCATAAGCCAAGGCAAATACATTAAGGACATGTTGAAGAAGTTTGGGATGCAAGATGCAAAATCTATTGGCACACCTATGGGCACAAATGGTCACCTTGATGAAGATAAGAGTAGAAACATGGTGGATCAAAAGAAGTATAGGTCTATGATTAGAAGCTTATTCTATGTGACCGCTTCTAAACCGGATGTGATGTTTAGTGTTTGCATGTGTGTAAGGTATCAAACTTCACCTAGAGAGAGTCATTTGAAGGCAACTAAGATGATTTTGAGATATCTCAAGCACACACCCAATGTTGGACTTTGGTATCCTAAGGGGTCAAGCTTTGAGTTGATTAGTTATTCGGACTCCGGTTATGCGGGTTGCAAGATCAATAGGAAGAGCACTTCTGGTACATATCAATTGTTGGAAAGATCACTAGTATCATGGTCATCCAAGAAGCAAAATATCGTTGCACTCTCCACCGCCGAAGCCAAGTATGTTAGTGCGGGGAGTTGTTGTGCACAATTGTTATGGATGAAGGCCACATTGAGTGATTATAGAATCAAATTCAAGAATGTGCCATTGCTATGTAATACTGAAAGCGCCGTGAAGATAGCCACCAATCCGGTTCAACACTCAAGAACAAAGCATATTGATGTGAGGCATCACTTTATTAGAGATCATCAATCCAAAGGTGACATTCAAGTTGAGAGTGTGGGCACCGATGATCAACTCGCCGACATTCTCACCAAGCCACTTGATGAAGCAAGATTTCACAAATTGAATAATGAGTTAGTTGAACATCCTAGATTTCTCCAACATGAGTTGGGCATGCACCCCTACTATATGACTTGCCTCTACTCGTCATTCTTATGTTGCTAGGACTTGTGTAGAGCATATAGACATACTTTCTTCTTTAAATAGGCTCATTTATGGAAAACTAAATGTTTTTGAGATCATATGCCACTATTATTGCTTCTATGTCAAGTTTGATCTAGTGGTGACATATGACTAGTTTGTGGGCTTGTGAACCTAGTATTTGACTAGAATATGAGCATTATGGTATATAATTTAACTTTGACAAGATAACTCTTAGTGGCGTGAAGAAGCTTGCCAAAGGACAAACCGAGTTATATATTTGTGCAAGTAATCTAGTTAAATGCTTTAAGGAAGAAAGATAATGGAAGCAATCTAAATATTTTAACTTGTGGTTTTCTCCATTGATTTCAAATCATATCTTACCCATGCTACCCTTTTGTAGTCCTTGATGACAAATGGGGAGAGAATGGAACAAACATATGGACAAAGTATGGAGGTTGAGCGATGAACCATCATTTTTAGGCCGATGATAGGAGAGCTATAGGCCAAGTAAGAGGGATCACAATTTTTAAATTTTTTGGATCTCACACTTAGGGGGAGCAAGCTCACAAGCATGATTGCAAGCATTTAATTGTGCATATTCATATGCTTGATGCATTGCATTTGTACTTAAATTAAATATACTTGCTTGCTTGGTGTATGCTAGACTTAAGTTGTGTGGTGAATTGAAGTACTAGCATGCACAGGAAGTGGTAGCTAGTTCCTGGTCATTCCAAGTGGTACTAGAACCTTGTTTCTAATGTTGATCTCACGAGGTATTCTAGTGCCTTTGGTTGCAAGAATTCTTTCAAGTGGAATCTAGTTATCCATGGTACTAAGGATGGTTTATATATGCACTCCGATGGTATCGCGCTTCAAAGGTCCAAGTCTATAAACCTTAGCATCAAATTGGTAGTAATATCTCTTCCACACTTCTAATCCAATGCATATGTGCAAAGCCTTTCAAATCCAAACACTTGGCACATATGTAGGGGAGCTAATACTACTAAATTGAATTTATTGCATATCTTTGTAGAGGTTGTCATCAATTACCAAAAAAGTGAGAGATTGAAAGCTCTATGTTTGGTTTTAGCTAATTGATGACACCTAGTATCTAACCATATGTTTAAGTATTGTGATTACAAGTGTGGTAGAAAGATCAAGTGTGGAGCTATGAAGGCATCCAAGTCATTGGAATAAGCCCATCAACATGAAGATCAAATGCTTCTACACTTGGTGCAATGGATGAAGCTCAAGACAAAGGTGAAACTAATAGGGTTCTTTTCATTTTGGTGATCAAGACACTATAGAGAGTGTGATCACATTTAGGTTAGATGACTGTACTATTAAGGGAGAAGAAACTTCGTTAACAACCTCGGTCATCAACTGCCTCTAGTTGACATAGTTGAGCATATGCATTTAGATCTAGAGCACTAACCTAAAACCTTGCAAAGCGACTTAAAAACAAGCTAACACTCGTGCCTAAGTGCTCATACACTTGGTTGTTAGCACCTAGAAGCAAGGTAGTTGAAGAGAGGGCGAAAACAGCTCTTAGAGGTGCACCGGACGCTAAGCGTATCCGGTGGGTAAGGACCGGACGCGTCCGGTGCAGGCAGAGCCTCTCTAGAACCTCTTTGAGTAAGCACCGGATGCTAGAACAGTAACTCCAGCGCGTCCGGTGATGTTTTTGAGCGTCCAGTGAGACTTCGAGCTTTCTAACTGAGTGAAAGCACCGGACGCTGGTAGCGTCAGGTGACCTAACAACGGACGCGTCCGGTGCCACTTTGAGCTCTCTGGATGCTCTCTAGTGGCGCACCAGACACGGGCGTCGGAGCATCTGGTGCGATGTCTCCGCGTTCGGTGTGTTGGCGCGCTGCGGGAAGTTTGAAACGACTAGTACACGTGTCAACGGGCGGTACACCCGAGAACCACCGGACGCGTCCGGTGCAAACTTAAGCAGCGTCCGGTGTGCACGCAAAAACTATAAAACGGCTAGTTTTTTACCCTCACATATAAATAGCCGATCAAACAGTTTTGGGAAGCTCTCTTGCGCATTTCACTCATTGCTAAGCATCTCTTAAGCCTCTCAAGCCTCTCCCACTCACTCTAGAGCTTGATTCTCATCCATAGTAAGCTAGGGAGTGATTCAAGTACATTGTGTTCATTTAGATCATCTTTGGGCACTTGTTGATCATTGTTGCTGCGGATTTTCATCTATTCTCTTGGTGATTGCCGTCACCTAGACGGTCTTGGAGCAGTGGAGGAGTTGGCGGAGTTGGAGATTATCTCCGGCCACTCCCGGGGGAATTTGTGAGGGGTTTGCACCTTCCCTGATGGAGAGCCGCAAGGTAGCTTATTGGATTGCTCGTGTCATTGAGTTACCTTGCTCGTGGTAGGTTCTAGTGGCGCTCATTGGTTGAGCTTGACATTGGTTGTCAATTACCCACCGAACCACCGAGTAGTGTCGACACATCGGGGACTAGTGTGCCGGCAAGCACGTGAACCTCGGGATAAATTGGTGTTCATCTTTGTGTTGATCTTGGACCATCACCTTCGAGTGTATTGGTATTATTTCCGGTGATTGGCCATCTACTCTACTCAGCGGTATAACCACTCTACACTCTCTCCCTTACTTTGAGCACCTTACTTGTGTAGTCTTAGTGTTCGTAGTTTGCTTGTCCACCTAGGAGTAGAGTTACTCAACCTAGGCTAGCTTGAGTGTGTTCTTAGTGACTTAATTAGAACGGTTAGGAAGGCTTGCACTTTGAGTAGGCTAGTGCAAAACTCGCTTCACCATTTGTTATTCTAACCACTTGATCAAGTGTTGTTTGTAGAGTTTTTAAATAGGCTATTCACCCCCTCTAGCCTCCTTGGACCTCTCAGGTGGACTGTGTAAGACTCAACAAGGCTAGGTCACCCTCGCGATCTACCACCCATCCGGACAGTATAGGGCATTTACGAGTAAATATAATCTAAACACCACGCTTAAACTATAAATAACTACTTCAATCAAGGAGCTACCAACACTAAAGCACTCAAAAGAATCGTAAACCTTAAGAACAATAATAGCAACATTACTCACTTGGATTAGAAGTTGAATTCTGAAGAAACCATCAGAAACAAGCCCCAAAGAAGGACTTGAATCCGTGGGTACAAGTCGTAGAGCAGTAACCGATAGGCCGACAACTCCTCCAACTATCTCCAGCTCTACTACCATACCACTTCTAGAACAAGAATAGCCCAAATTTGGAGAGACTACAAGGCTAATCTTCTACTTGATGCTTGGCTCTAGATCCTATCTTGGGTTTCTACTCTACTATAAATATGTCGGTGGAATTCTAAAACCCTGGATTGATTTCTCTCTAGATCATATGAAACCCTAGAGGGTCTGGGGCTCCTTATATAGGCCGGTGGGATGAACCGTAGCCCTTTGATCAAATCGACTTCGACGGACGGTGGAGATTGATATAAAAATCGGGATGTGGGTCCACATCGAAGCGGAGGCGGGGAGCCCTCACTGACAGGTCGGCCGACCTGGTCAGTGGGTTGGCCGACCCTCTCTCTCCGAGTTATGGGTCCCGCTTCAGTAGGCGTGTCTCTGGTGTTCTCTAAAATATTCTTGATCTCCTGCCACGGTGGAATTCGGTATTTTTCTCTACGGTATGGGTCCTCTTTGGTTCTTTTCCTGTATAGTCCCTGAAAAACACAGATTCACCAAAACTCATGGAATTTTGTCAGTTTAAACCCTATTCTAGGTGTTGGCTCTCATTTATATCCATTTTCATGATTGGTTGACGGATAAAATCATACAATAACTACCGTCAATAGAACCCAGGCAAGCAACAGACAACCGGGGACTCTACTCAAACTTGAAATGATCGGGAGCTTGTCGATACGGGACCGATCATTTCCCTTATAGGCACTCCCGATGGGACTCGGACCCCGTCCAGGACCGTAGATCCCGAAGGAAGCCAATGACGACTCAAAATCAGGCGACCTAGGCGGACAACAAATAGAAAGCACCTCCTTCAATTAGAATAGGACACCTTCTTTTGTATCTGACTAGGATTGGAATAGCTCTCGACCCTCTTCTAACTATAAAAGAAGGGCCAAGGGCACCCCCAACGAAAACTTTTACAAAATCATTAATACATTTGTCGATAGAATATCGTCGATAGTCTACCGAGGGGCATACGCCCAAGGTAGTAGATTGATCGGTGAAGGTGCGCCTGAGATGAACAAGCGTAACGCAGAAAGCATGAGACACAAGATTTATACAGGTTCAGGCCGCCGCGAAGCGTAATACCCTACGTCCTGTGTTCTGGTGGATTGTATTATTATAAGATGATCTATTTGGATCTGATCTAAAGGGTGATCTCTGCCCCTCCTCATATACTTCGAAGGGACAAGGTTACAAGTAAAGTATCCAAATTGGTACAATAACCATGCGGTGCAATGCCTTGCGCCGCACGCCTTTGCCTTTTGGGCCAGGCCAGCTTTGATGGTGCGGCTCATGTCCTGTCTTGTGGTACTGAGGGTTTATACCCCCACAGCTAGTCCCCGAGAGCCTTGCATTCGTCGGGCGGTGCAGATCTTCAGAGTTGTTTGACCAGACGGATGTAAGGTGCTAAAATTTTTTGAAAAAGAGTTTCTCTTTAGTGAAGTGTATCCACTTTTGGCTCGGTAGAGCAAATACCTTTACCGCTTGGTGAACTGTATCCACTTAGTCACCGAGCCTGATAGTAGGTGACGCAGTCACGTGGTGTCAGGGTCAAAATCCTTGAATTTGTTGATCACTTGATGCGATGACGAAGTCCCCGAGCACATCATGGTACGCGGGACAATCTTCCGAGCAGGCGAGGCAATGACGAAGTCCCCGAGCATAGCATGGTGCGTGGGACAGTCTTCCGAGCAGGTGAGACAATGACGAAGTCCCCGAACACGGCATGGTGCGCGGGACCGTCTTCCGATCAGGCGAGGCGATGACGAAGTCCCCGAGCATAGCATGGAGCGCGGGACAGTCTTCCGAGCAGGCGAGGCGAAAACGAAGTCCCCGAACACAGCAAGTGATTGGGAAAAATCTTCCGAGTAGGCGAGACGATGACGTAGTCCCCAAGCACAGCAAGTGATCGGAAAAAATTTTCCAAGCAGGCGAGACGATAACGAAATCCCCAAGCACAGCATGGTGCTCGGGACAATCTTCTGAGCTGGCAAGGCGATGACGAAGTCTCCGAGCACAGCAAGTGATCAAGAAAAATCTTCTGAGCAGGCGAGGCGATGACGTAGTCTCCGAGCACAGCAAGTGATCTGGAAAAATCTTCCAAGCAGGCGAGGCGATGAAGAAATGCCCGAACACAGCATGGTGCTCGGGAAAAATCTTCCGAGCAGGTGATCGACGACAAAGTCTCTGAGCACAGCAAGTGATCGAGAAAAAATTCTTCCGAGCAGGCGATTGACGATGAAATCCCCGAGCACAGCAAGTGATCGGAAAAAAAATCTTCCGAACAGGCGAGACGATGACGAAGTCTCTGAGCACAGCAAGTGCGCGGGAAAGTCTTCCGAACAGTCGAGGCAATAACGAAGTCCCCGAACACAGCATGGTGCTCAGGACAATCTTCCGAGCAGACGAGGCACATATCAAGACCCCCGATGTGTTACCCAAGATCAGCACCCTAATCCGAACAGCATGGAGTGTCTTGATAGCTTGGCGATGAATCCCCAGCGTGGTCGGAGACAAAATCCGAGCAGCGCGAGGACAGCAAGGAGCACCGACGAGTCCCCAGCCTGGACGGAGGCGTAGTCCAAGCAGGGCGAGGACGGCGAGAAGCGGCGATGAGTCCCCACCCTGGTCGAAGTCGTAGTCCGAGTAGCGAGAGGACGGCGAGGAACGACGACGAGTCCCCAGCGTGGTCGAAGACAGTGTCCGAGCAACGCGAGGACGGCGATGAGCATCCGGCGAAGAGTTCCAGCAAAATAAGTATGTACAATGGGTAGTACATGATGTTGATTTTGACGAAGAAAGCGGAGAGACAGTGAGCATGTCATCGACGGAAAATCAGTGAGTGCCCGAGCATGATCGGGGCTTATGGAAAACCGTTGGCGAGGTGTTCGAGCGTTGTCGGGGCTTATGGAGAACCGTAGCCGAGGTGCCCGAACGTTGTCGGGGCTTATGCAGAACCGTAGCCGAGGTGCCCGAACGTGGTCGGGGCTTGTGGAGAGGTCGGCGGCGAGGTGCCCGAGCGCGGTCGGGACTTATGGAACGCTGCTAAAACAGTCCAAGCGTCCTCGAGCTTTACGTAGTAGCGAAGATTAATGGTCCAGGCGTCCCCGGGGCTTACGTGGTGGCGAACCTACCTGCGCTCTATTAGGCCTTACGCTTGTCAATGGCGGAGGCAACCCGATGCTTATCGATGGCGGAGGCAACCCGAAGTAATCGGGGCTGGCGATGAAGCGATGACGTTTGACGGCCTGAACAGGTGAAGGACTTACGCGTCGACGAAGTTTGACTGTCCGAACAGGTGCGGGGCTTATGTCGGCGGCGAAAGAACTTTGAGATAATTTTGGCGATGATATTTGATTGACATCGAGCAGAGTGGTCGGTGTGTCGTTTAGCAGATCAGAGAAGTTGCTCGACGTGGCTCATTAGACGGCTCGATGTGGCTCGCTGGACGGCTCGACGTGGCTCGCGTGATGGCTCGCGAGATGGCTCGACGTGGCTCGGTATACAGCTCGGACGGCTTCAGGCTTGCTGTTGTTGAGTTTGCCGCAGAGCGTTGACAACAAGAAGCGCGATTGATTTTCTGTCAACAAATATGGTATAGATTTGTGGAGAAATCCAAAGACGATATATAATAAAATATTTTAATTAAAATAAATAAATATGAGTTAGTTTTTTTATCGGTGATGTCGGATCTCGATTGCATGATAGAAAATTATGTTGTAGGTAGATCGGTTCTCTGTCTTCCTTGATTGGTTGTACCTGGCCTTCTAGATCGTACGTGGCCACACATGCAAGTTGGCTTGTTTGGTTCGTCCCGTCACGGAGAATTCCTAAGGCTGCATCTGTTGTCGACATGTGCCGGTGTCTAGCCAGAGGCCAGAGTTGAAGACGGCTATACGAACAAGCGTAATGCAGAAAACGTGAGACACAAGATTTATACGGGATCAGGCCGTCACGAGGCGTAATACCCTACGTCGTGTGTTCTGGTGGATTGTCTTACTATGAGATGATCTATTTGGATCTATCGGATCTGATCTTAAGGGTAATCCTTGCCCCTCTTTATATACTTTAAAGGGACAAGGTTACAACTAAAGTATTCAAGTTGGTACAATAATCATGCGGTGCAATGCCTTACGCCGCATGCCTTTGTTTTTTGGGCCGGGCCAGCTTTAATGGTGCGGCCCATGTCTTGTCTTGTGGTACCGGGGATTTATATGCCCACAACATCGCAAAGGAAAACACCGACTGGACGTAGGGTTTTTACTCGATCACGAGGGCCTCAACCAGTATAAATTGATTGTCTTCGCATTCACCGCCGAGTTCCGGAGTTCACCGAAGCCCAAACAACTATCCTAGGTACCCTCATGACAGGTTATCGGTCATAAAACACTGACACCATCCACATGACAGTAACGCCAGAAATGGTGACGAGCCAGATAGCCATGATAAGGCCGTCGTCCATGGCGTACATGCTGAATGTGAAGCGGCCGGATGGAGACTGATAGGAGACAAGCACGGACGCATGTAGGTCGTCCAGCCAGATAGTCTCTTCAGCGCCCAACACGTTGTCGTATGGCCCTTACTAGAGCCTTCTTCCCGACGATCACCAAGAGGCTGTTCCGCAAGCGGTGGGTGGCGTACGTCGCCCTGACACGGAGGCTGATCGATAGCAGATGGGCACGCATTGGCGCTCAAGCTCCGTCTGCCTCCTTCTCGCCGACCACGGCAATACTCCACTGCGGCGATACTTCCCCTCCAATCTCCATGCCGAAAACGGGCAGGTGTCCAAGACGAAGCACTCTCTCGTGTTGCGGGCCCCTCGGTCGCCAGCGGAGACGGGGGCATCGACGGTCGAGCAGCCGGAGGCGGCACTGGCCACGGCTATTTTGGCGACAAGGGTGGGGTCGGAGGTGGTCATGTTGACGAGGACACCACCTGGTGCGAGGCTGGAGAGGGCACCTGTAGATGGATCGAGGGTGGTGGAGCGGACGTCAGAGGGGAAGCCAACCATGAGGAAGATGACAACGCGAGCCACAGCGGTCACACGCAGGCTGTCCACGAGGTTGGCACCGCGGGAGACCAGACCTTGGGTCTTGGATGCCGTGCGGTTGAAGACAGTGAGAGCGTTGCCTGCGGCGAGGAGGTGGCTGGCGACGACCTAGCCCATATGCCGGTCAATGGAAGGGCAATATGGACATTTGCACCATCGTGTCCCACAATCCACGTTAGCTAGACGATAAAAAACGAACAGAAGACTGAATGGCATACGGGGCAAAAGAGTGTTATCACAGGGGTCAGAACTCGGAATGAATTTTTTAGTGCCATAGAGACAGAGGTCTTATAAGGCCCTCCACAACGTGAGGCTTAAGTGATGCTTATAAAGGTAAGAGAAAATTTAGGAGCCACTCCTCCGACTACTGGTACTTAAAGATGGCAATGGGTAAAATCCGCGTGGATACAGGTTTTACAGACCCGCACCCACGAGATCATTTTTCTGCCTGTGCCCGCGACCCTCCACGGGCAAACCTTTGCGCCCGCACCGGCTATCCGCGGGCAAAACATGCCCGCGGGTATACCAGCATATCTGTATGCCGGAGTTGCGCCGCTGGGTCACTAGAGTCGTGCTCGTGCCGTTGGGCCGGCGACGGCGTGCTGCTGCGGTGGTTGCGCACCACGAGTGGCCGTTGGGGGTCGCGCCTCGTGCGCTGCGAGGCTACGAATGGGTCACTGGAGTAAGGGGGAGGGCGGCGGCGTGCGGCTGCAGTGCTGATGCGGTGGGCAAGGGGTGGTGGCTGAGCGGTGTCTCGGGGGGCGGCGGCCGAGTGGACAGGAGCGACAGAGAGGAGAGTAGCCTTGATGGCGCTAGGTCGCTCTCGCTCGGCGGTCGGGGGCTCGGCCACTCGGGGCAGTGGGAGGGACCGAGGGAGGGTGCGGTGCTGGGTCGCTGGGGCTGCGGCTGCGGGAGGGGGAGTAGAGTGGGGATTGGAAAGAATAGAAACCCTAAACTGAGTTTATATATCTCCTCTGTATGGTCCCACATGGTAGTTTGGGTTTGACGGGTTTTGTGGGTGCGGACACGTTATTTTTTTGCCCATATACAAATACCTGCTGAGCACAAGTCTTTACCCACGCCCGTGCCCGTGGGCACTAGTTCGTTCCTGTATCCTCGCCTGCCAGGTCGGGTATCCACGGGTACGCAGCCTTTTTATGCCCGTTGCCATCTTTACGGGTACTGGTTCTAACTTTGACAGACGCCAATAGAGCGGAGTAAGTACCTGTTCCGGTGCGCTAAAATAAAAAATTATTTCATTTGCCTGATACCCACACCAAAGCTGCTATGTGAGACTTCATTCTTTCAGCTTTTGAGTACTCTCCCCGTCTAAATGAATATGCAATTTTTTCCACTCTAAGAAGACGGCCATTACAAATTTTGACTAAAATTATATGAAAAATATACTAACTCTTACACAAATAAGTACTTCCTCCGTTCTAAATTGTAGGTCGTTCCAGAAATTTTGGAGAGTCAAACTATCTCAACTTTGATCGAAATTATAGAGAAAAATATGAAAAATTATACTATCAAATAAGTATACCATGAAAATATATTTGATAAATAATCTAATAATACTTAGTTGATATTGTAAATATTTTTTTTATTATATAAATTTAGTCAAACTTGAGAAAGTTTAACTCTCGAATCTCGTTGAAATGACTTACCACTTAGATGGAGATGGAGGGAGTATATGCTTAAATCGGTTCCCCTAAAGAAAAGGATCCGCTAAACAAAAGCGGCAAGCGAGCCCAAACGCAAAGACACCAAATCGACTCGCTCGGGTCTGGCCGCTAGCCACCGCGGCTGCTCTTTTGTTTGTCCCCCTCTCCCACCTCCGCGAGATCTCACGGCTCTGCCACCAATGGCGCCCTCCTCCTGGTAAACCTAGCTGCTCTACCCACCTGTACGCCCCCGTCCCCCACCTGCCCCGTGGAGAGCAAGCGCAGCCATGGCGACGGATCGGGAGAAGGAGCGCGAAGCGGAGCTGGAGAGCGCCATGTATACTAACTGCCTACTCCTCGGCCTCGATCCCGCCGTCCTTGGCTCCCCATCCTCCCCTGCCGGCCGTGTCGGCCTCTTCCGTCACTCCAACCCCCGCCTTGGCGAGCAGCTCCTCTACTTCCTCCTTTCCTCGCTCCGCGGCCCGGCGCAGTCCGCGAAGGCAATCAGCAGGCTCTTCTCCAATTTCTCTTCCCTTGTTTTGTGGAATTTTTAGGGCTTCCATGATCTTTGATTTGGTTCGGTTGGCATTCAACACAGGATTTTGACAAGGTCTGGCCAATCTTCGACTCAGCCCAGTCTAGAGAGTTCAGGAAGGTCAGATTTCCGCAGTTCGTTTGACATTTCTTTGGTTAATAGGGTGTGGTGTTTTGACGTGGATTGGCCTTTTGCTGGTGATTGGTTGCTTAGATCGTTCAAGGGATCATCAGCGAGCTAGAGCAGCAGGGGGCACTGCCACGGAGCAATTCTAGGGTCTCGTCGCTTGCCACATGCTGTGGACCGAGGTCAGTGGACCAGTGGACTAGACCGGGTGTCATTTGTTTTGGTCGGTTTGGATCTACTGCAACTTAGCTTCATTGGATCCTTGGAAACACACATTATTTTGAAATTTAGAGTTCTCTGAAACTAGATGTGACATAGCTTGTTTCTATCCCTGTGCGTTGTCTCAAACAAATGTCATGTGGTGTTGTTTTCAAGATAAAATAGTGAATTCTAATGCTTAGTAATTCTCTACAATAGGATAAATTGATTGCTGATGCTGAATAGGATGGATTTGCAAAGATTCTCTCAACTAATAGTAAGTTTTTTTTATGCTTGTTCACCTGACATCAAACAACTTATCATAAACAATCCAGACAAAATGCCATTAAGCCAATACACTATATGCCCTTGACTCACCCGAGGGCTAAGGTACAAACACATAAAAATCGCATCCAGAGAAACACTAGGGACACCAAAAAGAAGAGTTATATAGGCCTTGTATGTAAGCAGCTTCCGTATTTTCTGTTCATTCTGTTATAATTGATCACAGGCCATGCTTGCTGTAATCCCTTGTTGCCACAATGGCTTGTTTGGAGAAGTAGAGTTAAGAGGAGGAATAAATGGGACAGGCAAAATGGCCAACTCAATATCAAAATTACACAATACTGGTGGGTGCTGGTATAACATCAAGTATAACAGAAGGGATGGTAAACCTTTTAGTGCTAAAAATGCAGTGGCATATAATTGGCTCCCTTCTGAGAAATTTCTTGTACCCCTTACTGACATCACCTTTCTCTAAATCCAAGCATATTTTAACAACTGTGGTTATCCCTCCTTTTCACATAACATGGTACCTTCAGTGACTCTTTGAGGATCTATGAGGTTTTGGATGTGGGCATGCTTTCCTGCATGTAACTTTGAAAACACTTTTTATATGAACGTGTAGGGAAAAGGTACATATTAGTTTTTTAAATATATTGCACAAAGAATATAATGATATCATGTCTACACAACCAATGTAGATATCATTTATATTTTCTATGGTCATAGACATTTTTGGACTCATTGCAATCTAAATTGAGGCTAATGCGTTTGCATTGTATTGTCATGGTGTGGGAGTGTTTGGGTGTTCTAAATACTTGTTAGGCTAGCTTGACAATGTGTTCTTTTTATGGCTGATGCTGGTATACAGCAGCTTGGATTTGGTAGTCATGCTTGGGAAATTGGATGTGGCTTAAAAAAATTGTTTCCGAATGACGAATGTAAGCATCATGTGGCAAATATGTACAATATGGAGAGAATGCAAGTGGTGAACAGTGTTGTTCTTACTTTTGGAGAAAAAACTGTCCAACAGATATCTGCAAAGAGCAAAGTACACTTTGTTCTTGGAGATCAAATTACTTGGGATGCTTTCAAATTTAACTGTAAATTTTTGCATTATTTACATTGACGCAGATTTGTTGAGCTTTTGTGGCAACTCTCTGTACATGCCCTGAGAGAAGTCCACAGGAGAACATTTGCAGCTGATGTTGCATCAAATCCTCTACCTGCAGCACTAACAGATGTTTCTTATCTTCATGCTGCTTCTTTACTACCAGTAACCAAGGCAAGAATGTCTGATTCCTGAATCTTTTGAACTGTTGATATAGTCTTTTTGTCATTTTGATGACTTGTTTTACAAGGCTGATCATCCATAAAGCTAGCTCCATTTCCAAAAATATTACTTCCTCTTTTTTTGTTATATTTATCCAGTCAACAGACCTAAGTGACATAGTATTTGATATATATTTGATGGAATTATGTCAAAATTCTACTTATTAGATAGATCAATGAGCTTCATAGGTTTGTGTACCAGACAAGCATTGTGAAAAGGAGGTAGCGTCTATGAAGCACTTTAGCCCTGTGAGGAATGTTTTTATACTCCTGCAAGTTTGTGAGCTTCATAGGTTTGTGTACCAGACAAGCATTGTGAAAAGGAGGTAGCATCTATGAAGCATTTTAGTCCTGTGAGGAATGCTTGTATACTCCTGCAAGTTTGAATACTTAGGGCACCTCATATAAGGATAAATTTTGGGAAATTTTTATGTATGGTCAGTAACTGAGGAGAAAGCTGGTGTGGTGAGTAACTAAGAAAACTGAAATACATGAAGCTATGGCTTTGCGTGTTATAATTGTATTAAAAGTTGTTTATTGATATGCTTATTATAGTGATCTAAGAGGGGTCAGCCAATTTAACCATTTGTTGAGGTTGAGGTTTTGCCATCTATCTGTAATGAATTCAGCTATGGTTTTGAATTTTGATGTTTAAGAAGCCTAGAAGGAACAAATGGTTATGATTTATGCTTCTCCAATCAATTTTGTATACGAGTCCTTATTTCATGTTTGAATTAATGAATTCTATGTTTGATATTTTCCTTGTGAATTGACGGAGTATTCCTAACAGGCAAGAATAGCTCTGGAGAGGCGTAAATTTCTTAAAAATGCAAACATGGCTGTTCAGAGGCAAACAACATGGTCAAATTTGGCCCATGAGATGACAGCGGAGTTCCGAAGTCTATGTGCTGAAGAGGTTCACGACAACTTCTATAGAGTCTATTTAATATATGCGCTGCATACTATGTCCATTTTTTCTTAGTCTTGTTGTCTCTGTTTGGATTTTTAGGCTTATTTGCAGCAAGAGTTAGAGAAACTACAAGATATGAGAAACAAAGCAAAACTGGAAGGCGAACTCTGGGATGAACGGCTCTCAGGCTCATCTGGGCAGAACTCTCATTTGGTTTCTAAGGCAACTCGTCTTTGGGAATCAATATTGGCTCGCAAAGGTAGACATACTAAAGTACCATTACCAGAATATGCTGTTCAAATGTGGACTAAATGAACTACATACTTAAAAACGAGTTGAGTTAATTGGCACAGCAGGCCTTTATTGTTATACTGGGGCATACTGGCATGTGGTATTTACTCAGTAAAAGTTTCCTCTTTTGGATATTCAGGTGGTTTGTTAAAACAAAATGGCTCCTATTTAGGAGTTATTGCACTCCTTGTGTATGCAACTGTAGCGTTTACTTGCTCTATTTGAAATTAGTAGATATTTTGTTTCATCAGGGCAAGATTTTATCAACAATTATTCTATTAATATGTCACTTATGTGATGTAGAACCATAATCATGAGTATTTTTTAAATGTGAATCTAATAAAGAAATTATTGGACAAAAACTTGTCCTAATGAAATGAAATATATGCCTACTAATTTCAGAAAGGGTGTATCATCGTCGAAAAATGTTAGACATAACCTGCTGCTACTAATCTTCTTTTTTGTGCGGTACAAAGGCAAGTAGAAGGTCAGCACTTGCTGACCAGCCCTAGTATTGTAGAAGTATGGCAATAGGCCAAGTAAATGTAGTTGGCTGACTTCAGCCATGTAGTTGGTAGAAGTACATCAGCAGGTAGTGGGCTGATCTAAGCCATGTAGAGTAGTGGGACTGTACTCAGCCATAGCTTGCAATGGAATGAAACCAGGCAGTTCTTTGCCTCACATTCAGTGTGTTCAAGGTTGCAGCCACTGCTGAACCGAGAGCTGTGTGTGTGTGTGTGAGAGTGAGAGCTCAGCTCTTCTTTTACCTTGGGTCAGGGGAGAGGGAGAGGAAGGTAAGCAGGTTGCTTACCTGTGTCCTAGGTGCTAGGATCAACACGTGGTATCGGATCCGTACACATCGCTGCGCTTGACCGCTGGCGATGGCTGGGGGCGGTGATGATGCTGCACCAACTGGGGCAGATGGCTCGGCTGGAAAGGGCAAGGAGGTTGTCACAGCTGAGCAGCCCAAGGTGGAGGTGCACACGGTGCGGAAGGTGAGCGGCACTAATTGGCCGCAGCTCACCCGCACCAACTACAGCGAGTGGGCTGTCCACATGAAGTGGACGCTCCGCGCGCGGAAGTGGTGGGCGGCCGTGGAGACTGGAGACGCCGGCGAGGATGCTGAGGTGGGTGCCATGTGGGCGCTGCTGGCATCCACTCCGGCGGAGTTCCATGAGGCGATCGGCAGCAAGGAGATAGCGAAGGAGGCGTGGGACATGCTGGCTTCGTACCGGATCGGCTCGACCCGGGCGAAGAAGGCCAAGGCGCGCGCTGCGCCGGGAGTTCGACGACATCAAGTTCAAGACCGGAGAATTGGTGGAGGACTTCGCTGTCAGGCTGCAGTCGCTGGCCACCCAGCTGGCCACCTATGGCAAGCTGGTCGACGACGAGGACGTCGTCATGAAGCTGCTTCGCCGTGTGCGGCGAAGTACACCCAGCTGGCTCTCTCCATTGAGACCATGCTAGACACGGAGGAGCTCACCCTGGAGGATGTGGCTGGGCGACTCCGGGCTGTGGATGACCGCCTTCCGGCGGCGCAGGAGAGGAGCGCCAAAGGTCAGCTGCTGCTGACGGAGGAGTGGACCGCGCGCGCATGAAGGAGAAGTGGCCGACCGGGGAAGGCTCTTCCAGTCGCGATGGAGGCGGCGGTGACCAGCGGCGCGGCAAGGCGCCGGCGGACAAGAAGAAGTAGAAGAAGAACACTGACCCGAACGCCTGCAGGCGGTGCGGGAAGGTGGGGCACTGGGCGCGGGAGTGCCCGGAGAAGAAGACGGAGAAGAAGCCAAAGAAGGAGGAGGCTCACCTGGCTCGGGATGACAGCGACGACGAGCATGCTGCTCATGGCAGAGTTCTGCGCGCTGCAGGACGAGGAGGCGGAGGCGGAGCAGGGGACTGCGTCGCCGGCCGTCAAACTTGATGAGTCGCGCGCGCGGGTCTATCTGGGCGCAGTCGGAGACGAGCTAGAGCAGAGGTGGTACCTCGACTCCGGCGCGAGTAACCACATGACTGGGAGCAAGGCTATATTCTCCACTCTCGACGAGAACAAGACCGGGATGGTCAAGTTCGGCGACGGCTCGCAGTCACCATCCGCGGCCAGGGCACCGTCATCTTCCGGTGCCGCAATGGAGAGCACCGCGCGCTCACGGACGTCTACTACATCCCGCAGCTGCGCTCGAGCATTGTGAGCTTGGGGCAACTGGACGAGCGCGAGTCTGAGGTGCTGATCCGCGACGGCATGTTGCGGGGACCCAGAGCGGCGGCTGCTGGCGAAGGTACCACGGTCTCGCAACCGCTTGTATCTTCTTGACTTGAAGGTGGAGCACCCAGTGTGCCTGGCGGCGCAAGGCATGGAGGAGCCATGGCTCTGGCACGCGCGCTACGGCCACCTGAGCTTCGATGCTCTCGGCCGCCTGGAGAAGATGGTGACCGGCCTTCCCCGCATCAAGCACGCAGGTGAGCTGTGCGATAGCTGCATGGCCGGAAAGCAGAGGAGGCTAGCGTTTCCCAAGGTGGTGAAGTACCGCGCGGCGGATCCGCTCGAGCTGGTCCACGGGGACCTTTGCGAGCCGATCACGCCGGCGACCCATGGCGGGAGGAGGTATTTCCTCTTGCTTGTGGACGACTGCAGCCGCTACATGTGGTTGCTGCTCCTGATGAGCAAGAGCGACGTGGCGGACGCCATCAAGGCCTTCAAGGCACGTGTGAGGTGGAGTCCGGCAAGAAGCTCAAGATGCTCCGCACAGACCGCGGTGGGGAGTTCACGGCGATCGAGTTCGCCACCTACTGTGCCGACGAGGGGGTGGGGCGTCACCTGACTGTGCCTTACTCTCCGCAGCAGAATGGCGTGGTGGAACGCCGGAACCAGACCATCGTTGGGATGGCCCGCTCGATGATGAAGGCGAAGGGGATGCCAGCGGTGTTCTGGGGCGAGGCGGTGAGCACGGCGGTGTTCATCTTGAACCGCTCACCCACCATCTTGAACCGCTCACCCACCAAGGCCTTGAAGGGGGTGACTCCGTTCAAGGCGTGGCACAGGCGCAAGCCCAATGTCAACTTCCTGCGCACGTTTGGCTGCATTGGCCACGTGAAGGCCACCAAGCCGGGCCTCAACAAGCTGGAGGACAGGAGCACCAAGATGGTGTTCCTCGGCTACGAGGACGGGTCCAAGGCCTATCGGCTCTACGATCCGGTTGGGGGCAAGGTGGTGGTGTCCCGGGATGTCATCTTCGACGAGGCTGCGTCGTGGAGATGGGACGAGGCAAATGCAGATGGGGAGCAGAGCAGCAACGGCCTCGACAGCGATTTCGTCGTCGAGCACCTGGTGATCCAGCGAGGACGTGGAGACGGTGGGGAACCGGCGACCGGGGAAGCAAGCACAGGCGAGCCTGCGGTCGCTGAGGCGGAGGCGCCGCCCAGCCTCGTCGCAGCAGGCACCCCTGCCACCCCAGGGCAAGCGGTAGAGCAATCTCCCACGACGCCGTAGCACCAGACTCCGGCAGGCGCATCCATCGAGTTCGCGATGCCACCATCTGACGTGTCGGAATTCGTAGACGCCTTCCATGAAGGGGAGGAGGTGCGGTTCCGTCGCGTGGACAACATCATTGGCGACGCGGCGACACTAGGGCTGGCGACACGGCCAGGCGACGACGCTTTAATGCTGCTGATGAGCGCAGAGGAGCCAGCCACGTTCGACGTCGCGGAACGTGACGTGAACTGGCGGCAGGCCATGTTGGAGGAGATGCGGGCGATTGAGGCCAGCAAGACCTGGGAGCTGGTCGATCCGCCGGCGGGATGCCGGCCGATTCGACTCAAATGGGTCTACAAGGTCAAGAAGGACGAGCGCGGTGCGGTGGTGAAGCACAAGGCTCGGCTCGTCGCCCGTGGCTTTGTGCAGCGCGAGGGGATCGACTTCGAGGAGGTGTTCGCCCCCGTCGCACGCATGGAGTCGGTACGGCTGCTGCTTGCGCTGGCGGCGGCCAAGGACTGGCAGGTCCACCACCTCGACGTCAAGTCGGCGTTCCTCAACGGGGAGCTGGAGGAGATCGTCTACATAAAGCAGGCGCCGGGCTTCGTCGTCAAGGGCGCGGAGCACAAGGTCTTGCGGCTCCGCAAGGCCCTCTACGGGCTGCGCCAAGCTCCGAGGGCGTGGAACGCCAAGCTTGACGCCACCATGGCGGAGCTCGGGTTCACACGGTGTGCCACGGAGCACGCCCTGTACACCCGACGACGGGGGAAGGAGGAGCTCATCGTCGGAGTGTACGTGGATGACCTCATCGTCACCGGGGCTCGAGCGCGCGACATCGCCAGCTTCAAGGAGATGGCCGCCAGGTTTCGGATGAGCGACCTGGGCGCGCTGTCATACTACCTCGGCATCGAGGTAAAGCAGGGGGCGGACGCCATCAATCTCGGGCAGCGGGCTTATGCCACGAAGCTGCTGGAGCGGGCGGGCATGGCAGGCTGCAAGACGGTGGCAACACCAATGGAGGAGCGGGTCAAGCTTTCCATGCAGAGCACGACGGAGAAGGTGGATGCTACGCGCTACCAGAGCGTCGTCGGCGGGCTGCGGTGGCTCACACACACTCGGTCGGACATCGTGTTCGCCGTCGGGTACGTGAGCCGATTCATGGAGGACCCGCGGGAGGACCATTGGGTGGCGGTCAAGCGGTTGCTGCGGTACGTCCAGGGCACTCTGGATTTGGGAGTCGTCTTCCCCAAGCGCGGCGGGCTCACGCTGACGGCGTTCAGCGAAGCTCCGCCGGAGGAGAACAAGGATGGTGAGCCTCGGCTCACAACTTTCAGCGATGCGGACATGGCGGGCGACGTGGATGGACGGCGGAGCACCTCCGGTATGCTCGTCTTCCTTGGCGCGGCGCCAATCGCTTGGCAGTCGCTGAAGCAGAAAATGGTGGCTTTCTCGACGTGCGAGGCAGAATACATCGCGACAGCCACCGCGGCGTGCCAGGTCGTCTGGCTGTGTCGGCTGTTGGGCGAGCTCACTGGAGTGGAGGTCCAACCGCCGGCACTCAGGGTGGACAAGCCAGCGATCGCGCTGGCGATAAATCCAGTGCTCCATGATCGGAGCAAACACATTGACGTCAAGTTCCACTTCCTCAGGGACTGCGTCGATGGTGGGCAGATCATCATCGAGTTCGTCGAGTCTAGACGGCAACTCTCTGACATCCTCACCAAATCGCTCGGCCGTCTTCGGTTCCAGGAACTGAGAGGGTTGATCGGCATGGAGGTGAAGGGTTAGCAGCAGCTTAGGGGAAGAATTGTTAGACATAACCTGCTGCTACTAATCTTCTTTTTTGTGCGGTACAAAGGCAAGTAGAAGGTCAGCACTTGCTGACCAGCCCTAGTACTGTAGAAGTATGGCAATAGGCCAAGTAGATGTAGTTGGCTGACTTCAGCCATGTAGTTGGTAGAAGTACATCAGCAGGTAGTGGGCTGATCTAAGCCATGTAGAATAGTGGGGCTGTACTTAGCCATAGCTTGCAATGGAATGAAACCAGGCAGTTCTTTGCCTCACATTCAGTGTGTTCAAGGTTGCAGCCACTGCTGAACCGAGAGCTGTGTGTGTGTGTGTGTGTGAGTGAGAGCTCAGCTCTTCTTTTACCTTGGGTCAGGGGAGAGGGAGAGGAAGGTAAGCAGGTTGCTTACCTGTGTCCTAGGTGCTAGGATCAACAAAAAATCTTGTGGAGTGCTGTAATTTCCAATGCTAATCTTGATTCCAGATTTTGATTGCTACCATTCTTGCAGGCCAGCATGAGGTTTTAGCTTCTGGACCAATTGAAGATCTTATAGCACATCGGGAGCACAGGTGTGTTCTAATTAACTTTTATTGAACTCTGCAGTTCGATACAGTGTTATCCTTATTATATCGTTTCTAATATTCTGTATTCTATTAGATACCGGATATCAGGATCACAGTTACTAGCAGCAATGGATATAAGTTCAAGTGTTCCTCATTCTGAGTTATTATCATCTCGATCTGGTGAAACTTCTCCAATTTTGGATAAGCAGGAACAGATTTCTCAGCTATTCCAAGTAAAGGAAGAAGCCCTTTCAAGGTCAGATGATAGGAATGGACGCACTCAACAAAATGTTGACGTAGCTGAAATTCTTCGCCGCTGGACCCATGCTTTACAGCGTATTCATAAACAATCTCTTCATTTGGTAAGATGTTCCTTTATTTGTTTTAGTTTTGGACTGGCAATACCTCAGAGTGACATTGCTGAATTTTCTTTTTTATCATGTCTTAATGATGCAATTTATGCATCATACTTCAGCATTATCAATCACCAAATGCTTGCATTATAATATGTTTGCTTTGCCTCTTTTTTTTTTTTTTTTTTTTTTTTTTTTTGCAATATCATAGTAAATTTCATTTACATTGCTTGTGGGAGCATTGCATGGCATACCTCGAACTAATCCTTATACACTCGGAACCAAACAAAATTCTTTGGCATCCAAATTGCTAGAGGATATTCAATCTAAACATATCTGTTACACATTGTCTCAGGACTATTACACCATAAAAGTCTACGGAGTACTAATTAATGGATTTAGATATGCACATGGTGGCTTAGGAGTATTACTGGACACAAATGTTTCATCCAATATTCTATCCTATATTTTTCTCAGATACATTTCTTGTCCTGTATCCTGTTTGATATTTTTATTTTGGATTCAGAGCGGATAGTGACACAAGGTTTCAATTGAACAGACAGAAATTATTCACTCTATTTGGACTAGAGCAAAACATATATAACAGTATCAGGGGTGAATTAGAATGTACAATGGAAGTGTAAGAACAGTATATGTAGCTAGTTAGTTTCGTATATCTTGCATAAGCATATAAGCTATGATTAACATATCAATTTATTGTAGTACAAATACACTTAGGCTCCATTTGGATCCTTGAAATTGAATTCATTTTATGAATCATAATTTACACACACATCAATTAACTTAATATGATTGCATATAGATTATATTTTTATATTATTGTTGGCTATACGAGAGAAATAATTATGTGTTGTATTTTTACCGTTTAGAGCAAGTTAAAGAGCGTGCTATAAATTGCAAAGTAGAAATATATAGCATGGTGATTTATAGAATCAAATTCCATTTCTCACCCTATGAATTTGAGGTAGCCTAATATTTGAACTTTGGAAAGTGGTGGAATGTCACATTCCAAATGAAATAGCCTAAGTTGTTAACTAGATTTCAATTCCTTCAAATGAAAGGATCCAAACGGCCCCTTAGTAAAATGGCTAAATACTCCATAAACCATAAAACCAACATAACACATTATGAAATGTTATGTAAATTTTATAGACTAAAGAAATGGGATGGGTAGCTGAGCCTTATTGCATTATAACAAGGTATTCCTGCATATGCTTCCCAATACATCAGATGCCTATAAGCACTGTATCGCATTCAATATGTATCATATGCTAATGTTGGGACTTTCTGCTACATCTGCGCATTTTCTTCTTTGAACCAAACTACATATTTATTGAGCTGATGTTCAGCTGTCTACTAATTTGATAGGCCAAAGCGAATGATGGAGAGGGACCTGAGTTACTGAGGAGTGCATCCGACGGGGAGGCCAGTACTCATTCTGATTCGTTAACTGCGACATTAGCTGAACATCGCCAGCATTTAGTCAGTATACAGGTAACAACCTTCATGCAACACTAAACTTGTCAGTTTATCTGTTATGACCGGTGTCACGTACGAACACCGGAAATGCTCATGCGGCTAGATGCATGCTGGCCCATGTGTCACATTGAAATGCCGGAAGTGCCCCACTGCATAGAGCATACGCGAGCCTACTCAAGCCTAGGCAGTTTTAAGGCGTTTTGTACACTTCCATATATTACATCTAAAATAAAAGAATAAACAGCAGAACAGTGGGCATAGATTAAACAGAAAGGCCCGTGTAAGAGTCCAGCCCACCTTACCCACTCCAACCTTATCTGTCTCCTCTGTCCTCCTAGTTCCAGCCGCATTCCTCTGCTCGTGCCCATCGCCTCTATCTCCTCCTGGTCGCGCTCGTCCCCCCCCTCCCCCCCCCTGCCTCTGCCTCCTGACTGCCCCCGTCGTCGACGCCTCTGCCTGCCCTCCTCTGGTCTCCTGCTGCCTCTGCCCACCCTCCTGGTCTCCCCACGTCAACCGCCGCCTCTCGACCACGCCTACAGCTAACCTCCTCCGGGCCGCGGCTGCCTCTAGCCTCCTTGTGGCCGCACCCGCCTCCGCTGCCACCTGCCGTCCTCCCTCATACACTGTGGCTCTGGATCTGGGGGCACACCGCCTATCCTCTTCCTAGCCCCTTAGGCGAGGCGGTGCCCCTCTGCCTAGCGCTTAAGTGCGCCTAGGCGGGCGCCTAATAGCGCCTTGTGGAACACTGGTTAGGAGGGGATAAATATTCAGAATTACTGATGGAGGAAATTAAGCAGAGCAACAGATTTGTTGCGGTGCTTCCTCTGGTCCGACGGCACCCTCTCTATGCAGGTTTCAAGCCCCATTTCCCTGTCTCCCTATTTTCCCACACAGCTTAAATAATAGCGACAATTCTACCATTATCAGTAGCCACCAGGTTTTTAGATTTTACTGGTGAATGGTTTAACAGTATTTGATTATTTTTTTGCGAGACAGTATTTGATTAGTGTTTTATTTTAATATATTTGTATGTTGTTTCCTTTGTCTAGGGTCTAATTAATCAACTCAAGGAGGCTATTCCAGCAATGCAGCAGTCTATAGACGAACTCTCAGAAGAAGTGAATAGTGTATCTACGGTGGATCAATTGAACTTGAGGCTACCACTCTCAGTACAAAGCGCAGGGCTTGGAAGATCAGAAGTAAGAATAGAAAGTTTTAACTAATAGGTTGTTTTGTTTTATGATAATTTACCCACTTTTGAAGTAGGGTATCAACATATAGCAGCTATGGCTGAACAATACCTTTTTTGTGAGAAGCAATATCATATTTCTATATTGTGATTATTTATCAAGCATAAAATACTGCTATATCAGGCATGCACATTTGTTCTATGGCTTACCCACATTTAAGCAGGAAAGCGGCAGTGAAGTTTCGGAAATCAGTTCTAAGCTCTGTTCTACACACTTGGACAAGCCTGGGGGCAGCCCTGCTCTAAAGCTACCACCATTATTTAGTCTGACTCCAAGTTCTTCTGGAAAAGGAACACAGACACAAAAACGGAATGCGCTGGCTCGTCAACCTAGCCAGGAGATCACATCAGTACAGAAAACACTTTCCATCCCCTCAACTAAAGATCAAATGAATGGTTCAATGAATGGTATTTCTATCTTACTCTTCAGCTTTTCCATTTTATCTTTATGCTCTTTGTCCTTTTGTTTTCTTACTGTAAAAGTGAAGTGTTTTCATGAATAGCACCATTGAATTGTTTTGGTCAATGTGGTCTTCGCAGAAAATGATGACTATTCTGCTCATGACATTAGACGGTCTGTTCGTGAAGCTGCTTTGTCAAAGCCATTGAAGAATACAGAGAGGCCACAAGATAAAAATGGTGATGATGGTTCAGAGCACTTCTTTATTCCGCTGTCAACTGGGGGTGCAAAGAAGGATATGGATTCAGTGGCAAATCGTCGTAACCAAAGATTAGGTTTGTCACCTCAGATGAATTTCGCAAAGAGCACAAATGGCATTTACTACAATGCGGATAGCCCCATAAACACAAGTCCAGTTCTGTTAAGTGAACTGAATGGACATGATTCGATCAGTGCCATGAGTTTTCTTGACCCGGCTGGTGGTCTGGCGCATCAATCCTTTATTACTGATGATGCTCTGGATCAAGTATTCTCCCCTCCTCTATTGATGGAATCTTCATTGTTCCATGATGCAGATGAGGACCTACTTGGTAAGCCTTAAACTCGATGGATTTTATTTTGGGAAGTAATTATGCGCATGTGGTATGCATGCACTTCAATAAGCTTTCATGAAGTTAGAATTTCGTTAGTCCTCAACAGCCATGCCCTTTATTTCAATTTCATCATTAGATATGAGTATGGATAATGTTTGTATGAACCCATTGTGTCTCTACTAAGCATTATGGTAATGTTTCTATGAACCCATTGTGTGTCTACTAATTAAAACGTTTCGAGGCTGACAAATAACTTGTTGCTTGCTTTTCAGCACCATTGTCAGAGACTGATGCGGCATTAATGGAACATTAAGCTTCACATGTACACTATGTAATATTTGACTACTGTAGCCGCAGCCCGGAGGTTCTTGTGGCCCGTGTTTGTCTTATTGATGGCATATCCGGTTAGTTGCTTGCGAGTTACAACCAGGTTGATGCTGGGTGGTTCTATTGCGGGGGATACGTTGACTATTGATGTCGGGAGAGGTGATACAGATCCTTTTTTTTTTCTGGTGTTGTACTTGTACCAAGCGTAGCGTGCAAAGTAGGAAAGCCCAATCCTTGTATATTTAGTTACAATACATCAGCTTTATTTGCGTTGTAACAATTTATTGACTTGCTCAAATATGTGTTGCTCTGCTAGTTGCGTCCGGCTGAGTTAATCTCAGTGTCATTATAAAAAATTGCAAATCATAAATCTAATGTGGAGCACTGGCAGGCTACTCTCGTGTAGCTACCTCTAGCGCGCCCCCCCCCCCCCCCCCCCCCCCCCCACCCAACCAATCCAGCGCACACAAAGGAAATCTGATCCGATTTTTGAGCGCTTTGTTTTTTTTTAGCTATACTCCAGCAAGTCTCCAAATTAGGGTCTTTATTTCTTGTTCCCTTTTTTCTGTTTCTTATTCTTATTCTTATTCTCTCTTTGTTCTCACTAATTGTCTCCAAATTAGCTGTCGGCTTGGGAATGAAGTTGTTACTGGTTTGTTACAATAATGTTTGTTCTCAACTCAAACACTCCATCTCTCTTATCTACTCTTCCTCACTGGGCTTCAGAGCTTCTATGGGCTTCTGCATGCATAACGAGCAAGCCCATTCCGGGCCTCTCAGCATGACACTCTTGGGCCTCCTGTGTTGTCCCCTCCTCGGACTTGATGTAGACTCTCTAGTACCGGCATAGGCACAGTGACATCGCCTCCCCCTTGCGACCCGGTATGTCCCCAGGCCGGAGCATACGGGAATTGCTGGTGAATGGCTTCGACATCTTCCCAGGTGGCGAGATCAGCATCCAGGCCAGACCACTTGATAAGCAGCTGCTCGATCAAACTAGCGCGACAGGGATGGAGACGACGTTGGAGCACTGCTTCAGGAACTTGGAGGCCGGCGTCCGCTTCAGGGACAACAGGGGGTACTTTGTAGATGGCGCGACCTTGAGCAGGGAGACTGTAACAGAACCGCCTAAATCACGTGGCCCACAAGCACCTGTTAACGTCACTAATGACATCTGACAGCCGAACCCGTGTTCCATATGACCTAGGCGGGCTCTGCCGGGCTACATAAGCACCCGTTATCTCCGACAGGATCCCATTGCGAAGTCATTACAGAGTTACAACATTTCATAACAAAATACATCAGAGTAGAATTTGCGGAAGAGTAAATAGTACTTAATATTACAGACCAGTGTTCGAAATAAATTACGTGCAGTTATTACAGACCATAAATATAAAAGAGTAGCAGTAGAGTTTGGAACAACAGTACGACAGATAGTTTAATATTACACGAACCCTGCCCAAGGGTTTAACCTTAGTCTTCTTCACTCTCCTGGACGATGGTGACGCACCACGGAGCGAGACAAACGTCAGTCTCCTGCTGCCCTCCTGCAACGGGGTTAACAAACCCTGAGTACATGGGGTACTCCGCAAGACTTACCCGACTAAAGTGTAAGATTAGACTCAGGAATGCAGACTGAGGGGAAGTCAAGGTAAGGCTTAGCAAGAGTTCAAGAATTTTGCGGAAAAGCATTACTAATCCTAAATCAATATTTTATTTCAATAATACTATTTATCATTATCCATTTCTCCAAATACTTTCTCATATATCAACATTCTTTCATTTACTTAATCCATTCAAAAACAATCTTAGTTCCGAACCACTTTCCGATGTAGGGGTGAGGATCAAGTCTCCATATCCGAGGAGCAACGACGATTCGAATCGATTAATACCCAGCTGGGGATCCCTATCCACACTGCGTATGTAGCACTTAAGCTTGCATACGCCAACCCCGCCTACCACGGCCTTTCATACCCCGGAACCGGTCCTGCGCCACCCGAGAGCACAGTACTCCTCTCATCTCCAGGCACGACGGCCATGAGGGTACACGCTACTCTCGCCATCTCTCCACTCCCAGTGCGTGGTTGTCGGTTCCAGCAGTAGAGCCACCGGAGCCAGAGGCTTTCCGTAGTATGTGGCTAGTTGCAAAGTCTTGATCACAGCAGGCCTGACAACGAACGGTCCCTAATATTTTTTCGTTAGAAACCATGCATTGGGACTCTAACCCAAGTACACTGGTAACTACCCGGTTTTCACATCCCTTTCCGATGGCGAGGATCGCTGGGACTCTAACCCAACAGATGGTCGACCAAACGGAACAACCCATCCATGTGGTTGACAATGAACTAGCTAGGCACACTGCCAACCAACAAGGACATAACCAATCCCATAAAGTGATTCAGTTGTTTCATATTATCACAGTTTTCAAAATAGCATTTTTTTGCAATTCTATCATTAAGCATGACTAAGCATTTTTCAATACTTTTAAATAAATCAGGGTCTTAGGTATAATATGTGGTCAAGGAAAGGTAATGCATCAATAGGTTATCACTCAACTCCTAATAACCTAATGTAGTAGATTAACTCAAGTGATAAATATTTTAAATAACAAGGAGGGGCTGAATGCACCGGGGCTTGCCTTGAATTGCGTAGAGTGTCAGTTCCACAAATATCAAATCCTTGTACAACTTCCTGAGTAGTCTCCTCAGATAGACCCTCAGACTTTACCTCTGGATTCTCGGTCACTACACGTTTGCAATGAATGAATGTGATGCACATGAAATGACACACGAAATTTAATAACAAATAAACCACACATGTGTATAAGACCCTACCTTAGCTAGACATGAATAATCTAATTCATACTGCCCTAGGTCATAAAGGTGTTTGACCTAGAATCTCAATCAATCCAAAAATCACACCAATCAATAATCATTCCATTTACTATTCCTAATATTATCATTTAAACCAACATATAATTTAATAAATATTTAACTATTTCCATTTGATGTCAAAATGCACCAATAGATAGATTTTAGTACCAAACAGTGACACAATAAATTTCATGATTTTTGGAACATCACAGAAATTATTAAAAATCATTAAAGTTCCTTTTAACATTTAATGTGCTGATTTTTAATTAATATAGAAAACACCCAAATCCTGTATTTAATATTTTTATCAAATTCTACACATCACAGAGAGTATCTAGCAATATTTTCATAATTTTTGGTGCAGTAGATTAATCCACACAAAAATATTAAAACTTAACACTATTCATTTTAATTAAAAAGAAAAAGCAATTAGAAAATCACTGGAAAAAGAGGGGCCCAACAGCGCAGGCCACGGCCGCTTGCGCGCGCCACCGAGCCGGCCCGCAACCCCGCATCGGCCCAGCACGGCCCAGCCGCGCGCGCTCGCCCCGGATCGGCCGCTGACAGAGGGGTCCCGGCCGTCAGCCCCGCGAGCGCGCGCGCTCTCTCGCTCTCGGCCGCTGACAGGCGGGCCACCCCTGTCAGGGTCATCCCCGACCTCCGGTCGGACGCTCCCGCGCGCGCGCGAACGGCACGGCACGGCTTCGCCGCCGGCGACCCCAATGGTGAACTCTAACGACACTACGACACCCTCAGACCCTAGCCGACCACCCTACTAGCACATCTTACGCCCTACCGCCTCCGGCGAGCTCGTCGGGAACAATGGCGGCTCGGCGGCGGCGGCAAGCCACACGCCGGCGAGCTCAAGCTATAATCGACCTAGATGAATCGTGTTAAGGCTTCAGGGGCTCACCACGGTTTGGTCTGGCTAGGATACTCGGACTACGACGGTCCGGGTAGACGAGAACGGCGACGAAGGTTGACGGGGCGGTGCGGTTTCCACGGCGAGGTCCTGTTCCGAGGTACCTAAGGCCCCAAACACGAAACCCGCGGGAATGTAAGTATCACGGCACTAAAAGGAGCACAAAACGCAAGCCGAAACGGAGAGGGAGCTCACCGGGACGGGTTAACCGCGCTGATGCCGGCCGCGGCGGTGTTCGGCCGGAGCGGAGGAAGAAAAGCGAACGAACGGCGCACTCCGACCACAAACTACCACCACAAGCGGTCCAGAAGACGCGCAAGGAACTTAATCAGACTACTGCATGAGGGGAGAGGTGGAGATGATCGGAGTGGCGGCAATTTGGCCGGCGACCGAACGGGAGCGGGTGAGAAGAATGGACGCGGCCGTCGCTTTTAAGACGTCGAAACTCGGGGATAAGGTCGGGAGGGGTCCCGGGGCCCTCAGGCGGTCGTGGCTTGATGGCGACGGGGCCATGCCCCGGCCGGACGTCGCCGGCGTGCGGCGCGGCACGCGCGCGTACGCGCGGCCACGCGGCCGGAACAGGGGGGGGCCCGGTACTGTAGCAGGCAGGGGGGGTCAACAGCTAGAGATTTGAAATTCCTCCCAAACCATGCAGCTACAGTAGGTGCTCCCAAAATAAAAGTTGTGCCAAATTTTATGTAGAACATCTTTGCTTTTTACACCATGTTCAAATTCTGCACCAATTTGAATTTATACAAAAGGGGGTAGAATTAGGTTTTGAATTTCAAACTGAATTTTTAAAATTACTTTTGATTCTTCTCAACAACTTGAAAATTGGTAAACATGAAAGTTGTCCTACTCAGAGAGCTTGACAACTTCTATTTAGGAAGTTTTTGAAGATTCTTAATATTTTTTGAAATTAAAGTTTCAAATATAAATTTCAAAATCTCCAAAAATAAAAGTTGTTCCATTTTTAAAACTATACAACTTTTATTAAGACACTTTTCCCATATTCTATATAGATTTTGAATTGGGTTTTTAGGTCAACTTTAGGGTTTAATTTGATTTCTATTTAATTTCATTTTTGATTTTTGATTAAGGACTTAATTACACAATCAATACTTAGCTGAAATCAAATCACTCTAGGCCCTAAGCTCAATCATATGTAGATGCTTAAATTTAAATATGATGACATGACAGATTAATTGAATTGTAATACCAGAGGTATTACAGAGACATGGAACACCGGATGGACGGAGGAAGAAGCCGGCAGGTCCAACTTGTACACGACGGAACTGATCTTGGCCAGCAGCTTGTACGGCCCAAAATAGCACAAGGATAACTTCTGGTGTGCACGGGGCGTGTTGACATTGGATGTAGTGAAAGGATCGTGGTGTGCACGGGGCGTGTTGACATTGGATGTAGTCAAAGGATCGAGGATGCCTAATCGGGAGGGGGTTGAATTGGACAACTAATAATTTTTTTCGCAAATCAATTCAACCTATCACTATTTGTCCAACTTCTCCACACAAATGCTTAAGTGTATGTCTAGTCCTAAAACAAGTTAAGGAACCTGGAGTTAAGACCTATCACAAGTAATACTACTCTATGAATGTAAAGAGCACAAAGTAAATACGGGAAAGTAAATGAGATAGAAAGTGCAAGCCGAGTTTTTTCCGAGGTATCAGAGTGTCGGCACTCCCCACTAGTCCTCGTTTGTGGGGGTATTATAGACCTGTATACCCGTACGACACTATATGGGCCACACCATCAGAGGTGGCCCGGCCCAGAAAATGAAGATGCGGGAGGCAAGGCACTGCACCGCACGGTTATTGTACCAACTTGGCTAGTTTACTCGTAACCTTGTCTCTTCAGACTATATAAGGAGGGGGCATAAATCCAATGTAACACCTCTGGTGTTACGGTTAATTAAAACCTGCCATGTCATCATCTTTAATTGCAAATCATCCCGCATCAAACCTGATCACCGTGCACTAATTAAAATAATTTTTTTCCCACATGTGATTGTACTTAGGTATCTTTGAGTGACTTTATGATTTAAATAATTGTTTGTGTGTATGCCTTTAAATCCAATTAGGAAATAAAAAGGAAAACAATTAAAACCCTAATCGGACCCGAAACCCTAAATCAAAAACTAAACAGAATCAAGTGTTGGGCCTTAAACAAAATTTGTAAATATTTAAAAGTTGAGCAACTTCTATTTTGGGAAATTTTGAAGTTGTTAAACATAATTTCAAATAAAATCTTAATCTAGGTTTTAAAGTTTAAACTTGAAATACAAATTAAAAAACTATTAGGAATCTGATGATGTTCTTTTAATAAAAGTTTTAGCCCTTTCAAAATAGAACAACTTTCATGTTTGGAGATTTTAAAGTTTACCAGTAAAAATTTAAATTAAAACCCAATTAGTGTTTGTTTATTCAAATTTAAAAGGCCAATTCAAAAACTATCTAGAATTAGGACAAACCCCTTTAATTAAAGTTATAAGGCTTTTCTAATTGAACAACTTTTATATTTGGAGATTTTGGAGTTATACAGTGGGAATTCAAATTAACCTCAAATCAATGTTTTGAAATTTGAATTTGAAATACCATTTCCAAAATTTTGAGGGATCTGACACAATTGCTTTAATGAAGGTTGTTGGGCTCAATGAGTAGAGAAACTTTTATTTTTACCATTTTTCAAGTTGTTGATAAAAATTGAAAGTAATTTGAGAAATTGTGTTTGAAATTCAAATTGGGGATTTACCCCCTTTTAAATATTTTCAAAACTAAGCCGAATTTGAGCATACTTCAAAAAGCAAACTTGATCTTAATGAAATTTTGCACAACTTTTGTTTTAGGCCTTTTCTCTGATTCAACTTGGAATAGCCATAATTTGAAACTTATAGGGTTTGACCTAGCTCTGTCAACAGTACCAGGCCCCTACGGGCACGGCGTGCAAGCTGCGTGCGCGTGCGCGCGACGCGCGCTGCCGCCGTCCGGCCGGCCTGCGCGTTGTCGCCGCCGCACGAGCTTCGCTGGGGTTCCCGGGACATCCTCGCCCTTATCCACACCTTCCCAGTCGCTTATATGCGACGTTCGTCCATCCTTTCTCCACTTTCCTCTCCGTTGTCACCGACGACCAAGCTCTCGTCCATGGCCAAATTGGTCGTCGTGCTTGAGCCTTTGTCCAATTCGTCGTGCCAGTAAAACATACACTCTGTTGCGAGTCATTTGGACCTACTTGAGCCCTCTCTAGTAGTCCGAGCCGAGGGGTCAGCTGTCTTCTCCCTCGTGGCCGGCGGGAGCGCCGCCGTGGGGTGGTTCGGTGTGTGTAGCTTGTTCTGGTGAGCTCCCGCCTGTCTCGCCATGCGTTCGGTGTCCTGGTTGATTCCTTAATACTCACGCCCTCGATGGTTTGTTCTCTGGTACCCTAGGTTTGTGGGAACGGACGGTCGTCTCCGGTGAACGCCGCCGCGAACGTCGGGATTGTCGGGCTCCTCCCTCTACATCGTCTCTACTCTTTCCAGTCATCGTCTGAGAGTCTCGGTGAGCCACTAGTCCTCTCTGAGCCACAAATTTGAACTCTACCGCGTTCGGCGGGCGGAGCAGGGGTCGCCGCGGCGGTGCGACCGCCATGGTCGGGCGCACGCTCGTCGGAGACGAGTCTCCCGTAGGCTGTAGGTACTAGGATGCTCGCGGGCTTAGGGGTTCATGTTTCAGGTGCGCGGTCGGGGGTATGGGTCGCCATCGACGGACCTCGCCACTGGCCGGCGCGGGTGCACGCGCGGCAACGCCCCTCCCCTGCTCGAGGTTGAAGAAGGGGGGTGGCCGAGTGTGCCTTACTGGGCCGGCCGGTGCCCGGTCCAGGAGCACGGGAAAGGCCGACGAGGGGCGTGAGCGAGCGTGGGCCGCGCTGGACCGGCTCATGCACTGCTGGGCCGACTCAGGTCAGAATAGGTCACGGGCCCTTTTCCAATTATGAAAGTGATTTTTTATTTTCTTGGTAAATAAATAGTGCTGAATATTGACATTTTTGTGTAGAAATAAATAGAGCTCCTAAAATTATGCAAAAAATTTGTGAAGCCTTTGTGTAATGTATAGAATACAGTAAAAATATTAAATAAATATTTTAAATACTTCCTGTAGGAGCTAAAAATCAGTAGATTAATTAATAAATGCAATTTTAAGTAATTTTAATTAATTCTCTGTAAATCCAAAAATCATGAAATTTATTTTTGTACTGTTTAAGCTCAAGATCTATCTATTGGTACAGTTTGGATCCAGTTGGAAGTGATTTAATTAGTGGTTAATTAATGTTTGGATTAATTGATAAATAAAATGTATTAGAAAGTTAATGACTTAGGTTTTGTGTGACTTTCGGATTGAGTGATGTCCTTGGGTCATTAACTGGAGATGATCCTTGGCACCTTAATTAGTGTTTGGGTTCTTAATTGAATTGTTAATTTGGAATGCTAGTAATTTATGTTAGTCACATATAATGATAGGGTTTAATAATTTGTTTAGGCAATGGGTTGATAGTGTTCTAGGGGAAAAACTAATTTGACTTTCAACGAATGTTAAAATGGTCAATAAAATAAAGTGGTTAATACTCAATAGTAATTAGTTTCGTTGACTTGTGACTTTATCATGGAGGCAAGTTGTACTCAACTTTCAAATTAAGTTTATTTCCTATTGATCAGTGATTTAGTGCATCTCCTGCATCATGGCATACATATCATCATGTAAGTGTTGCATTATTATTTCGTGTAGTGTACGCGCGGCGATTATGATCTGAAGCGTGTCCCGAGTAAGGTCTTCACTCGGTGGACGTGGATCCTTCTCGGTGATTGACTTCAGGGTTCGATCGACTTCAAGCAACAGGTAATCCCCGGTGCATTTGCCCCTCCTTATTATTTAAAAATAATTATCACTTGAGTTAATCTACTGCATTAGGTTAATAGGAGTTGAGTGATAACCCATTGATGCATTACCTTTCCTTGACCACATATTATACCCGAGACCCTGATTTATTTAAAATTTTTGAAAAAAATGCTTAGTTATGCTCAATGATAGAGTTGCAAAAATACTATTTTGAAAACTGTGATGATATGAAACAAATTAATCATTTTATGGGATTGGTATTGTCCTCGTTTGGTGATAGTGTACTTGGCCAGTCCATTGTCATCAACGTGGATGGGTTTTCCCGTTTAGATGGCCAACTATTTGGGTTAGAGTCCCAACTTTCGTCGCCATCGGGAAAGGGATGTGAAAACCGGATAGTTACCAGTGTACTTGGGTTAGAGTCCCAATGCATGGTTTCTAACGGAAAAATATTAGGGACCATTCGTTGTCGGCCTACTGTGATCATGACTTTGCAACTAGCTACATACTACGGAAAGCCTCTGACTCCGGTGGCTCTACTGCTGGAACCGACAACCACGCACTGGGAGTGGAGAGATGGCGAGACTAGCGTGTACCCTCGTAGCCGTCGTGCCTGGAGACTAGAGGGGTACTGTGCTCTCGGGTGGCGTAGGACCGGTTCCGGGGTATGAAAAGCCGTGGTAGGCGGGGTTGACATATGTAAGTTTAAGTGCTACATATGCAGTGTAGATAGGGATCCCCAGCTGGGTACTTCTGGATTCGAATCGACGTTGCTCCTCGGTTAATGGAGACATGATCCTCACACTTACAGCGAAGAGTGGTTCGGAGCTAGGTGTTTTTGAGAATGAAAAGGAAATTGAAAGTACATGATATATGAGAATTGATATTGAAATTATGGATATAAATAAAATAATATTCAGATCAAATAATGAAATAAGATAGTAATGCTTTTCTGCAAAATACCTTGACTCTTGCTCAAGCTTTACCTTGACTCCCTCTCAACCTGCATTCCTGAGTCTAATCTTACATCTTTTGTCGGGTAAGTCTTGCGGAGTACCCCAGTACTCAGGGTTTGTTAACCCCTGTTGCAGGTAAGTTGAGCGTACCAATCTAAGTGGGATCGTGCCGGTCAACGGATCGTGCATGGATGAAGATGTGTATATAATGAAACCCTTGGGCAGGGTGTTTAGTTGTATACAGCTACTCCATTGCGAAACTCTGGTTTAGGATAATGTAATTTATATTTGTAATTTATGTTTAAGTAATACTTCCGCACCATTTACTCTGATTCAAATTATTTGTGTAAACTGTTGTAATACTTGTAAGGTCTTTACAATGAGATCCTCGGGAAAATTAGGGTTTCCTAGGAGACCCGACAGGTCACCTAACTCAAAAGGGAACTCGTGCAGACTAGTCAAAGGTCCTTAAGGACGATGACGGGGCACGTGGGCCCTATGATTAAGGCGGTTCCGTCACATCCAATATCTAGACAACCTATATCAGATCTCATCTCATAGCAATACAATCCAAAAGAACACAGGACGTAAGGTATTACGCCTCGTGGTGGTCTGAACCTGTATAAATTGTGTGTCCCACGCTCTCTGTGTTACGCTTGCTCGTCTCAGGCGCACCTTCACTGATCATCTACTACCTTTAGCATACCCCTCGGTAGATTATCGACGATATTTCGTCAACAGTGACGCGCCAGGTAGAGGATGTGCACTCTGAATTCATGGCGGGCAAGATGGTTTTTTTTTCGTCATCGTCGATCACATCCGGTGATGGCGAACCAGATGGATTTTTTTCTTCGTCAACGTCGTCTGCCATAATTACTCGAGATCTCGCGACGGCGTCCTTCATTAACATTCATCCGGCAATCGGCAACAGGGTTCACAGCTGTTACGCCTCAGCTCTCGCCATTCACGGTGCCTTCGCAACGCGAAGTCAAGCGTCCGCTGCCGAGCGTTGGATCGGATCAACGGGGGCTCGGTACAGCCAATCGGCTTCGCTCTGTTCAGCCCCAAGCGTGGCAATTGGCCGTCCGTTGAAAATCATCTGGTATCGATGGACTCGAAGACGTCGTACATGGACCACGTGCAGAAGACATGCAAATCAACCGTGCATCCATCTACAGAGGCATGCACATGCAAGCTAAAGGAGACAAGCACGTCGCTAATTTACTCGCTGCCCAATGAAAAGCTAAGTCATCACGTTGTCATCTTAAAAAAATTAAGATATTTTTTATTATATATTCGTCTTTAAATTTCTCCACGAATCTACGTGATATTTGTTGGCAGAAAATTCATTTCACATCTCGTTGTCAACACCTTATGGCAGCCTCGACAGCAGCAAGTCTAGAGCCATCACGCGAGCCACGTCAAGCAACTCTTCGACACGCCGACCACTCTGTTCGACGCCGATAAAGTTAAGTCATACTTTTAATATTTTCTACATATTCTTCGATCTCCATATATCTTTGAATATTTTCTACATAAGCCCCGACAACGTTCGGGCACTCGCCACCGACATCTCCATAAGTCCCGACCACGTTCGGGCACTCGCTGACGATTTCTCCATAAACCCCGACCACGTTCGGGCACTCATAGAAGACTTTTTCTCCGCCAACAAGATACTAAGTATCTCTCCGTTTTTCTTCTATTAACAGTTACTAAAGTACCTTGGTAGTACACGCCTTAATCCGTTAAGCCTGTCGACACCCCATGAGAATCGGTCATGTTAAGAAACCACTGAACCATACGCCGGGGAGCAGGTGCTTAAACGTAACAGACCAACTATCAAGTGAAATTACATGACATAACAAGAGCAAGAAACGGATAATCTTATAATGAATTCTACAATGTTGGGATCCACTCCAGAATCAACATCATGTACTACCCATTGTACATACTTATTTTGCAGGAACTCTTCGCCGGACACTCGTCGCTGCTCCTCGCGCTGCTCGGACTCCGTCTCCAATCACGCTGGGGACTCGTCGTCGCTCCTCGCCATCCTCACGCTGCTCGGACTTCGTCTCCGACCACGCTGGGGACTCGCAGTCGTTCCTCGCCGTTCTCGCGCTGCTCGGACTCCGTTTCCGACCACGCTGGGGACTCGTCGCTGCTCCTTGCAATCCTCGCGCTGTTTGGACACTATCTCCGACCACGTTGGGGACTCATCGCCGCTCCTCGCTGTCCTCGCGCTACTCGAACTCTGTCGCCGACCACGCTGAGGACTCGTCGCCGCTCCTCGCTGTCTTCGCGCTGCTCGGACTCTGTCTGCGACCACGCTGGGGACTCGTCGCCGCTCCTTGCCGTCCTCGTCGTTGCTCCTCGCCATCTCCGACCACGTTGGGGACTCGTCGCCTAGCTCTCGTTGCTCGACTCGTTCGGTGTTCTATTAAGTGACTCCACGCTGTTCAGATCGGGGTGCTGATCTTGGACAGTACAACGGGGCTCTTAATACGTACATCGCTGGATTGTTTTTCTTGGACCCTGACACCACGTGACTACGTCACCTACTATCAGGTTCTGGGACTAAATGGCTACACTTAGCGGTGAATGTAGTGCTTCTATTTGGATCTGCACTCCTTATTGGCTATGTCATGATGAAGATCATCCATCCTTGCAAACGGAGTCTAAGTGGCTACACTTCACCAAAGAGAAGCTCTTTTACAAAGTTTTCTGAGCTCCTTACATCCGTCTGGTTAAGCAACTCCAAAGATCTGCACCTCCCTATGAATGCAAGGTGCTCGGAGATTAGCCGTGGGGGTATGGACCTGTATACCCGCACGACACTACTTGGGCCACACCATCAGATGTGGCCTAGCCCAGAAGATGAAGACGTGCGGCGCAAGACACTGCACCGCACGGTTATTGTACCAACTTGGCAAGTTTCCTTGTATCCTTGTCTCTTGAGACTAGTGATCCAACATCTAGACAACCCATATCAGATCTCATCTCATAGGAATACAATCCACAAGAACACAGGATGTAGGGTATTACGCCTCACGGTGGCATGGACCTGTATAAATTGTGTGTCCCACGCTCTCTGTGTTATGCTTGCTCGTCTCAGGCGCACCTTCATCGATCATCTACAACCTTGGGCATACCCCTCGATAGACTATCGACGATATTCCATCGATATCGTTGGAGCACCCACGCAAGGGTGTAGCTCCCCTTTGATCCTCGCAAGGACCAAGTGCTCTCTATGGGCTGATGCTTTGCTTCTCTGGCACGATGGATCGCCCACAACTGCTCACAAGCTTGGCTTGGGCCGCCCACAAGCTCTCCAAGCGGTCACCAAGCCTCCGATCGCCACCAAGCCATCTAGGTGATGCCGATCACCAAGAGTAACAAACTCGAACTCTCACTTGACTCAAACAAGGCCAATGAGATGGATGGATGCACACAAGTCACTCTTGATCACTCTAGGAAAGAATCCTCACAAGAATTTGCAATTCTCTCAACCTCCCTAGTGCTCTTGCTAGCTCACAAGGTCTCAAGGTGTTCTCAGTTGTTAGAAGTGGCAAGAGAGCTCCCATAGACGAGCACAAGGAGAGCTCACATGGACGAGCACAAGGAGTATAAATACCCCGACACAAGCCCATGGCCGTTAGGCACAAAGCCTTCTGTTTTCGGGTGCACCGGACGCGAATAAGTTCACACCGGACGCGTTCGGTGCTTGTCCGGTGCCCCTCCAACGACTACTGTACCTGCAGGGTTTTTGAACACACCAGACGCTGGCAGTGTCCGGTGGGACACCCCCGGACGTGTCTGGTGGCTAAAAACCCTTTCTGGAACCTCTCTGGTCGCACATCGGACGCTCGCGATTTTGTCCAGTGCAGCGTTCAGTGATTTTCTGGTGCCTAACTCTAGCACAGCTGTGCACATTGGACGCTGACACAGTAACTGCTGCACGTCCGGTGGCCCCATACTCGCGTCCGACGCTCTCAGCTGACTACACCGGACGCTCTGGCCCGCGTCCGGTGCTCCTATTTGTCCCAAAACTTCGCTGAATCGAAAACTTTCCAAAACAAAGTTTGTTCCAAATAGTGTCTCTCAACTCCAATTAATACTTGAAACTAGCCTATCACCGTCTTGTCTTCTATTCTTTAAAAACCGAATCGATTTCCATCGTTAGGGCCTTGAACCTACATGTTATTATGACCTAATTTCTAGGTTACCCTGCAAAACACATGTTAGTCATAATAACCTCCTTGTTGTCATTAATCACCGAAACCAGTAGGGCCTAGATGCTTCATGTAGTACCTAGGGAAATCCGCAAGCGTACGGATGTTAAGGTAGTTTTCACTAAGGAGTATTTCTAGGTATCGTATTTCCACAGGGGACGTGAAGTAAACTATCGTATTCCTTGTTTTGATTTGCTAGCTATAAATATTCTTGTTGTGCAGTATTGTGAAAATCCCACTTCAAATCCTTTTTAGAAAATAGACAAAAAAAAAGAAAAAAATTTCTCCTCTCTCTCTCTATGTTTGGCCGAGAGGCCTAGTTGGCGCCTGTCTCCCTCCTGCTCTCTTCCTAGCTGCAGGGCACTAAACCAGACTCGATGGCGCCCTCCCCCTCCTCTTCGTCGCTTGGACCATACCCAGCCAGTGAACCAGGGAGCGTTTCCCTTATCTATTTCTAGCCGCTCAGGTTTCCCCTCGATCGAGTAGGCCAGCAGACCATGTGCGGCCCTCCTTTTAGCTGCCCTGCAGTCATATGCGCCGCCACCAACAATCGTATGGTATGGCGTCATGCCACCGCCGTCGCTCTGCCGCTCGAGTGTTCTCTGTCCATGGCAAGACCACGATGCCGTGACCCTCTCCTTGACCGGTCGTCATCGCGTGATGCCGTCGTCCATATCAGTGCTTCTCTGCTGTTGGTGAGGAGATCTTGTTTTCGGTTCATGCACCTCATGACTTTTCCCGTACTTGCGTCATCCTCAGTTGATCATAGACGAACATTCAAGCAGGGTCGGCGCCTCCTGCCGTAGGACGTCCAGCAATCAAAAGCGAAACCCACGGCCAACTCTACCTCCATCATTGGTCAGCAAGCAATTGCTGCTTTGCATCCATAACAGTACGTATCCGCTTTTTTTTTGTAGAAGCCCCATCTTCCTTGTTAACCATGTCTATAGTTAATCCCACAAAAGTTTCACACTTCTAATCCAGAATGGTTTGCTCTTAATCCAGCGTAGTTTAACCATCTAAACTCCGTTTCGAGTAATTCATGTCGTGTTAGATTGTCTAGTTCGTTAGTCTTCTGTTAACGTAATCTACATATTAGGAGTAGCATTATTCATGCCATATGTTTAGAGATTATAATTAAATATTAATTTGATTATTGTGTACGTAACTTGTTTTCTAATAATAAAGGAACAAATATGTTACACTGTAGTGTTTTATATGTAAAAGTTAAATATGATTAAATGGCACATGAATATGTTTTCTTTAATTATAATTTGACTAGTTAAGCCACGTTTCATATATTAATCTCAAAAATATATGTTCTCATGTTCTATCTGCAAGTCTAAAAATTTAACTTGTTTAGTTTATACATCAATATTTTTGAGTTATTAATAACTTGATTTTGGAATTAAATATGCTTTGGTTAATTTGAATTAAAACTATTCACATGGTTACCTTAATTAACATGAATCAAATTTGTAATTGTTGCTTTATAATAAATTAAACTTCTCGGTAGTCGTTCTTTCCAACGATAGCTCTGTTTTCGGCGTTTCTTGCGTTCTTGTGATCGTAGCAACAAGCTCTTTGTGTTTAGTACATTGTTTTTGCCTTGTATGGTGTATTGTTCTTAGTTATCTCTATTTGTTTGTTTGTATGTATTGTCTATGCTGGGTGTTTTCTATGAGTAGAAGAGAACCGTACATGCGCTGGAAACCAGAAGGTGCTGAAAAGAAGATGAAGTTGAAGGTTATGTGAGCAAGTGCTTTGGGTGAAAAGCAAGTTTAAGGCAAGTATAATATGGACCATTCTTGTTGTTCTATTCACAATAATGACAAATAACATATGCATGTGTCCACCTTGACAACCTTAGAGATTATAACTTAGTGTTGAATTCCTGATTCCTTGTTCATCTATGGGTTATGTATTGGGTAGCTATTGCTAGTGCTTTATTAATGTCAATGATCTTATAATTTGATTAATGGATTATGCAATGAACTATTTAATATGATTTTATTCGTGTTAAAAGGGGCTAGAGCCTTCGGGTTGGGAGTTTGGATCTAGTTTCTCTCCATAGGATTTCTGTAAGTGTTTAATCCGAGACATACAGTATAGTTGTGAGTGCTATATGGCTCTGGCTCTAGTTATTTAAAGGACCTCTTGTAGCGTGTTAGAGATTACCCAAAAAGATGCAGTTGGGGGTTTTCACTTTGGGTGTACTACAGTCTCTAGTCTCATGTATATAGCCGAGAAGGAATGTGCCATATTGAAAAGGGGTTCCTACATCTCGCTGCCACCCACCCTTGCGCCCCTAACTTGCTAGATGAACTTTTAAATTGTTTTATATGGTTCCCTGGTGTTTGGGTCTAGCTAATTCATGCATTAGAAAATCTTTACTCACAAGTAAAGTGTACACTTCTGCGAGTTTAATAATCTGTTTTAACAGTCGTGCTCACGGACACGAGCGGTCTTGGAACTTTTACAGCTAGATGGATCACTGTGAATTATATTATGTTTATTATTATTGTTAATATCTTTTCTATTTATTAACCTTATTACAATTAATAATTTGGCTTATATTATGGGAATTAGATTACCTTGATGCTACTCAATTGCTAAAATTAATATGAATATGAATTATATTATGTTTATTATTGTTGTTAATATCTTTGCTATTTATTAACCTTATTACAACTGATCATTTGGCTTATATTATGGGAATTGGATTACCTTGATGCTACTCAATTACTAAAATTAACATAAATATTAAAAGATAAATGCAGTCAAACAGTATCCACCCTTTCGTGCCTCATGAACCCGTGTTATACTTGTTGAGTACGAAATATATTCACCCTTACTTTCCACCACAACAGATGAAGATTGGAGTTATGACTATCGCAATGAGTATTAGGCTTGGTATCTCCCAGTCGACCTTGTCCCTGTAAAGGAGTTTCCGCCAACGTATTTCGTCTTAGTTATTATTTGGATATTATCTATATTTATTATAGATTATGTAATAAATACTTATATTCATTATGTAAGCACTGTGATGATATAAATATAATTTGTCAGTTTATATGTGCGACTATTTTTAGGGCATATATGAGTTTTTTTATGCATCATATTTTTATCCTTAAAAATGAGTGTGATAGTGACAAGTGTTTCTGTAAACAAGCTGGTACGGTGACATTCTAATTGGTGTCTTATAGTCTGTTCTGTATGCCCATAGTACTTCTGGTAGCCTTTCCTTCCATGTTATTTCCATTTCATTGATTGTCTTTTGAAGAATATTTTTGATCTCCTTATTTGATGTCTCTGTTTGCCTACTTGTCTGAGGATGGTATGGAGTGGCGATATAGTGACGGACCTCTTGCTTTGCCAAATATAGCTGAAAGTTCTTGTAGATGAAATGGGATCCTCCATCACTAATTACCATCATTGGGGTACCAAACCTTGGAAAAATTATCTCATCAAACATTCTCTTTGAGCTTTTGGAGTCTGCAGCTCTGCATGGCATAGCTTCTACCCATTTTGAGACGTAGTCTACTGCCACTGGGATGTACTCACAATGCTTTGATTTTGGAAATTGTCCCATGTAGTTGATTCCCATGTCTTTGGCACGCCCCACACCTCCAGATAAAACTTTTCGTGTCATCATGGTGGGCCAAAAGAATCCACTTTGCCAAATCTTTGCATGTACGCGAAATGCGCCATAATGATGTCTATATGGTGATCAGTAGGATCTTGCAATGATTTGAATTCCCTCTTCCGGGGCACATATCTTCTGAGTAGTCCATCTGAACATATACTGAAGAGATACAGCGGGTCCCAGATGTGTTGTTGACTCTCGTAAATGAGCTTCCTTTTGTCCTTCCCTGGTGGTACATATCCTGCAACCATAAAATTTACAATATTTGCATACTAGGGGTTAGATCGGGTGATCTGATAGAGCATGACGTCCCTTATCGATTTGTTGATGGGCATTTTCTACATATTCTCAAAATGCATTCTAGACAAGTGATCTGCTACAGAGTTTTCTACTCCCTTCTTATCTTTTATTTGTAAGTCAAATTCTTGGTGTATCAAAATCCATCTTACAAATCTAGATTTAGCATCTTTCTTAGTGAACAGGTATTTCAAAGCACCATGATTAGTGTAAACAATCACCTTAGCTCCAACTAAGCAAGATCTAAACTTATCAATAGCAAAAACAGCAGCCAAGAGCTATTTTTCAGTTATTGCATAATTAAGTTGTGGCCTTGTCAGAGTTTTGCTAGCATAAGCAATGGCATGATGCTTTTTATCTTTAATTTGTCCCAAAACTGCCCCCACAGCATAATCACTAGCATCACACATAATTTCAAAAGGTAAAGACCAATCAGGGGTTGAATGATTGGTGTAGAGATGAGTGCTTGCTTCAGGGTGTTAAAGATTTCATACAAGTGTTGACGGTAATTATTGTATGATTTTACCCGTCAACTAAACATGAAATAAGGGTATAAAAGCAGACACCACCATAGAATAGGGTTTTAATTGACAGAATTCCACAGTTTTGGCGAATTAGTGTTTTGCATGGGGTTATACAGAAAAGAATCAAGGGAGACCCACATGTCAGATTAAAATAATGAAATCAACTGCGAAAGGAGATCAAGAATATTCTAGAGAACACCAGAGACTCGCTGGCAGAAGCAGGGCCCACTTGGCAGTAGGGGGAGGTTGGCCGACCTGTCAGTGAGGCTTCCCAGCCTTCGCTTCGACTTTGACCCACACCCCGAAATTTCACGCAATCCTAGCCGCCCGTCAAAGTCGGTTTGATCCAAGGGCTACGGTTCATCCCACCGGGCTATATAAGGACCCCCAGACCCCCCAGGATTTGACATCAATCATTCAGATCATTCATTCATCAACCAGTTCTGAGCTAGAAACCCTAGAATCATTAGAGCTTCACCATCCAGAGCATAGCTACATAGGTTAGAAGTAGAAGGTGGCAAGTTCTACTCGAGTTCCGGATCTGTCTGGAGTTAGAAGGCTTCATGAAGCCGTTGTAAGCTCTCTCTTGTATCTTAAAGCTCTCTTGAGTGTTGAGATAAAGTGGATCGGCATTATTCTATTATCGATTATGTTCTCAATTATACTATTCATTGCTTATCTAGATTGTATTCTTTGCATAGTTAGGATGCATTCATATTCATACATAGGTTTGTATAGTGCTCATTCATTGACGTCATGGGTGGGCGATGAACAACATGTAAGCATGGTGCTTAGATGTAGTTTGTCTGCAAATGCACCCTATATTCTGGGTTCTGTGGTAGATCGCGGATGTGACACTCTCGTTGAGTTCTTTGTAGTCCGCACTCCGAATGTAGGGAGAGTAGGAAGTTATCATTATTATAGAAGGCTTGCTATGATCTTGATCTTCCTTAGTAATATTCCCTTAAGTATGAATATGAAGTGTCTTCGCCATGATTGCTAGTATAATTGCACTAATCTAATATGTCTTTGATAGTATATGTCTTTGATAGTATAGTTAGAATGACTTAGGATATCCTTATGTTTCAACCTAATCCATGCTAGTGCCTAGATAGGGAGTGCTCTAAGTGACCACTATTATGTTGATTGATTAGTTGATTGATCATTATGCTTATCATATATATTATTATTATTGTGACATAACCCCTGTTCTGAGTAAATAGGTCATTCATGGTATTCTCCATATTTGCATATGCATATGACATCTATCTATCTAACTGCATCCCATTTATTGCCAACCCCTCCCAGTGGTAAAATATAAATGACAACCCGGAATACTCTGAGGTAAAATGCTACAATGGTGTATATTTTATCTATGTGCTTGCGGATACAATATAATATATTTCAGTCACTTGCACTAAGGAGAGATCTCTTAGAATCATACTAGGGATGACAACCTAGTTACTTATAAGAGATAGATGAAGAGTTCAAGTGATCTGTAAACTAATCAGGTGGCACATTAATCTATACCTCCCAGTATTTCGTTAAGAAATGTCAACAAGCATTTTTGGCGCCGTTCCCAGGGAAGGCGTTTGGCATACATAAGATGTAGATAGATCATATGCATAACACCAAATATGTTGAGAAACCATACAAACCTTACTCAAACACTGTCCTTGTTTACTCTTTGTATAGCTTATGCAGGGTGATGTATGAACGGATTTGACCTTCCGCAGAATTTTGTTGAAGATCCAGAAGCTTTGATCAGGAAGACCTCAGATCCTCCACCGGAAGACATCCGTACAAGAAGAAGTTTGACACCAGAGTTTGAGGCCATGGCAAATAAGAGCCTTCGTGAGTTCTCTGCTCCAACCACCACTAACATCCGTACGGGACCACCCACTGATGTTGGAGACAATGGATTCGAGCTCAAGCCTGCGCTCATCAACATGGTGCAAGGTAGCCAGTTTTGTGGAAAGGCGCATGAAGATGCGAGTGCCCATCTCCAACACCTTTTGGAGATATGCAGCACTTTCACCATCAAGGGAGTAATCAGAGATGCAATCCTACTCCGCCTGTTTCCTTTCTCACTATTGGGAAGGGCAAAACAGTGGTTCTATGCAAACAAAGACAAAAACACTACATGGGACCTCTGTTCCACTGCCTTCCTAGCAAAGTTCTTCCCTGTGGGCAAGACAAATGCTCTCAGATGGAAGATCACCAGCTTTCAGCAACAGCATGATAAATCTGTCCCGGAAGCATGGGAACGCTTTCATGACTATATTTCAGAATGTCCTCACCATGGGATGGAAAATTGGCTGCTCATGCAAACATTCTACCATGGGTTGACTACCAGCACCCGTGAGACGATGGATGCTGCTGCTGGAGGAGCTTTTCTATCACTCACCATTGAGCAAGCTACTACCCTTGTGGAGACGATGGCTTCCAACCAAAGTTGGAATGAAGAACGAGCCCTGACCCGCAAGAGAGGAGGAATACACCAGCTCAAGGAAACCGACATGATTTCTGCTAAGATGGACCTGCTGATGAAGAAGCTTGATGACCGAGTCAATGACAAGAGAGAGGTCAACCACATCCACGATGCCTACATGACATGTGAGGAGTGTGGAGGCACTGGCCACTCAGGTCACAGCTGTCTGGAGATTTAGGAGGATGTGAATTACATGGGCAACAACAACAACAACTATCGTCCCCAGAATCAGAGCCAAGGTTGGAATCAGCAACAGAGGCCCAACTACCAAGGTAATTACTCCGGTAATTACCAAGGTAACAATTTCAACACACCGTTGAGAGATCTAGTCTCTGGTCAGACCAAACTGCTAGATCAGATTTCCAAGAAACTAGTCTCCAATGACAAGTTGCTAGAAACCATCAACAACAGGATGGATGGTTTTGCCTCTGCTATCAAGAACCAGCTCAGCTTCAATAAAATGCTAGAATCTCAAATAGCTCAGCTGGCATCGTCTATCCATCTGGCCAATGAAGGAAAGATCCCAGGCCAACCTGAAGAACTAGAAACTACAAATCTGGTGGATATCTTCAACGCAAGATGCTAACATGCAGAGCATCAGTCCAAGGGATGGAATGATGACTCTCTACCGGAGAAGAAAGGAGACCCAGGAATGCTAGTCATACCAGTAGCCATTGGTGAACACGCCTTTGAGGAAGCAATCTGTGACTTTGGCGCAAGCGTCAACATTATGCCCAAGGTGATCTACGAGAAGATCCATGGAGATGCACTCCTATACACCAACATGTGCTTGCAGCTAGCGGACCAGTCACTCTGCTATCCGAAGGGGATCCTGGAAGACATCTGTGTACGAGTTGGACACTCGTACGTACCTGCCGACTTCGTGGTAGTTGAGACAGGAGGAGATGAGAAGTCACCAATCATTTTGGGACGACCATTCCTTAGCACCGCCAAGGCTATCATTTACGCCGACAGCGCCAAGATCTGTTTCACTATCCAGGGAAGAAAAGAAAGATTCAGCTTCAAGAACAAGATACTGGAAAGTCCAGCCCATCCACAGAAGCCGTACATCTATGAAGACAAGCCTGCACAAAAGAAGACGGGCAGAAGAGAGAACAAAGCTAGGCAGACTCACACTGAAGCTGTGGGGATGATCAACTCAGTTCGAGCTGAGTACACTCTGGTTTCACCACACATGCCCAAGCTTGACGATCCAGGAGTACCGACGATCGATTGCACAATTAATAAGAATGTCTTCTACAAGACCTTCTGCGATACAGGCTCGAGTGTCAACATAATAGCCAATGTAACTTATGACTTTCTATTTGGAAAGACACCCTTGTACTCTACCTACACACAGCTGCAGATGGCGGACCAGACGTTTAGATTTCCAGAGGGGATCGCTAAAGACGTTATGGTAAAGATTCGAGATCATTATGTCCCCACTGACTTCCTAGTCCTAGACATGGGAGAAGAAGAGTACGACCCACCGCTCGTACTTGGAAGACCGTTTCTCAATAATACAAAAGCAATCATCTACATGAGAACAGGAGAGGTTCACTTCCAGTTCCACAAGGAAAAGGTCCGCTGCTACTTCAACAGTTACACAACTTATGAGCAGCCAAAGAAGAACAGGCCAAGGAGGAGATGCCGTTCCTCTCAAAAGACCTACCCACTCAAGGATAGTTGGGAAGATTATAAGGAAGAACTCGAAAGAAATAAGCCAGAAGACAGGAAGGAAGAAGAGACTGTGAAGGAAGAGCTCCCAGCTTCAACCTCACCAGCAACATCAACTTTACCAACCAGAAAGGAATGGAGGAAGAAAGAGTCATCTTCCAGCTCATCATCAGAAGTGCAACCAGGGCCATCTCAACCCGACGTTGCACCCGATAATAAATGAACAGACAAGGAGTCCTGTCGGAGGACTATAAACCACCGAGCCTTCGCCAAAAGGTAAAACTGGTACTTACCATATCTACTTTTCAGCATTGCATTAATAACATAGTAGTTGCATATTTACTTTCCTGCATTAAAAATAAAATAAAAATATTATTACTTAGCATAATAAAAACTAAAAGCCCCATGTGACTAATCTAGTGGCATAGCTCATAAAGACAATTCACCGTGATGGCACAAAAATAATTTCGCATCTAGAATAGATCTTTGCATCATATCTACTTTCTGCAATCATAAAATTGAAAACACCAAAAATGTGTGGGAACATGAAGGCCCACACTTTATGAAAAATACCAAAAATATGTGGGCATATGAAGGTCCACACCATGGAGTAGTATTAACCTAACCTCTCTCCATGAGATTTGGCATTCTTGTTGGCAACTGAGTTTTACAGGATAATATGAGATCAAGGAGTTAGTCAACCTGGCGCCCTTACACTGCTGGTACACCTGCTCCTAGAACGATCACTCAATTTGCAACATCAAAGACCTTGTCAAACATCTAGCTTGGGGAAGGGCACCCTCCATTCAAATCCAGCTAAGTATATGTTTCCCACCTTATTATTTTTCGTGTGAGTTAGCTAGTGAGATAAAAATTTGAAAACCAAATAAATAGTGTTTAGGTTAGTTAGTGTGTTTGAATAAAGTAAAAAGAGAGTGCTTACAATAATTTTGCTCAGATTAGATGGAAACCATGCTCAGGAATTTGATAGATAGCACCCCACTATGATTCCTCATAACACTTAGTTTTTAACCTTGAATCATCCCAAGTTTTAGATACAACCATTTTAACTTGAAGATTTACTTTGAACCTGAAATTTGTGGGTAGCAATAGCTTGATCTAAGTCTAAGTAATTAAGGGATATGATATGCAAAGTTTAAACTGCTATTTATCTTGTTCCTAGTGATACTTGAATTCTGAAGATTTGTTTCAAAAATCTTTAAAACCACACGATGAGTTCTTGTATGACAAGAGCTTTACATTCCTACCACAGCCATACATGCTAGACTAGAAAAACATACACATTTGATGCTACTTGCTTTGTTTTGAGTTTAGTCGAGCTTTGTTGATACCTTAGGAACTTGTCATGCTTTTACAATCAAGATCATGTGCACTCCACCCATAATGCACTACTCGGTTCCTGAGTAGGCGCATCCACACATTCCATCTAGTCCACTAAATAGTTTACTCCTACACTAGGAGGAAACATCCAAAAATGAACTCCATTGGTTATCCCCGATCAATGCTCCAAGTTCTTTGCTATCTCTCAAAAGAAAAAGGGAAGTACTGTTGCAGAGAAGAGGCATGTGGCTATGCAAAAAAGTGAGATGAGAGAAAACAATGGGTACAAAGATGCCCTCCTGAGAGGTAAAAATGGACAAGTGTCCGATTTATCAAAACAATGGGTACTCTGATGCCCGCCTGAAAAAAAGAGAAGAAAGAGAAAGATAGCCCATGTTGTCCTGCAACATAATTCCCTAGTGTTGAAAAAAGAAAGAAGAGAGAGATGCTTTCAAGGAGCAAAAAAGTAGAATTAGGATCAGCCTCCACAAATAACCACCTACCACCTCAAATCCACACACAGGCACATCCTGATTTGATTGTATGACTTGTTCCTTTGGATCCATTATTTGACTTTACAAGATATTCATTGCAAGTATGTATGAGCTGTCTCCTTACCCATGAGCTCCACATAAGCCATTAGTTAAAGGGTGAGAGAGAGAAGGCATGCATCACTATTGCATTGGTAAGGATCCACAAATACTACATATTGAGAGACTTGAGAGAGTCATACACAAGAAACTCTGACTTTTATTTCAAAAACTTGTAAAAGCTCTAGGATAAGAGTTGAATGACAGAGCTTGAGACATAGTGCTTAACTTAGACATTATTTCCTTCAATTACCCAAGACCCAAGATAAAGCTACAAGCTCCATGGTCAAAGGTAATAAAGGTAACTCTAAAGGTTAGCTTGGTTTACTCTAATCCTTGAGTACTTCTTGGTACCTGTGAAGAATAACTATAACTTATAATATCTGCTAAAAGTTTGGTTTTGCTAAGGGACTAGCAAAGGTTAAGCTTGGGGGAGCTTGTTGATGGTAATTATTGTATGATTTTACCCGTCAACTAAACATGAAATAAGGGTATAAAAGCAGACACCACCATAGAATATGGTTTTAATTGACAGAATTCCATAGTTTTGGTGAATCATTGTTTTACAGGGGGTTATACAGAAAAGAATCAAGGGAGACCCACATGTCGGATTAAAATAACGAAATCTACCGCGAAAGGAGATTAAGAATATTCTAGAGAACACCAGAGACTAGCTGGAAGAAGCGGGGCCCACTTGACAGTAGGGGGAGGTCGGCCGACCCACTGACCAGGTCGACCGACCTGTCAGTGTAGCTTCCCGACCCACGTGCCGAAATTTCATGCAATCCTAGCCGCCCGTCGAAGTCGGTTTGATCCAAGGGCTACGGTTCATCCCACCGGCCTATATAAGGACCCCCAGACCCCCTAGGGTTTGACATCAATCATTCAGATCATTCAGTCATCAACCAGTTCAGAGCTAGAAACCCTAGAGTCATTAGAGATTCACCATCTAGAGCATAGCTACATAGGTTAGAAGTAGAAGGAGGCGAGTTCTACTCGAGTTCCAGATCTGTCTGGAGCTAGAAGGCTTCCCAAAGCCATTGTAAGCTCTCTCTTGTATCTTAAACCTCTCTTGAGTGTTGAGGTAAAGTGGATTGACATTATTCTATTATTGATTATGTTCTCAATTATGCTATTCATTGCTTATCTAGATTGTATACTTTGCATAGTTTGGATGCATTCATATTCATACATAGGTTTGTATAGCGCTCATTCATTGACGTCATGGGTGGGTGATGAACAACATGTAAGCATGTGCTTAGATGTAGTTTGTCTGCAAATGCACCTTATATTTGGGTTCTGTGGTAGATCGTGGATGTGACACTCCCGTTGAGTCCTTTGTAGTCCACACTCCGAATGTAGGGTGAGTAGAAAGTTCTTATTATTATAGAAGGTTGGCTATGATCTTGATCTTCCTTAGTAATATTCCCTAAGTATGAATATGAAGTGTCTTAGCCATGATTGTTAATATAATTGCACCAATCTAATATGTATTTGATAGTATAGTTAGAATGACTTAGGATATCCTTATGCTTCAACCTAATCCATGCTAGTGCCTAGATAGGGAGTGCTCTAAGTGATCATTATTATGTTGATTGATAAGTTGACTGATCATTATGCTTATCATATATATCATTATTATTGTGATATAACCCCTGTTCTGAGTAAATAGGTCATTCATGGTATTCTCCATATTTGCATATGCATATGACATCTATCTATCTACCTGCATCCCATTTATTGCCAACCCTTCCCAGTGGTAAAATATAAATGACAACCCGGAATACTCTGAAGTAAAATGCTACAATGGTGTATATTTTATCTGTGCGCTTGCGGATACAATATAATATATCTTAGTCACTTGCAATATGGAGAGATCTCTTAGAATCATACTGGGGATGACAACCTAGTTACTTCTAAGAGATAGATGAAGAGTTCAAGTGATCTGTAGACTAATCAGGTGGCACATTAATCTATACCTCCCAGCATTTCATTAAGAAATGTCAACAACAAGCATCATCAAAATCAAGGGGAGCATCCTTGGCGAGCATCATTGTTGGTATTAATTAAATGTCACTTGTTAAATTAGTTAGCCACCTCTTTTTAAACCTATATCTCTTACAATAACTAGGTTATCATCCCCAGCATGAATATAAGAGACATGAATGGAAACTACCCAGAATAATACTAAGCAGTTATTATGAATGCACGTGACTAAAGAGAATATAAATATAAATAGTCAAGTTCAAAGTATCTGCAAGCGCACAAATTAATTATACCATTGTAGCATTTTACCCGAGTATTCTAGGGTTGTCGATTTATATTTTTTTTACCACAGGGAGAAGGTATGGAGGCAGGCATGAGTGGATAGATTCAAGTTACATTACTTATGAACAGAATCAATCACATAGCACATACTTAAACAGGGGTAAGCCAGTAATAAAGATATGACATGATAAATAAAGGCTTAGATAACTTTCCAGAGAGGTGTGGACTACTCAAAATTAAAGTCAACCAAAGCATAGGATTACTTAAGAGATCAGATTCTTATGTCATTCCTAATTAATTATGTTATTCATCTACTCTAACAAATATATAATCATATATAGCACAATTGATTCTTTATCTATGCATCAGGAACATTATTCAGAAAGAACAAGAACAGAGCAAGTCTACCTTCATAACTTAACTCTACTCTCTTTAGATACGGGGACTGGACTACAAAGGACTCAACGGGAGTGTCACATCCGCGATCTACCACATGACCCGGCATATAAAGCGCATTTGCAGGCAAATAACATCTAAGCGCCATGCCTCTATAATATCTACCACTTAACCCACTCGAGTACTGGATTAAGCGCTTTGCAAACTCATGCATAAACTCATTACCGATCATAACTATATCAAATATACTACTAGAATAAACTAGGAACATAACAAACCGAAACATAGTCATAAAATAGCATAAAGTCATAATAAGAGGTAATACAGCAGATTTACCAATCTCTAGTAGACAGGCGATCCAGAATCCTGAGCCGAAGGCTCAACTCTACTTCAATCTACTATCTAGGTTTAAACTAGAACTTTGAGTGTCTAACCCAAATCTTTGGTGGAGAGCTCTCTGATTGATAACTGATCTGATCTGGTCTGAGAGATATCTGAAACCCTGGGGGGTCTGGGGGTCCTTATATAGGCCAGTGGGATGAACCGTAGCCCTTGGATCAAACTGACTTCGACGGACGGTGGAGATTGCGTGAAATTTCGGGATGTAGGTCCACGTCGAAACGCATGCGGAAAGGACACCTGCCAGGGTCGGCCAACCTGTTAGGGGGATCGGCCGACCTCCCCTGGCTGGCAACCAGGCCTCGCTTCGTCAGGCGTGTCTCTGGTGTTCTCTAGAATGTTCTTGTTCCACTTTCGCGTCGGAATTCGATATTTTGATCTGACATGTAGGTCTCCCTTGGTTCTTTTCTAATTAACACCCTGCAAAACATAGATTCACCAAAACTCATAGAATTCTATCAGTTTAAACCCTATTCTATGTTTGAGGATGCTTTTATGTCCTTTTTTATGTCTTGTTGATGCTTAAAAGTGAGCAATAACTACCATCACAATCATCAAAAGCATCTATAAAAGCTAGCATGTCCAAGGAAACTTCTAATCCCTTTAACATTCATAGGTGGAGGTAGTTGTTTAATCACTTCAACTTTAGCTCTGTCTACCTCTATCTCTCTTTCAGACACTAGGTGCCCTAGCACTATTCCTTCTCTAACCATAAAATGACATTTTTCCCAATTAACGACAGTGCTTTTCCTCACATCTTTGAAAAACCTTATCTAAATTTTCAAGACAATCATCAAAACTTTTTCTATAAACAGAAAAGTCATGCATAAAAACTTTCATGATTTCTTCAATCATATTAGAAAAGATAGACATCATGCATCTTTGAAAAGAAGCTGGTGCATTACACAATCCAAAAGATATCCTACAATAGGCATAGGTTCCATAAGGACAGGTAATGGTGGTTTTGCTCTGATCATCAGGATTGATAGGAATTTGATGATATCTAGAACTACCATCGAGGAAATAGAAGAAAGATTTGCCAATCGCTCTAACATTTCCTCAATTAAGGGCAAAGGAAAGTGACCTTTCCTTGTTGTCTTGTTGAGTATCTATAATCTATGCACATCCACCATCTAGTGTGGTTGTCTAGAGGATCAACTCATTTTTGTCATTCTTGACAACTGCTTGCCTCTCTTTGTGGCTTACCCACTCACTATGTGGCAAAGGATAAATAATCCCGGCATGCAATAGCTTCAAGACCTCTTTCTTTACTACTTCCTTCATCGCATTATTGAGCCTACGCTAGGGCTTAAGGATGGCAACGGGGCGGGTTCGGGGCGGGCGGAACGTTCGCGGACCCGCACCCGAAACCCGAAAACAAGACCCGAACCCGCCCCGAACCCTGTTACGGGGGAAGACCTGCCCCCGCCCCCGAACCCGCCGGGTCCCCGAAACCCATGAACTCAGTTGTCCGCTAATCCCCGTCGAGTTGTTGCGCCCAACGCCCGAGCCGCCATGCCCGTCCTTGTTCTCGCCGAGCGCCAAAGCCACCCAGGCCGCCCGCCATGGAGCGCCTGTTGACATCTACTAACGTCGCTCAATATAACTTTATAACTTTTAACACTAGGGACGAGATTAGAAGATGTATGGTATTTTAATTAACTGATCAATAGCATCTAGCCACTTATCTATTACCAACATTCTTTAGCATGAACTGGGTTGTCAATCCTAATTATTTATGTGAAGAATAAATAAAGGTTTTATATATTATTCCATGTGACTAGGCAGAAATATAAATAAATAGAAACTAGGAACAATTCTAGAAGCGGACAGATAATTATACCATTATAGCATTTTACCTAGAGTATCACCTGGTTGTCGATTTATATTTATATCACTGGGAAGGTCTAGTAGGATTTAAATTATATCTACAACTTATACTGCTAATGTAAAAGATAAACCATAACTATAATCCAACTCATAGCATGGATAAGTCACAAGATAAAGATATATAGGATAAACATGATCAGTCATCATCATAAATAGGTAAATATCCGAGCTCATCTAGTCATAACAATAGCTAGCCAATGGATAGATAAAGGAATTAATATCTAAAGTAATTCTATAACTACGTCAATGAATACTATGATTAGTGCAATTACATCTAGCAATCATTGTTTAGCTCTACCTATATCATGATTAAATGTAAAGGAGCATCATCTAATGAGGATATTAATACACAAGGGTCACCTCCTTCGCGACCGCACTCTGCTCGTCCTACGTACGGGGGTGGACTACAGAGGACTCAACGCAGCTGTCACCTACGCGATCTACCACACGACCCGGTACGTCAGGGTGCACTCGCAGATAAGCAAGATATCTAAACACCACGTCTACATACTGCCAATCATTCATCCATGATATCTCTGCGATGAACTCTATACGAGCAATTACATAAATTCAATATGATCAAACTAACTATGCTAGACATATAATCAAAGTAAACAATGACTATTGCAATTAAGAACATATATAAGATTAAGAACAATGTATCCCAAATCATAATATTAAACACAATAAGAGAAAAGAACTAGAATTATACCGAACTCCGTGCTCCAGACAGACGCCAGGGGCTCCGGATCCCGCTGAAGAACTAGAACTCCTCTACTTCTAATCTAACTAGGCTAAAGCTATGAACTAGAGAGGCTCTGATGAACTAGAAAGGCTCTGGATGGCTTGATCTCCAAATGACTTGAAGCTTCAGGGAGGGGACCTGCCCCTTTATTTATAGCCCGGTGGGATGAACGTGCGCCGTAGGATCGAACCGACTTGAAACAAGGGCCGAGATGACTCCTAATAGGCGGTGGAGGAAGATTCCAGAAGGCGGGGCCTGAGACCTAGCAGGGGGCGTCGGCCGGCCCCACCCTGGGTCCGGTCGGCCCCACTTTGTGGGGTCCCGGTTGCTCGGGTGTGTTCCAAATGCTTCTAGTGTTCTCGTGATGATGTTTCCTTCGCGATCAAGTTTCGTGTCTTTTATGCTCTTTACCCCTTCTTTTATGCTTTTCTAGAATAGCCCCTGGAAAATATAGAACATGCAAAATTCATGGAAACTGTCAGTTAAAACCCTAGACTAGTTTGTATTCATGTGCCCTTTCATGTCTAAAGTTCTAATAAAAGTTGACGTTATCCACCGTCAACAACACCCCCAAGCTTACCCATTTGCCTGTCCCTTGGCAAACAAACTAAGCCTAATTACTAATGTAATTGGATCAGGAGTGGCTACAATGCTTTCATGCTTTCCATGTACACATGTTTTCAAACAGAAATTCTCCTCCGGATTAGACAAAACTACTGTAACCCTCGAACTTACCTATTTTACCTTTAACTATGGAGCTTTACAGCTTTTGCATTAGTCTTGAGCAATCGAAAGACAGAACAATCAAGTCAAGCTCCATGTCTCAAGTTCTTCACGGTACTATTATTCCGGAGTTTTGCAAATTTTAAAAATAAAACTCAGAGCTAAATTGTATGACACCCTCAAGTCTCTTAATATGTGGTATTTATGGATCTCACTGACGTATTAATGATGTTATGCCTTCCTACAACTAAGGATTATAGTGGAGCTTATAGGAGTGGCAATAACAAGGACGAGCATACTTGCAATTCATATATTGTAAAGTCAAACAATGGATCCACAGAGAGTCGAGGCAAACAATCAAACCAAGATCTGCATGTGTATCGAATATGGTGGATATGTGTATATATGGTATTTAGTGGTTGATCCTAATTCTACTTTTGCTCCTTGAAAATAACTCCCTCCTTTAAAACTTATAACTTTTCGCGGGAAAACATGGGCTATCTTTATTCTTCTTTTTTTATTATTTATATATATTTTTTTACAGGGAGGCAGGCATCTAAGTACCCTTTGTTTTAATTGTTGGGACACTTGTCCATCTTTTACTCCCTTTTCTCTTTTTTCAATACTTTTGCATAGCCATATGCGTTCTTTGAATATAAATAATTGGAGAGATAATGATAAGAACATAGAGCAATTAAATAAGGGTTGTCCTATGGGGTATATATTTTTGGGTGTTTACTCCCAGTGTAGGAGAAAATATTTTTAAGGTGGATCTGGATGAAAGTGGAAGATAATTGCGCTTACTCCCAGAGTAGGTGTAATGCAAATGTGGGTGGAGTGTGTAAGTGAACTTGATTTTAAAAGCATGACAAGACTCTCATAAGGTATACAACAAAGGTTGACTAAACTCAATGCAAAGCAAGCAGCATAATTGTGCAAAGGCTTTCCTATCTCTAAATGTATCATATATGACTTTGGTAGGAATTTGCACTTTGTCATACAAGAGCTCATCATGTAAGATTTTAAATTTAAAATAAATCTCCATAACTTAGTATTGCTAGGAATAAGATAAATAGCAGCTCAACCTTCATGAATCATATCAATCAATTACCTAGACTTAGCTCAAACATGTGCCTCCACAAGTTTTAGGTTCAGAGTAAATTCTTAAGTCAAAACAGCAATATCTAAAATTCGAGAGAATTCATGGTTTGAAAACTAGGCATTTGAAAAGTATTATGGCAGAGCAACTATTCATCATCTCCAAGACAAAATTTTAGTGTTCATCAGTTTTAATTAACTCTAGCCTAGACTGACTCTAAACATACTCTAATATATAGATAAATATTTATTTGGTTTTCAAATTTTATCTTACTAGCTAACTCACGCGAAAAGTGACATGGTACAATAATAATAAGGTGGGAAACTTATACTTAGCTGGATTTTAAATGGAGGGTGCCTTCCCCCAAGCTGGATGTTTGACAGGGTCTTTGATGTTGCAAATTGAGTGATCCTTCTGGGAGCAGGTGTATTGACAGTGTAAGGGCGTCGGTTTGACTAGCTCTCTGATCTTATATTTTCCTGTGAAACTCAATTGCCAACAAAAATACCAAATCTCATGGAGAGGGATTAGGTTTAGTATCACTCCATGGTAAGTGATTGATTTTATGTTTACAGCAGAAGTTTCCTAATTGGGTGGACCTTCATGTGCCCACATATTTTTTGGGTTTTTCTAAAATTGTGGACCTTCATGTGCCCACATATTTTTGGAATTTTTGGATTTTCTTATGGTACTACGGTGAACCTTCATGTGTTCACATATTTTTGGTATTTTATGACTCTATAAAACAGACTCGATAATCGCATAGGTATAGTTACCTGATAACTAGGGAATGCTCCTCCCCCAAGCTAGATGCTTGCAATACTTGGTGTTGGTTATCTTCAGGGCGAGCTTGCCAGCAGTAGTCCTAGTGGGCTCCATTGATGGACTCACTCCTTAGTCATATGTCGTTCCTGCATAATTGTGCTCCAAAAAAGAAAACCAAAACTCGAGACTCGAATTTAAGGGGTTAGCGGTCAGCCTGATGAGTAATTGATTATTCTAATGAACTAATATTAATTGGCAGATTTTAGCAAGATTCTTCTTTTTAGATTTTCTATTTTGTGATGTAGTAAAATAAATGTAGATTCTATTTTATTTTTATTTTGATGCCACCACAACAAATATTCCTATGGGGTTACAATAAGTCTACTTACATGGGGCTTTAATATTTTTGATGCAATAAAAGCTAATTTTTTCTTTCTTTTCAATGCACTAATAAAGCGGTAAAGATTTTTATTTTGTTTTAATATGCAGAAAAATAAATATGCATGCTATGTTTGTATTTATTTTTAGGCCACCACGATGAGTACTCCTACAGGTTTTATACTGCAAGGGTTTCACATGGGGCTTCAAGTTTTTAAGATGCATGGATACAGCTTAATGCATGCCTATTCACTCTTGTCATTTTATATACAAAGCTAATACAGAAGAGTAATCCTACTTATGAGAAAATAATTCATGTAATGTAGAAAAGCAAAAATGGATAACTACCGTTGTTACCTCACGGCGAGGGTTCGATGTTTTGAGTCTTCTGAACTGGACTCCTCCTTGCAGTGATTCATTAGTCAAGTACTTTGGTTTGCTCTTGAGGTGGTGCCTCCACTAGTGGCTCCCAATGGTGGTGCCACCTTCTTCCCTTCTTTTGTCGGCATCTCGAAGCCAATCTTATGTGCATCATTATTACTGGTTGAGAACTTCCACTTATCGAATTTGGGGGTTTGTCTCCCCCACACTTTGATTGAAGTGTGTTCTGCCCAAAAAGACAAGGTAGAGATCCAGTGCATGGGCTCTGCTGGTGGGAAAACACCAACAGAACCAGGAATTTATTCATTCTCTAACCTTGGGCACAATAAGATTGATGTTATTCATATTGTTCATTTATAACATGGGTGAGAATACAGAAGTATAAACATGGTATTTAAACTTGTGAGATAAAGAGTGAAGTTACTTAACCGTTGGAAAGACTGTTCATCTTTAAAATTTTCATGATGACTATTATTTTCCAATAATAATAGACGAAGTAATTCTAGCTTACTTGGTTAAGACTGGGATCAAGAGAATAGCGCTATGAACAAACTTAGAGAACAAATCATGTTGAGTTAATCCGGTTGATCAATTTAAGTAGTAACCCTAACATGGTTGTATTTTTCATTTATTGCATACCAAGATCAAGAGGAAATTAATAATCACTTACCTTAAGATATTTCCTTCATCATTGGAGCATGATAAAGGGTAGGTGAAATTCAATGGTCCTTTCCTTCATTGCATCTTGAGTTGTTCATTAGCATCTTTTCTTTTACTCTGTTCTCACTCTTCAGACCTCCTGCTTCTCTCATTATATATATTTTTTTTATTTTTTTCTGCAAGGGGTTAGTAGACAACGCATACCCGAAGGAATATTCAATTTAAAGTACGGATAGTGTTTGCCAAGGTTTATTTATAGCTTTAGTTTTAAATGATTCATCATTACTTCATTCAATTTTTTTTAAACAAGGTTAAGGTAAAGATATTATTTGAAAAGTACCTTCAACCTCAACTTGATTCTATGGATAGTCTCCTAATAGGATTTGAACATTTTTATATGGGAGAGGTGAGTCTACATATACAACCAAATTCTTAGACAAGTATGCTTTGATCTCATAGTTATGTTCAAGTAATATTTTGAACCAAATTCTTAGACAAGTATGCTTTGATCTCATAGTTATGTTCAAGTAATATTTTGAAGCATACTTATAATAGAACAAGGAAGTTTACATGACTAAAGATATTTATTCAAATAGAACTAAGAATATGTATGGTGAACCACAGGAGCATTTTTTTTAATTTGTTTTAATTGTTAGCAAGTTAAGTTTGAGCATGGCATAGGGTAGGAGTGACCAAGACAAATTAGCAACATGATATAAGATGTTGATTGTAGTTAAATATTGCATGAGGCTTGGACAAATGTACCTTATATCTTCATCCTTCTAAGTAAGTGGTGACAAACTTACTTGGAAGAGGAGGCTTATCCGGTTCATCTATTGGTGAAAACTTGTGGTCTGCTGAGCAAGGCCCTCCTTCTATCATGTTTGCCTTTTCACCATCCGATGAAAGTATAGATAATTACATGCTCTTCATTCATCAACCTTTTCTTGATTTTAATTGAATTGCGGTTGATGAGCTTGGGTCCACTGGAGGTGCAAACTCAAGTTCCTCCCTGGTTGTCCTTGTCTTCTATTGGCATAGCAACGAGTTGTTTTTCTTTAAGTGGCATTCCAGCCGTCTTGATGGTCAGGGTGGGGAACTTCTTTGATGTTCAAGTAAAACTTCATCTCCAATAGATTAAGGATATTCTTTTCTGCAAAATGTTAATGGACACATACCCGAGGGAATATAACAAAATTGAAATACAGGTTTTGTTGTCCATACTATTTTGCGATTTTCCTCTACGCTAATAAGATGATATATGGTTTTAAGATTGTTTAGCATAGATTGTGTCTATTGTGTTTTACATTGTTGTTGCTACATTCTAGTATGGTTCAAAACAGAGATAACTTGCAACGAAAGATAAATGAATAAACATTAATACTCACAGTTCTTCCTCTTATAAAGAATGAGCTGGGTCTTCTTGCGCAAAGTCATTACTGCCTTGATTCATCTTCGGTGTGAACTCATCTCTTGACTTTCCTAGATTTGATTCAAAATTTTCCTGCAGGGGTTAGTTCGACAAAATATGCAATGTCTACTACAGCAATTTCTAATTCAATAACCAAACCAAACTCCATGTCTAGCTTTAGTTATGGAAGGCATTTCAACCTAAGCACCACGCTTAATTTAAATTCCTTTGAAAAATACTCATATGGCCATATGTAGTACCTCCAAACCAAAACTTACTATGGCAGACAAAGGTAACATGAAAGCACTAGTAGGGAATTATTCAGGTAGAGATGAAAAAGCATGATCATGGTGAGTTTTTTTTAAATACTAATCATGAGCCTTCATGTGCTCATATATTTTTCTTTCTTTTAATAAGAATGCAAGTGAGATTGATATATGAATGGAACTAAATAAGTTATGAGTAGAAAGAATTTTAGAATAAATAGGGTGAATATATGGATTTAAAGTGAACATACAGTGGAATGCAAAAGATAACTACTCATCAAATTTAAAGTCCATGAGAAAGACTTTCTCACCTTTATTTGATCATACTTACCATGTCTCACATGATGGAATTTGTGAGTGATGTAGCATCTTTATTCCCGTCACTTGAGATATAATTGAATTTTTGTGACGTCAACCTCTTTTTCCAATCTTGGATTTATTATGTTTCTTCTTTTTGTGGGAGCTTGCTGGAAGGTCGTAAACCGGTCGTTCATTACCCTGCATAAGATATTAAAGTAGACAAAACACGGGTAATCCTACTTGAGCAGGGGTTAATGGTTATCTCGATTACATTAATGTTGACGGTGGATAACGTCAACTTTTATTAGAACTTTAGACACCAAAGGATACATGAATACACACTAGTCTAGGGTTTTAACTGACAGTTTCCACGAGTTTTGCATATTCTGTATTTTCCAGGGGCTATTCTAGAAAAGCATAAAAGAAGGGTTAAAGAGCATGATTACCACGTAACTTAACCGCCAAGGAAACATCATCACGAGAACACTAGAAGCATCTGAAACACACCCGAGGCACCGGGACCCGAGACCCCCTAGGGTGGGGCCGGCCGGCGCCCCCCTGCTAGGGTTTCGGCCCACCTTCTGGAGTCTTCTTCCGCCGCCTTTGTGGAGTCATCTCAGCCCTTGTTTCAAGTCGGTTTGATCCTACGACGCACGTGCATCCCACCGGGCTATAAATAAAGCGGCAGACCCCCCTGGAGGCATCAACCTATCATTCATTCAAGGCATCAAGTCTTCAAGCCATCAAGAGCCTCCTAGTTCATCAAGAGCCTCCTAGTTCATAGTTGTAGCCTAGTTAGATGTAACACCTGGTTTTCCGAAGAATACCAAGCGTTAACTATATGTGTGCCCAGGATGTCCACAGAACACATATAGTGACAAATATGGTAAATACCATAAGCAATGCTTAAATACATAGCGAAATATATTTACATTAAGACTTACAAATATATGAAAGAACAACGGAAACTAGTCTTCATCTTCTATCTTCGGGGCACCATACTCCACAGGGACGGTTGACTGGGGAAGCACTCGCCTAGTACTCATGGAACTCCTTTGGAAACTCCTCACTTTATCCACCATCTGGTACCCATCCGGGATTTTTATTGGTGAAACCACAAGTGTCAGCTCACCATGCTCAGCAAGTATAACATGAGGGGATGCAAGGCTCAAAAAGCTGACACGGCTGAACTGCGGTAAGCACTTTTAGTTGGTCACATTTTACTTATTAAGAGTCTATGTAACTAAGTTATGCGTAGCACCCCAGTGAGATTATAATAATTATCATCAATATCATTTCATCATCGTCTAGCCATCCATAAAATCATCTGTCTCGAAAAGGATCCAGGCCGCTCGTGTCCGTGAGCACGGCTGATATATCAGTTTGATCAAACTCTACGCAGAGGTGTACACTTTCACCATGAGTCGTGAATTCCCATATGCTCCGAGGCGGCCAACCACTTATCACTTCCAAGGTGAGTAGGCAGGGAACCACTACGAAGCCTTTCACTAGTCACTCTAACAAGTTAGTAGACGCAAGGTTTCGGCAAGGCGAATGGAGGCCCCCTTCAAGATTGGCACACCATGTGACCGCAGCCCAGCACACATCTTGACAGGCTCGGAACCCATTCTTGAACCTAGACCCCCTCTAGCGCCTTTCGGTAACTACTAACAAGATAGAGAAGATCTAGTTACTCATCTAAGACCAGAGCCATGTGATTCTCATGGTTGTACGGTAAATCCTGGGTGGCCGCTTTAAGATTCAGATGCATACGGGCAGACTAGAGCGACCAAAAAGGCTCAATGCTCTAGCCCTCTTCTGTCCATGTTGCTTAAAAGCATCTTCCATCCATAGTTGCATAATCATTAATCAATATTATAGATCATTATTGTTGGTGATAGCAACTAAGCCAATCTACCCATATGCAATAACCCATAGGTAACAAGGATATAAGATATCAATAGTTCTAGGTAAAATCCTTATAGGTTTATCATATTAGACACATGCATATGAAAATGTGATTAAATGGTTATTAGGCAACAAGGAAACTCATGTTACACTTGCCTTCCAAAAGCTTTCCAAGTTCTCCAATTTTTCCTTCTGGATTATCCTTGCATAGCTTCTCTTCTAACGATCACAAGAACCAACACAAGCCTCACATTCAAACCTAGAAACAATACACCAAGCATTATATCAATAAATTACAAAGGTTTTGAAAACGTATGGCTTGTTCTGTAATTGTGCGAGCACGAAAACTTAACAAAACAAGAACCACAATTAAAAGATGTGAGAGTTGAATGGCATATGTGGCAAGCATTGGATTAGATGACTAAGTTGGAATTTGGACTAGAACATATCTAACATAACAAAAAGGATTGTATATGTATTATGGTGTGTGGTAGAGAAACTGGAATAGACTACATTGGAGAATAAGATTGAATTGATATACATCATGTGGCATTCTCCTAGGAATATATGATAATTATGATATGATGTTTCCATCAATAAGATGGAGTGATATATCAAGGTTGATAGTAAGGATAGATGTTTATTTATGGTGAGGATGTAGTTTATGAGACTTGATAAAACACGACTTGAAAAGGAGAAATATGTTTAGTGGTCACAAGATCATGGTGGAGTGATGTGGTTTGATAGGATTAACTAAAATATAGCTCATGGTTCTGCCTGTATGATTTAAATGATGACCAAAATATAGAGAATATGCATGCAACATGTAAGGGCATGTCACATGAAGAGGGCATGTCAATCAGAGATGCACTAAGGACGAAACAAATTTGCTAGTTGGTGGTATGCTATTAGGCACCATTGGAGGACTGGGATTGAATAATGGATAACATGATATGACATTGATAACAAGATTTATCTCTGGTTATAGAACATAACATGACAAATATGGTGGTGGTGGTTTGGACGGGTAGATCATGTTAAGCGCATGGAGACCATGGATTTAAGGTGGGAAGAGAGGTTACACAAATGGCTTATGTTCTAAATATTCCTTAGAGATATGAGGGAATGATTTTGGATAAGTGAATAGGTTACTTTGGAACATATCATGACCAACAAATGCACTGAGGTGGATGCTAGATCAACGGAAAACAAGGTTATGTCGATTTGTGCATCAGTTAAGCGTAACCGGTGGAGGACAGCGGGAAATATGATGATAGATTGCATGGTTATAACAAATACAAATGGAAATATATTTTGTGGGATTTCTAGGTACTGCATGAGGGAGGTTATGGCAAAAGGAGGTGACGTTTTGACCATCCGTTGGTAGGAGAACATGATTGCAAGATGCGACATGTGGTTGTTCGGCATGGCAAGGGCAGCGACATGACAATGATTATAACTCAAGCGTCATTATTCATATGATGAAGCTGACTTGCAGGGATATGTGTAGGTATATCATACACACAACGGTCAAAGGTGCTGAATCACCGGAGTGGTCAATCAACGGGAACGCTCGTGCCAACCCGCTGTGGTGCGGCTGCGGGACAGCAGGACAGCAGGACAGTGACCACAAGATAGGAGCATATATCTTTCATACTTTATCATATAGCCATGAAACTTTTCAGAGGTGTGTGCAACTATATAAAGGATAACATATCCAAAGGGTTGATCAAGAGGTTCAATGGATCAACAGGAACGCCACTGACAAAAATAGGGTCATTTCTGTTTGGACAGCAGGAGCGGCAGACAATTCGGTCTCTATATCTCGGCCATCATGGATTGGATTGCTGAACCAACTTGTGGGATCATATGCAGGGATGTCATGAACATGTAGGTCAAAGGGATTTATGATTTGGTCAGCGGATTAGCGGGGAACGCCGAAAGCACTCAGAGATGCCAATCTGTCCAGACAGCAGGGACAGCGGCACGGTGATGACCATATCTCTAAATTCTCAACTCCTATGAAGAAACCATTTTGCAGGGACGTGTTAAAGGATATGAAATACAATTTCACCAAAGGGTTTGATGATTTGATCAAAGGAACAGCGAGGAACGCCGCTGCCCAAAAACAGCAGCGCTGCTGGCCGCCAGGACAGCAAGACATACAACATGTATATTTCATCGGGAATCAACCAAACATCAACAAGGGTACTTGATATTCAGAACACTATAAAAACATTATGGGGGACATGATTTAGGGTTCTCACCATGGGTATTGGTGGGGTGGAGCGGGGAAACTCATCAACGATTGCCGGTGATGACAACGCGGTTCAACGGTGCATCCTTCTCGCGATGCGGTTGATCGGGGCGACATCCATGGTGGTAGAAGCAACCACCACATCATGGTGAGCAGGGAGGTTGATGTTGAGCTCCTCCAAATCCTTGTTGGGTGCTTGGGAAGGAAATCAAGGTGTTTAGATGGGTTGCAATCGCCGAAACACTTCGTTTCCATGGACGGGATGGAGAGGAAATTTGGGGATTGGTTGAGGCAGCCATGGGGGAGAATGAGGAAGAGGAGGGGCATCTCCCCTCTGTTCTTGACGTGGGAACTGAAGGGGGAGGCGTGAGGGGGCTGTGGGGGAGTTATACTTGAAGGGGAAAGGGTGGGAGACCAAAGGGTTGGAAGGCAAAGGGTCTTGTCTTGATATTTTCTTGACTTGGTTGATATTTTTGTGCAAGATGGAGAGGACATCAGGTGGGTGACGTGGGAGAGGTGAGAGGAAGAGGTAGAGGGCTGGTTGGACTCTATGTTGAACCACAAAAGAGGGGAGGGTGGTTGGGCTTTGACCCGCGGCGAAAGATAACTCAAAGTTTTAACTGGATTCGGTTCGAAGCGATGTCGGAGGACGCAATGAGTTGGGTTGACCCATTAGCAATAGAAATAAAGATGGGGAATATGGTTTACTAATGGGATAGATTTAGGTGCTTGTATGAAAACAAGAATACAATATGGAATGATAGTGTTGAGCTCGGCTCGCTAAATTCGTAGAGACACGATAAGGGTTTCGGGAAATTTAGCGTTCCAAAATGGTGAGACCAAGACCGTATGGTTTTCAAGGATGGTTCAAAAATATGTTTGGGTTTGACCAAGAGGAGAATGAGTGGAGGAGAAAGAGTCCATGTATATATTGCCCAAAGGTCAGGAAACGAGAAGAAAGATGGAACTGAGATTAACAGGGGTACATAACATGTGATTGATTTCACTTGAACAAAGTGATGGTAGAGTTGCATATGGGATACAATGATTGATCATTAAGCATATGTTTTGATATTTGAACAAGAGTCAATTAGAAAGGATTGGAATCTCAAATATAAGGAAAAAGGGATAAAGAGAGAACATATTAGGGTATGACTAAATAGAGCTTTAAAGAATAGGTGTTAGGGTGATGGCAAGATGAACATTTGAAGAGCCATCAAGGTTTTTGGAACAAGGATCAAGGTATATGGTTCCAAGGATTTAATCATGAATGGGAACTTGATCAAAGATTTGAGAAATTTGATTCCAATTAAACCCTATGCGTGTTTGAAAACTTTTGAAATCATTTTTCATACAAAACACTATGCAAAGGCATGAATGCAACAAACCTTTAAATTGTTCACAAAATGTTTGAAAACTCACATTTTCCATTATCCAGAATGTCAACAACTTAAGCTATGTTGGAATTTTTAGAAAATGGTAAAAATCATTTGTTTTGTTTTAAGTGTTTTCTAGTCACATCCCAAAATAGAAATTTTGGGGTGTGACATTAGATTAGAGAGTAGAGGAGTTCTGGTTCTTCGGCAGATCTGGAGCCCCGGCGTTTGTCTGGAGCACGGAGTTCGGTATAATTCTAGTTCTTTCTCTATTATTGTATTCTTTATTATGATTAGGGAAACATTGTTCTTAATAGTTCATATGTTCTTGATTACAATAGTCTTTGTCTACTTTGATTATATGTTTAGTATAGTTGGTTTGATCTTCTTTGTCTACTTTGATTATATGTTTAGTATAGTTGGTTTGATCTTATTGAGTTCATGTAATTGCTCGTATAGCGTTTATTCATGCGTACGATGGATAGATGATGAACGATATGTAGACGTGTTGTCTAGGTATTTTGTTTATCTGCGAGTGCACCCTGATGTGCCGGGTCATGTGGTAGGTCGCGTAGGTGACAGCTGCGTTGAGTCCTCTGTAGTCCAGCCCCCGTATGTAGGCCAGCAGGCATGGTCGCGAAGTTGGATGATGACTCTGTTTCACATCCTTCGTAGATGATGCCCTTTGCATGTGATTATGATATAGAATTAGTCTAACAATGACTGCTAGATGTAATTGCACTAATTAGAGTTATTCATTGATGTAGTTATAGAATTACCTTTGATATTAATTCCTTAGTTTATCCATTGGCTAGCTATTACTATGGCTAGAGAAGTGCTCTGATGATTATCTTGTATTTATGATGATTCATCATACTTATCACCTTTATCTTTATTTACCTTGTGACCTCTACCTGTTATGAGTAGAGTAAATAACATCGGTAATGTTACTTATCCATTGTATACCATCACTATCAATATAATAGATTAAAGTTTATCCTAGTCCTTCCTAGTGGTATAAATATAAATCGACAACCTGGTAGAACTCCCTAGGTAAAATGCTACAATGGTATAATTATCTGTCCGCTTGCAGAACTGATCTTAGTTTATATTATTAATATTTATTTCTGCCTAGTCACAAAGATTAATATATAAAAGATTTATTTATTCTTAGCATTATTAATTAGGGATGACAACCTAGATCTTGCATTAGAATGTTAGTAATAGAAAAGTGGCTAGTTGCTAATGACAAGTTAATTAATTACCATTCATCTTCTAATCTCGCCTCTCGCATTAAAAGTTATATAGTTATATTTGGCGACGTTAGTAGATGTCAACAGGCATTTTTGGCGCCGTTGCCGGGGAAGGCACATTAAACTTAGGAAATATTGATAGCATACGTATACATAATGGATAAGATTGTATTACCGATTGATCTCTAACTCAAACAGGTACACCCTTATTTTTTTATCATTTGCTTATCTTATGTAGGGTGATGAATGAATGGTTTTCCTCTTCCAAATAATTTCACTGACGATCCAGAGAAACTCCTGAGAAGAAAGAAGTTTGTAGAGACGAGGCAAGATCCCGAACCACTATCAAAAACACCCATCGTTTCTCGAGCTAGTTTATCAAAGGAGCCAGCTCCAATATTAGAAGAAGAACACTTAGGAGAAGATTTATCTCCTATGTTTGAAGACATGGCTGAGAAGACGCTGCGCGAGTTCTCTGCCCCAACAACAGAAAACATCCAGACTGGACCAGCAGTCAATACTGGGGAGAATGAATTTGAGCTAAAGCCTGCTCTTTTCACCATGGCTCAAGCCAGCCAGTTTTGTGGAAGAGCTCATGAAGATGCAAGTGCACACTTACAACACTTTTTAGAGATTTGCAGCACCTTCACGATTAGAGGAGTACCAAGAGATGCTATTTTACTCCATCTTTTCCCATTTTCACTTTTGGAGAAAGCCATGCAATGGTTCTACGCCAACAAAATCAAGAACACTACATGGGACCGATGCTCAACTGCTTTCCTAGCAAAGTACTTTCCTACAGGCAAGACGAATGCTCTGCGTGGGAAAATCTCAAGTTTTCAACAGCAACATGACGAATCATTCACTGAAGCATGGGAGAGATTCCAAGATTACATTGAAGACTGTCCTCATCATGGGATAGAGGATTGGCTACTATTGCAGACCTTCTACCACGGGTTTATCTCAAGCACCCGTGAGTCCATAGATGCTGTAGCTGGAGGAGCTTTCTTGTCACTTAAGCTTCCAGAAGCTCAAGCACTCGTTGAGAAGATGGCCTCAAATTAAAGCTGTAATGAAGAACGTACTCAACCTCACAAGAGAGGAGGAGGCATCCATCATCTGAAGGAGACTGACATAGTCACTGCCAAGCTAGACCTCATCATGAAGAAGCTCGACATAGAGAATAAGGAAGTCATGCATATCAATGATTCTCGCATGACCTGTGAAGAATGTGGAGATTACGGGCATTCAGCTGTCAACTGCCCTACGTTGCAAGAGGATGTGAACTCCTACTATCGTCCTCAGCAAAATCAAGGATGGAACCAGCCAAACCAAGGATGGAATCAGCAACCTCGACAAGGTAATTACCAAGGTAACAACCAAGGTAATAATTATAATAATTACAATCTTCCGCCTTTAAGAGATTTAGTTGCTGGTCAATCTAAATTGTTAGATCAAATATCTAGAAAGGTAGCCTCGAATGATAAAGCTTTAGAAAATATAAATACTAGAATGGATAACTTTGCTTCTGCTATAAAGAATCAGTCCAGCTTTAATAAAATGTAGAATCACAATTAGCTCAGTTAGCTGCTGCTATCCCTCCATTTGAGAAAGGTAAGATTCCGGGCCAGCCGGAGGATTTAGAAACTGCTAACCTTGTTGATATTCACAATGCAACACAATACCAAATTGAGCCTGCAGATATACAATGGATAGATCACTCACTACCTGAGAAAATGGGAGACCCTGGAAGACCTGTGATTCCTATCTCCATAGCATGTCACAACTTTCCAGAGGCTATCTGCGATTTCGGCGCAAGTGTCAACATAATGCCCAAGATAATCTATGAGAGAATTTTCGGTGATCCTTTGTTGTACACAGATATGCGTTTGCAGCTTGTAGATCAATCTATTTGCTACCCCGAGGGAGTACTAGAAGAAGCTATTATCAGAGTGGGGCCATCATATGTCCCAATTGACTTTGTGATCATGGATACCGGAGGAGATGAGAAGGCACCTATTATCTTGGGACGACCATTCTTATACACAACCAAAGCCATCATCTATGCGGAACACGCCAAGATTGTCCTCTCCATCAAGGACAAGAAGGAGAGATTTTTATTCAAGAACCGCATCCTCGAGAATCCAGCAGTCCCCAAGCAATTCCATCAACAAGAAGAGCAACAACAACAACCAGCACCCAAGAAGAAGAACAATAGAAGATGGAGGAAGAATAAGCCCCAGCATGTACCTGAAGGAACTGCTCAGCTAATCAATGCCATAAACACAGAAAATGATCATATGCTCCCGAAGCCATTTCCAACAAACAAAGGTGACCCAGGTGTACCAATCATTGAATGCACAATCAGAGACATCACTTTTCCCGACACCATCTGCGACACTGGATCAGGCGTCAACGTAATGTCCAAAAAGGTATATGATGAATTATTTGATGATTTACCATTATACCCAACATATATTCAGTTGCAGATAGCAGACCAATCACTGAGATTCCCTGAAGGCGTAGTCAAGGATGTAATGGTAAGAATTCAAAAGAAATATATACCCGCATATTTTCTAGTTCTTGACACGCAGGGAGATGATGAATCGCCTATTCTTTTGGAAAGACCGTTCCTCTACACCGCCAATGCTACCATCTACATCGGGTCTGGACACAACCAACCCACCGGAAAGGTACGCTGTCAATTTAAAACACATCTTAACCATGAGCAGATCAGAAAGCAACGCAACAGAAGGAAATGCCAAGCCCGCCGTCAGGCTACCCAGCCTCACTGTGGATGGGAGGAGTTCCCTGGCAAGATTGTGAAGTATGAAGACTGCTACAAGGAGCAAGAAGAAGCCGTACAAGCACCACGCTGGAGTGAGTGGGAAGTGGAAGCTGAGAGGATGGACAAGATTGCTAAAGCAGAGAAAGAAGAGATCCAGGCACAAGTAGAAGAATGGATAAAGAGAAATGAAGAATCAAGAGAAGCTTACAAGGAAGTGCTGGAGCTAGAAAAGAGAGAAGTAGATGAGACAGAAAAGAGATGGAAGGAGAAGGAAGAAGCACCTGCTACACCACCGCAAAATGGGGAATTGACTGAGGTAACCTGAGACAATGAACCTATTGAGTAAGTACTCTCCTCTATCTAAGTCCTGTCAATAGACTTTAAATTCCGTACCCTAGCCATAAGGTTAGAATGGTAGTTATCTAATTAATTTAGCATTCATTAGTAATTTTTCTTAGCACCTTTATTAGTATAATCATTTTTTGCATATTAAAATAATAAAACCAACAAAAATATTTACTGGTTTATTTACTGCATCATAAATATCAAAGCCCCATGTGAATCAATCTATGGTAACCCTGTAGGCATATTTACTATGGTGGCATAAAAAAATAAAAATGATTTATAGATGGTAGTAGTATTTATAGTTGCTTTGTTGCAGTACGAAAATCCTGAGCCCCATGGAAATAAATATTCCCTGTGGTGGCATAAAAATTAATATATAGCATGCAAACATATTTGATTTCTGCATAAGAAAATTAGACAATCCTAAAAAGAGAATCCTGTTAGAATCCTGCTAAAATCTATTTATTAAAATCAACTCAAAGAATAATCAAAGTGCTCATTGGCTGACCGCTAACCCCTCGATAATTTGAGCCTCGAGTTTTGGTTTTCTTGTTGGAGTATAACTATGCAGGAATAATATTATGACTAAGGAGAAAGTCTATTAGTGGCACCCATCAGGACTATTGCTAACCAACTCGCTCTGATGATCATTCAAGCACCAAGTATTGCAGACATCAAGTTTGGGGGAGGAGCATCCCCTAGTTACCCGGTAACTTTATCTATGCGCTTATTAAAGTCTACTTTACACCTTTGAGAAAACAAAAACCAAAAATATGTGGGCACATGAAGGTCCACTTAGGAAACATCTGCTGGAAATATAAAATCAATTACTTACCATGGAGTGGTATTAAACCTAGCCCCTCTCCATAAGATTTGGTATTTTTATTGGCAATTGAGTTTCATAAGAAAATACAAGATCAAGGAGCTAGTCAACCCGATGCCCTTACACTGCCAATACACTGCTCAGAAAGATCACTCAACTTGCAACATCAAGGACCATGTCAAACGTCAAGCTTGGGGGAGGGCACCCTCCAATTAAAATCTAGCTAAGTATAAGTTTTCTATCCTATTTATCATTATTACTGTATCGCTTTTTCGTGTGAGTTAGCTAGTAAGATAAAATTTGAAAACCAAATAAATATCTATCTATATATTAGAGTTTGTTTAGAGTCAGTCTAGGCTAGAATAAATTAAAAATTGATGAACATTAAAATTTTGCCTTGGAAATGATGAATAGTTGCTTTGTCACAATACTTTTCAAATGCCTAGTTGTCAAACTTAAATTCTTCTGAGTTTTGGATATTACTGTTTTAACTTGAGAAGTTACTCTGAACCTGAAACTTGTGGAGGCATATGTTTGAGCTAAGCCTAGGTGATTGATTGATATGATTCATGAAAGTTGAGCTGCTATTTATCTTATTCCTAGCATTACTAAAATTCTGGAGATTTATTTTGAAAACTTAAAATTTACATGATGAGCTCTTGTATGACAAAATGTGAATTCCTACCAAAGCCATATATATATACATCTAGATTGGAAAACCTTTTGCACATTCATGCTGCTTGCTTTACATTGAGTTTAGTCAACCTTTGTTGAATACCATATGAGAGTCTTGTCATGCTTTTATAACCAAGATCACGTACACACTTCAGCACATATGCATTATTCCTACCCTGGGAATAATTGCAACCATTTCCACTTTCTTCAATGTTCATCATGAAAATGTTCTCTCCTGCACTGGGAGTGAACACCAAAAATATATAAACCCTATAGGACAGCCCTATTATAATTGCTCTAAGTTCTTATTATCTCTCCAGTTATTTATATTCAAAGGAAACATGTGGCTATACAAAAATATAAAGGGAGTAAAAGATGGACAAGTGTCCCAGCATTAAAACAATGGGTACTAGATGCCCGCCTCCCGAATGAAAAAAAGAGAGAAAAGAAGAGAGAGAAAGAAAGAATAAGGATAGGCCATGTGTTCCTCCAAGATACAAAGGAGAGTGAATCATTTTCAAAGAGCAAAAGTAGAATTAGGAATAGCCATTAAATACCACATAAACGCCTATCCATCATATTCCATACACATGCACATCTTGGTTTGATTGTATGCCTCGATTCTCTGTGGATCTATTGTTTGACTTTACAACATATAAATTGCAAGTATGCTTAAACCTTGTTATTGCCACTCCTATAAGCTCCACTATAAATCCTTAGTTATAGGAAGGCATAACATTAATGCCTTAAGTGAGATCCACAAATACCATATAAACTGAGAGACTTGAGGGTGTCATACAATTAAAGCTCTGATTTTTATTTTGAAAACTTGCAAAACTCCGGGATATTAGTACTGTGAAGAATTTGCTACATAGTGCATGACTTGATTGTTTTTTCTCTCAATTACTCAAGACTAAGGCAAGAATTGTAAAGCCCCATAGTTAAAGGTAAAATGGGTAAGTTTAAAAGTCAGAGCAGTTTTGTCTAATTCGGAGGAAAATCTATGTTTGCAGCATGTGTACATGGAAAGTATGAAAGCATTGTAGCAACTCCTGATCCAATTACATTAGTAATTAGGCTTAGTTCGTTTGCCAAGGGACTAGCAAATAGGTAAGCTTAGGGGTGTTGTTGACGGTGGATAACGTCAACTTTTGTTAGAACTTTAGACACCAAAGGATACATGAATACACACTAGTTTAGGGCATTAACTGACAGTTTCCACGAGTTTTACATGTTCTGTATTTTCTAGGGGCTATTCCAGAAAAGCATAAAAGAAGGGTTAAAGAGCATGATTACCACGTAATTTAACCGCCAAGGAAAATCATCACGAGAACAGTAGAAGCATCTGGAACACACCCGAGGCACCGGGACCCGAGACCCCCCCAGGATGGGGCCGGCCGGCGCCCCCCTGCTAGGGTTTCGGCCCACCTTCTGGAGTCTTCTTGCGCCACCTTTGTGGAATCAGCTCAGTCCTTGTTTCAAGTCGGTTTGATCCTACAGCGTACGTGCATCCCACCTGGCTATAAATAAAGGGGCAGACCCCCCTAGAGGCATCAACCCATCATTCATTCAAGGCATCAAGTCCTCAAGCCATCAAGAGCCTCCTAGTTCATCAAGAGCCTCCTAGTTCATAGTTCTAGCCAGGAGTTCTAGTTCTTCGGCGGATCTGGAGCCCCGGCGTCTGTCTAGAGCACGGAGTTCGGTATAATTCTAGTTCATTCTCTATTATTGTATTCTTTATTATGATTAGGGAAACATTTTTCTTAATAGTTCATATGTTCTTGATTAGAATAGCCTTTGTCTACTTTGATTATATGTTTAGTATAGTTGGTTTGATCTTATTGAATTCATGTAATTGCTCGTATAGCGTTTATTCATGCGTACGATGGATAGATGATGAATGAAATGTAGACGTGGTATCTAGATATTTGGTTTATCTGGGAGTGCACCCTGATGTACCAGGTCGTGTGGTAGATTGCGTAGTTGACAGCTGCGTTGAGTCCTCTATAGTCCACCCCCCGTATGTAGGCCAGCAGGCATGGTCACGAAATTGGATGATGACTCTGTTTCACATCCTTCCTAGATGGTGCCTTTGCATGTGATCATGATATAGGATTTGTCTAATAATGATTTCTAGATGTAATTGCACTAATTAGAATTATTCATTGATGTAGTTATAGAATTACCTTTGATATTAATTCCTTAGTTTATCCATTGGCTAGCTATTACTATGACTAGAGAAGTGCTCTGATGATTATCTTTTATTTATGATGCTTGATCGTATTTATCACCTTTATCTTTATTTACCTGTGACCTCTACCTGTTATGAGTAGAGTAAATGACATCGGTAATATCACTTATCCGTTATATACCATCACTATCAATATAATAGAGTAAAGTTTATCCTTAGTCCTTCCCAGTGGTATAAATATAAATCACCAACTTGATAGAACTCTCTAGGTTAAATGGTACAATGGTATAATTATCTGTCCGCTTGTAGAACTGATCTTAGTTTATATTATTTATATTTATTTCTGCCTAGTCACATAGATTAATATATAAAACCTTTATTTATTCTTAGCATTATTAATTAGGGATGACAACCTACTTCTTGCATAAGAATGTTGGTAATAGAAAAGTGGCTAATTGCTAATGACAAGTTAATTAATTACCATTCATCTTCTAATCTCGCATCTCACGTTAAAAGTTATATAGTTATATTTGGCAACGTTAGTAGATGTTAACAATTAATAAGTATAAGTCTATCAATATTCTTAATATGCCTAGCTATCTTCCCCGGCAACGGCGCCAAAAATGCTTGTTGACATCTACTAACGTCACCCAATATAACTTTATAACTTTTAACACTAGGGACAAGATTAGAAGATGTATGGTATTTTAATTAACTGATCAATAGCAACTAGCCACTTATCTATTACCAACATTGTTTAGCATAAACTGGGTTGTCTATCCTAATTATATATGCTAAGAATAAATAAAGGTTTTATATATTATTCTATGTGACTAGGCAGAAATATAAATAAATATAAACTAAGAACAATTCTGCAAGCAGACAGATAATTATACCATTGTATCATTTTACCTAGAGTATCACCAGGTTGTCGATTTATATTTATACCACTGGGAAGGTCTAGTAGGACTCAAATTATATCTACAACTTATACTGCTAATGTAAAAGATAAACCATAACTATAATCCTACTCATAGCAGGGAAAAGTCACTTGACAAAGATATATAGGATAAACATGATCAGTCATCATCATAAATACGTAAATATCAGAGCTCTAGTCATACCAATAGCAAGCCAATGGATAGATAAAGGAATTAATATCTAAAGTAATTCTATAACTACGTCAATGAATACTATGATTAGTGCAATTACATCTAGCAATCATTGTTTAGCTCTACCTACATCATGATTAAATGTAAAGGAGCATCATCTAATGAGGATATTAAGACACAAGGGTCACCTCCTTTGCGACCACGCTCTGCTCGTCCTACGTACGGGGGGTGGACTACAGAGGACTCAACGCAGCTGTCACCTACGCGATCTACCACACGACCCGGCACGTCAGGATGCACTCGCAGATAAGCAAGATATTTAAACACCACGTCTACATACTGCCAATCATTCATCCATGATATCTTTGGACGAACTCTATACGAGCAATTACGTAAATCAATAGGATCAAACTAACTATTCTAGACATATAATCAAAGTAAACAATGACTATTGCAATTAAGAACATATATACGATTAAGAGCAATGTTTCCCAAATCATAATGTTAAACACAATAAGAGAAAAGAACTAGAACTATACCGAACTCCGCGCTCCAGACAGACGCCAGGGGCTCCGGATCCCGCTGAAGAAATAGAACTCCTCTACTTCTAATCTAACTAGGCTAAAGCTATGAACTAGAGAGGCTTTGATGAACTAGAAAGGCTCTGGATGGCTTGATCTCCAAATGACTTGATGCTTCAGGGAGGGGGTCTTCCCTTTGTTTATAGCCCGGTGGGATGAACGTGCGCCGTAGGATCAAACCGACTTGAAACAAGGGCCGAGATGACTCCTAATAGGCAGTGGAGGAAGATTCCAGAAGGCGGGGCCCGAGACCTAGCAGGAGGGCGCCGGCCGGCCCCACCCTGGGGCCAGCTGGCCCCACTTTGTGGGGTCCCCGGCCCTAGTTGCTCGGGTGTGTTCCAGATGCTTCTAGTGTTCTCGTGACGATGTTTCCTTCGCGGTCAAGTTTCGTGTGTTTTATGCTCTTTACCCCTTCTTTTATGCTTTTCTGGAATAGCCCCTGGAAAATACAGAACATACAAAACTCGTGAAAACTGTTAGTTAAAACCCTAGACTAGTGTGTATTCATGTGTCCTTTCATGTCTAAAGTTCTAATAAAAGTTGACGTTATCCACCGTCAACAGCGCCGCTGCCGCTCGGCCCTGGCCACCGCCGCGGGACGCCGGTGCCGCCCAGGCCACCGCCGTGGGACCCCGAGCCGCCATGGTCGTCCGTCGCAGGGCGCAGTGCCGTCGTGCCCGCTGCCGCCGCTGCCGCGGGGCGCCGAGCCGCCATCGCCGCTCGCCGTGGGGTGCTGGTGCCGCCTTGGCCACCTGCTGCGGGAGCGGGGCGCCGAGCCACCACGGCCACGCGGTGCTGCCCTGGCCGCCTGCGAGGCTGAGGGGTGCTGGTGCCGCCTGGGCTACCTACCGCGGGGGCGGGATGCCGCCGCTCCCATGCCCCCCTGACTGGCCACACAGGTTGACTGAGCGTCGGCTGAGAGGCTGAGGGCTATGTTGTGGGTAGGAGATATTAGGGTTTCCAAACTTTCTTATATATCAAGGCTTCTAGTTGGGCTGGGCCATGTTTGTGAGTTGTTTAACTCGAATTTTTGGGCCCTGTGGGCCCCCATGGGGGAAATCAAAACCCGTCCCCGAACCCGTCCCGTTTGGGGCCCCAAAGCCAACACCCGCGAGGCGAGAACCAGACCCGCCCCCGCCCCTGCCGGGTCCAAAACCCGTGGGTTTTGGGTCTGGACCCGCTATGTTGCCATCCTTACTAGGGCTCTCGAGATGGTATGATGTTTGGATCAGTTGGAATGCGATGGGTGTAAAGAACAGGAATAATTCCTTAAAGATCTTGGAGTGAATAACGAAAAACTTTCGGGCACATTATTCCAAGTTCGGGCATTTTATATGTGCTCCCTATCCGGGTAAACGACACCATGCTCCATCTAAGTTTTTATATATTTGATGTCATGGAGTTCGACCTATTGATAGGCCAACCAATTTAAAGACTTATTCAAGAAGGATAAATAGGGACAATCAATGTTCAATTAGGACCAAACTTTAGATTCTCTTTGTCCATCACCCGTTCATTAAGTGCTAAGACTGAGCCATGTCCTGAGCCTGATCTAATTAGTGTGATCACGGTGGCAGCCCTTGATTTTTTGAGAGAATCCCATCTTGAAGAAGATGAGGAGTTCTTCATTGAGGAAGAAGCCGAAAATCTAGAACCGCCTCGTCCATGGCGGCGACAGTGAGTTCACCGGTGACCAGACTTCGTTCCGGCGATCTCATACTAAGAACAGCCGAACCATTAACTTTTTCATGAAATTGGACTCAAGATGAGCAACGAACAAAATAAATATGATCAAGAATAAGTCTGTACCTCTCTGGCCACGGTGACCCGACCATAGCGGAGCTCCGGCCAGAGCAGACGACGGCGCGAGTCTTAGAACAGCGGCGCTGGAGCACGGCTGCAATGTAAAAGAGGGCAAGGATGTGGAGGAGAGGGTGGCAAAGCTCTGGGAAAGGTGGGATGGTGTCACACCCCAAAATTTCTATTTCGGGTTGTGAATAGAAAACATAAGTTATTTCATATTTTCCAAAAATTTACTAAGCTTTTTGTATAGATTGTCTCAACTGTGTTAAAAAAAAGGGGCTTTAAAAATTCTTAATTAATATTTTTAGGGATGTTGCGTTCATGCCATTTGCATAGTTTTATTGCTTGGAAAATACTTATTTAAAAATTCGTTAGGTTACCGTCGATTGTACTCTAATTATAAAATGAATAAAATGTTTAAAGATTTTGTGCAGAAATATTTCCAAATTATATTCTGCAAAAGTCTCAAAATTATTTTCTAGTATTTTACAATTTCTATTTTGGGTCTCAAAATTATTGCTTGATGAATTTGCAAAGCACAAAAAAAGAAAGCCCCCTCACCTTCCAGGGCCTAGCCCGCTCGCTCTCTCTTCCCCCCCTCCTACTGCGCGCCCACAGTGGGCCGGCCCAAGCCGCCTCCCCCCTTTGCTCCCTCCCTCCTTACTCTCCCTGCGCAGGCCCAGCTCGCGCGGCCCAAACAGCCCGCAGTCGCGTCCCCCTCCCTTTCACTCTCACTGCCAGCGGGCCCGGCTCCCCTCAGTCACGGACGGGTGGGCCCCCCACTCGTCAGGGTCGTCCCCAACCTCCGCCCGCCCTTCCCTGCTTGAAGCCAAACCCCCCGATCCAATTTCCTCTCTCCCTCTCGTGCGTACTTAAGGGGCCCTAGGGCACCGAGCTGCGCCGCCACCACCTCTGTACGCTCGCTGTTTCCCCTAACTCACCCGTCCCCTTCCTGAGCCACCTCCCCCTTTCCAGCCGCCACCCCGAGCACCTCGATCGCCATTGGAGGAGCTCCGCCGAGCTCATGAATCGGCCTCCAGAGACCACCTCCGGTTCTCCCTTCCGCCTCTATGACATCGCAACGTCGCCACAAGCTCGCCAGGCCACTCTTCGTCACTGAATTGGGCCTCGAACACCGTGTCCCCGAGGAGCCACAGGTGAACGTCCGCCCTGCGTCATCGACCGTCGCAACCGAGCCATCTCCGGCCAACTCGAGCCCTTGGTGAGCCTCCCCGTGCCTTCTTCTCTCTTCCAGTATCCTCCCCGTGCCGTTTAGGGGGACCTAGGGCCTTAGCCGCGCGCGCCGACAAACTTGCTAGCGCCTGCCATGGTGGCCGTCTCCCTGAGCTCCACCGCTGGTCTCCACTTTGCCCTAGACGAGCTCGCTACGAGCCCCACTCCCTCCCTGTGCTTTTAGGATTCGAAACCGTGGTCCCAAGCCTCTACACCAACCGCTCCGACGAGATTCTCATTGCCATCAATGGCCGCCGCCGCGTCAGGACTGCTGACCGGACGGTGAGCCACCCTCTCCTTCCGTCAGACATGGCTAGAGCCGTCCGTTTCTAATCCAATGGCTCACATCAAAAGATACCCCTTCGCGGGTGAATTTTGTTAAAGAGCCCCTCGAAAATCTCCGATTCAACCCGCCATCCCTTTACACTTTACCGAGACTATGCTTTCATGTTTTCAAAACGTATTTTCATTCGGGAAATTGTTTTTAATTTAAAAAAATAATATCAGTTTATTCACAGGTTTGACACTGGCATTATTTCATGCGCAGATTCTCCATTTTAACTCCGAATTGAATTATTCAACTAGTGTTAGGTTCATATTTTAATCCTCTTTATGATTTTTTCTGCTAAACAGTAGGTTTAATACTTTTAAAATTTGAATTATTATTATATTAATTATTATCCTAAGGAAATCTTTGAAAAATCATATCTTTCGTATTTTAAATCTGTTTTGCGTGATCTTTATATCGAAACGATCGCAGAAATGAGTATAACAGTTTTATAATATTTTCATACTGTTTTTTCACTGTTTGGTGTAATGTTACTTATTTTATTTTTATTTTATGGGCCATGTTTGTTGATTGCCTCCAGACGGTGTTGAGAGCGAGGATCTCCCCGATCAGGTGTTCGATACCCCATACCCTACTCTTTACAAAGGCAAGTGTCCTTACTCATCTTGCACCTATATTTATTTTACATTTGAGTTAGAATAGTTAGACCCTTAGTTGCATGCAGAGTCTAAATTTGAATCCCATGTTAAGGTTTACTAGCACTTGTTTATATCATCCTTGAAACCCCGGGTTGGGACATAGTAGAAGTCATGCTTAGCCTTGCAGTCTCGGGTTTGGGAAGAGTTTAATTAAATACTGATTAATGATCTATATAACATGCGGAATTGGTAATCTTTTTAGAAACGTGGTGAATAGATAAATCTGGCAGGATGGACCGTTTTGGTGGTGGATTTGGTTTCTGCCGTGTAACGGCGGTTGATGATGGTGGATTGTGTTTGTGCTAGTTATCCTGGTTGGATCCTTAGGATCCGGTTCTCAGAGCGAGTAACCTGGCTTTACAGCGCAACCATGAGGTCTGGAGTGAGGCTGGACTTGGCTAATTAATTAGTTTCCTCTATGTTTTGGCTTTACACTGGGAATGTTTTGTGGCTCAAGAGGGGGCTTCTGTAGTGGGTCGTTACCCCTGTCGGCGGTGAAACCTTAGAGGTACGTATAAAACAGGCTTAGAGGGCTTTGTAATGGTCTTGTAGTGTGACCCCTCCGTTCACCTAGGCGGTGTTTGTTGTAATGGAGAACAACATGGCTCCTGGTGAAAGTGTGCAACCTCTGCAGAGTGTAAAACTGATATATCAGCCGTGCTCGCGGTCAAGAGCTGGCTTGGACTTTTTCGAGATTAGTTGGTTCCTTGGTTATGGTTGGGTGGTTACTGGGTGAAGGAACGTGGACTTGGATGGACTTTTAAGTGCTGGTTGCTTGGATGGATTTTCAGGTGTGGTTGCTCGGATCGGATTTCCGAGTGTTGGTTACTCTGAGGAGATGAGAATTTACTTAGTTAAATAGGTGCTTAGGAATTCAGGTGATAGGATTTTGTCGCTTTAGGTGCTGTGTCCAACCAAGTCAGCCTATCCTTGTTATTGGCCCCATGTCATATTTTTCCTACACTTGCGGAGTACATTTTAATGTACTCACCCTTCCTCTTTGCCCCCCTGCTACCCCACCCAGATGTCGGCGTTGACGAGGAGGACTACGTGGAGGACAGTGACTTCGACCCCGACAACTTGTACTAGGCTGGTGCTGCCCCCGGTCGACGTTCCTATGGAAATGGCATCCAAGATTTCTGCTAGAGTTTTTATTTAATAATTGTGTATTTTGTTTTTAGACCCACGGGTCGTTTTATAATAATATTCGCTATGTATTCAATACTATTATGATACTATAATGAATTCGATATATGTATAAAAATTAATCCTAGCATACATATATTCTGTATTCGATTTTGTTGTTAAAATCAGGTGTGACAGATGGGCGAGGGTTAGCGGGGAACGACGTCCTTCTCAGGCGACGCCATGGCTCGCCCGTTCGGGCTCTGAGAGAGAGGCAGAGCGGACGAGAGAGAAAGGAAGGCAACGGCAAAGGAACGGATAGGCATCAAGGTGTGGACCAGCTCTGAATTGGAGAGTCGACGGCGGTGGAACGAAGGAAACGGTGACACGAGGATATTCTGTTGGCTTGGCCCGACGTCGACACGTCGTCGAGAGCATAACTGATGAACTCCATTCAGTTGGAGAGCAAGTGCAGTTCAGTACTAGTCCATGTGACTGAAACCCAATGTTCAGCAGCGATTAACTCCTAAACTATCGAGTTTCCGAGGAATCTTCATTAATAAAGGACGTAAAGCTACACGAGTACTACAATGTTTAGTAATACACATTTCACTAATTCGGTTTGGTTCAAGAATTACAAATCACTTAAGGAGAGTATAGTGAAACTGGAAATCAGTTTCAGAGTTTGGAAATTTAGAGTTGAAAACCTAACCTTAAACTGCCTTGTGGGCCAAAATTAAGCAAGTTAAAGGGGTTTCCATGACTTGACCCTTAAATAGAATTTATTCTAAATTAAATTTCCTACAAACTTTATTTAATTCACCAATTCATTTAAAGTTACTTGCACTTTTGAAATGAGCAAACAAAAGCGCTCTAATGGAACCCTAGATCCAACCCTAAGTAAGGACCAAATTAATTGACCTTCACAAGATGAAAAATGTTTTATTAGGCACTCTAAGCAAGAATTGACACTCCAAAATATTTAGAAACATTTTTATTTCAATTTACTATTAATTTTCACCTATGTACATATATATTGATATATATATATATATATATATATATATATATATATATATATATATATATATACATACATACATACATACATACATACATACATACATACATACACACACACACACACACACACACACACACACACACATATATATGTATGGTTGACATTGCATTTTTAAAGTCACTCTATCAATTTAAATATGAAATGATGCCATGATGCTCATGCTATGCCATGCTATGCAAGAGTTATGCCTGCTTAACACTGGGGTGTTACAACGCAGATGGTTGAAATTGATCAAGGATTATGACCTGAATATAAATTATCATCTAGGCAAGGCCAGTGTGGTTGCAAATGCGCTGAGTCGGAAGGTCTATTGCAATGTGCTAGAGATACAGGAGCATCAACTTGAGTTGTATGAAGAAATTAGAAAACTCAACTTGGGTATTCTGAGTAACACCGAGACTGTGGCCATGGAAGTAAAATCAACCTTAGAGCAAGATATCCGGAAGGGACAACTCACTTATGAGAAGATCCTAGAGGTCAAAGAAATGATCAAGATTGATAAGGCTCTAGAATTCACAGAAGATGATCAGCGAGTAGTATGGTTCTAAGGAAGAATCTGTGTCCCTGATATAAAGAAAATAAAGGAGTTAATTCTGAGGGAAGCACATGATTTAGCATATTCTCTTCACTCTGGAAGTACCAAGACGTACAATGATCTGAAGCAGTACTATTAGTCGTACGACATGTAGCGAGAAGTGGCTGAATGTGTGGCAATTTGTTATACCTACCAAAGGATCAAGGCTGAACATCAGAGACCAGCTGGATTGCTACAGCTGCTGAAAATTCCTTTCATCAGAGACCACCCTACTTTGAGATTTATGCATCGTTGGATTTCCATGCCTTGTTCCCTAGGTTTGATAATCGAGTTGTTTACATAACTGAAATGAAACTCCTTTATGCTATGCTCAGGAAAGTAAAAGTTGCCCTGATGATAGGAATGATAGATCATTTGCAATAATTATTGTAACACCCTAATTTTTAAATTTTAGCAATTTATAATATTAAGTTTTAATTCTATATTTTTCCAATTAATGATATGGTAAAAAAACATATATTACTCTAATGTTTTGGTGCATTCATGCCGCTTGCATAGTTTTCATGGAGTGAAAACTGGATTATTCAAATTTTGGTTAGGCCCCTTTCCAATTTACTCTATTTATAAGTTAAAAGAAATAATGAGCAAGTTATTATGGAATAAATTCCAAATAATACTATTCTACGTGGAATACTTATTTTGGTTCAAAAATAAAAGGGACTTTCCATTTTCCAAGTGAATTAACAAAAGAAAAACAAGGAAAAGGAATGGAACAGAAAAAAGAAAAGAGAAACTCTCACCTCTCACCTCTCTCGTGCCTGGCCCACTTTTTCCTCTCATCCCCTCCCCTTCCCTCGCGTGCGCAGGCCTGCACAGCAAGGCCCAAGGCCACACCCCCTGCGCCTTCCCCTCTCTCTCAGCTGTATGCGCCAACAGGCAGGGCCCGCTGATCAGCGCCCTAGCCCTGGCTTCGTTCTTCTCTTTTAGTTGCTCATGCGAGTGCGCTGACCGCCCGCGCCGCAACTGCGGATCACCACGCCGCTTGCCCGTGCCCGGTCGTGTAGCACCCCAGTGTTAAGCTTGCTAAATCATCTGCATCACATTGCATTGGCATGACATGAGCATCATATCATCATTTCATGTGCATGGGTAAAGTGAATTTCAATGCAATGCTAGCCACATCCTATATAAATATGTGTATGTGCACATAGGATTATAATAGTGGAATGAAACAAAAATGATCTTTAACATTTTTGGAATGTTAATTCTAGTTTAGAGGGTCAAACTAAACCCTTTTAATGTTTGGAACATTTTGGGATTTGGTCATTAGCTAGGATTTGCTATGGGAGTTAACCTATGGTTATTTAGAGCAAGTTTGCTAATTCAATTTGAAAGTGCAATTTAAATTATTTAAATGCTTTTGAACCTTAAATGAAAGCTGTGGAAAATTTAATTTGTGACAACTGTTATTTAGGGTCCAAGCCATGAAAATGCTTTTTGCTTAGTCAAACATAGCCCTTAAGACAAGTTAAGGTTTGAAATTTGATTCTGAAAAATGTTGCTAAGTACCCTGCACTCCAGTTTCAAGGTAACCCACTTTGAGCAGCTGTAGTTTCTATTCAAGGCCGAGTTAGTGTAAGAAGCCTTAATATCAGAGATACCTCTCATGTAGATATTTGATCCGTATTAAAGAAGTTTTTCCTTAAACCCAACCGATTAGGAGATAATTAGCACTGAAAGTCGAGTTTCAGTCACATGAACACATACCAAACCTCACTTGCACATTCTGTCGAGCAGCTGGCCGAGTTACGTGTCGATCGGGCAGATCGACACCGCTGCGTCGTCGTGTTGTCCCCAGCCAAGTTGCACCGCCCCCTGGACCTTGCAAGCTCGAAGGAGAACACCCTGGAATCGATTCTGGTCCATCCCCTCGCTCCTATCGTCGTCATCGCCTTCTCTGTTTTCCCCTATCCCAAAAACCGAGCGCATCAATGGCTTCACCGGTCGCGTTCATCGTCCCCAGCTAACCACCATCCAAACCACCGCACCCGTAGCTTCACCTTGACCCCCTCTACATGCCTGACGCTTTTGTCGAAGCAACCGAGCCATATCGCCTCAGTTCTCCGTAGTTGCCACCGTCGGTTCGTCACCGGAGCTCCGCCGTGGTCACGCTCGTCGAGGCCCGGTTGTGGTGAGCCTCTTCTCAGTCATCTTGCGGGTGTTTGTAGTTGCTTAGGGTTCCAATTGGGTGAAAGTGGAGGCGGTTCCGGGTTTTGTGCTCTATTCTACTCAAAACATGACTATGCCGACGAGCGCTCCATCGCCGTCCGCCATGGATGGCACTGATGGTGCTGCGGGACATTAGAAGTCGATTCGTTGTAACATTAGGAACCCTAGATGACCGCGAGTCTTACGGTGTGGTCGATTCGGTTTGATTTGGCCGAAGTTCGCCGGCGTGATCTCGCCGTGCGCCATGGCAACCGTCGGGCTTGCTATGGCATGCCACTAGTCCAATAACCTAACTCGTTGAATGCGTCTAGGTCTCAGGAGCACGTGGGTGCAATCCGTTTGCCCGGAGACCTCGCCGGCGGCGAGATATCGCCGGTCAAACGCGGCGGTTCACCCTGTCCTTATGACATGTGGGGTCGGTTGACCCACGAGGCCCGGCTGTCAGCCCCAGTGCTCCACCTTTGTGTGCAGATCTGGGTGCGTATAGCAGTTGGAGCTAACTGGTTTTTGGAAAAGTGTTTTTATTTTTGATTTTTGATTTGTTTCCAAGCTTCCAAAATTCATAAAGGGAGCTAGAGATGTCCAATTCCAGTGAAACCAATTTTGTTAGACTTCTAGTAACCTGTACTGCCTATGAAAAATGTGAAACCCTAGCTTTCATATAGTATTTTTCTGAGTTATAAAATTATTTGTAAATCTGAATTTAAATTTAGAAATGCATAACTAATTCTAAGAGTGTGCTAAAAATGTGATTCCACTTTTGTTAGTTTTCTATAAATGAGTAGAATCTGGGAATAATACTGTCTAGCCATGTTTACTGTTTTGTGATAGGGTTGTTGTTCAAACTCTATTTAGGGTTTGATTGTTTGGAAATTCATTATAAAATAAATACAAGTAATCTGGGTATGAATATTTTTGAGTGATGTTGCTAGGTGATGAAGAACAAAATAAAATTATGAAATCTGTTGTTTGATACTTTTCACTGTAATAACTATTTTCCATGCAATTTCAGCCTGTTGTCTTATTATTTTTGTGTAGGAAGTTCTATAGGTCCAAATGGCCTGAAATTTAGATAATAAGCTATGGTAGACCTATTCTATCTACTATATTTTTCTGGGAATTTTATGTAACTTAGATCTAGTGGGTCTAGTTACAAGTGAAGCAAGTGATCAAGTAATTAAGCACTTGTTTAGGGCATAAGTAAATCTTTTCCATGTTATTTTGGTCCATCAGCAGTGGTGATTCTTGATATTTCTGAGAATATACTTGCTGGAATGTGAACTTGAATGCATTTTAGGAAGGCTATTAGGATGACCATGTTTAGGGTAGTTCATTTAACCCATTTTGAATTCCTGCAATGCATGTGGGTACTTGTATGGACTTCAAGGTTGATCATGGGAACTTGAATTGCCTGGTTATATGAAGTTAGAGATTTCTCTCTAATGGAGAAGAAATATGCAGGTACTTAATAAACGAAAATGATTCATGAGTGTTGCATTTCATGAAAGCATTCATATGCATCGTATGGAATTGCCTTGCAATTAAGTGCTTGTGCATTCCTATATTCATCGCATATGCATGCATACAGGATCGTTGGAGGAGCTGACTCTGACCGAAGTGAACCTGACCGAGGAGGAGATTCCTCAGGAGGTCTCAGCTACCGAACCCGGAGTCGAGGACAACGCTGACTTGCCCGAGTGCCCTGACCACCAGCCCTTGAGTTTTCTGAAAGGCAAGCCCCGGTGCATTTTTATTTCCTATGTTTTCGAAATGAAATGACTTGAGTATAGTGTTTGTTGCATTAAGTGTAGGAATTGCTTGAAAACTATTTGCATTATGTTGGACAACTATATATATCCTTCACCTAAATAGGTTCAGGATCGCATCTTCTGCTTAGTCTGGCTTAGAGCCGGTAGATATGGTGTTCCCGGTCACCAAGATAAGGAAGTGTGAAGCACAGTTGGCTATATTTGCTATCATGAAATAATCATGTGAGCTGAGGGAGGAAATGAATTTGGGCGGGATGATGGTTTGGACACAACAAGACATGGAGGTCTTGGTTGTGTGCCAATCACCCCCACGTGATTTAGAGATGTAACCCTGTTGGAGTTCCGTCGAGATTGAAAGACGCCATCACTTAGCTGGCTGGATAAGTCGTTCCGACCGCGAAGCCGAGTAGCTCTATTTGGGCCGGGAACTGGTTAGCTCAGTGTATATGCTGGACCGCGTAGGGTTTTGGGAGCTGGATCGGACCATGGGCAGGTGGATTTCTGAGCTTCCTGGCCACTAGTCAGTCCCCCAGCATATCGCTCCCCTAGACCCGCGGAGGAACCCAAATAGTACCAAGGGTGACCAAAGGGACCCCGTACAGGTCTGTCTTGGTTTGTGATTGGCATTTGAGACCAGCTGGTTTATAATCGATTCGAATCGCCAACTCTTCTGGATAGTGAGAAACTTGACTGATCTTCCCTCATGGTAGAAATGGATAAGTTTGAACATGAACATGGTTATCAATGTAAGTGCCAAATTTCTATGGTTCTATTATAATGTTTGCTTATTATTAATCAAGTGCTTGAACTAGATCAGGGTTAAGTTAAAAGCAAGGAGTTATGACTACTAAAAGCTTGCTAGTAAGTAACATATGACATCCTAAACTAAAATGGCTTTTTACGCAAATGAGTCAGCCAAGTCCACCAAAAAGCCTTGCATATTCCTTGAGAGTATTTTATTTGGTAAGACGGGTAAGTCTTGCAGAGTACAATTGTGTACTCAGGGTTTATCCCAAATTGTTGCAGATGGCCAGGTGTTTTATGGCTATTGTAAGAATTGCTTCTCCCCGGCTGTGGACGAGGACTGAAGTGTGGGCAGCTTGGTCTTCGTGTTTAATAGTTACCTTATTTAGCAGTTTGATCCTAAGTATGGCACTGTATATTAAATAAGTATGTTTGTGTAAGACTTGGTTTGTATAACTACTTTGCTTCCGCTAAGTTTGAAACTTATGATGTAATATCTATCCTCGTACTCTGAACCTTGAAGTTATGTAATATGGATGTATGTTGTTGAACTCTGTACGATCTTGGTTGTGTTATCGTTTGGTTTGGAATCCTTCGAGATTTCATGGACTACCGGGTTTATATGGGCTCAAGTGTGGTTGCTTAGCTGTTTCGACGGCTATCGTCGTACTTGTGCTCTTATAAATTGGTCGGTTCTGTCATAGCTGGTAACGGAGCAAGGTTCAACACACATCATTCATGTTAGTGTATTTTAAACGGAAAAGGTTTTGGTTTTCAAACCTAATTGTCCATTACTAGTAGTAGGTTTCAAAAGTGAGTTGAAAACTTAAGTGTGCCAAGGATCATACTTGGGAGTATAGGTGGCTTATTAAAGTACTAACTTGGGGGAAATTGCATCATGTTTTGTGAATGCTTCTTGTCGTTGAGATGACTTGTCTTTGTTTCTTTTTTTTTATTGACGCCCAGGTAAGGTGAAGACGGGCCAAATGTGCCACTTCGGACTGAGGTAAGGTGAGTTGTGAGAGCATGATCGAACAACCGTCGGTCTAAGGGGAGTGCTTAATATTAATACTGAAGTAGGTACATGAGCCCATATGTGCCTATGAAAGTATCCCTGTGTGGAGTACTTACTTTTTGGGGTCACAAGTGCTCATGTGAGCATTTCCGGCAAAAAGTGCTTCTTATCGCTATACATACATTTGGGATTGGGCTGCAATGAATCTTCTATAGGTACGCTAACTACGTGTAGTACGATGTAGTTACGTATATGAGAGCGATTGTATGCCACCGCTTAGTACGATAGTATGGTTAGGTGTGAGGACGTATGGAACGTTCATGCATCATGGTCATTCATGTTCTATTCTTATCCGAATTCTTCACACAATAACAAGTAAAGTGAAAATAATAGGAATAAATCTTTTCTATAATTATTCTCATGTCTCTCTCAAAATCTTCTATAGATGGCTCCACCAACTCGCAACCACAGGTTTCTGGACCAATTTGGGACACCCACTCTGTTGTGGAGGACGTTGGAGTCGGATGCTGAGCCACCAAGCTACTACTGGAAAGAAGTGGGAGGTGGAGTGGAAGTATTTTACAAGGTTGGGGTTTCTATTCCATCTATCCGTGGAGCTGTATCTTGGCCTAGTTGGAAGGTTAACGTTGAAGCCTGGTCTCCATGGGATGGTGCACAACGGGCTGCTTTTGAGGTGTTAATGTCCTTGTGCAAGCAATTTGGTGCCGACGTCAAGGATGGTCCTATGGATGTGTTCCCCAAGTTTGATATGGAGAATGCAACCTAGGATCAGGAAAATAGTGATCCGTTAGTGAAGGGTCAGGATGAAGAAGTGCACAGCAAGGATTCAGCTATGAGCGCCATGTTTGCAATATTGAAGATGTATTTTACTCGGCAGGAAGGTTGGGATTCGATGTTAAGGAGCCTTCGCGGTTCCATTGTCGAGCAACATGCACTAGTTACTCAGATCGAGTAGCATTTTGAAGCTGCAAGTAAAGCTCGTCATGATGCTAGGGATATGCTGGATGCTCTTCTAGCATGTCGCGGAGAATTGCGAGATACCGTAGCTGAACGAGACCAAGCTCTTCGTCAAGTCAACGTTCTTGGTCGTCAAAGAGACGAATTAATGCATCAGCTAGGTGTCATGAATATGCACTTTGCTCGCCAAAGGGATGACTTTGCTCTCCAGATGCAGCACGCTAATCAGCAGATCGCGGGGTTGCAGAATGAAGTTCATCAACTGAATAACCTTGTTGCTCCTATTCATCTCCCTGGTGCCGCTGAAATTGATCCTCCAGTGCTGGAAGATGACGTCGATCCTGCCTTCGACAACGAAGAGGAGAATCCCGAAGCTAACGATAGTGATGACAGGAATAGTAGTGGATCGGTGATCGATAGCGATCACGATGACTAGTGGATTCTAGTAGTATTTTGCAAGTTGATGGGTGTAATATTGTTGTAAAAAAAATCCCCTCTGCAAAGTTTAGGCCCTGTGATGTGTAGTTCTAAATAATGTAAAGACTGTATGGCCATTTGCAAAAAAAAACCTTGGTTTGTTGTAAGGCATAGTCGAACGCTAGTACGTGGTTTGTAATGGCTATTAAGTAGTTTCTCTACTTTTATCATGGTCGTGTTGTGGAATTGAACTTTTTGTGCCCTTGCTATTATTATGTTTACTCATTTTGTATCATGTAATACTTTGGCATGAGTTTCAATTTTCCGCAACAACACCATTATTAATCCTCTCCTATTTTTTATAAAAATTTTCACAGATGCCGGTCAACAAGCGTTCTCATGGGTCCGGTAGTGGTAGCAGGAACGATAATGAGAATGAAGAGTTGCCACCATGACCGCCATTCACCCCTGAGCAGATGTTCGCGCAGTTCATCAGGACTCAGTGCAATCTGGAGGCTGTTCTGCATGAAATGGCAGCCAACAATGCTTGTGGTGGAGATCGTCATCGTGGCAATGATGAGAACCAGCTCAGCTCTTACAAAGATTTCATGGACACCAAGCCACCCATCTTTAAGGAAGCCGTTGAACCACTGCAAGCCGATGAATGGCTCCACACCATAGAGCAGAAATTTTCGGTATTGAGACTGAATGATAAGCTGAAAGTGAATAGTTTTAGGGACCCACAGGAATTTGGTGGTCGCACTACAAGGCTACCATTCCGGCAGGTACTTAAATTACTTGGGATCGTTTCAAGACTGCTTTCCGAGGTCATTATATTCCTCCAGGTCTGATGAGGATGAAAGCAATTGAGTTCATGCTGTTGACTATGGGTACCAAGAGTCTGACTGAGTACCTTCATGCCTTCAATAATCTGGCAAGGTATGCTCCTAGCTATGTGGATACCGATGAAAAGAAAATTGAGAGTTTCAAGAGAGGCCTGAGCACTAAGCTGATGAAGACCCTGGCAAATTCCACTAGAACAACATTCAATGACTTCATCAGTGATGCCCTAACTCAAGAACACCAAAACAATCTACATGCCATTGCTAAGGGTCGTAAGAGGCCATTTGAAGGAGGTTCGTCTCAGCCTCGGGCTCCTCTTGCAAATCGTCCTGCTTATCGTCCGCCTGTGCCAGGATCTCGATATAGGCCTCCAACCAAGAAGTTCAATGTGAACTAGCCACAGAATAAGTACCATAGGGCTTTCACGGTGCCTATTCCGAAGGGTAATGCAAATCCAGGGAATCCAGCAAATGCCAAGGTGCTAGTTAACAGTGGACCTTGTTTCAACTGTGGCAAGACTGGACACTATGCTAAGAATTGTCCGTACCCGAAGAAGCAGGCTGGGAACATGGGCATTCAGCAAGGCCGTGTTCATTTCACTAAAATAGAAGAAATCCCTGAAGGAGAACCAGTGACAGCGGGTATGTTTCTTGTTAACCAAAGCCCCGCAGTTGTTTTGTTTGATTCTGGATCATCTCATTCATTCATATGTCAAGCATTTGCACAACAACATGCTTATCCAATAATAGAATTGAACTATGGGTTCCGTATAAGCTCAGCAGGAGCTGATATTTCTACTAGGCAAATGGTCCGAGGGGTAATCATTATGATTAAGGAACGGAATTTTAGGACTAGTTTGATAGTTTTGCCTGGTTTGGGAGTAGATGTGATTTTAGGAATGAACTGGATGAAGCATTGGGGTGCAAACCTCAATATTGTTGACCGAACCATTTCTCTGAAAGAACCTCAAGGTAGTGGGTCTTTTTCAAGTAAGCTTACCGAGAAGTGGTGATCTTTATGGGTTGTCCTTTGCTACTGGGGCAATAAATATAGCTGACATCCCTGTAGTATGTGAGTTTCCTGACGTCTTTTCTGATGATCTGCCGGGACTGCCACCGGACAGAGAAGTTGAGTTTGCAATTGAATTGATACCGGGTACTGCACCAATCTCGAGAAGGCCATATAGAATGCCACCAACTGAACTAGCTAAACTTAAGAAGCAGATTCAAGAGTTGTTGGACAAAGGTTTTATTCGCCCTAGTTCGTCTCCGTGGGGTTGTCCAGCCTTATTCGTGAAGAAGAAGGATGACACATTGAGGATGTGTGTAGATTATAGACCCTTGAATGCTGTGACCATTAAAAATAAGTATCCTTTGCCTCAGATCGATATACTGTTTGATCAGTTGTCTAAGGCTAAGGTATTCTCAAAGATTGATTTAAGGTCAGGATATCATCAAATTAAGATTCGTCCTCAGGATATTCCAAAGACTGCTTTTTCTACCAGGTACTGATTGTACGAGTATCTTGTTGTGTCCTTCGGCCTAACAAATGCTCCTACATACTTTATGTACCTGATGAATTCGGTCTTTATGCCTGAGTTGGCCAAGTTTGTAGTGGTTTTCATTGCGATATACTGATATATTCAGAAAGTGAGCAAGATCACGCTGAGCACTTAAGAATAGTCTTGACTAGACTTAGAGATCATAAGCTATATGCCAAGTTTAGTAAGTGTGAGTTTTTGTTAAACAAAGTGCCATTTCTTGGTCATATCCTGTCTGATGAAGGAATATTTGTAGATCCTTCCAAAGTGTAGCAAGTGTTGGATTGGAAAGCACCAACTTCAGTAATAGAAGTTAGGAGTTTCTTAGGGTTAGCAGGATATTATCGTTGATTCATTCCTGATTTCTCTAAGATAGCTCACCCTATGACTAAGTTGTTGCATAAAGATAAGAAGTTTGAATGGACTCCAGCTTGTGAGACTGCCTTCCGCACCTTACAAAATTTGCTAACTACCGCTCCTGTTCTAGCACAGCGAAATATAGAAAAACCTTTTGATGTCTTTTGTGATGCTTCTGGTACTGGTTTAGGGTGTGTCTGAAGGCCGTGTAATTGCTTATGCTTCAAGGCAACTTAGAAAACATAAAGAAAATTATCCTACACATGACTTAGAGTTAGCCGCTGTAGTACATGCTCTGAAGATATGGAGGCATTATCTTATGGGCAACAAATGTCATATTTATACTGATCACAAGAGTCTCCGATATATCTTTACACAGCCAGAGCTAAACATGAGGCAACGCAGATGGTTAGAGCTAATCAAGGATTATGATTTGGAAGTGCATTACCATCCAGGAAAAGCCAATGTAGTTGCCGATGCACTGAGCCACAAATCTCAAATCTGTTAGTGCAACCATTGCTAGAAGATGTATTTAACCTGTTACATCCAGTTGTGTTGCATAACATTACAGTTAGCTGTACTTTGGAAAGTAAGATCATCGAAGCTCAGAAAACTGATCCTGGAATATTCCATATTAAACGTAAGATGAAAGAACAAGAACTTAAACATTTCCATGTTGATGAAAAGGGAATTTTGTGGTTTAAGGATTGTTTGGTAGTACCAAAAGATAGGGAACTTAGAAATCAAATCATGGATAAAGCACATTGTTCGCCTTTGTCTATCCATCCTGGAAGCCGTAAGATGTATCATGATTTAAAACCTCGGTTTTGGTGGACAAAAATGAAGAAAGAAATTGCAGCTTATGTGGCTAGATGTGATACATGTTGTCGGCTAAAAGCCGTTCATATGAAGCCTGCAGGTTTGTTACAACCTTTGTCTGTTCTAGGTTGGAAATGGAAAGAAATTAGCATGGATTTCGTCGTGGGTCTTCCTACAACTCAAAATGGATATGATTCAATCTGGGTAATTGTAGACCGATTGACTAAGTCTGCTCACTTCATACATATCAAAATCACCTATCCACCGTATAAGTACGCTGAAATATTATGCTCAGATATTACGGTTACATGGAGTGCCTAAGACTATCATTTCCGATGGAGGACCTCAATTTACCGCTCGTTTCTAGGAGCATTTGCATAAGCAAATGGGTACTAAGTTAGTCCGAAGTACTGCTTATCACCCTCAAACCTCAGGCCAAACAGAAAGAGTTAATCAAATACTAGAAGATATGCTTAGGGCTTGTGTTGTATCTTCCAAGGGTTCTTGGGAAAAGTGGTTACCATTAGCTGAATTTTCATACAATAATAGTTACCAAGAAAGCATTAAGATGACGCCATTTGAAGCGTTGTATGGGAGGAAATGTAGGACACCTCTGAATTGGGTTGAGGCAGGAGAAAGAAGGTATTATGGCATTGATTTTGTCAAAGAAGCTGAAGAAAAAGTAAGGATTATTCAGCAACATATAGAAGCAGCTCAATCACGTCAAAAGAGTTATGCTGACAAGAGAAGACGACCAATTGAATATCGTATTGGTGATTTTGTGTACTTGAAAGTTTCACCAATGAAAGGTGTACAATGTTTTGGTATCAAGTGAAAACTAGCCTCAAGATATGTGGGACCTTACAAGATTATTGGAAAATGTGGAAAGGTAGCTTATATAATACAACTACCTCCAGAGATGCAGACTATTTTCAATGTTTTTCATGTTTCTTAGCTCAAGAAGTGTCTAAGAGTCCCCGAAGAACGAGTAAGGATTGAAGATATAAAGTTGAAAAAGGACTTGACCTACGAAGAGAAGCCTATTCGAGTAATTGATACTAATGAAAGAGTGACCCTTAGCAAGGTAATTAAGTTCTACAAAGTTATTTGAAACAACCAAGAAGAAGAAGATGCGACATGGGAAAGAGAAGACTATTTGAAGGAAATTTACCCTACTTTCTATAAAACCTGGTATTATTCCTAACCTCGAGGACGAGATTCTTTTAAGGGGGGAGGGGCTGTAACACCCCAGTGTTAAGCTTGCTAAATCACCTGCATCACATTGCATTGGCATGTCATGAGCATCATATCATCATTTCATGTGCATGGGTAAAGTGAATTTCAATGCAATGCTAGCCACATCCTATATAAATATGTGTATGTGTACATAGGATTATAATAGTGGAATGAAACAAAAATGATCTTTAACATTTTTGGAATGTTAATTCTAGTTTAGAGGGTCAAACTAAACCTTTTTAATGTTTGGAACATTTTGGGATTTGGTCATTAGCTAGGATTTGATATAGGAGTTAACCTATGGTTATTTAGAGCAAGTTTGCTAATTCAATTTGAAAGTGCAATTTAAATTATTTAAATACTTTTGAACCTTAATGAAAGCTGTGGAAAATTTAATTTATGACAACTGTTATTTAGTGTCCAAGCCATGAAAATTCTTTTTGCTTAGTCAAACATAGCCCGTAAGACAAGTTAGGGTTTAAAATTTGATTCTGAAAAATGTTGCTAAGTACCCTGCACTCCAGTTTCAAGGTAACCAACTTTGAGCAGCTGTAGTTTCTATTCTAGGCCGAGTTAGCTTAATATCAGAGATAGCTCTCATGTAGATATTTGATCCGTATTAAAGAAGTTTTTCCTTAAACCCAACCGATTAGGAGATAATTAGCACTGAAAGTCGAGTTTCAGTCACATGAACACATACTAACCTCACTTGCACATTCTGTCGAGCAGCTGGCCGAGCTACGTGTCGATCGGGCAGATCGACACCGCTGCGTCATCGTGTCGTCCCCAGCCGAGCTGCACCGCCCCTGGACCTTGCCAGCTCGAAGGAGAACACCCTGGAATCGATTCTGGTCCATCCTCTCGCTCCTATCGTCGTCATCGTCTTCTCTGTTTTCCTCTATCCCAAAAACCGAGCGAATCAATGGCGTCGCCGGTTGCGTTCATCGTCCCTAGCAAACCACCATCCAAACCACCGCACCCGTAGCTTCACCTTGACCCCCTCTACATCCCTGACGCTTTTGTCCAAGCAATCAAGCCATATCGCCTCAGTTCTTCGTAGTTGCCGCCGTCGGTTCGTCACCGGAGCTCCGCCGTGGTCACGCTCGTCGAGGCCCGGTTGTGGTGAGCCTTTTCTCGGTCATCTTGCGGGTGTTTGTAGTTGCTTAGGGTTCCAATTGGGTGAAAGTGGAGGCGGTTCCGGGTTTCGTGCTCTGTTCTGGTCAGAACACGACTATGCTGACGAGCGCTCCACCGCCGTCCGCCATGGATGGCACTGATGGTGCTGCGGGCCATTAGAAGTCGATTCGTTGTAACATTAGGAACCCTAGATGACCACGAGTCTTACGGTGTGGTCGATTCGGTATGATTTGGCCGAAGTTCGCCGGCGTGTTCTCGCCGTGCGCCGTCGTCCGCCATGGCAGCCGTCAGGCTTGCTCTGGCGTGCCACTAGTCCAATAACCTAACTCGTTGAATGCGTCTAGGTCTTAGGAGCACGTGGGTGCAATCGGTTTGATCGGAGACCTCGCTGGCGGCGAGATATCGCCGGTCAAACGCGGCGGTTCTCCCTGTCCTTATGACATGTGGGGTCGGTTGACCCACGGGGCCTGGCTGTCAGCCCCAGTGCTTCACCTTTGTGTGCAGATCTGGGTGCGTATAGCAGTTGGAGCTCACTGGTTTTTGGAAAAGTATATTTATTTTTTATTTTTGATTTGTTTCCAAGCTTCCAAAATTCATAGAGGGAGCCAGAGATGTCCAACTCTAGTGAAACCAATTTTGTTAGACTTCTAGTAACCTGTACTGCTTATGAAAAATGTGAAACCCTAGCTTTGATATAGTATTTTTGTGAGTTATAAATTTATTTGTAAATCTGCATTTAAATTTAGAAATGCATAACTAATTCTAGGAGTGTGCTAAAAATGTGATTCTATTTTGTTAGTTTTCTATAAATGAGTAGAATCTGGGAAAAATACTGTCTAGGCATGTTTACTATTTTGTGATAGGGTTGCTGTTCAAACTCTATTTAGGGTTTGATTGTTTGGAAATTCGTTATAAAATAAATACAAGTAATCTGGGTATGAATATTTTTGTGTGATGTTACTAGATGATGAGGAACAACAAAAAATTATGAAATCTGTTGTTTGATACTTTTCACTGTAATAACTATTTTCCATGCAATTGCAGCCTGTTGTCTTATTATTTTTTTGTAGGAAGTTCTATATGTCCAAATGGCCTGAAATTTAGATAATAAGCTATGGTAGACCTATTTTGTCTACAGTATTTTTCTGGGAATTTTATGTAACTTAAATCTGGTAGGTCTAGTTACAAGTGAAGCAAGTGATCATGTAATTAAGCACTTGTTTAGGGCATAAGTAAATCTTTTCTATTTTATTTTGGTCCATCAGCAGTGGTGATTCTTGATGTATTTCTGAGAATATACTTGCTGGAATGTGAACTTGAATGCTTTTTAGGAAGGCTATTAGGATGACCATGTTTAGGGTAGTTCATTTAACCTATTTTGAATTCCTGCAATGCATGTGGGTACTTGTATGGACTTCAAGGTTGATCATGGGAACTTGAATTGCCTTGTTATATGAAGTTAGAGATTTCCCTCTACCGGATAAGAAATATGCACGTACTTAATAAACGAAAATTATTCATGAGTGTTGCATTTCATGAAAGCATTCATATGCATCGTGTGGAATTGCCTTGCAATTAAGTTCTTATGCATTCCTATATTCGTCGCATATGCATGCATACAGGATCGTTGGAGGAGGTGACTCTGACCGAAGTGAACCCGGCCGAGGAGGAGATTCCTCAGGAGGTCCTAGCTGCCGAACCCGGAGTCGAGGACAACGCTGACTTGCCCGAGTGCCCTGACCACCAGCCCTCGACTTTTCTGAAAGGCGAGCCCCGGTGCATTTTTATTTTCTATGTTTTAGAAATGAAATGACTTGAGTATAGTGTTTGTTGCATTAAGTGTAGGAATTGCTTGAAATCGTAGTTGCATTATGTTGGACAACTATATATATCCTTCACCTAAATAGGTACAGGATCGCATCTTCTGCTTAGCCTGGCTTAGAGCCGGTAGATATGGTGATCCCGGTCACCAAGATAAGGAAGTGAGAAGCATGATTGGCTATATTTGCTATCGTGAAATAACCATGTGAGCTGAGGGAGGAAATGAATTTGGGCGGGATGATGGTTTGGACACAGCAAGACTTGGAGGTCTTGGTTGTGTGCCAATCACCGACATGTGAATTAGGGATGTAACCCTGTTGGAGTTTAGTCGAGATTGAAAGACGCCATCACTTAGCTGGCCGGATAAGTCGTTCCGACCGCGAAGCCGAGTAGCTCTATTTGGACTAGGAACTGGTTAGCTCAGTGTATATGCTGGACCGCGTAGGGTTTTGGGAGCTAGATCGGACCATGGACAGGTGGATTCCTGAGCTTCCTGGCCACTAGTCAGTCCCCCAACATATCGCTCCCCTAGACCCGCGGAGGAACCCAAATAGTACCAAGGGTGAACTAAGGGACCCTGTACAGGTCTGTCTGGGTTTGTGATTGGCATTTGACACCAGCTGGTTTGCAATCGATTCGAATCGTCATCTTTCCTGGATAGTGAGAAACTTGTCTGATCTTCCCTCATGGTAGAAATGGATAAGTTTGAACATGAACATGGTTATCAATGTAAATGCCAAATTGCTATGGTTCTATTATAATGTTTGCTTATAATTAATCAAGTGTTTGAACTAGATCAGGGTTAAGTTAAAAGCAAGGAGTTATGACTACTAAAATCTTGCTAGTAAGTAACATATGACATCCTAAACTAAAATGGCTTTTTACGCAAATGAGTCAGCCAACTCCACCAAAAAGACTTGCATATTCCTTGAGAGTCTTTTATTTGGTAAGACGGGTAAGTCTTGCAGAGTACAATTGTGTACTCTAGGTTTATCCCAAATTGTTGCAGATGGCCAGGTGTTTTATGGCTATTGTAAGAATTGCTTCTCCCCGACTGTGGACGAGGACTGAAGTGTGGGCAGCTTGGTCTTCGTGTTTAATAGTTATCTTATTTAGCAGTTTGATCCTAAGTATGGCACTGTATATTAAATAAGTATGTTTGTGTAAGATTTAGTTTGTATAACTACTTTACTTCCGCTAAGTTTGAAACTTATGATGTAATATCTATCCTCGTACTCCGAACCTTGAAGTTATGTAATATGGATGTATGTTGTTGAACTCTGTACGATCTTAGTTGTGTTACCGTTTGGTTTGAAATCCTTCGAGATTTCACGGACTACTGGGTTTATATGGGCTCAAGTGTGGTTGGTTAGCTGTTTCGACGGCTATCGCCATACTTGTGCTCTTATAAATTGGCCGGTTCTGTCACAGGTCAACTCGACCGTATTCCCCGCGAAGACCAAGCCCCTCCACGGCTGATTTGAACCCCGTGCCATTCTTCTTCCTCCTCTCATCTCTCCAACCCAACAGAGCCGCCGCTAGCGCTGGTACGGGGCCGAGCCACGGCTAGTCTCCCTTGATTAAAGGTGACCATGACATTGTGCTCGCACCATGCTGGTTAGCCGCCCTTCACCGAGCCCTCTCGCACGCAACGGAGCCCCTCCCCAGTGCTACCACCGCCACTGAAGGATCTCCGTTGAGCTCGTGAATGTGCCCGTAGATACTACCTCCCATCCTCATTCATCCTTTCCTGGACTTGCACTGGTGTAGCAAACCCGTCTCGTGGCTCATCGACGTCAGTGCACGACCACGGGAGCTCTGCCCCTAAGCATCGAAAGACCGCCGCCGCCAGAGCACATCGCTGGCCATCCTCCACTCTTCTCTGGCTGAATTAGCCTCGTGGTGAGGTTTCCCTTCCTCTACACTTCCTTCCTGTACCTCCAATTTTTCAAATCGTGGCTCCTAGGGCCGTAACCACGATTCGGTTAACCGAAACCGATCGGTTCGGTTTCCTCGGTTACTTGCGAAATTCGGTTACTAGAAAACTCAGAACCGATCGCTTAGTTCGAAAAGTAATAATCAAGGAATTTCATCTCGGTTATTTCGGTTCAGTTTTGGTTCTAACCAAACTAACCGTGCCATAGATTTCAGAAAAAACACATGAAAAAAATACAAAAATCACAACCATATTTGACACGAAAAGGATGTAAAAATCACTCCATATCCGGTCCTCATTAGAGAGCAGGTGCTCCTGCCCCAAATCCAGTCCTCTAGGCAGGCAACGGTGGTGGCAGAGAGGCCTCCAAGCACTCAAGCAGGCACAAGCAATGCCGGTGCTGGTCGTCAGGCAGTGTCGGAGGGCAAGCACAAGAAGCAGCGGTGGCGACAGACTCCAGGCGGGCAGAGGCAGAGAGGTGGCTCACCAGCTTGTCCTTTGGATTCCGGGCAGAGGGGCTACGAGTTTGAAGCCGTGAAGGGCCACAGAGAATGGAGATGCAGGAGTACGGAATAGGGGCGATGGCTGCTTGCTACTTGAGGGAGCGTGTGGTATTTGGTATGAGGATGTGCAGATTTGGGAATGGAAAGAGACATTTGCTTCTATATATACGTAGGGTTTATTTACTTGGGCTTCGGCTTGACATTTGCTTATGGGCTTCATTCATGAACTTTAGTTATTTCGGTTAACCGAGGCAAAGGACCGAAATGACCGGACCAATTTTGGTTCCCAGAAAATAGGAACCGAACTAATAACCGAATTTTTTGGTTTCGGTTATTTCGGTTTCGATTCTGGTTATTTCGGTTCGGTTCTCAGTTCTTGGTTATATTTGCCCAGGTCTAACCGTGAACTCCAGTGAGCTCTAGGCCACCGGCCATGGTAGCCACCCTTCCCCGCTCCTTCTCGGGACCCTCCATGACCATAGAAGAGTTCAGGGGAAGCACCTCTACCTCACCGTACAAACCCCATGCCGAATCGTTCACTCTAGAGACGGATTCGCCAACACCGGCGAGCCGCCGGCCATGGCACCGCCATTAGCCGCCCAACTCCGACGGATAGAGCCTTCCCTCTCCCTCCGATCTAATCTTAGCCACCCAATCTGGATCGAGCAGCTCTCAGAGCATGATACCCCTTCGCATGTCCGTTTTGCTAAAGAGACCCCCAGTTAATTGGAAATAGAACCCGTCCATTTTGCCTATGCACTGTGTCTTGTAATTCTTTTTCTCTTGCCCCTGTTGAAAGGTCCCGATAGGCTAGAGGGGGGTGAATAGACTATAAAAAATCTACAAAGCACTAGATGAAAGGATTAGCAAATAACATGGCTTTGCTAAGCGCTAGCTCTAGGCTACTCTATGCAAGCCACTCTCACAATATGCTACACATAAGTATATGCACTCAACCGCAAGAGAGCTCTCACCTCGATCCTAGGGTGAGAATACTTAAACAAGAAAGTTACGCGGGAGAGTGAGTACGAGAAAGGTTATACCAAAGGGCTCGATGAAGTGAAGTCCGCTCACCGTGTAGACCCAATCACCAAGAGATAACCAATAAGCACAATGAAGACCAATCACCAATGGAGAAGACCGAAAAAACAAATCATCCACTCGAAGGTGGAGAAGAGAATGAACACTCGATTTTTACCGAGGTTCACGTGATCGCCGTCACGCTAGTCCTCGTTGTGGCACCGGTGAAAGGTCCTTGTTTGGTTTTGATAATTGAGTGACAACTTAGGTGGACTAATATGTGTTTAAGTGTTGATTACACAGGAGATTAGTCCACAGGTACATGTGTGTGAGCATTTATGCCATGGAGGTGGAAATGGCTAGGGATGATTGCTTAGCTCACATATGTGATGATGAAGGAGCTAAATGCAAATGAGACATGACATGGAGTCATGTGGCTAGGTGGAGAAGATCAAGACAAGGCTTCGCATCGATGGACCGGTTGCAAGTGTGAAGGGCAAGTCGGGTGATGGCTTGGTGCCGATGGACCAACGCAACAGTGAAGAGCAAGCAAGTCGAAGATCGATGGACCAAAAGCCACGTGATGATATGAAATGGATCATATCATTGTTGAGGTGTTGGTGCATGTGTTGCACTGATATCGATGGTGTCGGAGACGGTGTTGAAGACGATGATCGGAATGAAAAGCGCGAGGCAAAGGTATAATCATAGGGCATTTTCATTTCACCGGTCTTAAGGTTGAGTAGAGAAGTGGTGGACCGGATTTAGGATAGATGACCGTACTATCAAGGGGGGCAAACTTATTTGCATATCGGTCATCTAGTGCCATTCGGGGTGATCTAACTTTGCATTGATAGGATCGAGTGGCGTGGTAAGAAAGAGTGAAAAACCCTTTGAAAAATGTTTATGAAAATGCTAACTCACATGCACAAGGTTGTGGAACACTTTGGAGTTGGCACATTTGCAAAATGGTGGAAGTTTCGAGCTCGCGGGAAGCTTGGTTGGATCTTGGATGGATAAAATGCTTTTATTCTTTGAGTTTTGGATCAAGCAATTACGTGGATTGTGTAGCCCTCTGAATAAGCTTTCTAAAATGTCCAAAATCATCGAAATCAAAGTTCGGAGCTAAGAGATATCGCCGTTTTAGTGAGCGGAAGTCTGCACAGGACGCTGCACCGGACGTTGTTTTAATAGCACTAGACGCGTAATGGTTATTGTAGCAGCGTCCGGTGCGTATTGTACAGTTTGGGCTGCGAAAGAGCACCGGACGCTCCCGACGTCCGGTGGGTGTGCACCGGACGCGTCCGGTGCGACCCTGAAACTCTCGGGTGCTGCGTAACGGCTAGATTGTTTGGCGTCTTGAGCACCGAACAACCACCGGACGCGTCCGGTGTGAACTAATCTACGCGTCCGGTGCATACACAGAGTACCCAAAGAAGGGGGTAACGGCTCTATTTGTTTGGGGCTATAAATAGGAGTGAGAGCCGGCCATGGCAGCTTGGGAATGTGTTTCCCTTGCATGTGCATGGCTTAGTGCTATCCAACTCACTTGTGCTCATAGAATTCACATCGGAGAAGTGAGTGATCGAGCGCTAGTGCATTGCATTGTGAGATTGCTTCGAGTGGCACTAGGTGATCGAGTTACAAGTCGATGGTGCTTGTTACTTTTGGAGCTCACCACCTCCTAGACGGCTTGGTGGCAAGAGGCTCCGTGGAAGCAAGTAAGGAGATTGTGCTTGCCTCCGGAATGTGCTTACTATCAAATTTACTTGTCGCTTGTCCAATCAAATATTTTATATTTCAAATATCTATGGTCCTGCCCATAGTCAGGCTAAGCCAGATTTTGTCAACATGCTATCAGACCTAGACTCAAATACCTTTGAGCATTGGGTTCTTATGGGGGATTTTAATCTGATTCGTTCTGCGGCAAATAGAAATCTCCCAGGTGGCTGCCCCTCAGAGATGATTATGTTTAATGACCTTATCAGCTTGGAAGCTTGGATTGAACTTCCTTTGAGTGGTCGATCCTATACATGGAGCAATATGCAGCACCCCCCCTTACTTGTAAAACTCGATTGGGTATTCTGTTCTAATGATTGGCTACTTTCTTATCCTAATAGTGTTGTTCAATCTCTCACCAGACCTACTTCAGACCACTTCCCGTATGTTTTGCAAGTTTCAAATGGTGTGCTGAAAGCACGTGTGTTTCGGTTTGAAAATTACTGGTGGCAATTTTCTTCTTTCATCCCAACAGTGCAAAATCTTTGGAATATGGGTCCTTTCTTCTATTGCTCAGCAAAATGTTTGAACTCAAAACTCAAGCAAGTTCGACACGGACTCAAGGTTTGGGGGAAGAAAGTTTCCAATTTATCCACTCTAATTTCTAATTGCAGCTGGGTTCTAGCTCTTCTTGATGGCATTGAAGAGCAACGAGTGCTTAGCACCATTGAGTTAAATTTCAGAACATTGGTCTCTCAACATATCTTGCGTCTTCTTGAAGCTAAGAGAATTTATTGGAAGCAGCGAAGTACTGCTCGTTGGCTTACTTTGGGTGATGAGAACACCAAGTTTTTTCAGTCTGTTGCCACCAGAAGCTATCGTAGAAATTTTATTGCATCAATTAGAGTGGATGATGATATTTCTATTACAGATAATGAACTGAAGGCTGCTAGATTAGGACGTTCAGATTTCTCAGCTATCTCCTATAATTTAAATTCAATCATCCAGTCAGTGGACTTGCCGGTACTAGATGGCCCATTCACTGCTGAAGAAATACAATCAGTGATTAGCTCGATGCCTCTGGATCATTCTCCTGGATTGGATGGTTTTAATGGCCTTTTCTATAAAGGATTTTGAAATCTTATTCTACCAGACTTTCGTCGCCTCTGTGATCAATTTTTTAATGTAACAGTGGATCTTCAACCTATCACTAGTTCCTTCATCACTTTAATCCCAAAGAAAGATGACCCAGAGGCAGTTAATGACTACAGACCCATCTCTTTGCTTAACTGTTCGATCAAGCTGCTAACCAAGCTTCTTGCTAATAGATTGCAGTCTGTGATGACTCTAGTGGTTCACACTAACCAGTTTGGTTTTATTAAAGGCCGTACCATTCAAGACTGTTTAGCTTGGGGCTTTCAGTTTCTCCACTTGTGTCATCACTCTAAGAGAGAAATTGTGATTCTGAAATTGGACTTCGAAAAAGCATTTGACAAAGTTGAACATCCTGTCATTCTGGAGATGCTACGTCAGAAAGGTTTCACAACAAGATGGAGAGGTTGGATTCATCAAGTCCTCTCTAGTGGAACTTCCTCAGTCCTTTTGAATGGTGTTCCAGGGAAATTTTTTCACTGTAGAAGGGGAGTCAGGCAGGGTGATTCGCTGTCGCCACTTTTGTTTGTTATGGCAGCAGATTTGCTTCAATCTATCATTAATAAAGCCTCTCAGCAAGGTCTTCTATCCCATCCTTTGGGTAATTCTTTCGGTGGTGACTTCGCAATAGTACAGTACGCGGATGACACTTTGCTATTTCTTAAAGCTAATGCTCGGGAACTGCTCCTTCTTAAAGGACTTCTAAGATCCTTTGCTGATTCGACGGGCTTAAAAGTTAACTTTGCCAAGTCTTCACTGGTTCCTATAAATATGGATGATCAAAGAGCTCAGCATTTAGCTCTTACTTTTGGCTGCTCAATTGGTCAGTTGCCGTTCACATATCTTGGTCTTCCCTTGGGGACTACTCGGCCAGCAGTAGTGGATTTTCTTCCTCTGGTTTGCCGAATTGAGCGACGTCTTGCTGGTGTCACAAGCATGCTGTCTTATTATGGTCGGCTCACTATAGTAAATTCCCTGCTTACTTCCCTACCAATGTACTGGCTCAGTGCAATAAAGATCCCAAAATCGGTCATCAAACAGATAGATGGTTTCAGGAAAAATTGCCTTTGGAATCGTAATGACATTCAGAGGCAAGGCAAATGCTTAGTTGCATGGTCAGTTGCTTGTAAACCCAAGTCTGAACAAAGCTCTGCTACTGAAATATGCTGTTAAATTTTACAATCATGATAAAACCCCATGGGTTCAGTTAACTTGGCAAGCCTATTACACTGGTCATTTCCCGCCTCATATGAAAAGGCCAGTTGGTTCATTTTGGTGGAGAGATGTTTTAAGCCTGTTAACTGATTATAGAGGATTTGCTGCTTGCCTAGCAGAGGCAACCCAGTCTGTTTTTGGGAAGATATTTGGGGGCTGGGTCTCCTTAAGCTTCAATTCCCGCAATTATTCTACTTTGCCAAGAATAACAGAATTTCAGTTGCCTCCTTCATGATGAGAGATGTCGAGGAGAATTTTTTCTTGCCACTGTCTATGATTGCCTCACAACAGTGGCTGCAGTTAGAAGACCTGTTGCTTTCGGTTGTAATTGGGAATGAAGCTGATAAGTGGAATTATCTTTGGGGTCCAAGCTACTCTAGCAAGCAAGCATATAAAGCAATGCTGGGATCTGGTCAGCAGCTAGTAGTTCATAAATGGTTGTGGAAAAGTAGTTGCCGAGGCAAACATAAATTCTTTTTTTGGCTGCTTCTCTTGGATCGCCTTAATACAAGGAATCTGCTTAGAAGGAAGAACATGTTTCTTCCTACTTACTGCTGCGTTTTATGTGCCATGAATGAAGAAGAAACTGCTGAGCATCTCTTCTTTTGAGTGCCCGTTCAGTGAGTGGTGTTGGAGGCTGCTGGATGTGAACTGGGATCTATATGAGCGATTGCAGCGTGCAAAGGGTTCCTTTAGATGCCCGCGGATATTTATGGATTATTGTGGTGGCTGCCTGGTGTATTTGGACCATGCGCAATGGAATAATCTTTGATGGGGCCTCCCTTTCATTATGGCGTTGGAAGTCTTTGGTTCGTGACGAGCTTCAGCTTACTGTACTTAGATGTCAGTCCTCAGAGAAACCTCTTCTTAAGGACTGGATTTCTTCTTTTTAGTTTCTTCTGTTTTGTACAGTTTATTTTGCTCTTTTGTACATACTTATATTCTATAAAATCGAGTTCGGTGGGGGTTCTCCCCTCCTCTTTTTCTTAAAAAAAAAAGCTTGTGAGGGGTTGGAGCTCACCCTGCGGGAGATCGCGAAGAGCATCGTTAGTAGAGCGAGACGTGAAGAACGACAAGTGGTCCGGCCGAGTCAAGCGTTAGAGCTTGTGGTAAGCACTCTATGTGGGAGAGTGTGACTTGTGGGTCACCACTAGCAAGTGGACTGGCGGCAACCTTGGAGCTTGTCTCAACGGAGGACGTAGCTTGTGGCGACAAGTGAACCTCTGAGAAATAAATCACCGTGTCAACATCTTCCCATCCTTCGCGGTGGCTTGCTCCCTTCTACACAAATCTTTTACTTTGTGCATTACTTTACTTGTGTAGTTATAGTTGCTCTTGTGAGACCGGTTAGCTTGTGTAGCTTGCCACTCACCTTCTTAGTTTGTGTAGCTTAGAAGTAGTGTTCTTGATTAGCTTGTGTAGCTAATTAAGTTGCGCTCTTTGATTAGGATTGTGTATCCTTATCATTGAGCACGTAGTGAGATTAGATGCTTAGTGCGCTTTTAATTGCTAGTTGGTAGGAACTCCCCGATGCTTTAAGTACTAGTGCTTAGATTTGTGTGACCTTGCGCTAGAACAGTTTAGGGAAGCTCAAACTAGGCTTGCACCTTTGTTTCTTGGTAGGATCTTTGACAAAGTGCTTAGAGTTATAGTTAGAGGGGTGAATCGTTGCTAGAACAGAATAGGTTTATTTCGTTGCGATTAGTTGTTAAAAAGGACTATTCACCCCCTCTAGTCCGCCATCTCGACTGTTGACATCTACTAACATCGCTAAATATAACTATATAACTTTTAATGCGAGAGGCGAGATTAGAAGATAAATGGTAATTAATTAACTTGTCATTAGCAACTAGCCACTTTTCTATTATCAACATTCTTATGCAAGAACTAGGTTGTCATCCCTAATTAATAATACTAAGAATAAATAAAGGTTTTATATATTAATCTATATGACTAGTCAGAAATGAATAAATATAAACTAATAATAATTTTGCGAGCGGACAGATAATTATATCATTGTAGCATTTTACCTAGGGATGGTATACAATGGATAAACTTTAATTTATTATATTGATAGTGATGGTATACAATGGATAAGTGACATTACCGATGTCATTTACTCTACTCATAACAGGTAGAGGTCACAAGGTAAATAAAGATAAAGGTGATAAGTATGATCAAGCATCATAAATAAAAGAAAATCATCAGAGCACTCTCTAGTCATAGTAATAGCTACCCAATGGATAAACTAAGAAATTAATATCAAAGGTAATTCTATAACTACATCAATGAATAACTCTAATTAGTACAATTACATCTATCAATCATTGTTAGACTATCCTATATCATAATCACATGCAAAGGGCATCATCTAGGAAGGATGTGAAACAGAGTCATCATCCAACTTCGCGACCGTGCCTGCTGGCCTACATACGGGGGGTGGACTACAGAGGACTCAACGCATCTGTCACCTACGCGATCTACCACACGACCCGGCACATCAGGGTGCACTCGCAGATAAACAAAATACCTAAACACCACGTCTACATATTGTTCATCATCTATCCATCGTCCGCATGAATAAACGCTATACGAGCAATTACATGAATTCAATAAGATCAAACCAACTATACTAGGCATATAATCAAAGTAGACAAAGACTATTGTAATCAAGAACATATGAACTATTAAGAACAATATTTTCCTAATCATAATGAAGAATACAATAATAGAGAAAGAACTAGAATTATACCAAACTCCGTGCTCCAAACAGACGCCGGGGCTCCGATCTGCTGAAGAACTAGAACTCCTCTACTTCTAATCTAACTTGGCTAGAACTATGAACTAGGAGGCTCTTGATGAACTATGAGGCTCTTGATGGCTTGAGGACTTGATGCCTTGAATGAATGATTCGGTTCTCCCTCTAGGGAGGGTCTGCCCCTCTATTTATAGCCCTGTGGGATGCACGTGCGCCGTAGGATCAAACCGACTTGAAACAAGGACCGAGATGACTCCACAGAGGCGGTGGAAGAAGACTCCAAAAGGTGGGCCGAAACCCTAGTAGGGGCCGCCGGCCGGCCCTACCCTAGCACCGGCCGGCCCTACCCTGGTAGGTCTCGGGCCCCGGTGCTTCGGATGTGTACTAGATGCTTCTAGTGTTGTCGTGATGATGTTTCCTTGGCGGTTAAGTTTCGTGGTAATCATGCTCTTTAACCCTTCTTTTATGCTTTTCTGGAATAGCCCCTAGAAAATACAGAACATGCAAAACTCGTGGAAACTGTCAGTCAAAACCCTAGACTAGTGTGTATCCATGTATCTTTTGGTGTCTAAGGTTCATATAAAAGTTGACGTTATCCACCATCAACAACACCCCCAACCTTACCTGTTTGCCAGTCCCTTGGCAAACAAATTAAGCCTAATTACTAATGTAACTGGATTAGGAGTTGCTACAATGCTTTCATACTTCCCATGTACATATGCTTCAAACATAGATTCTCCTCCGGATTAGACAAAACTGTTCTAACTTTCAAACTTACCCATGTTACCTTTAACTATGGGGCTTTACAATTCTTGCCTTAGTCTTGAGTAATTGAAAGAAAGAATCAATCAAGTCATGCACTATGTAGCAAATTCTTCACAGTACCAATATTCCGGAGTTTTTGCAAGTTTGCAAAATAAAACTCAGAGCTTTAATTGTATGACACCCTCAAGTCTCTCAGTATATATGGTATTTGTGGATCTCACTTAAGGCATTAATGTTATGCTTTCCTATAACTAAGGATTATAGTGGAGCTCATAGGAGTGGCAATAACAAGGTTTAAGCATACTTGCAATTCATATGTTGTAAAGTCAAACGATGGATCCACAGAGAATCGAGGCATACAATCAAATCAAGACGTGCATGTGTATGGAATATGGTGGATAGATGTATATGTGGTATTTAGTGGCTATTTCTAATTGTACTTTTGCTCTTTGAAAATGATTCACTTTCCTTTGTAACTTGGAGGAACACATGGGCTATCTCTCTTTTTTTTCGTTTGGGAGGCGGACATCTAGTACCCATTGTTTTAATGCTGGGACACTTGTCCATCTTTTACTCCCTTTTCATATTTTTGCATAGCCTCATGTATCCTTTGAATATAAATAACTGGAGAGATAATAATAAGAACTTAGAGCAATTATACCAAGGCTGTCCTACGGGGTTTATATATATTTTTTGGTGTTCACTCCCAGTGTAGGAGAAAACATTTTCATGATGAACATTGATGAAAGTGGAAATGGTTGCGATTACTCCCAGGGTAGGAATAATACATATGTGCTGAAGTGTGTACGTGATCTTGGTTTTAAAAGCATGACAAGACTCTCATATGGTGTACAATAAAGGTTGACTAAACTCAATGCAAAGCAAGCAGCATGAATGTGCAAAGGTTTTTTCTATCTAGATGTATCATATATGGCTTTGGTAGGAATTCATACTTTGTCATACAAAAGCTCGTCATGTAGATTTTAAGTTTTCAAAATAAATTTCTAGAACTTAGTAATGCTAGGAATAAGATAAATAGTAGCTCAACCTTCATGAATCATATCAATCAATTATCTAGACTTAGCTCAAACATATACCACCACAAGTTTCAAGTTCAGAGTAAATTCTTAAGTTAAAACAGCAATATCTAAAACTCAGGAGAATTTAAGTTTGACAACTAGGCATTTGAAAAGTATTGTGACAAAGCAACTATTCATCATCTCCAAGACAAAATTTTAATGTTCATCATTTTTATTAACTCTAGCCTAGACCGACTCTAAACAAACTCTAATATATAGATAGATATTTATTTGGTTTTCAAATTTTATCTTACTAGCTAACTCACGCGAAAAAATGATATAGTAATAATGATAAGATAGGAAACTTATATTTAGCTGGATTTTAATTGGAGGGTGCCCTCCCGTAAGCTGAATGTTTGACAGGGTCTTTGATGTTGCAAATTGAGTGATCCTTTTGAGAAGTATATCAGCAGTGTAAGGGCGTCAAGTTGACTAGCTCTTTGATCTTGTATTTTCCTATGAAACTCAATTGCTAATAAAAATACCAGATCTTATGGAGAGGGGTTAGGTTTAATACCACTCCATGGTAAGTAATTGATTTTATATTTCCAGCAGAAGCATAAGCTTCTTTACCCAATTAGGAAGCTTCTCTAAGAGTGTGGACCTTCATGTGCCCAAATATTTTTGGTATTTTGTGTTTGTGTAAAGTAGACTCAATAATTGCATAGGTATAAATACCTGATAACTAGGGGATGCTCCTCCCCCAAGCTTGATGTTTGCAATAATTGGTGCTTGAATGATCTTCAGAGCGAGTTGGTTAGTAGCAGTCCTGATGGATGCCACTAATAGACTCTCTCCTTAGTCATAATATAATTCCTGCATAGTTATACTCCAACAAGAAAACCAAAACTCGAGGGTCGAATTATCAAGGGGTTAGCGATCAGCCAATGAGCACTTTGATTATTCTCGAGTTGATTTTAATTAATAAATTTTAGCAGGATTCTAACAGAATTCTTTTTTTTTTTGGTTTTTCTAAGTTTCTTATGCTGCAAAAATGTATGCATGCTATATAATTTTTTTTATATGCCACCACAGGGAATATTCATTCCCATGGGGCTTAGGATTTTCATAATGCAACAAAGTAAATATAGATTGTTATTTTTATTATTTTTATGCCACCACAGTAAATATGGCTACAGGGTTTCCATAGGTTCATTCACATGGGGCTTAGTATTTATGATACAGTAAATAAAGCAGTAAATGTGTTTTTTGTTGGTTTATTTATTTTTTTTAATATGCGAAAAATGATTGTACTAATAAATGTGCTAAGCAAAATTACTAATGAATGCTAAATTAATTAGATAACTACCATTCTAACCTTATGGCTAGGGTACGGAATTTAAAGTCTACCAATAGGACTTAGATAGAGGAGAGTACTTACTCAGTAGGTTCATCGTCTGAGGTTATCTCAGTCAATTCCCCATTTTTGCGGTGGTGTAGCAGGTGCTTCTTCCTTCTCCTTTCATCTCTTTTCTGTCTCTTCTGCTTCTCTTTTTTCTAGCTCCAGCTCTTCCTTGTATGTTTCTCTTGATTCTTCATCTCTCTGCATCCATTCTTCTACTTGTGCCTGGATCTCTTCTTTCTCTGCCTTAGCAATCTGGTCCATCCTCTCAGCTTCCGCTTCCCACTCACTCCAGCGTGGTGCTTGTACGGCTTCTTCTTGCTCCTTGTAGCAGTCTTCATACTTCACAATCTTGCCAGGGAACTCCTCCCATCCACAGTGAGGCTGGGCAGCCTGGCGGTGGGCTTGGCGTTTCCTCCTGTTGTGTTGCTTCCTAATCTACTCATGGTTAAGATGTGTTCTAAATTGACAGCGTACCTTTCCAGTGGGGAGGTTGAAGTGGATCTGTCCAGATCCGATGTTGATGATAGCATTGGCGGTGTAGAGGAACGGTCTTCCCAAAACAATAGGCGATTCATTGTCTTCCTGCATGTCAAGAACTGGAAAATCTGCGGGTATATATTTATTTTGAATTCTTACCATTACGTCCTTGACTACGCCTTCAGGGAATCTCAGTGATTGGTCTGTCATCTGCAACTGAATATATGTTGGGTATAATGGTAAATCATCAAATAATTCATCATATACCTTTTTGGACATTATGTCACAGATGGTGTCGGGAAAAGTGATGTCTCTGATTGTGCATTCAATGATTGGTACACCTGGGTCACCTTTCTTTGTTGGAAATGGTTTTGGGAGCATATTATCATTTTCTTTGTTGATAGCATTGATTAGTTGAGCGGTTTCTTCAGGTACATGCTGTGGCTTGTTCTTCCTCTATCTTCTAGTGTTTTTCTTCTTGGGTGCTGGTTGTTGTTGTTGCTCTTCTTGTTGATGGAATTGCTTCGGGACTGCTGGATTCTAGAGGATGCGGTTCTTGAATGAAAATCTCTCCTTCTTGTCTTTGATGGAGATGACAATCTTGCCGTGTTCCGCATAGATGATGGCTTTGCATGTGCATAAGAATGGTCGTCCCAAGATAATGGGTGCCTTCTCATCTCCTCTCGTATCCATGATCACAAAGTCAATTGGGACATATGATTGCCCCACTCTGATAATAGCTTCTTCTAGTACTCCCTTGGGGTAGCAAATGGATTGATCTGCAAGCTACTAACGCATATCTGTGTACAACAAAGGATCACCTAAAATTTTCTCATAGATTACCTTGGGCATTATGTTGACACTTGCGCCGAAATCGCAGATAGCCTCTGGAAAGTTGTGACATCCTAAAGAGATAGGAATCACAGGTCTTCCAGGGTCTCCCATCTATTCAGGTAGTGAGTGATCTATCCACTGTATATCTGCAGGCTCAATTTGGTATTGTGTTGCATTGTGAATATCAACAAGGTTAGCAGTTTCTAAATCTTTCGGCTGGCCCGGAATTTTTCCTTTCTCAAATGGAGGGACAGTAGCTGCTAGCTGAGCTAATTGTGATTCTAACATTTTATTAAAGCTGTGCTGATTCTTTATAGCAGAAGCAAAGGTATCCATTCTGATATTTATATTTTCTAAAGCTTTATCATTAGAGGCTACCTTTCTAGACATTTGATCTAACAATTTAGATTGACCAGCAACTAAATCTCTTAAAAGCGGAAGATTGTAATTATTATAATTATTACCTTGGTTGTTACCTTGGTAATTATCTTGTCGAGGTTGCTGATTCCATCCTTGGTTTGGCTGGTCCCATCCTTGATTTTGCTGAGGATGATAGTAGGTGTTGTTGTTGATGAAGTTCACATCCTCTTGCAACGTAGGGCAGTTGACAGCTGAATGCCCGTAATCTCCACATTCTTCACAGGTCATGCGAGAATCATTGATATGCATGACTTCCTTCTTCTTTATGTCGAGCTTCGTTATGATGAGGTCTAGCTTGACAGTGACCATGTCAGTCTCCTTCAGATGATGAATGCCTCCTCCTCTTTTGCGAGGTTGAGTACGTTCTTCATTACAGCTTGAATTTGAGGTCATCTTCTCAACAAGTGCTTGAGTTTCTGGAAGTTTAAGTGACAGGAAAGCTCCTCCAGCTGCAGCATCTATGGACTCACAGGTGCTTGAGATAAGCCCGTGGTAGAAGGTATGCAATAGTTGCCAATCCTCTATCCCATGATGAGGACAGTCTTTAATGTAATCTTGGAATCTCTCCCATGCTTCAGTGAATGATTCGTCATGTTGCTGTTGAAAACTTGAGATTTTCCCACGCAGAGCATTCGTCTTGCCTGTAGAAAAGAACTTTGCTAGAAAAGCAGTTGAGCATTGGTCCTATGTAGTGTTCTTATCTTTGTTGGCGTAGAACCACTGCTTGGCTTTCCCCAAAAGTGAAAATGGGAAAAGACGGAGTAAAATAACATCTCTTGGTACTTCTCTAATCGTGAAGGTGCTGCGAATCTCTAAAAAGTGTTGTAAGTGTGCACTTGCATCTTCATGAGCTTTTCCACAAAACTGGCCGGCTTGAACCATGGTGATAAGAGCAGGCTTGAGCTCGAATCCATTCTCCCCGTGTTGACTGCTGGTCCAGTCCAGATGTTTTCTGTTGTTGGGGCAGAGAACTCACGCAGCGTCTTCTCAGCCATGTCTTCAAACACAGGAGATAAATCTTCTCCTAAGTGTTCTTCTTCCAATATTGGAGCTGGCTCCTTTGATGAATGAGCTTGAGCAACGATGGGTGTTTTTGATGGTAGCTTGAAATTGTCCCTCACCTCTACAAACTTCTTTCTTCTCAGGAGTTTCTCTAGATCGTCAGTGAAATTATTTGGAAAAGAAAAACCATTCATTCATCACCCTACATAAGATAAACAAATGATAAAAGCAAGGGTGTGCCTGTTTGAGTTAGAGATCAATCGGTAATACGATCTTATCCATTATGTATACATATGTTATCAATATTTTCTAAGTTTAATGTGCCTTCCCTGGCAACGGTGCCAAAAATGCTTGTTGACATCTACTAATGTCGCCAAATATAACTATATAACTTTTAATGCGAGAGGCGAGATTAGAAGATGAATGGTAATTAATTAACTTGTCATTAGCAACTAGCCACTTTTCTATTACCAACATTCTTATGCAAGAACTAGGTTGTCATCCCTAATTAATAATGCTAAGAATAAATAAAGGTTTTATATATTAATCTATGTGACTAGGCAGAAATGAAGAAATATAAACTAAGAACAATTCTGCAAGTGGACAGATAATTATACCATTGGAGCATTTTACCTAGGGAGTTCTACCAGGTTGTCGATTTATATTTATACCACTGGGAAGGATTAGGATAAACTTTAATCTATTATATTGATAGTGATGGTATACAATGGATAAGTGACATTACCGATATCATTTACTCTACTCATAACAGGTAGAGGTCATAAGGTAAATAAAGATAAAGGTTATAAGTATGATCAAGCATCATAACTAAAAGATAATCATCAGAGCACTCTCTAGTCATAGTAATAGCTACCCAATGGATAAACTAAGGAATTAATATCAAAGGTAATTCTATAACTACATCAATGAATAACTCTAATTAGTGCAATTACATCTAGCAATCATTGTTAGACTAATCCTATATCATAATCACATGCAAAGGGCATTATATAGGAAGGATGTGAAACAGAGTCATCATCCAACTTCGCGACCGTGCCTGCTGACCTACATACGGGGGGTGGACTACAGAGGACTCAACGCAGCTGTCACCTACGCGATCTACCACACGACCCGGCATATCAGGGTGCACTCGCAGATAAACAAAATACCTAGACACCACGTCTATGTATTGTTCATCATCTATCCATCGTCCGTATGAATAAACGCTATGCGAGCAATTACATGAATTCAATAAGATCAAACCAACTATACTAGACATATAATTAAAGTAGACAAAAACTATTGTAATCAAGAACATATGAACTATTAGGAACAATATTTTCCTAATCATAATGAAGAATACAATAATAGAGAAAGAACTAGAATTATACCGAACTCTGTGCTCCAGACAGACGCCAGGGCTCCAGATCCGCCGAAGAACTAGAACTCCTCTACTTCTAATCTAACTAGGCTAGAACTATGAACTAGGAGGCTCTTCATGAACTATGAGGCTCTTGATGGCTTGAGGACTTGATGCCTTGAATGAATGATTCGGTTCTCCCTCCAGAGGGTCTACCCCTCTATTTATAGCTTGGTAGGATGCACGTGCGCCATATGATCAAACCGACTTGAAACAAAGGCCGAAATGACTCCACAGAGGCAGTGGAAGAAGACTCCAGAAGGTGGGCTGAAACCCTAGTGGGGGGCGCTGGCCGGCCCACCCTGGTGGGTCTTGGGACCCGGTGCTTCGGGTGTGTTCCAGATGCTTCTAGTGTTCTCGTGATGATGTTTCCTTGGCGGTTAAGTTTCATGGTAATCATGCTCTTTAACCCTTCTTTCATGCTTTTCTAGAATAGCCCCTTGAAAATATAGAACATGCAAAACTCATGGAAGCTGTCAGTTAAAACCCTAGACTAGTGTGTATTCACGTATCCTTTGGTGTCTAAAGTTCTTATAAAAGTGGACGTTATCCACTGTCAACATCGACCCTACAACCGGTCTTCCTTGGTGGATTGTGAGCTAGGCTTCACATGCCAATCCCTCACCAGGAGCCACTCACTAACACAAGAGAAGTGGCTTCTTACCACGAGCAAGCCACTAGAGTCGGTCTTGGCACTCCACCGGGGAATAAGCGCAAGAACCCCTGACAAGAACACCTTGATGTAGACTTGGACAATCTCCTTCCAATCTAACACCAACAACACCTCCAAGCCATCTAGGGATTCGGCAAAATTCCAAGAGAATAAGAACTGAGCAATGACTCGCTCTCAAGTGCTCTAGAATGCAAATCACTAGCAATGATGCACTTGAGGTTCACTCAATCTCACAAAGATGAACAAGAGATGATCAAGTGAGTGAGTGGGAGGCTTAGGATGCTCACAAAGTGTATGGCAATGATCCAAATGTGCAAGAGAGGCACCAAGTGCGCAGGAAGGGACTATAAATACCCCCGGGTGCAATCCTAGCCGTTACCCCATAGAAAACAACCGTTAGAACAGTTTTTTGGGCGTCGGACGCTACCGTCACACAGAGTCCGTCGGACTAAGTGCCAACGTCCGACGCTCAAGATCGTGCCACGTGTCAGTAACATTTGACCTCAGCCACTGATCCTTAACGGCTAAAACTTCACGCCTGTTTTCAAACCTTCGGACAAGGCGTCGAACAGAACCGATCAGACCAAAGTCCCTCGGCGTCCAACGCTTCCAGAGAGCTCGCAGAGAGCAAAAACTCATCAGACAACAGTCCAAGGTACAACGTCGGACTAACCACCAGCGTCCGATGCCTTCAAACACAGTTTCCCGCGCTTTGACTCAACTCGTCGTACTCAGAGCAAAAACTACGACGCTCAGCACAAAACACTAGTCGGACAAAAGAGAACTGTCCGACTCTCACAGCGAACTACCATCGGACGCTTCTAAGTTAGTGCGTCGGACTAACAAATACCACCATCCGACACTTCCAGAGAGGTTCTAAACTCCTCAAAACTCGTCATACAACGTCCGACACTCACCGTCAGACCAACCACTCCGTCCGACGAACTTACACAGTGAAGAGCACGTTTGGGACCGTCAGACACTACCACTCAATGGTCCGACGCCCTGGAACTCCAACGTCCAACGCTCAGAACTCACTGTTTTTCTATTGTGACATCTCCGAAAAACACCTCTCTACCTCTCAACTCCAACTTTTCAACCCTTGTTCCCAAGTGCTAACACCAAGGTATTCTAACGCTTGTGCACAGTGTGTTAGCTTTTTGAAATCATTTTTGAAGGGTCACTAAGTCAATCTCTAGGTTTGTTAGATCAATGCACATGAAATGCAACGTAGAATACTTGAAAGTAAGTCAACTACTTACTCCTCCTCTTGATAGTCGGCTATGTATCCTAAATGTGATCACTTCCACTAGAAGTCTTGATCACTAGAAGAAAAGCCCTATAGGTTATACCTTAGCCTCTAGCTTTCCATCTTTAAGTCCTTTTCTTTCTACTTCTTGATCACCTTCACTTGAACCATGGTTGAGCCCACTTGATCATCATCAATCAACTCTTGGCTCCACTTACCATGGTTAGGACCACCTGTACTTAGCCATCACTCAAGCATATAGGTTAGTCCTTAGGTGTCATCAATTATCAAAACCAAACTAGGGCTTTTACCTGTCCTTTAAGATAATTTCCCCATACTCCTCTATTTAAAGTTTTAATCTGAAATTGAATTATTTTAATTCAAAAATGGTTTGAATTGATTACAAAACTGCCACTAGTATTACTTCATGTGTAGGTTCTCCGTTTTAACTACAAATTGGACCATTCAACTTGCACTAAGTTCATAATTTAATAATAAACATGTTTATACCACATGTTTTCAACTTCTAAAATGGTTTATTTAATCTATTATTTTATTAATGAAAAAACTTTTAATTCATAACTTCTCCGTTTTAACTCCAATTCGACAAATTCAAGTCGCGTTGGATTTGTTTTGACGAGCACTACATTTTAGAAACATTTTTATACTATCTTTTTCATTGTTTGGTGTACTGTTTATTATTATTGTTTTGTGGGCCATGTTTGATGTTTGTCGACAGAAGGATCTGAGTGCGCGGATTCCAGGATTCTGTGTTCGACACCCCCGACACTACTCAGTTTGAAGGCAAGTGTCCTTGACCATCTTGCACCTACTTTATTTTACTTTTGGGTTAGAGTAGTTAGAATATTAGTTGCATGCAGAGTCTAAATTTGAATCCCATGTTAGGGTATACTAGAACTTGATTTATCATCCTTGTAACCTTGGGTTGGGAAACTGGTAGAAGTCATTTCTTAGCCTTGCAGTCATGGTTGGGAAAGAGTATAATTAAATTTTGGTTAATGATCTATGCAATATGTGGGAATGGTAATCTTTTTAGTCACTTGGTGATTAGGTAAATCCGGCAGGATGGACCATTTCGGTGGAGTTTGGTTTGTGCCATGTAATGGCGATTGATGTGGGTGGAATGGGTTTGTGCTAGTATCCTGCCTGGATCCCTAGGATCCAGTTCTCGAAGCCTGTAACCTGGCTTTATAGCGCAACCATGAGGATGGAATGGGCTAGACCTGGCCAATTAATTAGTCATAAGTTTTGGCTTTTACACTGGGATGGTTTGTGTGGCTCAAGAGGGGCTTCTGCAGTGGGTTGTTACCCCAATTAGCGGTGAAACCTTAGAGGTAGGTGTAAAACAGGCTTAGAGGGGCTTTGTAAAGGCCTTGTAGTGTGACCTCGCTGTGCACCTAGGCAGTGTTTGGCAAAACGGGGAAAACATGACTCGTGGTGAAAGCGTGCAGCTTCTACAGAGTGTAAAACAAATATATTAATTGTGCTCATGGTCAAGAGCTGGCTTGGACTTCTTCGAGATTAATTGGTTACTTGGTTCTGGTTGGGTGGTTCCTGGGTCAAGGAATGTGGTGCTTGGATGGACTTCCAAGTGTTGGTTGCTTGGATGGATTTCTGTGTGTGGTTGCTGTTGACATTTCTTACGTCATTACCAAAAATAGAGTTGGACTCTATTCCCAATAACGGCGCAAGAAATGCTGGGAGATATAGATTAATGTGCCACCTAATTAGCCTACAGATCACTTGAACTCTCAACATCTGTCTCTTAGAAATAACTAGGTTGTCATCCCCAGCATGATTCTAAAAGATCTCTCCTTCTAGCAAGTGACTGGAAAATATATTATATTGTATCCGCAAGCGCACAGATAAAATATACACCATTGTAGCATTTTACCCAAGAGTATTCTGGGTTGTCATTTATATTTTTACCACTGGGAAGGGTAGGCAATAAATGTGATGCAGGTAGATAGATAGTTATCATATGCATATGCAAATATGGAGATAACCATGAATGATCTACTTACTCAGAACCGGGGTTATGTCACAATAATAATGATACATATGATAAGAATAATGATCAATCAATCAGTATATAATGATCACTTAGAGTACTTCCTATCTAGGCACTAGCATGGATTATGTAGAAGCATAAGGATATCCTAAGTTATTCTAACTATACTATCAAAGACATATTAGATTGGTGCAATTATACTAGCAATCAGGGCAAAGATACCTCACATTCATACTTAAGGGAATATTACTAAGTAAGCTCAAGATTATAGCTAGCTTTCTAAAGTAATAATAACTTCCTACTCTCCCTATATTTAGAGTCTGGACTACAAAGGACTTAACGGGAGTGTCACATCCGCGATCTACCACAGAACCCAGAATATAAGGCGCATTTGCAGACAAACAACATCTAAGCACCATGCTTACATGCTGTTCATCACCCATCCATGATATCAATGAATGAGTGCTATACAAACCTATGTATGAATATGAATGCATCCTAACTATGCAAAGTAAACAATCCATATAAGCAATGAATAGCATAATTGAGAACATAATCAATAGTAGAACAATGTCAATCAACTTTATCTCAAGCACTCAAAAGAGGTCTAAGATACAAGAGAGAGCTTACATTGGCTCCGGGAAACCTCCAGCTCCAGACAAGATCTGGAACTCAAGTAGAACTTGCCTCCTTCTACTTCTAACGTATGTAGCTATGCTCTAGATGGTGAAGCTCTAATGATTCTAGGGTTTCTAGCTCTCTTTCTAATGGATCAACTGATTCTTTCTGATTGAAGATGAAACCCTGGGGGGGTCTGAGGCTGTTTAAATAGGACGGTGGGATGAACCGTAGCCTTTGGATCAAACCGACTTCGACGGGCGGTGGAGATTGATCCTAAAAATCGGGTGTGGGTCCACGTCAAAACAGGGGCGAGAAGGACACTCTGACAGGTCGGTCGACCTGGTCAGTGGATTGGCTGACCTCTCCCAACTACCAAGTGGGCCCCGCTTCTTCCAGCAAGTCTCTGGTGTTCTCTAGAATATTCTTGATCCCATTTCGCGGTGGAATTCGATGTTTTAGTCCGACATGTGGGTCTCCCTTGGTTCGTTTCTGATTAACACCCTACAAAACACTGATTCACCAAAACCAAGAAATTCTGTTAGATAAAGCCCTATTCTATGGTGGTGTTTGCCTTTATACCCTTATTTCATGTTGGGTTGATGGGTAAAATCATACAATAATTACTGTCAACAGTTGCTCGGATGGGATTTCCGAGTGTTGGTTAATTTGAGGAGTTGAGATTTCACTTAGCTAATAGGTGCTTAGGGAAATAAGGTGATAGGATTTTGTCGCTTTAGGTGTTGTGTCCAACCAAGTCAGTCTGTCCTTGTTTAAGCCAAATGTCATATTTTCCTACACTTGCGGGGTACATTTCGATGTGCTCAGCCTTCATCTTTGTCTCCCTGCTACCCTACCCAGATGCTAGAGTTGATGGGGAGGAGTACATAGAATATAGTGCATTCGACCTTGATGATGTGTACTAGGCTGGCACTGCCCCGGTCGACGTTCCTGTGGAGATGGCGTCCAAGAATTCTGCTAGAGTTTCTATTTATTAATTATGTATTTTTCTTTTAGAGCCATGGGTCATTTTGTAATAATGTTCACTATGTATCCAGCACTGTTATGATACTATAATGAAGTTGATATATGTATGAATATTGATCTTGGCATACATATATTGTGCATTCGATATTGATCTTAAAATTGGGTGTGACAATTATTCACAACTTTTCCACCTTTATTTCTTGCACATCCCTTGTCACTCAAATAGTGAATGGTGTTGGGTCGTTCGACGGGTAAAACACAACGTATATTACTACTCCTCGCCTTATTATTGATTTGCAATAGTTGTTAAAAGGGCACCATTTAAAACATAATGCAGCAAAAGAGATTATCTACTTCTTTCGAAATCCGGTACCTGACCCGGATCTTTGTTTGTATAATTCCCGTTCACTTACCTTCCCTCTTGTCCCACAAGAGGAAGCTGCTAGGTGTTCTATGTCTGGCAGGGTGACGAGGAGCAGGGCAAGGGTTGAAGGGAGCAGCTCACAACAACCACCTCCAGTGGTCCAACAACCCTCGGTGTTCCACCCTGGGATGTTCTGTGGTCCGGGCACCACATATGGAGGGACACCGGCCACGCATGATCATGAGGCCAGAGGATCCGTGTAGGCACCCGCCGGAGCAGCGTGGAGGCTGCCTCATCTGTCTCTAAAGGACCATCTCACCCGTGCACCCTCGACACTCGACGGACACCTTAGAGGACCTCACAAGCCAAGTGCAAGAGATAAACATCTTCACCGGTGAAATTTAATCATCAAGTGAGTTCCTGTTGATATTTTTAAGTGCACACAGATAAATCCGCAAGCGCATGGATACTGTTGTAGCTTTCACTCGGAGGGGTTTAAATATCGTATCCATAGGGAAATGGGATTGGTTAACTACGATCTAACTTAACCAGGGGTAGTCAATCAGTAAAGGTAAAAACTAGGTTAAAAGGTGGTAGTCAATGATGAATGTAATGATGCAATCAAGAATGGTGGTGTTGCAACTAAGGCTATGGCTAAAGTAATCAAGGGTGTTGATGATATGGCTATGGTGATCTAGGTTGTAGATAATAGGAGTGTAAAGAGGATAACTCAGGGGTTTCTACTTTTGACTTGGGCAAGCTTATGTCTTCTATTGTTTCATCTTAGGATGATACATAAGGAGTAGATATCAACACAGGATGCTATTCCTTAGCAACAAGTCGTACATGGTACTACTAACGGGCGGTAGACTACAAAGGACTCAACGGTTACATCAAGGACTAAGTCTACCGTGATCTGCCACCGATCCAGAAAGTAGGGTGTATTTATGAGATACCGAGTCTAAACACCACGCTTACACTACGAATATTACTCTAATCTAAACCAGATAGATTAAAGCACTCAAAAGAGACTTGTAAACCAGAAGAACAATATAAACATAAACTTGCTTGAATCAGAAGTTGGTGGCCCGAGACATCTTAAGAGCTAGCTCAAGTAGAGATAGATCCTACCGAAGTACAAGCCGTAGAGGGATCACCGACAGGCTGGCAACTCCTCCTAACTCTTCCCTCGCTCTCCATCTCTCTACTATCTATTCCCTAGATCCTAATGAGAGGTTATCCATTCATGGGACACCTCTCGATTAGGGTTTACATATGATTGAATGAATTGGTATGAAACCCTGGGGGTCTGGGCTGTATATATAGGCCGGTGCGATGAACTGTAGCCCTTGGATTAAACCGACTTCGATGGAGGGTGGAGATTAATCCTCAAAGGCGGTGGAGTGTCCACGTCGAAGCGGAGGCGGATCTGTGTCTCTGACAGGTCGGCCGACCCACTTCGGTGGCCAAATGGGTCCCACCTTCTCTGGTGAGTCTCTGGTGTCTTCTAGATTCTTCCTGATCCACTTTTGCCACGTGATTCGATGAATTAGTCCAACATGTGGGCCTTCTTTGGTTCTTTTCCTGATAACACCCTGTAAAACACTAATTCACCAAAACTCGTGGAATTCTGTCAGTTCAAACCCTATTCTATGGTGGTGTTTGCTTTTATACCCTTTTTCATGTTTACTTGACAGGTAAAATCATACTATAACTACCGTCAACAAGCTCCCCCAAGCTTACCGTTTGCTAGTCCATTAGGAAACCCAAACTTAGCAATTGTAACAGAACCGACCAATTTATAAGAACACAAGTACAGAAACAATCACCGAAGTGATCAAACCGTCATACTTGAGCCCGTATAAACCCTGTAGTCCGCCAAGTGTCCCAAAAGACCTCGGTAAATCAACTTAACAACCAAGATCGCATGATTAAGTAAACACCAATCACATTTTAAAATGATAATACTTTACAGTGGAATAAATTTACAAAGGAGTTCACAAATAATAATAATACAATAATTTGATTAAGACCGATTTGAAAACAAACTAGCTTTAAAATGATACATAACCATAGGTTCGAAATACATTGCTAGTATAAATAACAATCCTTCCATCAAAACATAGATGAGATAACTTAATCATCCGCAGGCCTAGACCTTCATCTGCAACATGGTTTTTTGTGTGACTTCACCTGCAACATGGTGGGACAAACCTTGAGTAGTTGAATGTACTCAGCTAGACTTACGCGTCATAAAACAAAAATAAAATGACACTGAGAGGAATGCAATGCTTTATTTGGTGGAGCTGGCTGACAGTATTTTGCATAAAAAGCTTAAGATTTATTAAGCAAATTAACTCAAGTTTTATTATCAGATTGATCAGCTTGCTTTATTAATACCTGTCTAGGTGAACATCTATTCAACTAGATTATAGCATCATCATTCTTATGGAGCCAAGATTAAATGATTATCTTGCTTAAGTTCTTTTATGTATCACAATCAACTCCTGCAGCTAGTCAAGCAATATATATATAACCATATCCAGTTCAGCATTGCAATTAAGCTCTTTAACCATGCATAACCATTATACTTTAGTTTGGAGCACACAGTGCCACTACTCATGTCAAATTCTCACTAACGGGGAGAGACCGCGATTATAATCGACTTCCTATCCAGCTGGAGTAAATACCAAACGCTCGCCCTTGCTTCCAGATCAACGGTTGCTCGGGTTATCTTTCGAACAGTTCAGGCAAAAGTTAGTGTGGATTCATCCCGGCGCCGTATGCGAGGGATTCAACAGTGGCCAGGATGCTCGGATCTTCCCTAAACCCGTTGTACCGACCGGCCCACTACGTCCTAGCCCATGGTCCTATTCCTGGGATACGCACTTCAACCATATCTATCTCCCACCCTGAACTAGACTACTTGACTTCACGGTCGGAACGACTTATCCGGCCAGTTAAGCAAGAGGTAGGTTTCAACATGACACAAGGACGTACAAAGCATGCTCTCCTTAATGGCACAATTGGAGGTAGATACGTAGCAAGGACTGCCATGCCTTGTTGGTTCTCTACGTTCCTCCTGCACCTTCTGATTAACCATTAATCCATGGTTAAGTTCCACGATAGCAAATATAGCTGACCGTGTTGAGTACGAATACCCACCTATATCTCACGAATGACAGATCATTCGATTTCTACCGGTCTAATGTCACACCCGTATTTTAAGGATAAAATAGGATGCATAAATAACTCATATGTGCCCCAGGAATAGTCACATATATATAAGCCGATAAATTATAAATAGTATCATCACAGTGCTTACATAACAAATAAATAATTATTACACAGTGTCAACAATTATAGATAATAACTATGACGTCACATTCGCGGAAGCTCCATCATAGGGACAAGGTCGACTGGGAGACACCAAGCCTAATACTCGTTGCGGTATTCATCACTCCAATCTTCATCTGTGGTGGGGAATTGCAAGGGTGAGCACATTTCGTACTCAACAAGTACAACACGGGTTCATGAGGCACAAAAGGCTAGACGCTGTTTGACTGCATTTAGCTTTTAATAATCATGTTCATTTTATAGCAATTGAGTAGCATCAAGATGATCCAACTCCCAATATTAACCCAATGATCAATTGTAATAAGGTTAATAAATAGCAAAGATATTTAACAGCAATAATAAACATAGCATGAATGTAATAGTAACCATCTAGCTGTAAAAGTTCCAAGGCCGCTCGACGTGAGCATGGCTATCATGATAGATTATTAAACTCTGCGCAGAGCTGTACACTTTACCTGTGAGTCATGATTTTCTAATGTCTCGGTTGATCGGACCCAAACACTAGCTAACCATATAAAGCCATTTAAAGCTTCGTCTAACAAGTTAGGGCCGTAAGGGTGAGTGGCAGCAAGATGTAGGAACCCTCCTTTTCAATATGGCACATTCCTTCTCGGCTATACACATAAGACTAGAAGCTGTACTACACCCAAGGTGGCAAACCCCTAACTGTGCCTTTTTAGATAACCTCTAGCAAGCTACAAAAGGTCCTTTAAATAACTAAAGCCAGAGCCATATAGCCCTCACAGCTGTACGTATGTCCCGGATTAAACACTTACAGAAATCCTATGGAGAGAAACTAGAGCTAAAACCCTCACCCCAAGGCTCTAGCCCCCTTTTAACAGGAATAAAATCATATTAAATTGTTCATTGCATAATCCATTAATTATATCACAAGATCATTGTCATTAATAAAGCACTAGCAGTAGCTACCCAATTCACATCCCAATAGGTGAACAAGGAATCGAGATAGCAAACCTATATTATAATCTCTAAGGTTGCCAAGGTGGACACATGCATATGAATTATGAATTTATTGTGAATAGGACATAAAGGATAGTCCATGTTATACTTGCCTTAAACTTGAGATCCTTTCTCTGATGCAAACCTTTAATTATAGCTCCGAGAATCACCACGAACTGCTCACCGTCTATACTCGATCGATCATCACATCAACACACATCCAGCAGACATACACAGAGCAAATAAGGATAATAATTAAAACAATACATAAAACAGAAGCAAAACAGTATGAAAAGTTTATAAAATTATTCTACTCGCTCTTATGATCATATCAATATAAAGATCACGAGAAACGGATTTAAAACATGAAAATTATGAATTTTTGAAGATTTCCTATAGACTAATAATTAATATATTATTAACTCGAAATTTAAAAAGAGACAATATTACTGTACAGTTGAAAAATCATGTAGAGTATGAAATTCCAAACCCAACGCAAGGTGAAAGGATCCAAAGGGAATTCCAACGAACAAATGGTGGAGGACTAATACTGTAGAAAATATAAAAGAATAGATACATACTCATACCAAATAAGCCTCGAGTATTTGTGACGATGCAACCAGGGCAGCATGCAGCATTAGCAAAACGCAGTGGCTCGATCTTTGGGCAGACATATTCATGTGCACGAAACGGATCAGAGCAGGAAACGTGAGACAAGTATGAGATGCAAAACGGAACACTCGAGAACGTGATTGGTATACTAGCTCACCTCCAGAGCTAGATGAATGATGGCGAGAAGTCATCAACCAGCAAAAGCAATGATGACGCTGCTGACGAAAGCTTGAGACGGCGGATCGAAAACCTCCTAATATGATGGGGTGCTGCCATGCTGGTTGCGTGCAGCCTGTCGCGGCCGGCAGGACTCCGATCAAAATCGGCAGCGAACTCTGGTGCCGAGCGAGGAGACAAGAACGCCGATGGCAGCTTGACGAAACTTTTTATCGAGATGGTTTCCTCAGACCTCTTGGTTCCAGACTTCCGGCGTTGTTGAAACATGATTCACGATCGGCAACGAGTAACAGATGCCGCAGAGCTACGCAGCCATGCGTTGGAGATCGGCAAGTACATGGCCGGTGGCTGTGCCTGTTAACAATGAGAGGACAGCTTGGCATACCAGCGGGAGGCATCCATGTGCACAACGGATTGTTGATGCTTTAATAGGTCACGTGCAGGGATGCATATATACGACGCGGCCTGGACTCTGGTGGTCACCGGCGAGAAGCAATTCGGCCAGCTGGGCGAAGATAAATCCGTTGTTTTGCAGTGGCTTAGGAAAGGCCTAGGGCAGGAGCTAACTGTTTATATATATGGCAGTCGGAGACATACGGCATGACGGACCCAGTGTCCCTGGCGTGCCTGGTTAGGATTGCTCAATGGGCTGGTTATTAGCTTCGTGCATTATGTCATCAATCACGTCAAGCAGGTCCAAGAAACAAAACAAGGAATAGATGGAACAGAATCAACGAGAAAGGAGATTGCTCGGGCATCAATCCGATCGATTAGTGTAAGAGTGAAAGGTATGATCACAGATGATAAAGGTATAGTTTCAGAATTATTTAATTGTTGGATCAAAATAATTCGAGAGAGTCCAGAATTGATATTTAAGCCACGAAAAATATCCCGAAGGCATCAAAAATTATGGAAAAATTTCCGGAGATATTTTAGAACACGATGAACCCAAAATAAAGCATTTGGAGCTCATAAAAAGATATTTTTGGAGCATATAAAAATTAGATTTTGCTCGCAGAAAATTAGGAAAAAGGACCAGAAAAAGCCAGAAAAATTCCCGTGAAGTTTTTGGAGAGAAATTGATAAATTATGAGCACCAAAGGATGATTTAGAACTGAAGAAAAGGTTGTCATAAACTCCGAATAAAGGATCTAAATTGGGAACAAAGGGATTTGATTCTAAAAAGAGACAGAGACTTGTCATAAAGAAGACCGTTACACTAAATGCATTTTAAAACTTTATTCACTCCATCATAAATTCATTTGCAAATGATTTTGAATTATTTTTGAGTTTTGGCAAAGACCACTCATCCAAAATGCAAATGGAACAGCATGAGTAATCATTAATCCATGGTTAAGTTCTCTACGTTCCTCCTAAATGGAACAATTGGAGGTAGATACGTAGCAAGGACTGCCATGCCTTGTTGGTTCTCTACGTTCCTCCTGCACCTTCTGATTAATCATTAATCCATGGTTAAGTTCCACGATAGCAAATATAGCCGACTGTGTTGAGTACGAATACCCACCTATATCTCACGAATGACAGATCATTCGACTTCTACCGGTCTAAGCAGGGCTAAGCATAGTTTCAATCCTGGACCTAGATAGGAACCATGTATCTTTTTGTGGTCAAGGAAAGTGAAGCATCTAGACCCTAGTGGTTTCTTTGATTTATGACAACAAGGAGGTTATTATGACTAACGTGTGTTTTGCAGGATAACCTAGAGGTTAGGTCATAATAACATGTAGGTTCAAGCCCCTAGCGATGGAAATCGATTCGGTTTTCAAAGGACGGAAGATAAGATAGTGATAGGCTAGTTCCATGTATCGATTGGAGTTGAGAAACACTTGGAGTAGTTTAGGTGTTGTTTTTTACTTTGGCCGTACTATTAAGGGTGGTTTGAATGGGTAGCTTGAGCTAGACTTGGCTAGAAGATGGTAGTGTGGTGCACACTTGTTAAACCTAGGTCTAGAGAGTGCAGAGAGAGTCAGGTGAACATTTGGAATGAACTTCATTTCGGAAAGTTCTCGATTCGATGAAGTTTTGGGCCAAAATGTTGCACCGGACGCTGTAACGGACGCGGGCCAGAGCATCCGGTGTAGTCAGCAGATAGCAGCGGATGCCAGTTTGGAAGCACTGGATGCGCAGAGGTTATTGTGCGGGTGTCCGGTGCTTAACCCTTGGTTAGGGTATAGCACCGGACAACCACCGGACGCTACACCGGACGAAGCCGGGAGCGTCGGTGTCCACGCAGAGAGGTTCCAGAAAGGGTTTTTGACCACCGGACGCGTCTGGTGATGCCCCACCGGACACTGCCAGTGTCTGGTGTGTTAAAAAACCTGCAGGTACAGTAGCCATTGGAGGGGCACCGGACAACCACCAGACGCGTCCGGTGTGAACTTAAGAGCGTCCGGTGCACCTGAAAACATAAGGTTTTGTGCGTAACGGCCATGGGCTTGTGTGGGGAGTATTTATACTCCTTGTGCTCGTCCATGGGAGGTCTCTTGCCACTTCTAATAGCTGAGAACACCTTGAGACCTTGAGAGCTAGCAAGAGCACTAGGGAGGTTGAGTGAATTGCGAATTCAAGTGAGCTTCTACCCTAGAGTGTGATCAAGAGTGACTTGTGTGTATCCATCCATCTCTTTGGCATTGTTTGGGTCAAGTGAGAGTTTAAGCTTGTTACTCTTGGTGATCGGCATCACCTAGATGGCTTGGCGGCGACCGAAGACTTGGTGACTGCTTGAAGAGCTTGTGGGCGGCCCAAGCCAAGCTTGTGAGCGGTTGTGGGCGTTCCACCGCGCCAGAGAGGCAAAGGATCAGCCCATAGAGAGCACTTGGTCCTTGCGAGGATTAAGGAGAAGCTACACCCTTGCATGGGTTCTCCAATGAGGACTAGTGGAAAGTGCTGACTCTCCGATACCTCGGGAAAAACTCGGCTTGTCTTTCTATCTCATTTACATTCCGGTATTTACTTTGTGCTCTTTACATTCCTAGAATAGAATTGCATGTTTAGGACTTGGCTCTAGGTTGCTCAACTTGTTTTTGACTTAGAACAACACATAAGCACTTGTGGGGTTAGATTGGGCAAATGGCGATAGGTTGAATTGTTTTGCGAAAAATTTACTAGTTGCCTAATTCCCCCCTCTTGGGCATGCTCGATCCTTTCAATTGGTATTGGAGCCTTGTGCTCACTAATTTGGCTTAACCGCTAAGAGAAGGATGTCTGGGGGTCATGATGGTCCCCCTCCCATCTTTTACGGTAACGATTTTCCATATTGGAAAATTCGTATGGAGGCTTACCTTGAGCCGGTGGACCTAGGTGTTCACAAAGCCGCCATGCAAGGTTACCCCAAACCTATGCCCAACGCTACCCTCACACCCATTAAGGAAGAGCACAAAAACTGGAATGCTAAGGCCCGCAACATCATCATTAGGGGCCTTAACAAAGACGTGTTCAACCGTGTGAGGAACCACAAGAACGCTCATGCACTATGGTCGGATCTTTGTGCGCTCCATGAGGGAACAAAGAATGAGCGTGAGGAATGATACTACCTTATTATGGACAAGCTCAACTCTTTCAAAATGCTTCCTAATGAAAGTGCTAATGACATGTATTCTTGATTGAATATCATTGTAGAGGAAGTCAATGGACTTGGGCTCATCCAACTCACTCCCGCCGTGGTTGCAAGGGGGATTCTCAATGCTCTTCTCATTGACAAGTATGGTCACATTGTGACCATGCTTCTCTCCGGTGCAACCACACTCAAATCTCTGGAAAGATCAATGCTCATGAGATGTATATGAAGATCACTCCCTAAGATGGCTCATCATCAAAGAAGAAAGAGAAGAAGGACTTAGCTCTCAAGGCAGACAAGAAAGGCAAATCTCAAGTCAAGTATTCTTCTCTTGATTCCACAAGTGATGATGATGATGATGATGATGATGATGATGATTGTTGACACTTCTTAGCGCAACCACCAGAGACAGAGTGTTAGGCTATATCTGATAACGGTGCCAGAAGTGCCCTGAGGGGTATTTCTTATGTCTATTGGATAATTTCGCAAGCGCACAGAATATACCACTGTAGCACTTCACCCGGGAGTATTACAAGGTATCATTATTTATTTTATCCCAAGGGAAAGCGATTCCTAGAAATGTTAATAGAATGAGATCCTTAAATCTATCTCAACTTAGCACAACTAGTGCAGAGGAAGGAATCGAAGTATGATAGAAAGGTGATGATTCAAGGATAACAAATGAAATACTAAAATATAACTAGTGTAGTGTAGCTAGGTGGGAGGACAACGAGTGAGAAAGGTTCCTGTGATTCGAACATTACTCCTGTGATCTAACCTATTAAATGGACGAAGTACAATAAGACTACTACCTTACTTTCAGTGTGTAGGGGGTAGTGCGAGACAATAGAGGATATAACCTCTACCCAAAGCGCCTACTCTCTTATGGGAGCCTACCTTTTAAGAACTTGCCTAAAACACGTGGAGGGATACTAAGACTAGACAGGGCTGTCACCACCTGCTAGCACCCACAAACAATCCTTGCGACAAGTGGCATTCAAAGGCAAGATCTAGTCTAAGGACCACGCTTACACTAAGCCTTACTACTCTAGCAGTGATTAAGGCAACTAGAGCACCCTATGACAGGCGATGAACTACACACGTGAGCTAGTTACAGGATCACAATCTAATACAAACCGACCAAGTAATATGATAACTCACAACAATACTATTAAAGTAATACACTAAGTAAAGACTCAGTAAAGTAAAGCAGGAATAGTATATTAAAAATAGATAAGTCTTACAGAAAGAGAAAGATACAAGAGCCATACTAGACTCTCTAGTAGACGACTCCGGAGACCCCGAGCGCAGCTCGACTCAACTCTAACTCCCACACTAGACTACAACTACTACTAAAGGTGGAACTACACTACTCTTCACTTGTATCTTGAATGAATCATGTCTTGAGAGGGTGGATGCAGCCTCTATTTATAGGGGAGAGTGGAGGGGTGCCACATTAACGATCCGTATGCCTTTCCACCTTAGCCCTTGGATGAACCGACCTTGAAACTGCCTCGGATCAACGGCAATGACGAAACCAGCACGTGTGAAACATGCAGGAAGGCGGTGGTGGCCAACTGACCTGGCTGGGCACCTGGGGTGGGTCGGCCGACCCCCTATGACAGGTGGGCCCGGCCAGGTGTGGTCCCCACCAGTCATAAAGTATTTCCTTGTGCTGGTTCTGTCTTGATTGTGCTGTTTCACGCCTTGATCCTCGTGCTTTGATTCTCCACCGTTGAATGGAAACACATGTTGATCTGATGATGGAATTGAGCTAGGTAGAGTGTCACACGGATCCTGCCACGTCACCAGAGCCAGGTGGGCCCCATGGTGGGGTCGGCCGACCCACACCTGGGCCCATCCTGAGTCCACTCTCTTCTAGGTGATGCCTTGAGTCATTTGTTGAAGTGTGATGACTTGGTTCCCAAATAACTGGTTCGGCCGACCCAGCAATTTGGACTCCAAGTGCTCCAATTTGTTCTGTTTTGATCTTCCCTGCATTCACAAGCCAAGAGTACAAATGGAACTAGTTATTGATAAAAAATATGTTCATGTTATGTTGATCTTCCATCAAAACCGAGTCCTGTTGACGGTGTTTGAATATGGATTTTTCATGGTATATCCACCGTCAACAAGATCCCCCAAGCTTAACCTTTGCTCGTCCTGAGCAAAAATTAAACATAGTCTCGGTGGATCAGGAGTTGTTACAATGTTCTTATTTCCTTAGTACCAAGTGCACAACAAAATACTTCTCTTTTGAATGGAAAAATTGTCTATAAAAATTCACCCATTTTACCTTAGTTCTTTATGGAGCAAATGGCCTTTCTTTTGCCTTAGGTGGTTGAGAGACAGAACAGTTTAACTTGAGCACTAATTTTCTCATTCTTTGCAAGTTTCATACTGGAGGTTTTAGCAATGTTTTGCAAAAGAAAACTTAATGTTCCTCATATGGTTCTCTCATGTCGCTCAAATGGTGTATGATTCCTTACCAAGGCACAAAGTAAAGATTGCCGTTATCATCCTACTTCTAAAAATGGCTTATGTGGAGCTTAAGGTAGGAATGAAAGAATATAGCATACTTACTTTACATATATTGTAGAGTCAAAGTTTGGATCCAAAGAGAGAAGTGTCATGCCCTGAGATCAAGATGTGCAAGTGTGTGGAAAGATTGGACTATAATGCTCCTCTATTTGAAATTGTATCTCTCTCTAATAAATTTTTAGAGACATGGCTATCATATTTTCTTTCCTTTTTTTATTTATGAGCTAGACTTGCTCATATTTTTCTTTTCTTTTCTATGGACTTCCCATGTCCATCTTTCTTTCTTTTTCTTTTCACTTTGCATAGCATTTTGTCTCTTCTACCATAATAACCAAGAGAGATATTCTATGACTTTAACACATGGAGCACTTATTTGGTGGAAATGAAAGACATGTGGTTGCATACTTCTAGTGTAGAAGCAGCATATATATGTGGTGTGTACGTGATCTTGATCTTGGGAGCATGATAAGACTCTCAATAAGGGTCAACAAGACTTGACAACACTCAATACAAAGCAAATAGCTTATGTGGGAGGTTTAAACTTGTGTAGCATATATGGCTATGGTAGGAATTTATCACCATTGAGGAACAATAAGGTTTTGATTGTTAAGAAATAAATCTCCAGTAATCATTCATGCTTAGAATAATATTATAGTAGCTCTTGTTTCACTATATCATATCTCACAACAACTTAGACTTAGTTCTAGCACTTAGCATCCATAAAGTTTTTCAGGTTCATGATGATTTTAAATAAGCCAAGTAATTCATATTCAAAGAAATACTAAGTTGTAAACTAGGCATTAAAGAAATATTAACAGAGCAACTATTCATCATTTCCAATGAGAAAGATTAACATACATGAACAGAAAATATTTTTGGTGTTTTTAGTTTATTTTATTTAAATGAAATAAATTAAAAACAATATAAAATACTGAGATAGAATACTTACCTTGGTGGGGGAGAGAATCTCCCCCAAGCTTGCACTTTTGCAGTTATCTCACTGAGGTGGACGTGGCGGATATGGTGGTGGATAGTGAGGAGGATATTGTGGTGGATATGCTGGTGGATATGGCCGCGGGAACTGTTGTGGGTGCTGTGGAATATATGGAGGTGGAGGTATGTTATGATGTGCATAGAGGGCAGCCCACTGTCTGCCAGTCTGCTCCTGAAAATTTTGGAGTTGCTACTGGGTTTGTGCAGTGATGTTGTGAATGGCCTCAAGGCCAGCCCGCAGCACACCAAACTGATGTGTTAGTAACTCCATGTCTTGTTGATGGCTTCGTGTCCCTGCATCCTGCATAAATGAGTAAGAAAATCTGGCACTTTGTGCCCCTGACCGGCGCCCTCCTCCAGAGCTAGAGGCCTGCATGGCATTTGAGCTGCCTGCATAGGTGCTGTCGTCTTCTTCGGATGATTAATTATGCTGTGTAGCACGCGTTCTTGCACGGGTAGCAGGTCTTGAAAAACTCCAACGGCCGCCTACTCCTGCAATGTTAGGCACTAAAGGGTGGCCCCCATATAGTTTTAATTCTGGGCATGGCAAAGTGAGTCTTGCATCGCTATTATGGAATTTAAATTCTATTGTTCCTTGGGGACCACTGGCAATAATATGAGCTTTTATGAAATATTCGTCACCTAGGATGGTTCTTTGTGCAGGTATGTAATCATTAAATCCATTTAGCAGTTCAAGATAACTACACAATTTTGTGATGATGGATGTGAAATCAAATGATCCAATTCTTGATGGTGCAGTAATCCAATGCTCTACCATGGCTTTTACAGGTGATACTCGGATTTCGTATACCATGGCATACATTATTCTTAAGTCAATTTCCCTCACAATTCTAACATTATCCCGGGGAAACAAAGTGATTCCTATCCATCTATGCAAAAAGTGCAGTGTGGGGTTGCAAATGTGACTAGTGCGCGGTTTCCCCGTTCTATTTTCCCCAGTTATGTCATGCCAAAATTCAAGTTTATTGAACCTACGAGTAGCAGATTCTGAATTTGAGGTGCAGTTCATGAAGCCTAGGCAAGCACTAAACTGGTCCCAAGTAAGATCATAAGCTTGATTAAACATGCGAAAATAGATGTTATCTCTAGTTGCTTTTACTGTGCACATAAATTCTAAAGTGAGACTGTTGCTACCTTGGTACCCAGAAAAATCCCAGAATTCACCCTATCCTATTGCACCAAAAACATCAAAGAACTCCTCATACATACCTGTGCGTTGGAGGAGTCCTAAATCAATTACCTTGGTGTGTTCAAAGTTGCGGTTGCTAACGGAGTTGAGGACGAGAAGTTCTTGTGGAGTAACCCAAATGCCTATTTCTTGGTCTTGTGTTTTAATAGGTTCTTCCTCTTCTTTGGATTCTTCATGATCATGAGGAGGTTATTCAACATTTTCCGTGTTGTTTCTTAGCTCAGTTGCCTCAGACAAATATTCATCCTGTGACCCCGAGAGTCGTATCTCAGTGTCATGGGAGGATGGTCGTCGCGATGAACTCCCGCTCAATGCTGAGCGCACTTTCTTTGCTGCGGCCTTCAATGGGTTCTTTATATTTGCACAAAACAAAGACACGAACCAAACTTCGGATGATAGGGGTTAGCTTAGTTTAATGAGCCTCTTACTGAATGATTACCTTACTTAGCTCCCTCGGGTGATGAACACTTGAACAAGGATGAGAGGAAAATATTTTTGGGTTTTCTTTTTGGAAAGGAAAGAGCCTTGTTGGGAGGTGAGAGAGAGTTTTAGAGTGTCGGAGTGCTCTGCTGGTGGTTTGGTTTGAGAAATAAGCGCACGAGCATGGTAATTAAATGGGGAAGGAAGTGAGGTGCAGGGGGTACTTGGCCTGGTTCGGCCGACCCCTAGCCTCTCTCTATATGCATCAATAATTGAAGAATCCCTTCCTTAGTGAAAGGAACAAAAGTAGGAGTGATGGGGGTTCAATCTATGGGTCGGCCGAACCCCCCATCACCTCCACTTTGGTGCCATGTGAAGCATGTTGTCGGCTAGTGATTCACAGGTTGATGGCTTGCTCTTGTGGTCTATTATTGGCTGGTGAAACATCAACTTTTCTCTCCCTTGGATGCTTGCTCATGGAATCGTTTCTTGGAGTGAGTGGTGAATGGAAAAAAGGGCCAAAGGAGGGGGGCAAGACATGACCATGGCTGGTGGACGTCTGCTCATGAGATGCTTCACGAGAGAATTCTTTCAAAAGGTGATTTGTTTAAGGGTTTAAGTAAGAATCTTTCCCATGATTAGCAAAAGGTGTTTTGATCAAGCTTTGCATGAGTGGAATTAAGGAGAGAGAATGGATTTTGTCATCACAAAATTTTCTCTTGGCTCACTCATGGTTGCTGTGCACTTTCCTTGTCAGCATTTTAATACAGCAGAAGATGAGAGAAAGAATCTGGCTCCCAGAGTGTAAGTTGACAAATATATGTCTTGCAGCACTTTATAGGGCAGCTCACAGGAAGTGTAGACAGAAAAGACTAGAACATGCGAGTGCACAGAAAAGTGACTGAGAAAATTTCCAGGTTGCCATGCTACTTTCATTTAGACGATCAAGGTTGATATACTATATTTTAAGGTGTTGTCATGCATGGGACATATCAGGTTATGGCATGCATGGAAATGGACAAGAGGTGGCAGGTGGGAGACATCAGGGTGGGGTCGGCCGACCCCACCATGGTCCCCCCTGGTGTCAATTTTCTCAGGAGATTAATTAATTGATTATTATAATATTGAGCTTAATTATGTCGACAGAAAGGGGTTGGAGCTAAATGCTAATATAAAATAAGCAATTAAATAAAATAAACTTTAATTAAGTGTTAGTGTACTTACCTTGATGGGAGAGTTATTCCCTCAGGTCCTTGCAGTAGGATCTCCCTCTTGGGCTGGTGTAGGAATTTTCTTCGGAGGCATCGCCGGTTGTATTACCTTTCTCTTTCATATTTGCTTGCTCTTCACTCGTGGTTGTGATTTGGGCTTCTTTAGATCTGTCACAATAGTGAAAGCATGTATCTCCCTTAGCATGATCAATGAGCATTGCTCAACTTTCGGTCGGAATTTGAATGTCTCTAGGTCCCATTGATAGTGAATTGAATTTATCCAGCTCCAACATCAATATGTGCATTGGCGGTGCTGAGGAACGGTCTCCCCAAGATGAGTGGAGTCTTTTCATCCACTTCCATGTCCAGGACCACGAAGTCCATGGGGACAAAGAATCCGCGTGTTGACGCAAAAAGTGGTTCCCTAAGCCCAACACATCAGCGAAGCCGGAAACGACCCTTGAAGGCAGTAGAGCTCTCGCAGATCCAGCTAGCTTCGAACCCGGTCTGAGAGTGTCAGTAACACCCAAGCGTGCCAGTCAATTTGACCTGCAATTGACAAGGAAACGATAGTAATCAGTAATCATAGGGCGAAACTAACCGGTGTGTCCAGGTAGTTCCAATTATGTGGCTCTGAGAGCCGATTCAATCGGAGATCGTCTAGAAAGCCGATTCCGTGATGTTATGAACCGATAGTATAATAATGAAGTAAAACGGGTATCAGAATACTCATATGAAGATAATAACATATCAGCCGATCTAATTCAATTAATGTGTATAAAAGAAAATAGATCATGTGTACAGATCTGATCTGTAGATCAAACAAGCAGAGATCGGCTAAAGCTAGTCTAGAAGGCCGGCGGCTTTAGCAAACCCTCTTCGCTAAGTTCACCAAGTCTGCGTTCACCTGGTCTAACGGCCAGCGGGCTTCGACAAACCAAGCAAACAAAGCTAGATCGTTTGATATCCAAATAAGTCTATATACACGATCTACTCGTGAAAGCATAACTGAATCGGCTCTTTAGCCGATGCAGGGTCCATGAAGCATGAACGAATGCTAGCGTAGTCATAAACAGACTTCAAATTAAAGCAAGTGTAATCTAGTGAAAACTTGTCTAGGTTAAACCTGTTCCACCGGATGATGTTCAGTTTAACTTAAACAAGGACACAAAAATAAGACTTACGATAACCTCAGAACCACTTATGTCTCAACTAGAACCGAACGCACAACATGTAACGAACAAGATTGATAGGGAATTAACCGATGTAAGCATGGAACTGATCATCATGGTAAAATAAGCATAAGAAAGCATAAACGACGATCAGATTCAAATAAATCTATAGCCAAATCTATCAATCTTAATCGGGCAGAGAGATATTATATTGATAAATAAACAATAAACAACAAATAACATCTTGATAACTTAATGAATCTAACTAAATTGCCAAATTTAGCTAGTGCCGATAACTAATCCATGCGTGCAAACTATCTCAATCTATAGCCTGTCTACCGGATGACATTAACTAATAGATTAATCAAGCAAACAAACACGAATCGATAACTAATCCGCGCGTGAGAACCGTCCTAATCTGCATCTCGTCTACCGGATGACGGTTAACACAGATTGATCGGGTAAACCAGCGTGAATCATCCTTGACTCACTATGTTTCCCACGTCCACCGGATGAGGCCAAAGAAATAGAGCTTAGCAAGGACCCTGGTCCGCCATGCTTCCACGTCCACCGGATGACGCTAAAAAAGACATAGTTTAATAGGGGGTTGACGATACTTACAAGCAAGCCTGCGTCCACCGGATGACACCCAGCCTGGATGAAGTAACTCGCCGAACTCGACTGACTTTAGGGTTTGTTGGCCGGAGCCGAAAGTTGTGTTGTATTGATGTTGTTGTATGTTTTACAATGGCTGAGGGCTTATATTTATACCCTGAGCGTAGATAGAGTCCTAGTCGAATTACAACTCATCAATAGATAAGGAAACTAACAAATTATCCTATATCTAAGGTAACTTGGAGTCACATCTTCCCTTTCATAACGGACTCCGATCGTGATCGCATCTTGGCGGTGCAGACTCTGGATGACGTCACCAATACCGACGCTGCACGCCTTCTGTCACCTTTGCCCGATAACCGATTCACCGTGCAATCGGCTATTCTCCTTCCTTCTGCTGGACGGAATCTGCTTCCGAGATCGGCTATCTTCCTTCGGTATCGGCTATCGGCTCCCAGCCCAAAATTTGGTGTTAACATATGCCTCCCAATTTTGGAATAAACTGGTTTATTCCGAAATTAGCGCTTGAGCCTTCAAATAGCCAAACCGCAGCTTCCTCTCGGCACTTCAAACTTTCGCACCAAAACGAAACCCTAAACCGTCGCAACTTCCGCCACGGGCTTCAATCCGCCGCCGTTAGCTTCAATTCGCCGCCGCCAGCTTCGATTCGTCGCCGTCAAATCACCCCCGAGCTAATGGCGACTCCTTCCGAGGTCCCTGAGGTATCAATTTCATTGGTCCGCCCCCTGATTCGTGAATCCCTCTTCAACCTCACTGAGTACGAGTTTCAAATCCAGGTGCTGAGGAATGATATTCTGATTCCACTGAAGGACATCACCAATACCTACTATCTGGGCCCGATGGGTGATCTAATCCTCAAAGACTTCATCATTCAAGAAACCAACCAGCTCCCATTCCGAAGCTCCATGATGGGCGCCTCTTCTTGGGCCAAATCTTTCAGAAACTGGCCAAGCGCACCTGCTAGGTGGAGGAACTGGTTCCGTCGCGTCACGACGAAGAAGCACACGGACTGGGAGATGCGCCATCTGAGCCAATGTCTTGACCTATCATTATCATAGATGGTAAGGAATGAGCCGCTCCTGATTGCCGCTAGTCATTTTTGGTCCAACTCCTTGAATGCTTCCGTGTTCGGAGACGGTCCAAAAACCATTACCCTGGGCGATATCCATATGCTCACCGGGCTTCAGATTACTGGATCATATGACTTCTGGGATCTCTGCTCCAGCGGCAAGAAAGACCCGTACTTCCCAAAACTGGACACATACAAAGGGTGGAGTGGCTATATTCAACACCACCAGAAAAACTCCTCTTCTGTCAGCGAGAAAGAACACGTCGCATTCTTGACCATGTGGCTTGAGAGGTTCGTATTCTGTGGTGCCACTGCCGGGCCAGCATATCCTTATCGGGTCTTAGCAGAGAAACTGGCTCAAGGGCACTCCATCCCACTGGGCAAATTCTTGTTGGGTGCAGCATACAGGCTTATGAGCCGGGTATTCAGTTCCTTGATTATAGGTGAAGAAGTGCAATGCATAACAGGCCCTTGGTGGCTAGTACAGTTATGGCTCAACCTGTATCTGCATAAGCTGGTAAGAACACAACTCCAAGGCCTCAACTTTCCATCCACCGAGTATTCAGAGGAGGAGGACCCAAAAACCAGAGGCTATCAAAGTTTTGGTGAAGCTGCCTCTGCCATAGCCATCCCAACTTCAAAGGGCAACATGCTGGAAACATTATACAGGGGCTTGGGACCAAATGTTACTACCTGGTTCCCCTACGAGGATGAAGATGAATTTCCAGCGCCCTCCAGCTTCAAATTCAACAATGGGTGTTCTGATGACGAGGCTATCAACATCTTGAATGCAATCATCAAACCCTGTGCCTTGCCAGCAGACTTCAAGCACCTTCGGAGCGCAAGCGGCAAGGCAACTAGCTATCCTTCTTATGAAGTCTATCACCCAAACATAGCAGCAAGACAGCTAGGTTTCGGCCAATTGCCCCCTCGGCTCCCCTTTTTGAATACCTTGAAACCCAGGGAGAACATTACAGAGCATCTTCAGGCTGGCAGAATTTTTTAACTCGGAGCAAACCTGCCCACATTCTCGCCGAAGCCATGGAATCAAATCTGCATCGCTCATCAAAGTTTTGACGATTGGTGGCAACAATGGCACGCTCACTTGTTCTGCCAAACTGTTCACGACAAATGCAGAGCCCTGGATCCAAACTTCCAATCTCCCCGAGCAGTAAGTGTTCTCAGCCGATTCCAATAAAAACGGCTTTATTCAAACATGTTACTTAACAGATATTTCTCGCAGGACCCATCATCCAATCCACCAGAGCGAGTGGAATATTATCCTCCTTGTCCGACAGCGAGGCTAGGCTCCCGAACACCGACGCTGAGACAACTAATGCTAGGCCCTGCTGTACTGACCTCCCCCTCTACTTCAAAATGACCAGCTGTATCTCAGCTTCAAAAGCAAGCTCCTAAGAAACGCCGTTCGATAAGAAAAGTTCAGGTACCCAGTAGCATCTTCCTTTACTGCAGTACGCCCTGACTCTTAAATCGGCTTTCTATCAGGTGAATCCCCAACCAACTCAAGGTACCTTGGGAGAGAAACAGGCCGAAGAACCACCAAAATCTACCGGCCATGAGGGATAAGCTGCTCAAAAAGAAGGGATCCAGGAAGAAGGAGCCAAAACTCAGGTACTACTCACTGGGCTTTTCTTTCTTAAATGTCCTAATTGACCAAATCTTCTTTTCAAAAATACAGCCAAACAACCCTTCTGAAGAAATCTGGGCGAACCTTGAAGAAGAGGAGTTGCCCCCTGAGAGGAATCTAGGTAACTCCTATTCGGCTGTTAGCAATTATCCTTGCTTCCATACTGCTCTTACTTCTGGTTTGCAAAAACTCAACTACCTGAGGCAGTGACAACCGAGGATCCGCATGCCGCAAAAGACACAACTGCTTTAGTCGAACAAACAGCATCGGCATCAACCCTACAACCTTCAAGCCCCATTCAGGTATCCCATCTCTGCCAGAAAACAATTAATCTATACTGTACCTTTCCTGATGAGAGAATGTATGTACTATAGGCACCGAAACCTTTGTCTCCTAGCTTTTCATCGACATAGAAGAGTCCTGTGATAAGGACGAACTGGCCTCCTCCTCCGAGAGACTTTCAGAGCCAGATTTCAATAATCGGCTAAGTGCACTGTTACCCCATCTAGAGGGTGATCTAGTTGCTTTGGCCTCGAATCCCGGTCTGATCGATCAAATAATGGAACTCATCCAGCAGCAAACCAATCTGTCAGCCTTGAAATCCCAGCAAAAACTTGATGATCTCAAAGTTACAGCATCAGGGATTATCACTGCTCACAAGAACCTGGCAGAGCTTGAACAGCTAAGGAGCAACAAATTGATCAATAGACAAGAGGCCACCGGATTAGCCGATCGAGCCAAGTTTCTCAAATCCTCCATCAGCACGGCCGAAACAGAACTGGAGACATTGAAAATAAGACGAGACCAGCTGAGAAAAGAATTGGAAGCAGTTGAGTCGGCTATCAGTGAGCGCGAAATCACCATCTCCACCAGCACGATCGAGCTCTCCCAGAAAAAGAAGAAAATCAGCAGCTTGGTCATTGCAGACAGGAAGACATGCCAACGCCTAAACTTGTTGCAGTTTACTGAAAACCGAGATCAACAACTGCTGCAGGCTGGTCACGCGCTCTGTGCCGAATTAATAGAACTGATTCGGTCCTTATTATCTTTGTAATATGATGGGTGTACTGCTTGGCATGTTCTTTTCTATTTGCAACTCTGTCTTCGCGCTGTTCATCCTGAATTTGACAATTTAGCCTGATCTGCCTTAGATTTCACACCTTAATACCGGCTTTGTCTTGTTTCGCACTGACTTTGTTCAGCCTGATATATTTCTGCATGCGAATCGGCTTTCGAACTGCTTTGTACCTTAGAATCAATTACTCAGCCTGACCCGTTCTGCATATGAATCGGCTTTCGGGCGTGCCTCTTAGAATCGATTTTGTAGCATCGGCTGATAACCCGACGCGTTCTGCGCCAGCCGATTAGCTTCCTGGTTCTGGTCCCCGGGGATGTGACAGAGAGATACCGTCACGAACTTCTTGATGAGAGCCTGGCACTGATCATAGTAGCCTCTGAGCATCTCGTCTTTACATTCATACAAGCTGAGCAATTGGTTGATGACTAGTTGTGAATCGCCAAATACTTCAACTGCATCGGCTTTTGCTTCATGCAGAAGCTGAAAACCTTTTCACGCGGCTTCATATTCAGCCTGATTGTTTGTGACAATCGGCCCGATCTGGAAAGCATACTCAAAACGCACACCCCGCGGTGAGATGAGCAATACTCCGGCGCCACCACCAGTACTTGCACGAAGAGCCATCGAAGAACATAGTCCATGGCGCTATATCCGTTACATTAGCCGATCCTCCGTGATGTTGCGTGATGAAATCGGCTATCGCCTGGCCTTTGACTGCCTTAGCCGATTCGAACCTCAAGTCAAACTCTGAGAGCGCCAGGATCCATTTGCCAATCCGACCATTTAAAATAGGCATCGAAAGCATGTGCTTGATGACATCCTCCTTGGACACCACCACACACTCCGAGGTAAGCAAGTAGTGCCTCAACTTGGTGCATGAGTAGAATAGGCACAAGCACAACTTCTCGGTCGGTGTGTATCTTGTCTCAGGGTCAAGGAGCCACCTGTTCAGGTAGAAAACTGCTCTCTCTTTCCCTTCAAACTCTTGAAAAAGGGCCGATCCAATGGTATGGCTTTCGGCCGTCACGTACAACTTAAAAGGCCTCCCTGTCCGTGGCGGTACTAAGACAGGGGGAGTCTTCATGTATTCTCTGATTTTGTCAAAAGCCTTCTGTTGCACGTCACCCCATTTGAATTCTTGATCATTCTTGAGCTTCAACAATGGTGAGAACGGCAGCACCTTCTCTGATAAGTTGGCGATGAACCTTCTTATAAAGTTAATCTTACCAAGTAAAGACTGCAATCCTTCTTATTGGTTGGAGGTACAAGTTCATCGATCGCCTTCTTACTCTTGCTGCCGATCTCTATCCCTTTGCGGTGGACCATGAATCCCAGAAATTCGCCAGCCGACACGCCGAACGCACACTTGTTAGGATTCATCTTCAAACCATGTCTCCTTGTGCACTCCAGAGTGGCCCTCAAATCGGCCAGGTGATCTTTATTGCTCTTGGATTTCACCACCACGTCATCTATATAGATTTCAACGATTTTGCCGATCAACTTGTGAAATATATAATTCATAGCTCTCTGATAGGTTGCACCGGCATTCTTCAAACCAAACGTCATGACCACCCATTCAAACAAACCAAGCGCACCAGGGCACCTGAAAGCAGTTTTCGGGATGTCTTCATCAGCCATAAAAAATTGATTATAACCAGCATTGCCATCCATGAAGCTAATAACCTGGTGCCCAGCAGCCGAGTCTACCAACATATCGGCTGTTGGCATAGGGTAGCCATCCATTGATGTAGCTCTATTTAAATCCCTGAAGTCAATACAGACTCGCAATTTACCATTTTTCTTATATATGGGGACGATGTTCGATATCCACTCGGCATATCGGCAAGCTCGAATGAACTTGGCTTCCAACAGCCTCGTGATTTTGGCCTTAATGTCGGGTAGAGCGTCCTTTCTAAAACGACGTGGAGGCTGCTTGTGTGGCCGAAACCCTGGCTTGATAGGTAGCCTGTGATCAACAATAGATTCGTCCAATCCAGGCATCTCATAATATTTCCAGGCGAAGCAATCTTTGTACTCCTTCAGCAGTTGAATCAGCTCCTGCCTGAACTCCGGGTCTAAATTGGCGGCAATAAATGTCGGCCTTGGCCTGTCGCCGGGTCCAACATCCACTTCTTCGAGCTTGTCGGCTGACGTGAATCCTTGCCCCAACTTACCCTCTGTGCTGTCGATCGGATTCTCCATTTAATAAAAAGACTCAGAGCCGATTGCCCTGATCGGCTGTTGACTCTCATCGCTGACCTTGATGGAGCCTCCTTCCCAAGCTTTGCCAGAGAAACAATCATGATCCCCAGCTTCCCAGTATGTGGCATCCGCCGTTGCCACGCTGACCGAGTCGTCGGCCGGGACTACTTCGACTTCATCGCCATGCCACTGAATAAGGCACTGATGCATGGTGGATGGCACGCAGCAGTTGGCATGAATCCAGTCGCGTCCGAGCAGCAAGCTGTAGGCACCTTTACTGTCGATCACGAAAAAGGTAGTAAGCAGTGTCTTCTTCCCCACTGTCAGCTCGACGTTGATTGCCCCCCGAGTGTTGGAAGAATTGCCCCCGAAATCCTTGAGCATTAGATCAGTTTCTATTAGATCATTGGGACTCTTGCCTAGCTTGCGGAATGTATTGTAGGGCATGAGATTGATAGTGGCGCCGCTGTCCACCAGCATCTTCGTCATGGGCATGCCGTCGACATAACCTTTGAGATAGAGGGCCTTCAGATGTCGATTTTTGGCCGGCTTATCAAAAGTAGCTTGCTGTGCGAGCACTAACTTGGCCACTCCCTCTTCTGATCCCGAATCGTCTGAGTCGGACTCGGTGTCATACTTCCTAGCTCTGAACTCTGCAGGCAGCACAAACACCATCTGTGCATCGGCTACAGCCTTTCCATTATTTTGTGAAGGCTTTTCGCGCCACACCTATTTGGCGCGCCCCTCAGCCTGGAGCTCCCTGTTCCTGAGCCGCTGCACTCGGCGCCTTTGGCTTCTAGTTAGATCCTCCAGGCACCACTGGTTCTCTTGCCAAACCGGCTGTCGGCGTTCAACTACCGCTTCATCAAGCCAATCGCGCAGGTGCCTTTTTTCACGCCGATCCCGCGGGCTATGGGGACTCCCCAGCCTCAGGTGCACGGACCGGCGGTTGACCTGGGACTGCCTGTACTCTCGGTACTGATCGCTGCATTTCGGACAGTTGCGCAGCGTCGGCAATCTCAAGCCTTCGTTCCAGCAGTGTCGGAAGAATGGGCAATGCCAGTGATCCTCCTCACCTTCCCGGTGGCGAGCCATTTCTTCGTGATAGCGCGCCTCTTCTTCCTCGTGGAGCCATCTGCGGTACTCCTCTTCTTTGCGCTGCAGCTGCCTCCGATGATCTTTCTCTTTCTGTCGTCGCCACTTATTCAGAAGGTGCTGGTGTGTGGGCCTTCTGCTCTTGGTGCCGCTGGACTGTCCCTGCTCCAGCTGCCTCTAATTCTGCTCCCTCCTTCCTTTGATCAGCGCTAGCTCCTCAGCTGTGATTTGTGCATCGGTATCAACTGAGGAGTTCTTCTTGGCTCGTTCGGAGGTTAACACCTTTACCTTGGTCAGAGGATTTGCGATTTGGACCATGTTCTGCCCCTTCGGAAATGGGAATTTATCGATCTTCATCTTCCCCTTGGGAGGGGCCTCAAATTTCAATAGGCCGCGCCTAATAGCATTCTGGATTGCTGCTTTGAAATTGCGGCAGTTGTTTGTAGAGTGTGAGGTGAGGCCATGGTACTGGCAGAACGGTTTTCCCTGCAAATCTTCAGGAGACGGCTTAACGTAATCAGCTGGGAAGGTGATGTGGCCCGCACTGACTAGCAGGTCGAAGAGCTTGTCCAGCTTGCGTGTGTCAAAGTCGTATTGATCTTCCGTGCTCCAACCCTTCAGCACGGCCATGGGCTTTGCACCCCATTTGAGCTCAATAGCAGCCTCTTCTTCATTCTCCCCATCTTCTGAGTCGGAATTACAGACGTAGGCCGACTGCTTGTATTTCAATTCTTTCTTGAAGCTCTGGCCCTGCTGCTCTAACACGGCCATCCTCTGCATTACCTCGCTGATGCTGTTGAAGTTGGTGCCCACCATTTTTTCTTGGACGTGTGGGAGCAACCCACTGACCACTATCTTGGCGAGTTGCTTGTCGTTCAGGTTCAAGGAGTAACACATGTTCCTGGTCTCCCTGAACCGCTTGATGAAACCGATCCAAGTTCATTCGGCCTTTGGCGCATGTTGGTGAGATCTGTAATGTCTTTCTCCCCAGTGCCAGAGAAGAAGTAATTATGGAACTTGGTCTCCAGATCTTCCCAATCTTGAATCGAGGCAGGCTCCATAGATGCGAACCAGCTAAACGCCGGCCCTGTCAGTGATAGCGGAAAGAGCCGGACCCTGTGAGCTACCTCATATGAAGCTTCGCCAAGCTGGGTCAGGTAACGGTTGATGTGTTCCATGGTGGTGATGTCGTCCTGCCCACTGAACTTGGAGAAGTCGGGCAAGCGATACCTAGGCGATAATGTCACTCGGTCGTACCACTCAGGGTAAGGACGTCTATACTTGATTCCAGTCCCGGTCTTTGGCTGCAAACCGAATGTATCACGGAGTATGGCACTCATCTGCTCCAGCAGCTGATTGTTGGGCGTCTGGGCATACCCCGGATGTGGCGCTGCCTGAAGGTCTTGATATGTGATCCCCTCATGGTATCTAGGAGTTGGGTTGGCCGTGTCTGCCGCCGGCGTATTTCTAGCTGTCGGGTTCACTGCTGATGAGTTCATCGAGTTCACCGTCTGCCCAGTGGCCTGCATGAAAGCGGCGAGCTCCTCCGGAGTATGATCTTTGTATAATCTGGGGGAAGCTGCAATTTTTTGAGCCGAACCGGCCATAGTGACACCTTGCATTGGTGTTTTCGGCTGGCTCGGCTGTTGCGGTGAGGAATTGGAGGTCCCTGCCGCTGCTTTCGGGTCTGCATCTTCTGCGGGTATGTTGAAGTAAATTGGGCCCAAAGACTCCCAATCCTGCCGCTTGAGAACGGTCTTCATGATGTTATAGAATGTTTGCAGGAAGGATTTATGGTGATGGCCGACTGCTGAATAGGCGGCCTCCCAGGTCGCTTCTTCCAGCATCTGCTTGAGGTCGGCCTTGCACTCTTCTTCAGATTTATCAGAATGGCCGTCCATGATCCACCTTGGGAATGCATTCTTCTTCACTATAGAGCCATCACGCTGCTTGCTGAATGAGAGCAGGCAGGCATCAGTGAATTCTTCAACGATCTTGTTCAGCACGGCCGCGTCCTCCTCGCTAAGATCTTCGACCTTGACCCTGAGGACACCGTCATCCCTGGAACATCCGTCAGCCGCAGTCTTCTCCTTTGCCATGGTCTTCAATGAATGTCCCACCGGGCGTGCCAAAAAGTGTGTTGGCGCAAAAAGTGGTTCCCCAAGCCCAACACACCAGCGAAGCCGGAAACGACCCTTGAAGGCAGTAGAGCTCTCGCAGATCCAGCTAGCTTCGAACCCAGTCTGAGAGTGTCAGTAACACCCAAGCGTGCCAGTTAATTTGACCTGCAATTGACAAGGAAACAATAGTAATCAGTAATCACAGGGCGGAACTAACCGGTGTGTCCAGGTAGTTCCAATTATGTGGCTCTGAGAGCCGATTCAATTGGAGATCGTCTAGAAAGCCGATTCCGTCATGTTATGAACCGATAGTATAATAATGAAGTAAAACGGCTATCAGAATACTCATATGAAGATAATAACATATCAGCCGATCTAATTCAATTAATGTGTATAAAAGAAAATAGATCATGTGTACAGATCTGATCTGTACATCAAACAAGCAGAGATCGGCTAAAGCTGGTTTAGAAGGCCGGCGGCTTTAGCAAACCCTCTTCGCTAAGTTCACCAAGTCTGCGTTCACCTGGTCTAACGGCCAGCGGGCTTCGACAAACCAAGCAAACAAAGCTAGATCGTTTGATATCCAAATAAGTCTATATACACGATCTACTCGTGAAAGCATAACTGAATCGGCTCTTTAGCCGATGCAGGGTCGATGAAGCACGAACGAATGCTAGCGTAGTCATAAACAGACTTCAAATTAAAGCAAGTCTAATCTAGTGAAAACTTGTCTAGGTTAAACCTGTTCCACCGGATGACGCTCAGTTTAACTTAAACAAGGACACAAAAATAAGACTTACGATAAACTCAGAACCACTTATGTCTCAACTAGAACCGAACGCACAACATGTAACGAACAAGATTGATAGGGAATTAGCCAATGTAAGCATGGAACCGATCATCATGGTAAAATAAGCATAAGAAAGCATAAACGACGATCAGATTCAAATAAATCTAAAGCCAAATCTATCAATCTTAATCGGGCAGAGAGATGTTATATTGATAAATAAACAATAAACAACAAATAACATCTTGATAACTTAATGAATCTAACTAAATTGCCAAATTTAGCTAGAGCCGATAACTAATCCATGCATGCAAACTATCTCAATCTATAGCCTGTCTACCGGATGACATTAACTAATAGATTAATCAAGCAAACAAACACGAATCGATAACTAATCCGCGCGTGAGAACCGTCCTAATCTGCATCTCGTCCACCGGATGACGGTTAACACAGATTGATCGGGTAAACCAGCGTGAATCATCCTTGACTCACTATGTTTCCCACGTCCACCGGATGACGCCAAAGAAACAGAGCTTAGCAAGGACCCTGGTCCGCCATGCTTCCACGTCCACCGGATGACGCTAAAAAGACATAGTTTAACAGGGGGTTGACGATACTTACAAGCAAGCCTGCGTCCACTGGATGACACCCAGCCTGGATGAAGTAACTCGCCGGACTCGACTGACTCTAGGGTTTGTTGGCCGGAGCTGAAAGTTGTGTTGTATTGATGTTGTTGTATGTTTTACAATGGCTGAGGGCTTATATTTATACCCTGAGCGTAGATAGAGTCCTAGTCGAATTACAACTCATCAATAGATAAGGAAACTAACAAACTATCCTATATCTAAGGTAACTTAGAGTCACATCTTCCCTTTTCATAATGGACTTCGATCGTGATCGCATCTTGGCAGTGCAGACTCTGGATGACGTCACCAATACCGACGCTGCACGCCTTCTGTCACCTTCGCCCGATAACCGATTCACCGTGCAATCGGCTATTCTCCTTCCTTCTGCTGGACAGAATCTGCTTCCGAGATCGGCTATCTTCCTTCGGTATCGGCTATCTTCCTTCGGTATCGGCTATCGGCTCCCAGCCCAAAATTTGGTGTTAACACCGCGTATCTTGACGGGGATGTTTTCCGCTATTCCCGCCGGGTTACAGACCGATTGATCCGCCAGCTACAAACGTATTGATGTAGGGGACAAGATAGTATGATTGAGTTTGTCAAGCACTACCTTTGTCATGACGCTGACGCTTGCTCCCAAGTCGCACAGTGCATGTTCAAAGTATTGTGTCCCAATGGAGCAGTCAATGGTGGGACACCCCGTGTCCTTCTTCTTGGTTGGCAGTTGGTTCAATATAGCTGCGCTGCATTCCTCCGTCAATTTGACAATTTCCATTGTGGGCAGTGGGCGCTTATTGTTGGGGATGTCTCTTAGGTACTTGGCGTATGTTGGTACCTACATAGCGTCAAGTAATGGAATATGCACATAAAGATGATGAATTACCTCGACGAATTTCCCGAATTGTTCGTCGGTGGTTTGCTTCCTTGTTCTTGGGAAAGGTAGCAGCACATTGGTGTCATAATATTCGTGTGGGGCTGTCTTTCCCTGGAACTTGGTGTTGTCATCAGGCGCTGGCAATTCTTCTTCTTCATCATCTTCCTTGTCTTTTCTTGCAGTCTTCCCTGCCATGTTAGGATGTGGTGGATCGCGAGTGGACTTACCTCCTCTCGTGATCACCGCATTGACATTTGGAGTATTGCAAGTATTTTTAGGAGATGAAGTAGTAGCAACAAGGTGAGCTAATTAAGATTCTAACATTTTATTAAAACTCATTTGTTCTTTAACAGAAGAAGCGAGAGCATCCATTTTACAATTTAATGTTTCAAGGGTCTTGTCATTTTCTATCAACTTTTTATTCATTCTTTCATTAATTTTAGCTTGATTCATAACAAGATCTTTTAATGATAATTGATTACCAAAATTTGCCTTACCTTGAAACTTGGAGTTTGACGCCCATCTTCCTTGTTGAGGATATTTTGAATTGTTGTTGATGGCGTCTATCTTCTCAGGATTTAATTGGGAATAAGATACACTACATACCTGATTCCATTGATGCTTGGAAGCATAGTGTCGAATGGCCTCTCGGTCTTTCTTGAAGTTAGCACGTTCTTCCAACCTTCTCAAGAGGAGATCCATCTTCTCAGAGATTGCATCTACTTCATGGATGGTATGTGTGTTCTTCTTCTTGGATTGGAGTCGATCTTCATTTCACCCTTAATTTGTCACCATCTTTTCTATTAGATTTTTGGCTTGTGTGACATTGAGTGAAGTGAATGCTCCTTTAGCAGTGGCATCAAGGTGACTTCGGGCTATTGGGGTTAGCCCATGGTAGAAAACTTGAATCAGGAGCCATTCTTGGATTCCACGGTGAGGACATTCCCGAATGTATTCCTGGAGACATTCCCATGCTTCGGGAATTGTCTCATCCAATTGATGTGTAAAGCCTGAGATCTTTCCTCGAAGAGCGGTGGTTTTGCCCATCGGGAAGAACTTCTTGAGGAATGCATTGGCATAGCTTGTCCAATTGCCAATGTCTTCAAAATAAGCATAGAACCATTGTTTTGCCTTTCCAATCAAGGAGAATGGAAAAAGGTGAAGACAGATGGCGTCCAATTTGACTCCTTTTATGGCAATCGTCCTCATGGGGCTTTCCACTAAATGGGTTGGCTTGCACCATGTTGATAAGAGATTGGTTGAGCTCAAAAGTGGCATCCACCAAGCTAAGCTGCGGACCGGTGGCGACATTGTCAGCCGACGGTGCAGAATGCTCGAAGATGGTCTTTTGGGTCATAGCTTCCTTAGGTGATAGTGCTGAGCCTCCTTCCTTGAGTGGTTCCAATACCAAATCAGACCTCCGATCGGAGACTGAACGGTGTCGAGAACTCCTGGTGGATGTCCCTAGATTTTCTATTGTTGTGGCTTGAAACTGAAATCCACTCATGTATGCCTTGCTTCATGATAAAGAGAAGCAGAGGCAAGGGTAAGCCCTACTACAACAAATTGATACTGAATTGATGATAGGTTCCGGATTCGATCTTATTAAAATTTCTAGGCTATGCTTTCCCCGGCAACGGCGCCAGAAATGCTTGTTGACACTTCTTAGCGCAACCACCAGAGACAGAGTGTTAGGCTATGTTGACATCTACTAACATCGCCAAATATAACTATATAACATTTAATGCGAGAGGCGAGATTAGAAGATGAATGGTAATTAATTAACTTTCATTAGCAACTAGCCACTTTTCTATTACCAACATTCTTATGCAAGAACTAGGTTGTCATCCCTAATTAATAATGCTAAGAATAAATAAAGGTTTTATATATTAATCTATGTGACTAGACAGAAATAAATATAAATATAAACTAAGAACAATTCTGCAAGCGGACAGATAATTATATCATTGTAGCATTTTACCTAGGGAGTTCAACCAGGTTGTTGATTTATATTTATACCACTGGGAAGGACTACTATAAACTTTAATCTATTACATTAATAGTGATAGTATACAATGGATAAGTGACATTCCAGATGTCATTTACTCTGCTCATAATAGGTAAAGGTCACAAGATAAATAAAGATAAAGGTGATAAGTAAAATCAAGCATCATAAATAAAAGATAATCATCAGAGCACTTCTCTAGTCATAGTAATAGCTATCCAATGGATAAACTAAGGAATTAATATCAAAGGTAATTATATAACTACATCAATGAATAACTCTAATTAGTGCAATTACATCTAACAATCATTGTTAGACTAATCCTATATCATGATCACATGCAAAGGGCATCGTCTAGGAAGGATGTCAAATAGAGTCATCATCCAACTTCGCGACCGTGCCTGCTGGCCTACATATGGGGGTGGACTACAGAGGACTCAACGCAGCTGTCACCTACGCGATCTACCACACGACCCAGCACATCAGGGTGCACTCATAGATAAACAAAATACCTAGACACCACGTCTACATATTGTCCATCATCTATCCATCGTCCGCATGAATAAACGCTATACGAGCAATTACATGAATTCAATAAGATCAAACCAACTATACTAGACATATAATCAAAGTAGACAAAGATTATTGTAATCAAGAACATATGAACTATTAAGAACAATGTTTCCCTAATCATAACGAAGAATACAATAATAGAGAAAGAACTAGAATTATACGGAACTCCGTGCTCCAGACAGACGCCGGGGCTCCAGATCCGCCGAAGAACTAGACCTCCTCTACTTCTAATCTAACTAGGCTAGAACTATGAACTAGGAGGCTTTTGAAGAACTAGGAGGCTCTTGATGGCTTGAGGACTTGATGCCTTGAATGAATGATGCGGTTCCTCCTCCAGGGGGGTCTGCCCTCTATTTATAGCCCAGTGGGATGCACGTGCGCCGTAGGATCAAACCAACTTGAAACAAGGGCCGATATGACTCCATAGAGACGGTGGAAGAAGACTCCAGAAGGTGGGCCAAAACCCTAGAGAGGGGGCGCCAGCTGGCCCCACCCTGGCGCCGGCCGGCCCCACCCTGGTGGGTCTCGAGCCCCGGTGCTTCGGGTGTGTTCCAGATGCTTCTAGTGTTCTCGTGATGATGTTTCTTTGGCTGTTAAGTTTCATGGTAATCATGCTCTTTAACCCTTCTTTTATGCTTTTCTGGAATAGCCCCTAGAAAATACAGAACATGCAAAACTCATGGAAACTGTCAGTTAAAACCCTAGACTAGTGTGTATTCATGTATCCTTTGGTGTCTAAAGTTATAATAAAAGTTGACGTTATCCACCGTCAACAACACCCCCAAGCTTACCTGTTTGCTAGTTCCTTGGCAAACAAATTGAGCCTAATTACTAATGTAATTGGATCAAGAGTTGCTACAATGCTTTCATACTTCCCAAGTACACATGCTTCAAACATAGATTCTCCTCCGGATTAGACAAAACTTCTCTAACTTTTAAACTTAACCATTTTACCTTTAACTATAGAGCTTTACAATTCTTGCCTTAGTCTTGAGTAATTGGAAGAAAGAATAATCAAGTCATGCACTATGTAACAAATTCTTCACAGTACCAATATTTCGGAGTTTTGTATGTTTTCAAAATAAAACTCAGAGCTTTAATTGTATGACACCCTCAAGTCTCTTAGTATATATGGTATTTATGGATCTCACTTAGGGCATTAATGTTATGCCTTCCTATAACTAAGGATTATAGTGGAGCTCATAGGAGTGGCAATAACAAGGTTTAAGCGTACATGGAATTCATATGTTGTAAAGTCAAACAATGGATCCACAGAGAATCGAGGCATACAATCAAACCAAGATGTGCATGTGTATGGAATATGGTGGATAGGTGTATATGTGGTATTTAGTGGCTATTCCTAATTCTACTTTTGCTCTTTGAAAATAATTCACTCTCCTTTGTAACTTGGGGGAACACATGGGTTATCTTTATTCTTTCTCTCTCTCTTTTTTTTCCATTCGGGAGGTGGGCATCTAGTACCCATTGTTTTAATGCTGGGACACTCGTCCATCTTTTACTCCCTTTTCATATTTTTGCATAGCCACATGTATCCTTTGAATATAAATAACTGGAGAGATAATAATTAGAGCAATTATATCAAGGTTGTCCTATGGGGTTTATATATTTTTGGTGTTCACTCCCAGTGTAGGAGAAAATATTTTCATGATGAACATTGATGAAAGTGAAAATGGTTGCGATTACTCCCAGGGTAGGAATAATGCATATGTGCTGAAGTGTGTACGTGATCTTGGTTTTAAAAGCATGACAAGACTCTCATATGGTATACAACAAAGGTTGACTAAACTCAATGCAAAGCAAGCAGCATGAATGTGCAAAAGGTTTCCTATCTAGATGTATCATATATGGCTTTGATAGGAATTCACATTTTCTCATACAAGAGCTCATCATGTAAATTTCAAATTTTCAAAATAATTCTCCAGAATTTAGTAATGCTAGGAACAAGATAAACAGTAGCTCAACTTTCATGAATCATAACAATCAATTACTTAGACTTAGCTCAAACATATGCCTCCACAAGTTTCAGGCTCAGAGTAAATTCTTAAGTTAAAACAGCAATATCTAAAACTCAGGAGAATTTAAGTTTGACAACTAGTCATTTGAAAAGTATTGTGACAGAGCAACTATTCATCATCTCCAAGACAAAATTTTAATGTTCATCATTTTTTTGATTAACTCTAGCCTAGACCGACTCTAAACATACTCTAATATATAGATAGATATTTATTTGGTTTTCAAATTTTATCTTGCTAGCTAACTCACGCGAAAAAGCAATGTAGTAATAGTGATAATAAGATAGGAAACTTATACTTAGCTGGATTTTAATTGAAGGGTTCGCTCCCCCAAGCTTGACGTTTGACAGGGTCTTTGATGTTGCAAATTGAGTGATCCTTCTGGGAGCAGGTGTATCGACGGCGTAAGGGCGTCGAGTTGACTAGCTCCTTGATCTTGTGTTGTCCTATGAAACTCAATTGCCAATAAAAATACCAAATCTTATGGAGAGGGGTTAGGTTTAATACCACTCCATGGTAAGTGATTGATTTTATATTTCCAGCAGAAGTTTAAGCTTCTTTACCCAATTAGGAAACTTCTCTAAGAGTGTAGACCTTCATGTGCCCACATATTTTTGGGTTTTTTCTAAAAGGTGTGGACCTTCATGTGCCCACATATTTTTGGTATTTTTATGCTTGTATAAAGTAGACTCAATAATCGCATAGGTATAATTACCTGATAACTAGGGGATGCTCCTCCCACAAGCTTGTTGCAATAATTGGTGCTTGAATGATCTTCAGAGCGAGTTGGTTAATAGCAGTCCTGATGGGTGCCACTAATAGACTCTCTCCTTAGTCATAATATTATTCCTGCATAGTTATACTCCAACAAGAAAACCAAAACTCAATGCTCGAATTATCAAGGGGTTAGCGATCAGCCAATGAGCACTTTGATTATTCTTTGAGTTGATTTTAATTAATAGATTTTAGCAGGATTCTAATAGGATTCTCTTTTTAGGGTTTTCTAAGTTTCTTATGTAGCAATCAAAAAATGTATGCATGCTAATAATAAATTTTTATGCTACCACAGGGAATATTCATTCCCATGGGGCTTAGGATTTTCATAATGCAACAAAGTAAATATAGATTATTATTTTTATTTTTATTTTAAAGCCACCACAGTAAATATGCCTACAGGGTTACCATAGGTTTATTCACATGAGGCTTAGTATTTATGATACAGTAAATAAAGCAGTAAATGTTTTTGTTGGTTTTATTTTTTTTAATATGCAAAAATGATTGTACTAATAAATGTGCTAAGCAAAATTACTAATGAATGCTAAATTAATTAGATAACTACCATTCTAACCTTATGGCTAGGGTACTCTACCGACATGACTTAGATAGAGGAGAGTACTTACTTAGTAGGTTCATAATCTGAGGTTACCTCAGTCAATTCCCCATTTTGCGGTGGTGTAGGCGGTACTTCTTCCTCCTCCTTCCATCTCTTTTCTGTCTCTTCTGCTTTTCTCTTTTCTAGCTCCAGCTCTTCCTCGTATGCTTCTCTTGATTCTTCATCTCTCTTCATCCATTCTTCTACTTGTGCCTGGATTTCTTCCTTCTCTGCCTTAGCAATCTGATCCTCTCAGCTTCCGCTTCCCACTCACTCCAGCGTGGTGCTTGTACGGCTTCTTCTTGCTCCTTATAGCAGTCTTCATACTTCACAATCTTATCAGGGAACTCCTCCCATCCACAGTGAGGCTGGGCAGCCTGACGGCGGGCTTGGCGTCTCCTTCTGTTGCGTTGCTTCTTGATCTTCTCATGGTTAAGATGTGTTCTAAATTGACAGCGTACCTTTCCAATCGGTAGGTTGAAGTGGATCTGTCCAGACCCGATGTAGATGATAGCATTGGCGGTGTAGAGGAACGGTCTTCCCAAAAGAATAGGCGATTCGTTGTCTTCCTGCATGTCAAGAACTAGAAAATCTGCGGGTATATATTTATATTGAATTATTACCATGACGTCCTTGACTACGCCTTCAGGGAATCTAAGTGATTGGTCTGCCATCTGCAACTGAATATATGTTGGGTATAATGGTAAATCATCAAATAATTGATCATATACCTTTTTGGACATTACGTTGACGCCTGATCCAGTGTCGCAGATGGTGTCGGGAAAAGTGATGTCTCTAATTGTGAATTCGATGATTGGTACTCCTGGGTCACCTTTCTTTGTTGGAAATGGTTTTGGGAGCATATGATCATTTTCTGTGTTGATAGCATTGATTAGTTGAGCAGTTTCTTTAGGTACGTGCTGGGGCTTGTTCTTCCTCCATCTTCTATTGTTCTTCTTCTTGGGTGCTGGTTGTTGTTGTTGCTCTTCTTGTTGATGGAATTGCTTCGGGACTGCAGGAGTCTTGAGGATGCGGTTCTTGAATGAAAATCTCTCCTTCTTGTCTTTGATGGAGAGGACAATCTTGGCGTGTTCCGCATAGAGGATGGCTTTGGTTGTGCATAAGAATGGTCTTCCCAAGATAATGGGTGCCTTCTCATCTCCTCCAGTATCCATGATCACAAAGTCAATTGGGACATATGATTGCCCCACTCAGATAACAGCTTCTTCTAGTACTCCCTCAGGGTAGCAAATAGACTGATCTGCAAGCTGCAAACGCATATCTGTGTACAACAAAGGATCACCTAATATTTTCTCATAGATTACCTTAGGCATTATGTTGACACTTGCGCCGAAATCGCAGACAGCCTCTGGAAAGTTATGACATCCTATAGAGATAGGAATCACAGGTCTTCCAGGGTCTCCCATCTTTTCAGGTAGTGAGTGATCTATCCACTGTATATTTGCAAGCTCAATTTGGTATTGTGTTGCATTGTGAATATCAACAAGGTTAGCAGTTTCTAAATCCTCCGGCTGGCCCGGAATTTTTCTTTCTCAAATGGAGGGACAACAGCAGCTAGCTGAGCTAATTGTGATTCCAACATTTTATTAAAGCTGTGCTGATTCTTTATAGCAGAAGCAAAGGTATCCATTCTAGTATTTATGTTTTCTAATGCTTTATCATTAGAGGCTACCTTTCTAGACATTTGTAATTATTGTAATTATTACCTTGGCTGTTACCTTGGTAATTATCTTGTCGAGGTTGCTGATTCCATCCTTGACCTTGCTGAGGATGATAGTAGGTGTTATTGATGATGAAGTTCACATCCTCCTGCAGCGTAGGGCAGTTGATAGCTGAATGCCCGTAATCTCCACATTCTTCACAGGTCATACGGGAATCATCAATATGCATGACTTCCTTCTTCTCTATGTCGAGTTTCTTCATGATGAGGTCTAGCTTGGCAGTGACCATGTCGGTCTCCTTCAAATGATGGATTCCTCCTCCTCTCTTGCGAGGTTGAGTACGTTCTTCATTACAGCTCGGATTTGAGGCCATCTTCTCCACAAGTGCTTGAGCTTTTGGAAGCTTCAGTGACAGGAAAGCTCCTCCAGCTGCACCATCTATGGATTCACGGGTGCTTGAGATAAGCCCGTGGTAGAAGGTCTGCAATAGTAGCCAATCCTCTATCCCATGATGAGGACAGTCTTCAATGCAATTTTGGAATCTTTCCCATGCTTCAATGAATGATTCGTCATGTTGCTGTTGAAAACTTGAGATTTTCCCACGCAGAACATTCGTCTTGCCTGTAGGAAAGAACTTTGCTAGGAAAGTAGTTGAGCATTGGTCCCATGCAGTGTTCTTGTCTTTGTTGGCGTAGAACCACTGCTTGGCTTTCCCCAAAAGTGAAAATGGGAAAAGACGGAGTAAAATAGCATCTCTTGGTACTCCTCTAATCGTGAAGGTGCTGTAAATCTCTAAAAAGTGTTGTAAGTGTGCACTTGCATCTTCATGAGCTTTTTCACAAAACTGGCTGGCTTGAACCATGGTGATAAGAGCAGGCTTGAGCTTGAATTCATTCTCTCCCGTGTTGACTGCTGGTCTAGTCCAGATGTTTTGTGTTGTTGGGGTAGAGAACTCGTGCAGCGTCTTCTCAGCCATGTCTTCAAACATAGGAGATAAATCTTCTCCTAAGTGTTCTTCTTCCAATGTTGGAGCTGGCTCCTTTGATGAATGAGCTTGAGCAGCAATGGGTGTTTTTGATGGTAGCTTGAAATTGTCTCTCGCTTCTACAAACTTCTTTCTTCTCAGGAGTTTCTCTGGATCGTCAGTGAAATTATTTGGAAGAGAAAAACCATTCATTCATCACCCTACACAAGATAAGCAAATGATAAAAACAAGGGTGTGCATGTTTGAGTTAGAGATCAATCGGTAATACAACCTTATCCATTATGTATATATATGCTATCAATATTTCCTAAGTTTAATATGCCTTCCCCGGCAATGGCGCCAAAAATGCTTGTTGACATCTACTAACGTCGCCAAATATAACTATATAACTTTTAATGCGAGAGGCGAGATTAGAAGATGAATGGTAATTAATTAACTTGTCATTAGCAACTACCACTTTTCTATTACCAACATTCTTATGCAAGAACTAGGTTGCCATCCCTAATTAATAATGCTAAGAATAAATAAAGGTTTTATATATTAATCTATGTGACTAGGTAGAAATAAATATAAATATAAACTAAGAACAATTCTGTAAGCGGACAGATAATTATGCCATTGTAGCATTTTACCTAGGGAGTTCTACCAGGTTGTTGATATCTATTTATACCACTGGGAAGGATTAGGATAAACTTTAATTTATTATATTGATAGTGATGGTATACAATGGATAAGTGACATTACCGATGTCATTTACTCTACTCATAACAGGTAGAAGTCACAAGATAAATAAAGATAAAGGTGATAAGTAAGATCAAGCATCATAAATAAAAGATAATCATCAGAGCACTTCTCTAGTCATAGTAATAGCTAGCCAATGGATAAACTAAGGAATTAATATCAAAGGTAATTCTATAACTACATCAATGAATAACTCTAATTAGTGCAATTACATCTAGCAATCATTGTTAGACTAATCCTATATCATAATCACATGCAAAGGGCATCATCTAGGAAGGATGTGAAACAGAGTCATCATCCAATTTCGCGACCGTGCCTGCTGGCCTACATACGGGGGGTGTACTAGAGAGGACTCAACGCAGCTGTCACCTACGCGATCTACCACACGACCCGGCACATCAGGGTGCACTCGCAGATAAACAAAATACCAAGACACCACGTCCACATATTGTTCATCATCTATCCATCGTCCGCATGAATAAACGCTATACGAGCAATTACATGAATTCAATAAGATCAAACCAACTATAATAGACATATAATTAAAGTAGACAAAGACTATTGTAATCAAGAACATATGAACTATTAAGAACAATGTTTCCCTAATCATAATGAAGAATACAATAATAGAGAAAGAACTAGAATTATACCGAACTACGTGCTCCAGACAGACGCCGGGGCTCCAGATCCGCCGAAGAACTAGAACTCCTCTACTTCTAATCTAACTAGGCTAGAACTATGAACTTGGAGGCTCTTGATGAACTAGGAGGCTCTTGATGGCTTGAGGACTTGATACCTTGAATGAATGATTCGGTTCCTCCTCCAGGGGGGTCTGCCCCTCTATTTATAGCCCGGTGGGATGCACGTGCGCCGTAGGATCAAACTGACTTGAAACAAGGGCCGAGATGACTCTACAGAGACGGTGGAAGAAGAATCCAGAAGGTGAGCCGAAACCCTAGAGGGGGGCGCCGGCCGGCCCCACCCTGTCGCCGGCCGGCCCCACCCTGGTGGGTCTTGGGCCCCAGTGCTTCGGGTGTGTTCCAGATGCTTCTAGTGTTCTCGTGATGATGTTTCCTTCGCGGTTAAGTTTCGTGGTAATCATGCTCTTTAACCCTTCTTTTATGCTTTTCTAGAATAGCCCCTGGAAAATACAGAACATGCAAAACTTGTGAAAACTGTCAGTTAAAATCCTGGACTAATATGTATTCATGTATCCTTTGGTGTCTAAAGTTCTAATAAAAGTTGACGTTATCCACCGTCAACAGGCTATCTCTGATAACGGCGCCAGAAGTGCCCTGAGGGGTATTTCTTATGTCTATTGGATAATTCCGCAAGCGCACAGAATATACCGCTGTTACACTTCACCCAGGAGTATTCCAAGGTATCATTATTTATTTTATCCCAAGGGAAAGCGATTGCTAGAAATGTTAATAGAAGGAGATCCTTAAATCTATCTCAACTTAGCACAACCAGTGCAGAGGGAGGAATCGAAGTATGATAGGAAGGTGATGATTCAAGGATAACAAATGAAATACTAAAATATAACTAGTGTAGTGTAGTTAGGTGGGAGGACAACGAGTGAGAAAGGTTCCTGTGATTCGAACTCTACTCCTGGGATCTATCCTATTAAATGGATGAAGTACACTAAGACTGCTACCTTACTTCCGGTGTGTAGGGGGTAGTGCGAGACAATAGAGGATATAACCTCTACCCGAAGCGCCTACTCTCTTATGGGAGCCTACCTTTTATGAACTTGCCTAAAACACGTGGAGGGATACTAAGACTAGATAGAACTATCACCACCTGCTAGCACCCACAAACAATCCGTGCGACAAGAGGCATTCAAGGGCAAGATCTAGTCTAAGCACCACGCTTACACTAAGCCTTACTACTCTAGCAGTGATCAAGGCAATTAGAGCACCCTATGACAGGCGATGAACTACACACGTGAGCTGGTTACAGGATCACAATCTAATGCAAACCGACCAAGTAATATGATAACTCACAATAGTACTATTAAAGTAATGCACTATGTAAAGACCCAGTAAAGTAAAACAGGAATAATATATTAAAAATAGATAAGTCTTACAGAAAGAGAAAGATACAAGAGTTATACCCGACTCTCCAGTAGACGACTCCGGAGACCCCGAGCGCAGCTCGACTCAACTCTAACTCCCACACTAGACTACAACTAGTACTAAAGGTGGAACCACACTACTCTTCACTTGTATCTTGAATGAATCCTGTCTTGAGAGGGTGGATGTAGCCTCTATTTATAGGGGAGAGTAGAGGGGTGCCACATCAGCGATCCGTGTGCCTTTCCACCTTGGCCCTTGGATGAACCGACCTTGAAACCGCCTCAAATCAACGGCAATGACGAAACCAGCATGTGTGAAACATGCAGGAAGGCCGTGGAGGCCAACCGACCTGGCTGGGCACCTGGGGTGGGTCGGCCGACCCCCTATGACAGGTGGGCCTAGCAAAGTGTGGTCCCCACCAGTCATAGAGTATTTCCTTGTGCTGGTTCTATCTTGATTGTGCTATTTTGCGCCTTGATCCGTGTACTTTGATTCTCCACCGTTGAATGGAAACACATGTTGATCTGATGGTGGAATTTGAGCTGGGTAGAGTGTGACACGGATCCTGTCTCGTCACCAGAGCCAGGTGGGCCCCATGGTGCGGTCGGTCGACGCACACATGGGCCCACCCTGAGCTCCACTCTCTTCTAAGTGATGCCTTGAGTCAATTGTTGAAGTGTGATGACTTGGTTCCCAAATAACTGGTTCGGCCGACCCAGCAATTTGGACTCCAAGTGCTCCAATTTGTTCTGTTTTGATCTTCCCTGCATTCACAAGCTAAGAGTACAAATGGAACTAGTTATTGATAAAAAATATGTTCATGTTATGTTGATCCTCCATCAAAACCGAGTCCTGTTGACGGTGTTTGAATGTGGATTTTTCATGGTATATCCACTGTCAACAATGATGTGGAGATTGCTCTCATGGTGAGGAAGATCACCAGGATGCTCAAGAAGCTCAACAACAAGGGAATCAAGTTTAATTCCAACAAGAAGAAGTTCTTCACAAGTAGCAAAAGAAAGCCCATCTCCAAAATGTATTGCTACAATTGTGGGAAGCTTGGGCATCTTGCTCATCAATGCCAAAAGCCCAAGAAAGATAAGTTCAAGAATATGAACAAGGGCAAACGGCATGACTCTAGTGATGAGAGTGAAGATGAGAAGAAGAAGGCCAAGCCATTCAAGAAGAGAGAAGGCAAGAAGAAGTAATTTCACATGAAAAAGAATGGCAAGGCATACATTGTTGGTGATTGGCTCACTGACATTGAATCTTCAAGTGGCTCTTTCGGTGAAGAAAGTGATAATGAGAAGGAGAAGGTGGACGCTCTTGTTATTGGGACTTCTCTTCCTCCACCGCCATCACCGCCCTCATTTGCAACATATCTTTGCCTCATGGCCAAGGACAAAAAGGTACTAAGTGATGATGAGAGTAGTGATAGTGACAATGGGTATGATTCACCAACCTATGATGAACTTGCTAGCTTGCTAAATGATTACAACCAAATGATTAGAAAGCTAACAAGTAAAAATGAAAAGCTAAAACTTGAGAATGGTAACCTTTTAGGTAAGAATGAACAATCACTAAGGCTAGTGATGAGCTTAGAGAGGAAAACCAAAATGTGTCATCTAAACTCAAGGAGCTCAAATCAAACATAAAAGAGCTTAAAGAAAAACATGATAAACTTAAGAAGATGCACATTGAGCTCACCACTAGCTACAACAAGCTAAAAGAGGACTACACTCAAATAAAATTGAATAATGACAACATTGCTTTGGCTTATGACTTGCTCTCCGATGGAACACATGATGCTACTAACCATATTGTTAAGTTTGACATAGCTACATCATGTGATGACTTGATTGTTGAGATCATTGAGCAAGGTGCTAGTAGGAAAGACAAGAAAGTGGTGGTGGCCGATTGTCATGATGACTATATCAAGATCAAGATTGAAAATGACAACTTGAAGAAATAGCTAGAGAAGGAATCAACCACCAACACTATTGTCATTGAGACGGTGCAAGAAGATGATGAGATTGAGGTGCTTAGAGAAGAAAACAAGATCCTCAAGAGTGAGAAGTGCCAACTTGCAAGCTTATTGGAAGAGAACAAGAAGTTGAAGAAAGATGAGAGTCATCTCACCGATGGTTTGCAAAAATTCACAACAGGGCAATGTCTTCAAAGTGACATTCTCATGAACACTGTGATGAGATTTGATAGAAGGGGCATTGGCCACATGGGTGAGAAGGTGCAAAATATTAGAGCCCAAAATAGACTCAACAAAACAAAGAACAAGCCCATGCCCAAGCCAAAGAGATGCTTTGAGTGTGGACAAGAAGGACACTTTGCTCATGAGTGCAAGACTCCACCACCACAACCTTTGCTCAAGCATGCTAGGCCCTTTGCCTTTGATGCTCACTACATGCTAAGAAAAGATTCTAAGGGCAAAGTGAAAGTCATGTTCCTAGATCCTCCCAACAAGAATAGGCCTAGGCAATTGTGGGTGGCAAAAGCTTTGGTTGCAAAAGTCCGGAGCCCTTCTCAAGTATGTGTTCCTAAACATCAAGCTTGATTTGTTGTGTGTAGGTGAACTACAAGACCGGTGGCTCTCATTGGGTAATTGATAGTGGGTGCACTCAACATATGACCGGTGATGCTCGTATGTTCACCTCACTAGAAGAGAATGTAGAAGACCAAGGAAAGATAACATTTGGTAATAATTCAAAGAGCAAAGTGTAAGGGCTTGGCAAAGTGGCTATCTCAAATGATCATTCTATTTCCAATGTGCTTCTAGTTGCTTAATTGAGCTTCAACTTGCTATCCGTTGGGCAATTGTGTGATCTTGACTTCCAATGCCTATTTATAAGTGAAGAAGTCGTTGCTTCCAAGAAAGACGACAATGAAGTTATATTCAAGGGTTTTTGATACAATCACCTCTATCTAATGGACTTCAACTCCGAAGATGCAAAGTTGAATACTTGTCTATTCACCAAGCAATCTCTTGGGTGGTTTTGGCACAAAAGGCTTGCACATGTTGGGATGAGCACAGTCAAAAAGCTATTGAAGAAGGAGATGGTGAGAGGATTGAAAGATGTGGTATCTGAGAAGGACAAATTATGTAGTGTTTGTCAAGCCGGCAAGTAAGTGGCAAATACACATCCATCCAAAAGACCATTAGAGTTACTTCATATGGATTTATTTGGGCCAACAACTTATGCAAGTATTGGTGTGTTGGCGCGAAATCTGGTCCGCGCTCAACACCAGCGAAGCCGGAACGACCTTGTGGAGCACGGAGCGAACATACCTAGCTAGCTTTGATAATTGACGTGAATGAGCACCGATGAATCTCCAAGCGTGCCAATCAATTTGACCTGCAATTGACAAGAGAAAATGATAGATCAGTAACACAATGCGGAACCACTGGTGTGTCCTGAGTGATTCCAAATATCTGGCCTAGTGGGCCTTCTCATTAGGCCACCGGCTAGAGAGCCAATATCCGATCGCATGAACCGATAACGCAGGTATAACAGAAACATCCGATATGCATATTAACCGATTGAGGGATAACATGAATAAAAACAAATTATATCAAACAGATCTAATTTATACATTGCCTTATGCACCAACACATGTCTCAATCTATCACATCCATTAATTAGGATCGACTGAATCGCTACAGCTAATCAACGCACTTGAATCGATCTTGACATGAGCGAAGCACAAAATAGCATATAAAAGAGATTGAAAAATACAACGTGTAGCAGGCAAGCACAAGCAGAATCGGCTGAACAACCGATCTGAAGTATAGGCAACATACAAGCCTATAAAGTAAACGAAGTTTTGACTCTTTAACTAATCTACCTAACCCGTCGCTTACGTCAAGGGAATTGACCGGATCATTGGAGCTCATGACGTAAGTTAATGATTAGATCTATTAATCAAAGACTCTCTACACAATTTACTTTATTACTTGAGTGCGACCTATACACAATCAAGATCTGAACTAACCGGGTAATAATAAATAGATATACTCGCCTAAACATGATATACAATTAATATTCAATTAAGCAAGATAGATACAAAAGATTTAAGCCGACAAGAACAGATCAAGATTGGTCAGATGGATGATGCTTAAAAGTAAATAAGTAAACAATAAATGATCACAAACAACATCGGTAACTTAATGAATCTAACTAACATGCCAATTTAGTTAGAGCCGATAACTAACCCTCAATTCGATCTAAACATGACTCAGATCAAACGAGAATCGATAACTACTCGAATCCATCTAGCAATACTGCACGAGCTAGAATCGTACTAGCAATACATGATAAACACGAACGTGACGGTACTTACAGTAAGCCTGGCGTCTACCGGATAACACCCAACTTGTCGAAGAACTCGCCGGTTCTACGTTACTCCTACTCCTAGGGTTTTGGCCGGGGGCAAAAAAAAGGAACTGTTGTTCTATTGATTGATGTGTTTTCGTTACAATGGCCCGGGGTTTATATTTATACCCTGGGCTAACCGACTCTTGACAAATCTCGTACATAACTTGTCTAACAATAATATCTAAATAAAAGGAAATATTAAGATACATGGACTCCTCTTCTCTTGCGTAGTCCGTATCAATTATTCGTTTGTGTGGCCAACTAACCATACGTGGCCGAATAATATAATCAGCCATCAAATGATCTCCCTCGCATGTGGTTGTTTGACGTCTTGCTTGCCAACGAAGGAACTCCCAAAATAACAACGCCAACCGGAATTATACCTGATCGGACTCAGCTTCCATCCATTCGTTCATCCAATGCCCAGGTCCGATACGTGCCTTCACCTCGCACGTGATTTTTCCAATGGAGTTCTGACTCGGCCTTTTTCGATCCAATTGTTCGAAGCTGGCCAATGGCTATTTTTATCCACTCCCTTTCCTTGATCGTGCGGATGCATGCTTCTCTTTCCTTTCTAGATTTTCTTACTTTCCTTACCTTCACGTGAGGAGGTCCTGGTTGTCATGCCTTCTCACAAATAAAGTAAAGGATATCTCCATGCATGTAACTGACACAGCCGATCCACAAGGTGATTAGCCGATCCCAATATCCGATCTTCATGCAGGTAGAGAGCCATCGGATATTTTCTAGTCACATACAAGCACGTCTTCTTTTTTTCCTTTTGACTAGCCGAGCGCAAATGCCCTTCCAATCAACCGAACTCCATCACACAGATGCATCTGATCTTTATACGCCCATTGCCTCATACATCTACACCGTATTCTTGGCTCGCCAAATTTTGATGTAAACACGGGCCCCCTAGTTCAGAGTCTGAATTTTCATGCTTCGAACTATTCTGATCTGTGGTCTTCGTCGTACACCCTTCACCCTTGATTTGGCAACCGTGCATCGCTTTGATCTTGTACTGGCCGAACTGGAACTCACATGTCACACAAATAACCATCTAGCCCCTTCTTCCAACTTGGGCCATCTCGAAAATAATTAGAAGTTGCTACATTGCCAATTATATTTCTGTAGTACCATGCGTACAATAAAATATTCTTTCTCGAATTGAATGAATTGACAATTAGTCACCCTTTTCTTCAATCCATGTGGCGCCTTTGGCTTTTCCAAGTCTTGAGCGGATGCAAGATAGAACGACTGTATAGAACTGTTATTCTCTCATTCTTTGATCCTCTTTCTTTCCGGAGGTTTTTGAAAACTTTATAAATAAAAGTAAGCTCCTCAAATGATATTCTCAATCATCGCATAATTTTGCTAGGTCAAAGACTGGATCCAAGAAAATGCAAATCATATACTATGATCAAGATGTGCAAGTGCGGGAAATTTCCTTTTTTTTTCAACTCCTTTCATATGACTTTCTCCCTTTGCATTAATCGAAAAATATGGGCTATCTCTCTCCGGCGGGCATCTTTGTACCCATTATTTTCTCTTAGGCGGGCATCTTTGTACCTATTGTTTTCTCTCTTATATATATAATTTTTGTGGGCGTTTGTACCCATTTTTTTAATAAAATATTTTTTGCATAGCCCATATGTTCCTCTTATCAAAGGAGAACTTCAATGATGGAGTTTCAAATTTTATTTGGTGAATGGATGGCATGTTTTTGCGTAACCCTCGGTGTAAGAGTTAGAAGCTGCAATCAAAGTTTTGTATCACCTTCTTCTCCATTCCCCGAGTTGCTCGTCTTCATGTAGATTTCCTAAACTTTAGACAAAAGGAAAAGGAGCCTCTAGGTGCGGCATGGGCCCGTTTCACAGACTTAGTATCTTCTGGCCCTGATTTAGCAATAACCGAGGTAGCACTCTTGCAACATTTCTACCTCGGTCTTAGCCAAAATTCCACACAATTTCTTGATTTAGCCTCTAAGGGAGCATTCTTGCATCTCCCCGTTAGTGAAGGTAATGAAGTTCTTGCGAAAATTCTCGAGAACACCCCCTACATTAATATCTATGATGAAGCCCCCGAGGAAGATCAAACCCCGAAGGACGAACCCATGATAGCCGGAACATCACCACTCACATCACAAGCTATCGAACCTGAACCACAACCACCAAATCGCCCAGAGGAAGTTAAACCTCTGGAATTTCCTATTGATATCGAGGCCGATCTCTTCTCTGATTTTGGAAATGCCTCGAATCAACCTGTGCAAAAGAAGTCTAAAACACGTAGAGCTCCAAATAATCATATCCCACATCGCCTTGAGACTCGCTATCTCAAGAAGACCATTCAAGAGCTCGCGACTATTATGAGTGACGAATGGCTAAAGGAAGCCGAAGCCTCACCTGAGGTTATTAGGACCCTATCTTGCTTCACAACCATTCCTTGCGTCATAAATAGGACCACCATAGACTCTCTTTATGACCCCGCTGTAGGAGTAAGCATTATGTCTAAATCCTTAGCAAATGCACTCCTAGGAGAGGAACCTCTAGCACTGACCAACAAATTTATTAAATTGCCTCTGGGAAATTGGTCGAGAGCTGCGGGATTGCACAGACCATTCCTGTCATAATTAACAAGGTCCATATCCTCTTACACTTCTTTATTTTTGATATAAAGGAATCTGACTTGTTGATTGGACACCCACTCATGAGATTCCTTGATGGATTTCATGGAGGGAAACTTGAAGGTCATCTCGGGAAGAACCTTTGTCTTTCAATTCCACTAGCAAATTATGCCAATTCTAAAGCAGAGTTGCAACCCGAGTATGACTCGATAGAGGATGTAATGGTTGCTTCTCTTCTAGAACCTTCTCATCCTGATCTGGAAGAGGATGCTAAAGATTTCATCCAAGAAGAGGCCGAACTAGAAGAACCCATAGACTTGGATAAATCTGAACCCCCATCTAAACCCTCTATAGAACTTAAGCCCCTTCCTTCTGGACTTAAGTATGCCTTCCTTAATGGTGATAGAGAGACGCCGGTAATCATTAGTGACCAACTTTCTGAGGAGGAAACCTCCAAACTCATCACCATTCAAGAAAAACACTGCTCTATCTTAGGCTACTCTCTTTAAGATCTTAAGGGAATTAGTCCCACTCTCTGCACCCATTGCATCCCAATTGAGCAAGATGCTGCACCTTCTAGGGAGCCGCAACGAAGGCTAAATAATGCGATGAGAGAAGTAGTAAAGAAAGAGGTCTTAAAACTCTTGCACGCAAGCATAATCTACCCTGTTCCTAACAGCGAGTGGGTCAGCCCTGTCCAAGTAGTGCCTAAGAAAGGAGGGATGACGGTTGTTAAAAATGAGAAAAATGAACTAATCCCTCAACGAACCGTCACGGGTTGGAGAATGTGTATAGACTACCGAAAACTTAACAAGACCACAAAGAAAGATCACTTTTCATTACCATTCATCGATCAGATGTTGGAATGGGTTGCAAAACATCCCTTCTTCTGTTTCCTTGATGGGTATTCGGGTTATCACCAAATCTCAATCCATCCCGATGTTCAAAGTAAGACAACCATCACATGCCCATATGGAACATATGCATACAGGCGCATGTCCTTTGGCCTATGCAATGCTCCTGCCTCTTTCCAAAGGTGCATGATGTCCATCTTCTCCGATATGATCGAAGAAATTATGGAGGTGTTCATGGATGACTTCTCAGTCTATGGCAAAACCTTCGATCACTGCCTAGAGAATCTGGACCGTGTCTTACAAAGATGTAAGGAAAAGCACTTAGTCTTGAACTGGGAGAAATGCCACTTCATGGTTCGAGAAGGAATAGTGCTTGGACATAGAGTGTCCGAGCGTGGGATAGAGGTGGACAGAGCGAAGATAGTGGTTATCAAGCAACTTCCACCGCCCACGAATGTTAAGGGTGTTCGCAGCTTTCTTGGTCATGCAGGATTCTATAGAAGGTTTATAAAAGACTTTTCCCAAATTGCTAGACCTTTAACAAACCTGCTTGCTAAAGATGCACCCTTTAACTTTGATGATGAGTGCTTAGACTCATTTTATTATATTAAGAAAGCACTTGTCTCTGCGCCAATCATACAACCCCCTAATTGGACGCTTCCTTTTGAGATAATGTGTGATGCTAGTGACTATGCTGTAGGTGATGTCTTAGGACAAACCAAAGATAAGAAACATCATGCAATCTCATATGCTAGCAAAACCTTAACTGGGCCACAACTGAATTATGCAACAACTGAAAAAGAACTATTGGCCGTAGTTTTTGCTATAGACAAGTTTAGATTTTACTTAGTTGGAGCTAAAGTAATCATGTACATTGATCATGCTGCTTTAAAATACTTGCTCACTAAGAAAGATGCTAAACCAAGATTAATAAGATGGATATTATTGCTCCAAGAATTTGACCTTGAAATTAAAGATAAAAAGGATATGTGCCACCAGGAGCAGACAAGAAGAAACTCATCCAAGAGAGTAAAGTGCACCTATGGGATGAGCCATACCTTTATAGAGTCTATAATGATGAAATATTATGGAGGTGCGTGCCAATGAATGAAGCAATCAAGATCATTGAGAAATGCCATGGAGCAGAATATGGAGGCCATTATGGGGTATTCAGAACCCACGCAAAGATATGGCAAAGTGGATTCTTTTGGCCTACCGTGTACAAAGATGTCGAAGAATATGTGAAGAGATATGCAAGATGCCAGAAACATGGAAATATCAACACCCGAGATGCAATGCCACTTACAAACAACCTTCAAGTGAAATTATTTGATGCATGAGGAATTGACTACATGGGTCCATTCCCCAAGTCTCAAGGTTGTGAGTACATCTTGGTGGCAATGGAATATGTGTCCAAATGGGTGGAAGCTATGTCTTGCACAACCGCAAATGCTTCACATTCAAAAAGGATGTTTAATGAAGTCATATTCCCAAGGTTTGGCACCCCAAGACTAGTCATAAGCGATGGAGGATCTCACTTCATCGACAAAGGCTTTTGATGTTTCCTGGCTGATATGGGGATAAAGCATAATGTTGCAACTCCATACCATCCCCAGACAAGCGGCCATGCAGAAACGTCGAACAAGCAAATCAAAAACATCCTACAAAAGACAGTCAATGAAATGGAAATAGCTTGAAAGAGCAAACTACCAGATGCACATTGGGCATACAGGACCGCATACAAGACTCCAATTGGTATGTCACCATACCAACTTGTATACGGAAAGACATGCCATCTGCTGGTAGAGCTAGAGCACAGAGCACATTACCCAAACAATGGAATATGGATCTACCATCTGCTGAAAGGAACAGAAAGATGCAGATCTCAGAGCTTGAGGAATGGAGAGAGAAAGCCTATCACAATGCCAGAATCTAAAATGAAAGAACCAAAATATGACATGACAAGAGGATTAAACCCAAGGAATTCCATTCCGGGGACAAGGTCCTCATCTTCAACTCACGGGCCAACCTATTTGGCCATGGAAAACTAAGGAGCAAATAGGAAGGACCATACCTGGTAATCAATGCAGCAATGCATGGAGCCGTCACACTTCAAGATGATGACGGCAACATCTTTAAGGTAAATGGCCATCGTCTCAAAGTTTTTCATGAACATGCACCAATAGAAGAAGAAATTGACATGATAGAATTCATCCCTGATAATGGATTCACATAATTAAAATCGACATGTCTCACTTTCTTTAAATTGTTTGTGTAGCTTGATCATTACATAGGTTTTAATCAATTAGAAATTCTTCCTGTTAACACGTTGGGTCCCCGAAACCTCCAATTAGAAGCGGATAGCCGAAATTCGGTGACCACTTCGGACAAAAATTTAGCCAAGCCATATAATTTTCACAAAATACATAATCTGGTCGCGCTGGGCCATTCAAACCTAGGTCGGGCGACCCACACTTGGCACAATTTGAAATTTTGGAAAAAGGGACAATGTTCAGAAAGTCTTGTAGGTGACGTGACAGAAGTTTGGGGCAAACTTATGGGTCGGCCGACCCATAATTGTCACCCCATCACTCTGTCTTGTATAGGGAAGCACTTAGGTAGCACATGTGGGAAGTTGCCACGGCCATATGACCCAAATCTGGGGTCGGCCGAACCACCCAGGGCAACCTGGTGCCACCCATCGGCTCCAGAACGTTGTGCCAATATTCCCCCAACGTTTTCTTGCAATTTCGAAAAGGAGAACGTTGGCACTCGTCTTCTTAACCCCTTCCTCCCCTTCTTCCTTCCACCTCCATCCTTCACCATTCCAGCACCTTCCTTCGACCTTAATCCACCAGAGAGTTCCACCATGGCTCCCACTAGCAAAAATGCCATCATCCCCGCTGGAGAAGGCACTTCCAAGCCCCATAGGTCACTGACCTAGAGCCTAGATAGAGAGATGGCCGTCGATGTGCTGGAGGTGGAGCCCCTGAACTCGCTGTCGCTGACCCGAGTGCCGCCAGGGGCCAGGGCTGGGTCGCCCAACCCTAGGAGGGTTCGGCCGACCACCCCACGGCCATCCCCTTGGTCCATTTCTTCGCCATGGTCTCTCTCTCCGCGACGGGATCTCTGAAAACCCCCTGTTCGGTCCACCACGCCAATTAGGCCTACCACAGGACAATTGGCATTGAAGAGGAAGGCTCCGGAGGTGCCGGAACAGCGCCCCAACTCTCTCTACTAGGATTCGTCAAGGAGCATCAGCTCCTATACCCCTTCCACACCCACCATGTTCAAAGGCCACAAGATCGTTGGTGGTGGGCTGGGTGTAGGGAAGGTGTTCGTCCCTCCTCTCTCTTCGGATGAGAAGAAGCAGTTGAGGGAATCTCTTGACTCCAACTCCAACTCTCCTTCCCACATCCAGAGGAAGATGGATGCACCACCAATAAATGGCCCGCCAGGCCAATTTGAAGATGTTCGGTAAGAGAAAAGTGACATGGAGAAGATGCTCAAGATTGTAACTAGTCTTAGGAAGAGGAATAATGAGTTGGAGGAGACGGTGTCGGAGTTGAGGATGGCGCACTTAGATATGGAGGATAACTTTCGCGCGCTCCGCATTAGCAACAATGCGAAGCTCAAGCGAATGGCCAATGCTATTGACCAAGAGAACATCCTAAATCCACCTTCTCCTTAGATTAGGTGTTGATGGTATTTATACCATGTTTTCTACAATCATAACCGTCAACAAAACACTCTTTTTGGGGAAGAAACAACAAGCAAACACATAGTGACATAGGCACAAATAACTTGGTTCCACATGTACATGCTAGTATTTGTTTGCAGGTACCCAAAACAGGCAATTTCAGAGTTTAGAAGCCCAAGATGAAGATATAATGCAAATCCAATTATGACGAAATGGCAAGGCAATGTCACAGTCATCAATGTCTTCACTCCAGGATCAAGTGGACACTTGGTGGACACTACTCATGGTTTGGCTGAACCATGAATAGTGGCCACGGCACACCATCTTCAAGGGTCAAGCAAAGGAGTGATGCAAGATAGAGCTGAGGCCACGTGGGGCCAAGCCATGGTTCGGCCGAACCAGGGTTCGACCGAACCAGGCATGGTGCCGTCTTGGCCCTGCTGACGTGGCACAATCCGTGGCACACCTCCTGAAGTTCATTCCCACCCTTGGATAATAAGTGTGCATTCAATCAATGGTTAAAGAGCAAAGCACATGGATCCAGCCGGGTATTAACAAGGCTAAGACAAAACAGGTACATAGCCACACTCTATGACAAGCGGGGTCCACAGTGGTGGGCCCACCTTGCCATAGGTGGGTCGGCCGAACCATGGATGGTGGACTCAGGCCACCGCCATACTCCACCGACCTCCAGCATGCTTCCCACGTGCTGGATTCACCACTGCCGTCCATTTTGAGGCGGTATTGAGGCGGTGGATCCAAGGGTGGAAATGGAGAAGAACGCGGATCGCTGACGTGGCACTACCCTTCATCCCCCCTATAAATACCCCCCATGGGCCTTCACACTAGAGCATAATTCATAGGAGAAACCACTATGTAGTGGCTTTAGCTCTGCTATAGTGTTGTGCTAGTTGGGAGAGAGTGAGAGAAGTCTTCTGGAGAAAGCCCCGGGCCTGTCGGGAATCTTCTCCAAGGTGTACCTTAGCGGATACGAATCTTCATGTAAGTTTTACATCTGAGTCCTTCTAGTATTTGATATTCTGGTCTTGGTATTTTAAGTATATACTTGCTTTACTTGCACATTGCTTTACTTAGTGAAGTGCTCTAGTCTCTTGCAAGGATTAGAGTAGTAAGTGTAATGTAGACGTGGTGTCTAGGCTATATCTTATCAGTGTGGGCCGCTTGTCACACAGATTGTTTGTGGGTGCCAGCAAGTGGTGACAGCCTTATCTGGTCTTAGTATCCCGCCACGTGTGTAAAATAATTTATTAAAACAGCAGGGCATCAATACAATAACATAGCCTCCTCGGGAGGAGTTATATCTCCTCCTGTTTCTCCTATCGCCTCTTGTAAATGGAGGTTTTATAATTAGAACACCAAGACTACATATCTTTGCTACAAAAGAACCTATCTACCCAATTATCATAGATCCTTTGTCTCATCACTGGACTGTCTTGAACCTAGTTAGAACACTTCACGTTCCCCGTGAAAAATACGATACCTGGAATACTCCCGGTGAAGGCTACATTGACTACTGTACGCTTGCGGTATATCCGTTTGCCACTTCTGGGGTCAACAAGCTTTCAAGCGCCGTTGCCGGGGAATGGTAGCTGTCTTAACTAGAGTCGAGTTGTCTTAGTTATCCTTGTTTGATCAAAACTATCTCTTTCACATACACATGGATCAAACACCTATCTTCGAGTATGCTGCTCCATCGGGTGCTAGTATGGAGCCGCCTAGTTCATCACAGGCCATTTTGGCCGTTCGTTATGAGCTACGCCCGAGTCTCATAGCGATGGTTCAGGAGAAACCTTTTTCTGGGGATGAAGACGAGAACCCCTATACACACCTACGATATTTTGAACAATTATGCTCTTGCATACATATCCACGGGATGAAACGAGATACCCTTAAGTAGAAGCTATTTCGGTTCTCTTTGACGGGAATAGCCAAACGATGGTATACTCGCCACGTAGGTAGTGTAAATAGAGATGGGAGAAGCTGCAATCAAAGTTCTGTATTACCTTCTTCTCCATTCTCCGAGTTTCTCGTCTTCGTAAAGAGATCCTAAACTTTGTACAAAAGGAAAAGGTGCCTCTAGGTGCAGCATGGGCCCGTTTCACAGACTTAGTATCTTTTGGCCCTGATTTAGCTATAACTGAGCCATCTCTCTTGCAACATTTCTACCTCGGTCTTAGCCAAAATTTCGCACAATTTCTTGATTTGGCCGCCAAGGGAGCATTCTTGCATCTCTCTATTAGTGAAGGTAAGGAAGTTCTTGCGAAAATTCTCGAGAACACCCCCTACACTAATATCTATGATGAAGCCCCCGAGGAAGATCAAGCCCCAAAAGACGAACCTACGATAGCTAGAACCTCACCACTTACATCACAAGCTGTCGAACCTAAACCAAAACCACCAAATCCCCCAGAGGAAGTTAAACCTCTGTAATTTCCTTTTGATATCGAGACCGTTTCTCCGATTTCGGAAATGCCTCGAATCAACCAGTGCAAAAGAAGTGTACAACACGTAGAGCTCCAAATGATCACATCCCACATCACCTTGAGACTCGCTATCTCAAGGAGGCTGTTCAAGAGCTCACGTCCATTATGAGTGACGAATGGCTGAAGGAGGCTGAAGCCACACCTGAGGTTATTAGGACCCTATCTTGCTTCAGAACCATTCCTTGCGTCATAAATAGGACTACCATAGACTCTCTTTATGACCCCACCATAGGAGTGAGCATTATGTATAAGTCATTAGAAAATGCACTCCTAAGAGAGGAACCTCTAGCCCCGACCAACAAATTTCTTAAATTACCTTCTGGGAAATTAGTCGAGAGCTGCGTGATTGCATGGACCATTCCTGTCACAGTTAACAAGGTCCATATCCTCTTACACTTCTTCATATTCGATATAGAGGAATTTTACTTATTAATTGCACACCCGCTCATGAGACTCCTTGATGGATTCCATGGGGGGAACCTTGAAGGTCATCTCGGGAAGAACCTTTGTCTTTCGATTCCGCTAGCAAATTCTGCCTACTCTAAGATAGAAATGCACCACGAGTCTGACCCGATAGAGGAAGTAATGGTTGCTTCTCTTCTAGAACCTCCTCATTCTGATCTGGAAGAGGATGCTAAAGATTTCATCCAAGAAGAGGCCGAACTAGAAGAACCCCTAGACTTGGATAAATATGAACCCCCATCTAAACCCTCTATAGAACTTAGGCTCCTTCCTTCTGGACTTAAGCATGCCTTCCTTAATGGTGATAGAGAGACTCCCGTAATCATTAGTGACCAACTTTCTGAGGAGGAAACCTCCAAACTCATCACCATTCTAGAAAAACACCACTCTGTCTTAGGCTACTCTATTCAAGATCTTAAGGGAATTAGTCCCACTCTCTGCACCCATCGCATCCCAATTGAGAAAGATGCTGCACCTTCTAGGGAGCCGCAACAAAGGCTAAATAATGCGATGAGAGAAGTAGTGAAGAAAGAGGTCTTAAAACTCTTGCACGCAGGCATAATCTACCCTGTTCCTAACAGCAAGTGAGTCAGCCCCGTCCAAGTAGTGCCTAAGAAAGGAGGGATGACGGTCGTTAAAAATGAGAAAAATGAACTAATCCTTCAACGAACCGTCACGGGCTGGAGAATGTGCATAGACTACCGAAAACTTAACAAGGCCAAAAAGAAAGATCACTCTCCATTACCATTCATCGATGAAATGTTGGAACTGCTTGTAAAACATTCTTACTTCTGTTTCCTTGATGGGTATTCGGGTTATCACCAAATCCCAATCCATCCAGACGACCAAAGTAAGACAACCTTCACATGCCCCTATGGAACATATGCATATAAGCGCATGTCTTTTGGCCTATGCAATGCCCCTGCCTCTTTCCAAAGGTGCATGATGTCCATCTTCTCCGATATGACCAAAGAAATTATTGAGGTGCTCATGGACGACTTCTCAGTCTATGGTAAAACCTTCGATCACTGCCTAGAGAATCTGGACCGTGTCTTACAAAGATGTGAGGAAAAACACTTAGTCTTGAACTGGGAGAAATGCCACTTCATGGTTCGAGAAAGAATAGTGCTAGGACATAGAGTGTCTGAGCGTGGGATAGAGGTGCATAGAGCTAAAATAGAGGTCATAGAGTAGCTTCCACCACCCAGAATGTTAAGGGTGTCCGTAGCTTTCTTGGTCATGCAGGATTTTATAGAAGGTTTATAAAAGATTTCTCTCAATTTGCTAGACCTTTAACAAACCTGCTTGCTAAAGATGCACCCTTTAACTTTGATAATGAGTGCTTAGACTCCTTTTATTATCTTAAGAAAGTACTTGTCTCTGCGCCAATCCTACAACCCCCTGATTGGACACTTCCTTTTGAGATAATGTGTGATGCTAGTGATTATGCTGTAGGTGTTGTCTTAGGACAAACCAAAGATAAGAAACATCTTGCAATCTCATATGCTAGCAAAACCTTAACTGGGCCACAACTAAATTATGCAACAACTAAAAAAGAATTGCTGGCTGTGGTTTTTGCTATAGACAAATTTGGATCTTACTTAGTTGGAGCTAAAGTAATCATTTACACTGACCATGCCGCATTAAAGTACTTGCTCACTAAGAAAGATGCTAAACCAAGATTAATAAGATGGATATTATTGCTCCAAGAATTTGATATTGAAATTAAAGATAAAAAGGGACTAGAGAACTCTGTAGCTGATCATATGTCTAGATTGCAATTCAAAGACAAACAGGATCTGCCCATCGACGACTTCCTGCAAGACGACACGCTCCTCAAGGTCACGGACTCCAACCCCTGGTATGCAAACATTATCAATTTCGTGGTCATAGGATATGTGCCACCAGGGGTAGACAAGAAGAAACTCATCCTAGAGAGTAAGGTGCACCTCTAGGATGAGCCATATCTGTACAGAGTCTGCAATGATGGAATATTAAGGAGGTGCGTGCCAATGAATGAAGCAATCAAGATCATTGAGAAATGCCATGGAGCAGAGTATGGAGGCCATTATGGGGTATTCAGAACCCACGCAAAGATATGGCAAAGTGGATTCTTTTGGCCTACCATGTACAAAGATGCACAAGACTATGTGAAGAGATGTGCAAGATGTCAAAAACATGGGAATATCAACACCCGGGATGCAATGCCACTCACAAACAACCTTCAAGTGGAACTATTTGATGCAAGGGGAATTGACTACATGGGTCCATTACCCAAGTCTTAAGGTTGTGAGTACATCCTGGTGGCAGTGGATTATGTGTCCAAATGGGTAAAAGCTATGCCTTGCACAACCGCAGATGCTTCACACTCAAAAAGGATGTTTAAAGAAGTCATATTCCCAAGATTTGGCACCCCAAGGCTAGTGATAAGCGATGGAGGATCACACTTCATAGACAGAGGCTTCCGTACGTTTCCTGGCCAACATGGGGATAAAGAATAATGTTGCAACTCCATACCATCCCCAAACAAGTGCCCAAGCGGAGACGTCCAATAAGCAAATCAAGAACATCCTACAAAAGACAGTCAATGAAATGGGAAGAGCTTGGAAGAGCAAACTGCCGGATGCACTTTGGGCATACAGGACCGCATACAAGACCCCAATTGGTATGTCACCATATCAACTTGTATACAAGAAGACATGCCATCTGCCGGTAGAGCTAGAGCACAGACCACATTGGGCAATCAAACAATGGAATATGGATCTGCCCTCTGCTGGAAGAAATAGAAAGATGCAGATCTCAGAGCTTGAGGAATGGAGAGAAAAAGCCTATCATAATGCCAGGATCTATAAAGAGAGAACCAAAAGGTGGCATGACAAGAGAATCAAGCCCAAGGAGTTCCATCCTGGAGACAAAGTCCTAATGTTCAACTCAAGGGTCAAGCTATTTGGCCATGGAAAGCTAAGGAGCAAATAGGAACGACCGTACCTGGTAATCAATGCAGCAATGCATGGAGTCGTCACGCTTCAAGACGACGACGGCAACATCTTTAAGGTAAATGGTCATCGTCTCAAAGTTTTTCATGAACATGCATCAATAGATGAAGAATTTGACATGCTAGAATTCATCCCTGATAATGAATTAACGTAATTAAAATCTACATGTCTTACCTTTTCTTTTTAATTATTTGTATAGCTTGATCACTAGATAGGTTTCAAATAATTAGAGATTCCTCCTTTTAACACTTTGGGTCCCCAAAACCCCTAATTAGAAGCGGATAACCGAAACTTGGTGACCACTTGGAACCAAAACTAATACAAGTGATAAAATTTTCATAATGTGCAATCTGGTCGCACTGGGCACTCCAAACCCAGGTTGGGCGACCCACACTTGACAAGATTTGAAAATTTGGACTTTGGGGCAGTGTTTAGGAGCTCCTGTAGGTGATGTCACTAAAATTTGGGGCAATTTTATGGTTCAGCTGAACCATACTTTGTATCCCCTCAACCATGTCACAAATAGGGAAGCATCTGGGGTACGTGTGGGGAAGCTGCCATGACCAGATGGCCCAAAACATGGTTCGGCCGAGCCACCTATGGCACCCCGTTGCGTCCCACCAGGTTGAGAACGTTGTGCCAACGTTCCCCCGACGCTCTCTCACGATTTCAAAAAGGAGAACGTTGGCACTCGTCTTCTTAACCTTTTCCTCTCCTCCTTCCTCCTTCCACCTGCATTCTTTCACCACTCCAGCACCCTTCTCCGATCTTGAGACACCAGAGAGATCCACCATGGCTCCCACTAGCAAAAATGCCATCATCCCCATGGGAGAGGGCACTTCAAAGCCCCGAAGGTCCCTAACCGAGAGCCTAGAGAGAGCAATGGCAGTCGACGTGCTGGAAGTGGAGCCACTGAATTCGCTGCTGCCGACCGGAGTGTCACCGGGGGCCAGGCCTGGTTCGGCCGACCCTAGGGGGTTTGGCCGACCACCCCCCGGCCATCTCCTCGGTCCACTTCATCGCCGAGATCCCTTTCTCCGCGACGAGATCTCCGGAAGCCCCCTGTTCGTTCCACCACGCCGATTAGGCCTACCACAGGCCAATTGGCATTGAAGGGGAAGGCTCCAGAGCTGCCGGAACAGCGCCCCAGCTCTCTTTACTCAGATTCATCAAAGAGCATCAGCTCCTACACCCCTTTCACACCCACCATGTTCAAAGGCCGCAAGATCTTTGGTGGTGGGCTGGGTGTAGGGAAGGTGTTCGTCCCTCCTCTCAATTTGGATGAGAAGAAGCAGTTAAGGGAGTCTCTTGATTCCAACTCTCCTTCACACATCCGGAGGAGGATGGTGTGACAGAACCGCCTTAATCGTAGGGCCCACGTGCACCGTCATCGTCCCTAAGGACCTTTGACTAGTCTGCACGAGTTCCCCTTGACTTAGGTGGCCTGTCGGGTTCCCTAGGAAACCCTAACTTCCTGAGGATCTCATTGCAAGCATTGTAGTATTACAACAGTTTACACAAATAATTTGAATCAGAGTAAAGAGTGCGGAAGTATTACAGAAATATAATTTACAAATTTAGATTACATTATCCCAAACCAGAGTTTTGTAGTGGAGCAGCATCTTACAACCAGACACCATGCCCAAGGGTTACATCATATACTTTTTCATCCATGCACGATCCGTTGACCGGCGTGGTCCCACACCGAGTTGTACACCTAAGTCACCTGCAATAGGGGGTTAACAAACCCTGAGTACATGGGGTACTCCGCAAGACTTACCCGACTAAGAAAAAGGAATGAGACTCAGGAATGCAGGCTGAGGGGAGTCAAGGTAAGGCTTTAGCAAGAGTCAAAGAATTTTGTAGAAAAGCATTACTAATCCTACTTTCAGTATTTTACTCAATATTATTATAATCAATATCGACAGTTCTCAGTTCTTCCTCATATACCTTTCAATTCCAATTATTTAATCATTCTCAAAAACATTCTAGTTCCGAGCCACTCTTCGCTGAATGGTCGAAGGATCAAGTCTCCATAACCGAGGAGCAACGACGATTCGAATCGATTAGTACCTAGCTGGGGATCCCTATCCACACTGTATATGTAGAACTTAAGCTTGCATATGCCAACCCCGCCTACCACGGCTTTTCGTACCCCGGAACCGGTCCTGCGCCACCCGAGAGCACAGTACCCCTCTAGTCTCCAGGCGCGACGGCCACGAGGGTACACGCTACTCTCGCCATCTCTCCACTCCCAGTGCGTGGTTGTCGGTTCCAGCAGTAGAGCCACCGGAGTCAGAGGGTTTCCGTAGTATGTGGCTAGTTGCAAAGTCTCGATCCAACAGGCCTACAACGAATGGTCCCTAATTATTTTTCCGTTGGCGACAATGCATTGGGACTCCAACCCAAGTACAAGTGTCCCTTCGGTTTTCAAATCCCGTTTCCGTCGGTGACAATTGTTGGGACTCTAACCCAATGCCACGATCACCGAGCAGGAAAACCCTTCCCGTCGATGACAGTGTACTGATCAGGTGCACAGCCACCGAACGAGAATAATACCAATTTCCATTTTCATGATTAAATAGTGGCAACAGCTCAAAATAACATTTATGCAAATCTACATTATTTAAGTAAGGCTAAGCATTTTTCAATGTTTTCATTTTTAAACAGGTTTCAAAGGATAATATATCAAGGTGGTAATGCAGCAAGTAGGTGACAATCAACTCCTATCAACCTAATGCAATAATTTAACTCAAGTTATAAATATTTTGTAAATCATAAGGAAGGGGCTGAATGCACCGGGGCTTGCCTGTTGCTTGAAGTAGACAGAACCCTGAAGTCAAACCCTGAGAAGGATCCCCGTCTACCGAGCGAAGACCTTACTCGGGACACGC